>JAOXYF010000003.1:3703248-3731057 GCA_028565775.1 Sternarchorhynchus goeldii | reverse complement strand
GCATGGTTGCGTGTATATCTGTTTGTGTGGGTGTGTGTAGCTGGTTTAACTGCCCGTACCTGTGTGCTCCTCTCCCGTTGCACTGTTCTCTGTGCGCTGTTCTCTGTGCGCTGTTCTCTATGCGCTGTTCTCTGCGCGCTGTTCTCTGCGCGCTGTCCGTGTCTCTCACACTGTTCTCCATAGCCTTGCCTTCACGGCTCCTTTGCCCGTGGTGCTTTTCCATCCTTTCCCTCTACCTTTCTCTCCTTCATCAGTGTGGCTGTGAGCAGTGAGAGCGTCTGCTCTATCATGTGCCCCCCGTAGATGATGGATGGTCCTTGTACTCCGGCTTTTCCTCATCCCATTATTCTTCATTACCTCCGTCTGCACATGCTGTCACGATACAGCACCACACACACTCATTACCAGCCCTTTTGCTAAACTTTACAGCATCAACACTCCTTCTCCCTTCTCCAGTCCCTTCCTGCTGAAAACCCTTTTCCACCCCAGGCTGCGTGATTAATGATAGCTAAAGGACAACTTGCCATTTCTGTGCTTGTTTTAGACACTCTAATCGACGACCATCAACATTTTTACGTGCGGTTATCTGTGCTGTTGGAAAGTGCTGAACAGCGGTGAAGAACAGAAGCATTCACTCAGAGAGAATAAACCGAACAGTTTCATTTCTCTTTACATGCTTTGTGGCTATTGCTTTTATTTTTCAACAGGGGGCGTAGCTTTTACCCCTGCTCCTCATTTACTCCTGCTCCTCATTTACCCCTGCTCCTCATTTACCCCTGCTGCTCATGCTGTCTCTGAGCGGGCCCTTCCTCACACTGCATGCTCTCTGTCTGGGTTGGTTGTTCATTCCTCCCGTAGGGTGCTGATAGGGTGCTGTGTAGTGTAGGTCTGCTGCCTAATGACTGGTTGGCAAAATAAAGAAAAGTCTTTGTGATCTGTGCATGTGTGTGTGTGTGCATGCATGTGTGTGTGTGTGTGTGTGTGTGTGTGTGTGTGTGTGTGTGTGTAGGAAGGGAATGAAATCCGCTCTGTGTGTAGTCTGGATGTGTGTGTGTGTGTGTGTGTGTGTGTCTGTGTGCAAGTGTAGGAGGTGAATGTAGTGGTTTGTGTATGTGTGTAATGTTGCTCTGTGTGCGTGCGTGAGTGTAGGAGGTTAGTGAAGTGGTGTGTGTGTATGTGTGTGTGTGTGTATGCAGTAAGTGAATGTATGTTCTGTGTGTGTAGTCTGGCTGTGTGTACTAGGGGAATGTAGTCTGTGCGTAGTCTGGCTGCTTGTATAGTTCGTAAGTGTGTGTGTGTAGTAGGTGAATGTAGTAGTTTGTGTATGTAGTCTGTGGTGTGTGTGCGTGTGTGTGTGTGTGTGAGGAGAGCAGAGCACTGCAGGGTACCTTATCAGCCAACATGATGGAAAGCCTCGTCAGCTTATTGTGTGTGTGTGTGAGTGTGTGTGCATGTGTGTGCGCAGTTTGAGATAAAGCAGCAGGCACACATTTTGAAGTCAGTCTAACAGACACACTCCACAGACACACACACACACAGAGACACACACAGGTCTGGGGTCTGTCTGCCTTCACAGTTTGATTCCTTTTGACTGTAGACTCAGGGAAGCAGCAAAGGACTTGATGTTAATCCACAGTCCTGTGTAGTGCTTGGAGTCCTTATCAATGAGAGACATGTGATCTTCAGCTCTGTTCTGTAAAACACCATGTTTGCTTTTAACTGATTTATTTATAATTGATGAATGGATGACTGACTTTAAGTAGTAAATTTAACACAATGACTGAAAGTGTGTGTGTGTGTGTGTGTGTGTGTGTGTGTGTGTGTGTGTGTGTGTGTGCGTGTGTATGTGAAACAGAGAGAGAGAGGGGGGCTGTGTGTGTGTGTGTGTGTGTGTGTGTGTGTGTGTGTGTGTGTGTGTGTGTTTGTGAAACAGAGAGAGAGAGGGGGTGTGTGTGTGTGTGTGTGTGTGTGTGTGTGTGTGTGTGTGTGTGTGTGTGTGTGTACCTTTGTGTATGTGTGTGTGTACAGCACTCTAAAACACCTGGACTGGGCCCGTCTAGCTCCACAGCCCTGCTGCTTCAGATATGGTGTGACTTTCTTGATGTCAGATTGCTCAGTCATGCAGAAATGCAGCTCAGTTCACGCAAGGACAAAGTCCCCAAACAGGCTTGCCTGTCATCTGTCTCCCGTCATCATTCCCCTCCCAGCACGCCACCCACGTACCCCCCACTCTCCTGGGGGCGTTGATGTTCAGGCCCTTTTAATTCCAGGCTGTATTTAGTTTCAGTGCTGTACCCTTTGCTTATACAAGGACATAGCTTGAAAGCTTAAAGATCTAAATGTATTTCACTTTTAAAATGTTGAACACCTTTGAGCTTCATCCTGTATGTTTGAATGCAACTGTTTCGACTCGCCAACCCAAGCATCTAGTGCACAGGAAGATTTTGTGGAGTGCTATTCTGTCTTTGTGCTCACGCACAGATTTGATGAATGGGTTTGCAGTTTTGAGTCCACACTCTGATCTGCATGACCTTCCCTCCATGTGTATGAACAGCAGTGAGGTGCATTCTACAGCATTACAGCAGTGCACTCTGTCTGCCTGGGTATGAAACGAAGCGTTCGTGGGAGGAGCACTAAGCTGTGTGAATCACATTTAGACTCTCCCAAAGAACCACTGTAACCCATAAAGCTTTAACGAATCTCTATTCTTTATTCTCATCTTCTTTATGATCATTACCCTGCTCCCAGATCCACCCCTGCTGTTAAATAGGCCTCCATAATGTAATGAGAATTGATTAGAACTTGAGCTGAAGCGTCTTGCTCTGCTGCCCTTCAGAAGGGATGGTGTGACAGAACCCTTCATTGTTGCTCTTTTAACTGTGCTCACGTGCACAACCATTTCCAATAAGAAATTGCTACTCTCTGGCCCTGGTAGACTAAAGGTTTGCGCATGTAGAAACATGTATGAAAGTGTCATAAATGCAAAACAAACATTAATTTACAAAGCCTAGAAGGTATTTTTTGTAGATGTATATATATTGATATCAAATATGTATAAAGTAGATGATTAAGAGATGCTCGTCACGGTGCCCCCCCTCACCTCCTGCTTTTTCCCATGTTTACCTTTCGGCATCCTGGGCGGTCGGTGTTTCTGTAATGTGCGGAGCACGTCGCACCAACAAAGTGAGGCGGGATGCCGAGTTTCGGGAAATGAGGTTTTTTTATTTTGTTTTACAAAGTTAACGAACAACGTAGAAACGTTCAAACGTCAACAAAGACCGACAAACGAGTGACATGCTTATATACATACACACTGGACAAGACACAGGTGGAACGGATACCAATAACAAGATGCCATCTAGATGCCACAGACATATACACTCACATAACACACACAGACACGCCCACACAAACACGCCCACACAAACACGGGACAAGGGAAGAGACGAGGGTGGCCACAGTATTAATGAGCTCTAAACAGAATTTGTTTATTTCTTTATTTACTGTAGCTCTTGAATGTAGTTGTTTGCTGAACTAACACCTCTAACTCTGCCATATAAACATGCAGATTCACCAGGGGTATCAAGAGCATTTAAAACACTCAAAAGTGTTGTCTTCATTTACGTGTTGTCTTTGGAGTTGATGTCGGTTTTCTTTGTAAATCACCCATAAGACAGACAAGAATATGCATCCAGTTTATGGGTTTACCCACACAAGCTGGTACTCCTAACTGGGGCCTAATATCAGATCTTCTGTACTTCTATGGGGGACAAGCTGTAGTCTTTGATTCCCCGAGGACATCAGGTTCCCTTTAGCCGTATTGACAGGAGAGGGTGATGATCCTCTCTGGTTCTTCTGGACTTTGTCAGTGGCTTATCTGTTCTGTCACATCAGGCACACTGATAACAGAGTATTATATTAAGCCTCCTGGTTCTGTCAGTCATGTAGGCTACTCCCCCTAAAAAAGATTCTAGCTTTGTCAAAGAAAGATCACCGGTGTTGCATGTGATTCACTACATCTGGCACAGCCCTCACCACAAATATGGCATGGAAACTTGAGAAAAATCCCTAACTTTGCCAACTCTTTATTCATCTTTTAGATAACACAAGTCAATATAAAATTCCAGCAGTGTCTGGCCACTACACCTCTGGCCTTTGACTTACAGCCAGAGCATTGCTGTGTCTGAAATGCTCTGAATGTTATGGGAAGCAGGGGAAAGGAGGAGGGGGGGGATGGAGGGCATGTGTTGTTTTGAGCACTTAATACGGGAAATGGCAGCTCCCTCTTTTGTTCATGTATCACTTAAAGAACGTGAATCATTTCTCCTTTCTACAGCCTGGCCAGCACATCTAAATAACACAATTACCAATCAAGTACCTCTTTTCCTTCGAACTCACTGTAGCACGAGGCAAACATTTTCCCAGGTCATGTTAGACTTTATTACATTTTTGTTTTAGTACAATTATCTGGACACAGAGGGTTCAGGGTTTTAACATCAGGCAGGTGGTGATGAAGGATGCTGTGTCAAAGTACTGCACTGTTGTTTGTGGGTTTAGCTGAGCAAAGGACAGTACAATGCCATCGCTCAGCTGATACCAAGGCGACCGTAGCACTGAAATCAGGCTCAGCAGTCCAAAAGCCTATTTTCAACCTTTTTTTGGAGACCCCCAAAATACCAGTCAGGACCTTCTTTAGATGTTTATCCAGTGAGATGGTTGAGGAGAATGGAGTGTGACAGCACAGGGGGAGAGAGGAAAGGAGAGTGAAGTTCTGCTCGTTCATGCTCAAAAAAGGATCGAGAAGCAGTCCACTAATCCTGTGGTGACTAGGTTCTTTTTGCCCAGATGTTTGAATGTTTGGGTAATGTTGAGGTTAGCTGCCAAGTGTTTTTGTTGAAAGGGAAATGATCGCAGGGAGGTTGGGATATAGTTGAGGGTTTACTGATAGCACAACAACAGAAAAGGGCATTTTTGTTCTGCTCTGGGTTGGGTATTGAGGGAAGGAGAAGCACAGATAGTACCACTCCTCACACTAAGACATGCTGGGCTCTGTGTGTGCAACAGGCTGGAAAAACACTGGCTTTGTTGAACAGACTGATTGCTGGGGGATCATATCTACTTGCGAACACAGATTTACTTGTTTTGGTTAACCGGAGAAGAAACAGGAACTCTGGTCTGGATTTATGTGGCTTTTACAAAGTCTCTAGTGTCTAATCTCCATCCGCAGCCGAGGAAAGCAGCTATATTTGAGATAATCTGTCTGTGGTATCGATAAGAAATGTATATTTTAACACATGCTGCCTATTCTCAAGGACTGACTTTCATACTGGCTTACTGTGTGTAACTGAGCATATGTGAGCATCTGACTTTACAGTATGTGACACTGTTGCTGTACTGGCACCTGGCTGAGTCACAGCTATTGAAGCATGATTGGTTTTGCAGGTTATATGAATCGGTCACCTGCAGTCAGGTGGCCATCCTTCGCTGTCATCTCGAGTTGCTCTTAATCTTTTCATCCTTGGCCTGTGATGTCACTCCCTCTCACTGCTTTTCAACAGCTACCATCTTCTTGCAAGGTTTTGCAAGGTTCACCACTCCACCACACTTCAGAAATGACTAAATTGCCTTGGCAACAAGGCACAGACCCCAGCACGCTATTTGGGTTGGAGAGGCCGCGGCAATTGTGCTCTGTGATTATGGGATGCTCCACATGAACTGGATTTCATCAGTGTATTTTTCTGCTGTCTGTGTTTGCCAAGGACAGCTCTCCTGTAGCTCTTCCAGCCAAGAGGTTGGAGTTCGTAAAAAGATGAGCAGACCAATGTCAAGATGAGGGTCTTCTCACAGCACCTGGGAGCTGGGATAAACCTGGGATAAACCTGGGATAAATCTTCGAATGGTAGAACGTCACCTTTAGAGAAGCATTTTTCGTATAAATAGGTTCTAACAGGAGATAAATTCTCAAACAAGTCAAACATTAGGAAATTGCTAACAATCTTACTGCTTCCACCTGAGACCTGGGGGTGTTTCGACTAAAGTAAACTATAAGACCATTAAGCTTTTTATGAGACCTTCTGTGTTTGCCAGGACAGGTGTGTTGTGTTTGAATTTGCCCCTGTCCTGTTTGCCTTTGTGTGATGCAACCCAGCACTGATGCAGCTGGCACCACTCAAACCATTAATGCCACTTAGGGTGTTGCCATGCTGTAAAAACTACACAAGGAAAACCAGTAAGACTGCCTACACCTATAAATGTTGAGCTTAATCACCATAAAGTAACCACATGTGGTGTGTTGACATGTGATCAGATCCCATATCAGGCTTCCAGTTCATAACCAAACATCCCTTTCTGTGTTTATGTATCTAAGACACCAGGCAAGGGCACCACTAAGAAATTTCCTGAATTCTCTCCCCATCAGGAAGCCTGTTAACTTCATTGTTATTCTGACCTAGTGTTTCACAACATATTTGTTTGTGATGCCCTACCCTCTGAACGGTGTAGCCCTGGCCAGTCCAGTCACAGGAATGCTGCAATACTTTTACGGTCAGCAGACAACCAGCTTCGCCTCACTGAGCTCAGTTTACAGTGCAAAAACAATGAAACAACCCTCTAATCCCCCCTACCCTGCCCCCCAAAACAGCACAATATTTTATTCCTTTTGATTGCATGGCCATGCCTCAGAAGGACTGGGGAGATTGTTTGCCTTCAACTGTGAAAAAAGAGATAGTGGAAAATGGAAAGGGACTAAAACCATGCAGATCTCAAGACCTTTTAAGTTCATAGTCAAATCTGTCTGACTTTGCTTGAGTCTCTCAGTAATATTTTGTCTCTTCATTCATTCTCATGGGAAATTGGCAGTCTTCATATGAGGATTCAGAGTTGCGTTCTGTGATAAAAAGCAACATCTAACAGAGGATGTACAGTGTCGTGCCCTTTGTATTCAGTCTTTTACTTTTACCAGATCTATTTGCATGCTTAAGTTCAAAGAGATGTTAAACTGTGTTCAGATTTTGTCTTGTTTTTTTCTGCTCCGTTCCAAAATTGCAGCTTCATATTGCATTGTAACCAAGAACATTTCACTTATGGTGAGACTGTTATTGACACAGCCTTTGAATAATTCAGTGTCTTGTGCATCTGTCAGTTCAACCTCAACAATCAGCAATCAACCTCAACAATGTTTCCAGGTTTTACAGTGAAACCATCTCTGTGAATTCTGTCCAAATCTATCAGACCGTCATTGTGCCTTGCTGCCTGTAATGAATGCAAAGCTGTAAAAGGGTGCAAAGTTCCATTTTATCAAGAAAAAATTCAGCTACTAAGACTTGTGTACTTGGCTTGCTTGTGTGCTGCATCTCTTTGGTAAGCTCTTATTGTAAGCTAAGTTTGTAAAATGCGTTAAAGGAAATTGTAGGGAGAGTCTGTACAAGTGTACATGGGGAGGAAGGTTTTGCAAACAAAAATGTTGTATGTTTGTCACAATTATCCTTATCTGCAAACCTTTCATGATATAATCAAGTCTGATAATTACCAGCCACCTAAGATCAGAGGGAATGATAACCAGTAACATCCAAAAAATTCTCTACGTTTCTTTTAGCGTTCATAGATTTACATTTTCATACATTCCTGACAAAGCAGGACCAGACAGAAAAGGATTTGTCTTTCAGATTTATCCACAACAAAATCAAAAACAGCAAGAGAAAGTACAGCAAAATAAATCTGGACAGTATTAGTTTGCGTTTCTCAGTTAGAGCTAAACGAACATGGTCAAGAAACAGCTGTCCAGGAAGCATAACATGGATGTTTAACATGGATTGAACAGCTTCTTCACATTGTCTCAGTCATGTTTTATGAGTGGCTGGATTAAAGCATTTGTGGAGTTTTCATAACTAACCCTGATATCTTTACATGCCCATGGTAAGGGATTTTTATGAGGGTGCGCAGTGGTTTCCACGTAATCCTGAATTAAAGTTAAGTCATTTGAAACAGCAGCATCAGCAAATGACAAATCAATTGCCAAATTGAAACCAGCTCTACTTTCCCATGATGCTGTGAGAGGCAGGGGTAGATGGCATCCTTATGCCACAGCAATGTGCTCAGTATTTTTTATTTGAGCATGTTAATAAAAATCTCAGCAGTGTTGCGTGGCTGCTAGAAGTATATGTGCAAGAGAAGAGAAATGTGCTGGCCTTTAGCACTACAGATTGGGAGGGGAGACAGTGAAGGAGACAGATGCTTCCTGCTACATGACAAGTGCATATGATTACGAGAAGATGAGGGGAAAAGTGTGCCCTAGATCATGGGATTCAGATTTTACATCTGACTCAAGATCCAGCTTTTTCATACTGGATCAGTCATTTTATGCACGTGGTTGAATTAAACATTTTGTAGACTTTTCCTAATTCTCTCAGATATCTTTAAATGCCCATGGTGAGGCATTTTTATGAAGATGGACAGAGGATTTTGGCCCCAGTTCTGAAGTGTGCGTTCTCCATGGGGTAAGCAGAATTAAGAACAGCAAGTAAAACAGTGAGAGGTCTTACCAGAATCTACATGGCTACAAATCTTACTGCTTCGAGAGGGACTGGGGGTGCCTGTCTGTGAAACGGCTGAGAGGAAGGAAAGGGCTGACTCATTCTGTGGACTGACAGTTTGACTTGTTACTGCTGAGAAAAATGTCCCTTATAAAGGCCCTGAAGCAGGCCATTACGTGATTGCACAGGAGACTGGTATTCCATTTCCCTGCACAGGAACTAAAAGGTTTACTCAACAATGGTGAAAGAGAAAAGGAAAAGACAGCTTGATATTGCTGCCCCACACAAAAGCTTTCCCTGGACAACGATGGCTCTCATAAATCCCTTGTACTCAGCAGATCTCTGGTAAAGAGTTCCTGGGTACATGTAATGAAGAACTGAATAGTGTACTAGTCTTAAAGTGCCTAAAATAATGGGTGACTGTTGACATAGTTAAATCATACCCATGAACCATGTTAGAGTGTACAGATGGCATTAAAGGTGGATGTCGTCATAAGACTATTATGTATTTTTGTGACCTTATCATCACAAAACGTGAAAAGAGTTTAAAGTGAAAGGATTAGTGGCTGAACCTCTCATACTCTTAAAGCTATGGCCATAAAACATAAATAGCAATACTGGGCTTTAAATCACAACACTGCTCAATTGGATCTACAGACCAGGACGCCTATCACAAAGTGCTGTGCACCAAGAGAGCTGTATATCTGAATTGGTTGTGGTTCTGTGAATGGTGTCAAAGATCATTATGTGTAGGAGGGAGTCTGGTCCTGGGTCAGTTCTCTAAGGGACTGTAACTGTTACTCCAGGTCTGGCTGACCCTCTACTGATTCAGCCTCCTCCACATGACGTCACGTCCTGCCAAGAAGAAGAGATGGGGGGGTTTCAGAGAGAGCCATGCAGATTTTTGTCCCTGGCTCCAAACCCTAAGCTTGAGGAAACAATAGAGGGATACTGGTGGATGAGACAAAGATAGAAAACAAGAGATGCGAGAGAGAGGAGCCTTTGAAATCTGATTATGACGCCACTGCAGGAAAAGCTACACTGTCCTACATGTGTGTTTATCATTTCAGAGGTTAGAGCAGGAAGTCACTTTCAAAGACATCTGTGTGTGATAATAAGTGGATAATATGGACTGGCTTTCGAGAGAGTTTCTCCTGTGCATTTAAACCTTTCTGAGATGGTATTTTCAGTTTTTCAGGCCCTCATACAAGTGTAGGAAATCTTGGCTGGTGCTGATAACACAGGGTACATATCAGTTATGTTCTTCTGATATCACAGGGTACATATCAGTTATGTTCTTCTGATATCACAGGGTACATATCAGTTATGTTCTGATAACACAGGGTACATATCAGTTATGTTCTGATAACACAGGGTACATATCAGTTATGTGCTGATTCTGGAGCTGGTTCAGTAGCTCAGACTATTGCATGTATGTAAAACAAAAAAAACCTTAATATTACTTTCTCTTAAACTTACGTTGTATTAGGTTGCCTTGGGTTCTATTAGCTCAATTAGCTACATCCTGTACCTATTCAATGCTGATGATGTTAAGAGATTATGAGCAGAAATTAGTGTAGTACTGATTCTGCAACCCCACCCCTTACTGAGCTGCACATCCACCGTTCACTATTTGCTCTTCCAAAAATGATTAAGGAAACATTTTTGGATGTCATAGCGTTTTATAAACATGGCACATGGTAACAATGAACACACTCTAACCCCACCCATTGTAACATAGCCTGCCCCCCCACACACCCACACACCCAGCCTGGCCCATCCTGACCCTTCTGCATGTCACTTCGTTGACGCAGATGGAAATTCTTTGATTCTGTTTTCCCCGCATGACAGGATACAGAGCAGGTTGCCAACATCCAGCCTCTCAGTCTCAGGAAGGTACACGTATAGGAGCAGCTCTGCTGTGCCCATCCCATTTACTGGCAGGACAACAGGAAAGGCTGACAGCAAGGCAGGGCTTTGTTTTTAAGATGTTTCCCCCACTTCCACTTATTTCCATTTAAGTGGGAAATATTAGATTTGCCCCTGTCCAACTTCCTCTCCCATGGAAAAAGGTTGATATTGGAAGGTGGTAAGTTATTTTCTGCTGCAGGTCTGTTTTGGATTGTTCCTGTACAGGTTTGTTGAATAAGGGAAGCTGGAATTGGATCAGTGCAAATAGATAACTTGGAGAAAAACATAGGGCCTCACAGGAATTCCTAACACCTCAAAGGCTGCTCTGATAAGGTAGCCACTACAGCGCCATGCTGGTGATGCCAGCCAGATACCAGCCGGTGCCGTGACTCATGACCCCCAGTGGTCACTTAAGTGTCAGCTCTCTAACACTAACTCTGTACAATTCATTTCTCCAGAGGTTGTTTCGCGATGCACAGCACACTCAAGCTTTCTGGTAGGCCATGCCACAAGCGATCCAATCACATGCCTCCCACTGTCACTCAATACTTCGTGCACCGTTACTGAATGAAAATTTAATGCACTTACTCCACAATGCAATTATGAAATGAAGACTTTCTGGCATGCATGTATAGGAAATATTGTCAGGAAGTAGTAGAGGGAGAAAGTGTATTTCAGTTCTTAATCAGGATGCAAAAAGTTTAGCAAAAAGTTAGTTTAGTTTAACTTAGCTTCTTGCTGAGAGGAAACGTGCAGTTTTCAGATAACAGTCACTGTTCTTGGATGCGTTATTACTTTCAAAGCTTGTTGATCTTGGCTGCTGTTGTCATATCCAAAAAGCCACGTGTTCTTGGGCTTTTTACCAGTTTTCCTCATATTACAAGGATAACAGAAAAGCTTTTTAGTCCTCTTGTACATTTTTTTACAGGCAAAATCTCGAGGAAGGTCTGGTCACAAACGGACAGAAAGCTTTTTGAAACTCTGCCCACGTGTATCACTCTGTGTCAGCCTCAAAAGCAGGAGACCTTTCTTATTTACAAGGAGTATCAGTGTATTGGCAAGTTGATTTAGTCTCTGGGTTAGGACACTGAACGAGATGGGGGCTGCTTTGAAGAACATCAAGACTGGTTTGCCCATATTTGATTTAAAGTATCACTGTTCCGCAGCCTCTGAATGGTAGCTAAGGTTTGGCTATACAGAAGCCGCTTTGTTATTCTCATTTCGATTCGCACTCACTTCAACCCTTTTTAGTCTTTTTCCATCTTTCCATGAGATTCATATAACTTTCGTTTTTATTCAGGCTACTTAGGTTTTTTCCTCTGTCTCTGTTTCCTTCATATCCTCCCTCCCACTGTGTACCAAATTAGGAAGTTACCGTAATCTTGCAGGGGTCGAGAAGTGACGAGTAAAGATCAATTTGGAGGCAGGAAGCTATTATTTTAAATAGTTTCCTTTGGGTACTCATCAGCTATTGGTCCTGCTAATTAATTCTTTCAAATGTAATGCAACAACATCTGACCTTTGGACCTTTTTAAAAATCAAAAGTTTTCCAATCATTCTCACTTGACAGGCCAATGTAGTGCACTTAGCTAGTTTGATCAGTTTTCAGTGACACTCAAAATTAGCTGGTCTCAGAAATGTTCAATTAGATGACATTAGTCCATCTGTACAATAATGTTACGTGTGCATTGTTATAGTTATAGAGTGTCTATACAGCTTGTAGTCAGTCTTTTGTCATTACAGTTTTGAATAAAATTGTCATTATATTACCATTTCAACCTTCAAAAAGGCAAAGGTCTTTGTACTTAATATGCCTAAAATATTAATATTAAAATGCCTAAAAAATCTTCCAGACTTTTTTCTGTCCTGGCTCCAAGATGGTGGAATGAACTTCCACTGATTGTTCGGACAGCAGAATCCCCTGCAGTCTTCAAATGCAGACTAAAGACTATTTGCAGAGTATCTCAATGACCGTTGATGCTGCACTTTCAGCTTTTATCAATGCTGATTAACTTAAATTCTAGTAACTATTTGTCACTGTATTTGTGTAATAGAACTCTACTAGAATTATCATGTTTCTTGTATTCTAGCAGTGATCTAGATCAAATGTCTACTGAACTCTAACCTACTTACAGGCTAGGATGCATTCTGTGAGTCAACAACAAAGCTCTCTTTGTACGTTGCTCTGGATAAGAGCGTCCGCTAAATCCCGTAAATGTAAAATGTTCATTCTTGTTCATATTATATCTACCCAAGGGTCTTATTTGGACCATCACAAACATTTACATACAAATACAAACTTTTCCACTGGGACACCTTGAAATTGACATTTTTATTATGGTTATACTTGTTCTGAGCAGGATGTCCGGAGGCCAGGACACATCGTCAGACATTGGATTGTAATGGCATTAATTGGACATTTTCACTCCATCTTGGTGTCTGTATCTAATTAACACTCCAATTACTTGGACCTGCAGTGATATAGCGTGAGAGCTGCTGTTTGTCTCTCTGTGTTTGAGACATCCTGTATAAACCTCGTTCTTTTGTTGGGTTTGTCATTTCATATTCACAAACACACCACTTGCAATAGGCTGCATACATCCACCCAGTGCTGTCAAATTCAAGATCCAAGTACATTGTTTTCTGACCTGCGATTCACTTCATGCTGGTCAGGTTCAGGTCAAGGGCAACCCCTAGCAGGATAAAAACGAGGGAGTGCATAAGGGTTTTATTAAGTGTGAAAGCAGTAAAATGAGAATATGCCGACCATGAACCAGGCATCAGTCACCCTAATGGAAACAAGACAACTACTCAAACACATCTGCCATGTGCCTGAATTTGTTCACTTTGTTCAAAGAACTGACAGGAAGCCTGATCTTCACTTTGCTTCTATTTCACCTCCAACCTCCAACGAACAGTTGCTGGATAGGGATGAGGAAACTGGAACTAGGGGGATCTGTGCCAACTTGTCCAGGGTGTCCTTATGGAGCAGGAAGAGCCTTGATGCTATTCATAGTAATTCAAGTATTATTTTTGGTCTAAATGTAGTTGTTGGGGTTTTTTTTGCATGTAGTAATCTAAGATTTAGAGACGACTGTTTATAACAGTGCTCTGGACAGGTTTCAACTCTGAGCCTGTTCATTACTTTTGCATCCAACACAACATCCTTTGTAAAGATTTGTAGATATGGTCAGCTTGTCCATATCTAAAGCACAAGCAGATAAACACTGCATATCTGACAGCGATGTATAGTTGAGTGAAATGAGTGGCCTGGTTCTGTTGGTGAGGTATATATGTGAGACATCAGCTGTAGTGATTAGCAAGTCTGTATATATAAACTGTACATAAACAGACTCTCTCTATATATATAAATTTGTTGTGCTTAAATCTTAACTTGCGGCCTTTATTGTTGCAAAACACAAGCACTTGCTGAAAATAGCTTTTATGGTTATGGGTGATAAAGTCATGGTTACCACTGCCTGGATCCATGGTCCTATTAAATCAGATGAAACATGCAGGAAGCATCCTAAACCACCACATGTCTCCCAGGAGAAAGAGGGTGTGGCTTGGCATGTGTGTTCTGACTGAGATTATTTATGTAAAATAATCACCACAGACAGATCATTAATAGCACAAAGCTTACACAACCCAACAGAATGGGAAATACCAGCTGAAATAAAAATATTTTTGTCTGGGTGTGCATATGCCTGTGTGTGTGTGTGTGTGTGTGTGTGTGTGTGTGTGTGTGTGTGTGTGTGTGTGTGTGTGTGTGTGTGTGTGTGTGTGAACGAGCGAGAAAGAGAGAGAGAGAGAGATCAAGTTAGTCTAAACTTTTGGTGTGGTTGGCAGGAAGAAGTGTTTGCAGACATACATTTTGATAAGTTCTTTCTAATACATCTGTGACTTCATATGTGACCCATTCTACCTTTTTCTATACAGCTCTTTCAGTCTGAAGCACAGTGCTCCTTTTGTAACCCCACACTGTTCTAGGACCTTCCCTACAGTGCAGGGGCATTGTCATCAGTGGTGACAAAAGCCCACCATGTTTGTGTTGGTGTTTGCTGATTATTCTAAAACTGACAATGCAACCTTTCACCAGTCTCTCCTCACATGGAGAGCATGGTTCACCAGCAGTGACAAACCACTCTAGAAGGCTGCGATGCGTGGCTTTCTGGTGCGAGTCAAATGCCAGTTGACTAGTTTCAACCGGTCTGCTGTGGTTCCAGTACCGAGAGGCAGTGCCTGGTGGCCATTTCGGTGTGACAGTACAAAACATCTCCTGTCCAGTCAGTGGCAAAGGACTGAATGAATGACCCCTCACACTGATACTTTGGACCTTGAACAGTGAAATGAAATGAACAGCTGCATTGTTTCATACTTCTCTACCCATAATAATATTCATAATTTCTTTTTCTAATTTCTTGGTTTTTAGCTAAACACTGGTTCTGTTAGATATAATCTTCAAAATCATAATCTTATCATTGACAGAACCTAAATTGTTAATGTTAAGAAATATTGTTTTATTGTTTCATACATCCACAAATATTTTGTAACAAGCTTTATTTAACTCTTTATTTTGACTTTTTCCAGGTCCCCAGTCAGCCAAAAAGTCAGGAATCCCTGCTCCCCAATCGCTCTCCAGAGACCGTACTTCACTGCGGGACCAGCTGAGAGCATCCAGCACCAAGAAAATTTTGCCCAGTGCCAGCTCCTCTAGCTTGTCCTACCTGGTGAAAAATTCGCGTGGTTCTGTCAAGACGAGGACGGAGGCAGAGTGCACAGACAAGGCTCTTCTGGAGTGTCAGGTCAAGGAGCTGCTGGCTGAGGCGAAGGCCAAAGAATCTGAGATCAGTAAGTTACGGTCAGAACTGCAGAAATGTAGGGCAAAGGGCTCGCCACAGGAAGCTGGCACCCCAGACAGGACCCCAGAGGGTGAGTGGTCCGAGCTGTTCCCCTCAGACCTGCAGATGTTTGTCGGGGAGCTGAGGGAAAAGAATGGGCTCTTCCAGAGAGAGCTGGCTGTCTTGCGCGAGGAGAACCAGACTCTGAAGGAAAAGCTTATCTCGCTGGAAAGCTCTACAGTCTCCAGCGGTAACACCATTGCTACTTCTGCATTATTAATGAGTCCAACCAAACCTTCCATTAATGGTCTACCTGAGAGGGACAGCGCTGAGATGGGAACAGGTGGGCCACTGAACACCAAACCAGTCAAAACCTCGCCATCGTCTGGTAGCGATATCACCAAAAGCTCTCCATCACCTTCACCAGATTCCTCAGAGTTTGAAAAGATCCCATCCCGCTCAGATTCAGTCAGCAGCAGCACCAAAGGCATTACCCAGGGTACCCTGGGGCGAGATCTGTCTGTGGAGTGTCTGACGGAACGCATTCAGAAGATGGAGGAGAGCCAACACAGCACGGCTGAGGAGTTGCAGGCCACACTGCAGGAGCTGGCCGACCAGCAGCAGGTCGTGCAGGAGCTGACGGCAGAGAACGAACGCCTGGCCGAGGAGAAGAGCCTCCTGCAGACCTCTTTGCAGCAGCAGAGGGAGCGTGTGGAGGTCCTGGCACAAAAGAATGAGGCGCTGCTCCAGAGACTTCGAGAGCAGGTTCAGAACCAAGAGGCCGAGACATCACAGGCCTCGCGGGTGGCGGAGCTGGAGCAACGCCTTGCCGAACAGGTGGAGAGCTCGCGCTTTGAGAGGGAGAAGCTTGTGGACATTCAACAGCAGCTGACTGGGAGCCTGAGGGCACTGGAGAAGGAGCACCAAGATGCCCAGACCACCACAAGGAGCTTAAAAGAAGAGCTTGAGGAACTCGGGCAGAAGCTAGAAAAGGAGCAGGAGGCTGGAGCAAGGGCCACGCAGCTGGCAAAGGAGCTGGGCCAAGCTGTGGAGGTTTTGAAGATGGAGAATGAGCGGTTGAAGACCCAGGTGGAGACAGAGAGGCAAAAGGTGGTGGAGCTGAAGGCAGTGCAGAGTGCTAGCGACAGCACAGAACTACAGGCTTTGCTGAAAGCAGCTCATACAGACAGAGACAAGCTTGAGCTCAGCTGTGCAGAGCTGAAACAGGAGCTGCTGCAGACACAAAAGGAGATGGAGCGTATTCAGGGTGTGCTCAACAAGGTAAGTGTCTTTACCTTAAGACCATTAAGACCTTAACAAATACAGCTGTTGAGTCAGAAACTCACTCCAAGTCTCATGCTGAGTCGTATAGTTACTCCCATTCAGTTCCATGTGGGCTCTGTTGGAAATGGTCTTAATGCTGAGGGAGTTGCAGGAGAGTTTAAAGGGTCCTTATACCGTAGGCACTGCTGCCGATAGATACACCTCTTATGGGTGCGTTTTTTATGCACTGCGCCAGGCGGAGTAGTATCCATCCAACAGCTGGCCTGTGATCAGAAACTGGAGGATGGTTAACACAGACTGTGTATGGCAGCAGATCAAGGACTGTAATTTCTAACTACACACTAATAAGGTTTCTAATAAACAAATGGTTTGAATAAAGTGTGTAGAGGAGTGTATATAATCCATCTCAAAATGCTCTAGTGAAACAAGATGTCCTATTACTTGGTGGTAGTATTTTGCTTATTACCTCTACCTCCACCAGAGGTTCATGGGAGGATAGGTGCTTGTTTTCTACCCCGGAACTCGTCCTTTTACTGCTACATTGCTTTCCCCATTGCTAACAGAATATGACATTTTTAGTTATGCCAGGAAAGTTGAAGGAAAATGCCTCAGTGCTCGAGCTTTTGCACGCTTGCCGACAGACTGAATCATTTTGTAGAGACTGTTTATGCTCAGGTGATGAGATGAAATGTGCAGAAGAAAGACAAAGTGAGTGGCACATCTGGGCAGGTAACAGCCTTTCATCACTCCCACACTTCTGCGGCCCGATTATAACGATGTAGGATCATGGACTCCTTATGCGTGGACCATAAAGGTGGATTCCTCCTGAGAGGAGAATTTATAGAATGATGGAGGCCCAGGAATCGTTAGGGTGAGGTCCTGCATGTGCCACACACATGCACACTTACTCACACAAAGCGTACTGGTACACATGAAGTGTCTGTGTGGAAGGTCAGCAGTGACATTTTCGCGGAAAAAAACTGCATGTTGACTCAGTGGACTTGTTTTCTAATATATTCTATCTGTTTGCCTGACAAAAGGTTTGTAAAAGTTACACTAGTCCACAAGGGTTGCTCTCCAATCACCCACAATGTTTCAGCTCGTGACGCTAGAAAATGAAAAGGTCTCCCTCCGTAAATGCACTAAAGAAAACCTTTGCCGTAGTCCGTTTGGCAGTGGCAGACGTTGTGGTTCATGCAGTTTGAACTTCACCTCATCATTAAAAAAGCAACAGATACACAGGACAGACAGTTATGAGTCCCGACGGATGCAAAGCTCACTGGCACCTCGTTGCTATATGAACTCGGTACACCCCTCCTAGGGAGAATGAGACCTGGCTCCACTCTCCCCTCTGACTAAACCATGACCTGCCAGCCAAACCCTGTGGTTTAGTGCTCACTCCCAGTGCTTTTCTAGAAAGCTCCGCACGCAGTAAGTGCTCTGTAACCAGGGCCAGTCCAAAAACCATTCGTGTTCAAAGTTCCGTTCAGAAGGGTTAAGGCTCTGGTGAATAATACGTCATGAAGTCATGGCTGAAGTAAAACTTTTCTCTTGTGTGTTGGGTTGTCCCAGCTGTCATATTCATGTGCTGGCCTGCACCATGTCCATGGTGAGGTAACATTAGTTGCCCTGGCTGTACTTACCTCAGTTGCACCAAGACTGTATTGGTCCGCTACAGTCTGAACATGTATCTTGGTTGAGCAGTTCTGGAGTTACAGTTGGAGAGGAGAAAAGACAGATGGTTCTTTGACATTGTATAAATTCATTCCCATTTATTTTAAAAACTCCTGCTGAAATTCGGTGGGTTTTCTCATTTAATGACAGGGAAACAAAAGTTTGGACAAACCACTGCTTAGCATTTAGGTGTAATTACCTGTGACTAGTTGAGTTGTAGGCTGTTCTGTATAAAAAAAAATCAAGATCTTACACAGCAGGATATGTGATGGTAAGTTGTGTTTGTGCAAGTGAGATGAGCAGTTCTGATGTACCGGAGCACTTCTTATTTTCACTGGTCTAATAAGTACACAAGTCATGTCTTGCATGGTTTGTCTCTGAAGTCATTAGCTGTACATGAGATCTTTACTCAGCAATGACATTGTTGTCCAGCTCTTCATCATAGATCTTAGACTCAAAGATTGTGCTTCTTAGGAAATGTTTGCATAATAGAATGTTTTAATATAGTTCAGGGAGGTAATGGATTGTTTACTGTGTAATGAGTGTATGGTTTCTGTATTTTAGTAAAAAATAATCTGATTTCTTTTTATCCTGCTGTTCAGACTTGATGAGAGACGGACTTTAACTGTATGATCAATCAGGATTAATCACCTTGTGACTGTTTGAATTAAAGTGTTCATAGATAAATGTAAACAATGATGACGATCATGTGTATCCTGGTGCTATTTCTTTCCTGTGGCTCAGCAGTAATCGTTTTGACTGACAGTTTAATTTGTGAGTGATACACCCTGCACTCCACGTGGCCTGGACAGGTGTCATGTCCTTCTCAGAACTATTCAGCTCCATTTATTCCTCTATTGCCCTTTGGCTCGTCAGCGCTAACACTGAATAACATCTGTGCATATGTGTGTGCGAACCCAGGCTGAGGCAAACCAGGTGCAGCACCAGGAGAGACTGGAGAAGCAGGAGCAGGAGCACAGTGCCAGCATGCTCGCCCTGGAGGAGAAGAGCAGAGATAGTGAGAACCAGATCAAGGATCTAAAGGAGACCATCTTTGAGCTGGAGGACCAGGTCGAGCAGCAGCGTGCAGTCCGACTGCACACCAACCAGACCATCCTGGACCTGGAGAGTATGACAGCTTCTCTCTCTCTCTCTCTCTCTCTCTCTCTCTCTCTGCCTTTAACACACTGCAGCAGGCCGGCAGAAAGCGGCAGGGAAACGCCCGCAGAGCCTTGCTGTGTTATGGCAACCTGGGAGGACTTGTGTACTGAGCTGGGTGCCATATAATCTCTCTCACTCACACACCTGGCAATGCTACATAATTCACCAGTCGACTGCATGTCAGGCTCGTCTCTCTCTTCCTCTCCACCAATCAGTTCACCTCCTTTTTATTTTCGTCTGTTCAAAATTGCAAACAAATGTCATCTGCATTTTTACCCATCTTGATCATTACACGTGGGAGCTGCGATTTCCTTACGTGATACAGAACTGCCACTAGTGGTTTTGCACGAGATGTAATCTCAGACTAAACAACAGGGCCAACGGGGGCTAAAGGTAAAGGGAGAGGGACGTTCTCATAGGCGGTTTGTTTCTGTCTTTTTCAGATCAAATCAAGAGGCTGGAGGAACATAAGACTGAGCAGGACAAGCAGATGAAAGCCATGAGCAAACAGATAAAAGTAGGTTTTACTAAAAGCATATCAAATATTTATTCAGTGGAAACAACCCTGGATATTTATTTATTTTTGATGCAAAATGACAGCTTTTATTTCCAGACTGTTTGTAATGATAGCATAGTTGAATATGCTGCTGTGTCTGGGTTCTGTACCTTCTGAAGCATAACCACAGGTGAGACTGCAGTGTCTGGCATCCCTCACCCATCAGTGTAATTACAAATAACATAATCATGGTTAATTCCAGTTTCCAGGGTGGGTCCCTTTCTGTTGCCCCATCTCAGTATGCAAAGTTGTCCACCCAGCATCAAGTCTGAGCGTTTTGCTCTGTGCCTGCGTCTGCGTCTGCACGTGTGTTCAGGAAGAGACGGAGGAGTGGCGGCGCTTCCAGGCCGATCTGCAGACGGCCGTGGTCGTGGCGAATGACATCAAGGTGGAGGCCCAGCAGGAGGTGCGCACGCTGCGGCGGCGGCTGCAGGAGGAGCAGGAGCGGAGCGGCAGGCTGGCCTCGGAGCTGGAGCAGATCCAGGGAGCCAGGTACAGCCCCGCTCACAGAGCCACCACCCTCACACTCACCTCTTCAGTCCAACACGTACACGTTGCCTTGTCTGACACATAGGAAGGTCGCTTGGACTGCCGAATACCTCCTGTACATACCTCTGTTTACAAATATTATCAAATGAATAGCGACTAAATTGATCAGTTACGTTGTTTTTTGTTGTTGCTGCTGTCGTTGTTTGGATTGTATGTGTGTGTTTTTGTCATGCTATGTATCAATAATTTAAATTCTCCTACCCATAGTAATATTTGAATCCTTATTCAGGTGTTCTTTTCAGTCCAGTTGTTTTGTGATTTCACGGTGTTGGGGGCTTCTGGTAAACTCTACTGATGAACTCAAAATCACAAGCAATGCCTCAGCCTCAGTCCCTACTGCTTCATTCTTCCCTTCTGATCTGCCCTGTTTCCTTAGCTGCTGCAAAATGCTCTACTCTCCTCTCTCACACATTTGTACTGCAAAGCAGTTTGAAAGGTGCTGGCTGTTCGTTCTGGATCCTTACTTTAAAGACATGCGTGTTAAGACTTCGTACACTACCAAGTGTACACACACACACACACACACACACACAAGCACATACTTAATTATATTCAGCTGACACTGCAGTAGTCTTATGTAAGGTACCACATAGTACAAATATAGTAGCAAAATGTGGACAAAACAAAAATGCTAAATATGGAACTGCTTTTATAGCACCAGCTGAACACGTGTAGTCTTCACTCTTTTGTATAAGAATAATTAATATCCTATTAAATACATCAACGCTGAAAGAAGCTTCAGGGGTAATTGCCCAGTCTGGGGTAGAGTCTGGGAGCGTAGCGACAGGCGTGCTGGCGGGATGGTGAAGTGTCCTGTGTCCTGGTGTGTGGAGTGCCCTGTGCATGCTGCTGCCTGTCCTCCTCTGTCCAGCAGTCCTTTTGCATGAGTCTGCCCAGTTTCCTCCTCACGCCCCTCCACTCTGAGCTCCAGTAGCTCTCCTTTAGGCCTCGGAAAGAATGGCTGCCCTCAAGTGCATTTTACTCAATACTCACCTAGGCATTGACTACAAATGTGATTTGTTTTGTTTGTTTACAGGGTTGTGCCAGATTATTGTGTGAGGTACACACTCACCAGCCACTTCATGAGACGCACATCGTTGGTGTGCAGGTGCTGACTATAGCCCCTCTGCCTCTATGCACATCTTGAGTTGTGTCAGTGGCAGTGTCACTGTTGGGTTGAAAACGCTTCCATCCCACGAACATACAGTCAGCTGTAGTGCTTTGGTGCGAAACTCAGCAGGGAAGAGAATGGCTTAGCATTGCTCTTCAGTCCTTGTTTCTCGGGGGCCTGTTCCTGCTGATTTTTTCACTTACGCTTTAACGTACAAATCAGGTGTAACGAGAACGGCCAAGCCACAGTTCCTTTACACTCACGGAATGAATTGCTGAGTGATTAGAAAAGCCATCACATAGTGTGTATCCAAAGGCCAGGGATACGTGTCAGAGTGTAACGCTGTGGCCGCAAAGCTGTACCTGTCAACAGAGGGGCTACAGCATGCACCTGGGTACCTGTAAAGCTCACCTATAAGACAGGTGTGCATAATAAAGTATCCAGTGATTGTCTGGACATAATTAAGCGATTGCTGAGTGTGTACCTTTGATTTTAGCAGTCAGACAAACATCTTGATCAACATTATCTGATAAAGCAACAGCATTCTGAAGAAGGTGTAGCAAAGAGCCATTAATGACACAGTTTAACATTTTGTAAGTAGTGCCTATGGGTTGCCAGATCATTAAGGATCTGCACAGTACCTGTACGTTACTCTACGTTACTGCATACAAACGCACTTAGCCGGTCTGCCTCGCCAACCCCCTCCCTCAGAGACTCCCTGAGGTCACTCTCTCAGGAGGATTTTCCTCTGACATGGCCACCTTTATGTAACCCCCAGGTGAGTGTACCGCTAGCACCAGCCGAGCTCTCGCACACAATGCACAGTGAATGGACCGATCCAGCAGAGTGGAAGAATTACTGATCGTGTTTAAGAGCTTACCTGCCACCTGAACGCCCTTCTGCTCGGGGTGGGGCTAACATCTGAATGGCTGTGCTTCTTGGCATTTCTTTTGATGGGTCTGCTTCGCCTTGGCTGGCATGTTTGATTTTACTGCTTCCTACTCTTTGGATGGCTGTCACTCTCTTGGTAAATGGCGCCACCTGTTGTTCCTTGTAAGTGTTGCACTTCCTTGTGGTGTGAACTCTTGCATTTCAAGCTTTTCTAAAAAGCTTGAAGCTAAATACAGATGTCTCCCTTCTATCATGACACCTGTGCAAAAGGCAAAAGAAAATAATCACTTTAACCAATTATAGGTTGAACAGTGTATTTGTGAATAAGTTTAGTTTTGTCTGTGCATTTCAGACAAGCATGATGGAGAAATGAGCATTTATCACATTAATGAAATGCATTTTGCAAGTGAAGTCTACTGAATGGATGATATGGCACTTCTAATGACATTAAAAAGGTATACATGTCTTTTATTTGTACCAGGTATACATTTGGACACATTGTTTCCTTTCTGTTTCAGAATGACTGCTGGATTTGAGAGCACCCAGACTGCGGTGGAGGGCCGATAGAGAATATATTCTATTACACCCAGATGAAAAAAACCCAGTATTATAACACAAACATTCCTGTATCAGTATTACCATTGAAGAAAAAAAGTTCATGTGAATTACTGCGTCATATATAAACATGACAGCATATATATTTTTGAGTGTAAAACAATGGCATATTTATTCACAGAGAACAAACGCTGGATTTTAAATGTCGAATCACGTGAAAATGTCCTCACAGGTCCTTTTCAAGGGTGTAATGTGATTATCTTAATAATTCATAAGTCATAGTTCAATACTGTGTTTATTGGTGAACAACACCTGCACTTTTGTGATTTGATCATTTGGCTCCTGAGAAGAACTGTAAATATGTGAAATATTCACATCTTAAATAAGATGGATGGAAGAAAAGTGAAAGAGAAATCAGCAAGCATACAGTGCATCAGTTTCACTGATGCATCTCTTTTGACAAACAGTAGATCTCATGACGTACTGCCTTAGGAAGATACTTCCACCAACTTTTCTAAGCAGTAGATTGTAAACAAACCAGCACTTTATAGGTTTGTGTTAATGGTTTGTACTTTTCAGTTAAAATAACCTGATGGTTTGATTTAATACTGAAATAATTTCATATGATTAAAATAATTTTTTTAAATTTGTTTACTGTAAATGTTACAACCCGAAGGTTCTATAACTTGATTCACTGTTTTAAACGCTGTGCTTTGTCTTCTTCTCTCAGAATGTTTACAACAAGGATGTGCCTTGTGCTCTTGATTTTACATGTTTTCTCCTTTTAAAAGTTTAAAAGTTGATTTTGATCTGCCAAGATATGGAGGTTTTTGGATTTTTTCCTGACTTAAATAGTAATTAAGAAACATTTAGAGATGTGGTTATAAGATTCACCACTAGATGGCGCATGAACAACACAAATTCATTATATCATAATGTCAAAAACAAGGTCTGTGGTCCCACTTGTCGCTTCAGTGTGCCTTGCCTCATCCAGTCACCACGGGACACATGAACTGTCAGACATGAGCGGTCTCAAGGCAACTCCTGGCTGCAGTAAATACCATCACCAGAGCTGAAAATCCACATTGTGTCTGAAAAACTGCTGAAACGGCCTGGTTCACATTGCTATCATATCTCAGTGTGAACATAAATCTGGCCACAAACTCAATATTGCAAACAACATCATTTGTTCACCTCGGTTGGCTTGTTTTCCATTAGAGTCCTAATTAAGTGCTAACCACACTGCTAATTGCCCTCACTTGCAAGAGCCATAATTACTCATAATATTACATGTAAAAAAATAACCCTCTATCTCATACCTTGCAAGTACTACACAGATGCAGTCTCGCAGTTCCTGTTACTGAAATATCACTGAAAAGACAAGTGTAACCACAGCCAAGTTTGCTCACAGTCTTGTCATTCTGTGTAATATGTTTCACCTCCACTATTAAATTTTGTGTGTGTGGTTTTAGGGCTGAAAAATAGCGATGCCCTTGAAATAGAGAGTCCTCATAATCATATGTCGGGATAAACAATAAATATATGAAGTTAGATTTGAGAAACTCCAGTTGATCTTCTCCCATGTCTATAGTGGCTTTCCTTCTGTAAGTTCCTTACTGACTGCATAAGAGCCATCAGTTGCTTGCTATTGCTTTATATCACAATTCAGACATGGATATCATTTTAAGCAAGCCAATATGAAATCTGGTTATCATGGTGATTTTTGAAAGCAAAGGGGAAAAGCCTTTCAAAGGTCCTCAGGCAGACTCTTCTCTGCCATTGTTGTAAATCTCAGGTTTCAGTCTACTATATGCTGTGTGCTCACCTGCCTACAGTACTTCCTTCCCATTCAGTCATAGCACAAACTGATATGAAAACATCAGGATATAACCTTGCCAGATCTATGATTACATGAGCAGACAGATCTCAGGCCTCAGAAAGAAGCCATCTACTTTGAGATTCTGTGAATAAGTTTTTAATTTATTTACTGTTTAAACCACCATGGCGTTCCTGGACACCGTGAACACAGTGATGAACATACTGTTTGTTTTAGATCACTTGTGGTTAACAGTGTATGTCGAATATGTGTTTTTATCTCGACTGTTGTTATTTTATGGTTAATAAATCAGATTTTGTCATGGTTGTTCGATGGCTGTGTATTTCTTTAAGAGCACTTCCTTTGGAGATTGTCTTACATTTTCCCATGTTTCAGTGCATCCATTTACAGGAAGCCATATGTGATGCTAGTGTCTTGGGACCATTAAAGATGGTGTATGTTTGGGAAGTGTTGCATGTTTGTGATTGCTGAAGTTGTAGGCGTAAAGTTGGGTATATTACTGTATATTAAAGATTCAGAGTATGTATTTTGACAGTAGTACCTTTTGTCAAATGTGAGCAATCCTGTTATAATGCTGATATGTCACAGCACAAAATGTTCCCCAATTTGCACTTTGCAATTCTCTTCTCTATATCTGTATGTGTGCCTGTGATTGATAGGTCACTGGTGGAAGAGGGGAATCTGTCTGAACCGGACAGCAGTCCCAACTGGTGTGGAATCTCCATGGCCCAGAATGCACCTGGTAGCCTGCTGACCAATGGGAGCGAGAGTGGAAGGAGCACACCTTCTGAGCCAGGAGCCACTGTAAAATCCCTTATCAAGTCGTTCGACACTGCCCTAAAGAGTGAGGAGCCTCAACCACAACCAGCTCTCTGTTTTTGTTATTTTATTTTTGCTTTCCTCTCTCTTCCCTCTTCTGCTTCTCCTTACTGTTACTTTTTTTATCCTCTGCTTTATATCACAGCTCAAAAATGTTCAGACAGTATCACCATTGCTAACAATATCAGCCAGGAGCAGCTGCTAGACCTCTTTTAACTGCAGTGTTCTTAAAACATCTGTATTGTATGTACTTCCACGTGTCGTTCTGTGGTAGAGGGTCAGGAAAGGCTGTTCTGATTACAGGCTAGGTCGTTCCTTATAAAGTCAGCCTGTCTTTGTGTTAAAGCAAAACTCCTGGAAGCAGTCAAATGGTTGATATAAGAACTCTCACTATTAATTTAAGCAGAATTGCATGTCAGAGAGTAATGCTGTTATAATAAGAAGAAAATGAACCCCATTTTTAATGTCGGCGACAGTTCGCCTTACAAGGATGTAATCATAACACTATAACAGTAGCCTAATGAAACAGCCTAAATGACAGTCTGGTCTTAGCAACTCATTCATCCGATTATCAGCAAGTGGGAGAAGGCTATATGAAGGCATTATGTCAGTAACCCTGTGTAAAAAGAACTAACATTTGACTGGATATCGGTCTCAAAATTGTTTCGAGCTGAACTTTGCCTGCACTCCACATAACTGAGATGTGTGTTATTACCAAATTTATATGGATTATACTGAACCATATGCTTCTTTCAGATGGACCTAGCAATACAGTACAGATGCATACATCTCCCAGAAGCCCTTTAAGTGGAATACCAGTTCGCACAGCTCCAGCAGCTGCTGTCTCACCCATACAGGTCTTACCAAAACCACAGTGCATGATTGGTGTGTCATTATTACATGGGAACCCGTGACTAAGTCATGCACTCTATCACAGAGGCATTCGGGTATCAAGCCACTGTCTAAGGCCTTGGAGAGAAGAATCAACCTTGGGGATTTTCCTCACCCAGGTACTCCACTCTGAATCCCATTTAGAAGGACAAACACAACTTATCCTTTACTGAATTACGTATTATGCAGACTATATCATATAAAGCTTCAGTTTTACCCTGTGAATTTCTTAACATTTAATGGGTGTTTCAGAACATGGAGAAGTCCATTCCATTAACTGTAGAGTCAATGTAGTTCTTGTGTTTTATATGTGCATCTCAGCACAATGCCATCCCAAGTTGTTTGTGGTCTTCTTTGAATATGGTATTACTTACACCTGTTGGCAATTTGAGACATGGCACAGCCTCATCTTTCAGTCTCTTTGGTGTGTTTTTTGCAGCAGATTGAATGCAGAAATCACAGCCTTGTGGACTGAGTATTAAAACAACCCAAGTATTACAAACATTGTAGGCAAACTAGAACAATGTCACAAAATACTGTTCAAATAGATTTCTGCTGTATTGTCGACTATTTAAATCACAGAGTGCTGTTTGATGTATTTGATCAAAATGTAAAAGGCCACAGACAACAACATTATCCATAAAACAAACTGGTCAAAAAAAAGTAACTCACGTCATCAATTATCAGTCATCAATTATCAGTCATCAATTATCAGCCATCAGTTATCATACATCTGCTATCAGACATCAGTTATCAATCTGTTATCAATAAGTCTTTCCTGCATTTGTTGGCGTTCTCTGCCTCTCGTTGTCTCTGTGCCTCTCTTATCTTCAGGCGATGAGCTAAAGACCTCGTCTCTGATGAGGAAGAGTCCATCCCTTGAATCGGTCATCAAAGCCCCAGCCGTGCTCAGCAGCCGGATGCCCTCGTTCACATCCAGCCGGGCCAACAGTAAGCTCAGGTAAACACTGCTGAGTTGCACACCATGCACTGCAGTAAAAAAGACAAGCCACTAACCAACACGCAGATGTTCACTGTCATCAATTGTCTGATCGACATCAATAGTATAATCATATGAACTCCTCAATCTCACACACCAGAACCCTTCTACTCCTCAATCACACACACCAGAACCCTTCTACTCCTCAATCACACACACCAGAACCCTTCTACTCCTCAATCACACACACCAGAACCC
>JAOXYF010000003.1:3688161-3699135 GCA_028565775.1 Sternarchorhynchus goeldii | reverse complement strand
AAACCACACTCATCTGAGTTTGTTCTGAGCTGTAGTAGACACAGGTTAAACCACACTCATCTGAGTTTGTTCTGAGCTGTAGTAGACACAGGTTAAACCACACTCATCTGAGTTTGTTCTGAGCCATACCGCATGCAAGTTAAACCAAGTTTTGAAAGTGTGTTTAAATGTTTATTTTATCTGAGAGCAAGATGAAGAGCTCGTTTGAGAGGAAGTCCGCTGTTGAATGGTGTTTTCCTGCTTTTTTGTGCCAAGTTCTCATCTCTCCCTTTCACAGCAGCACTGAAGTGATAAATCATGAGGTATATTCTTTCAGGAACACTGGCACCTACCAAGATCAGAGATCAAAACAATCAGATTTATATGACTTTTACCCATTCTGTGTATGGTAATGTTACTGACTGCTTATCTATGTCTCAGAACAGATGATGTTCATGAGATTGTTTTAATCCTAATTTATTTCTGTTTACATGAGTATCTTGAGGTCAACTCAAGAGGAGTTGTGGCTCACGAGTTGAGGTCACAGGGGTCAGTGGGAAAGTGTCAGCGGGGTTAATTGGACAATTGTGAAAGTGTGCAAGAGCCTGTGCATTGTATATATTTCGCCTGGGGACTGGATCAGCTGACAGACAGTAAACAGCCAAGCAAGATCTGACACCAGTGCAAGAACCAACCTGCTGTCTCCTAGGTAACCATAAAACTTACCCCTCCAGGGCCTGAGACCAGTACATACAGTAATACTAAATAACCACTAAACCCTTCCCCCTTACACCACACACACACACACACACACACACACACACACCGATCTTAATACTTCTGGATGCTCCTGACCAGGCCAAACATTAGTAGTGTGTCGTACGTTTAGAAGGTAGACGGCACGTAGCTCACGTTCAAATGCTCCTGGAAGCCCATTGATCGTGAGGGCTCTTGATAATGAAATGCTGCACTGGGTTAAAGTGAATGACGGAGAATTAATGAGAATACAAACAATCACATTTGCAAGAACTGTGTGAGATTCTGTGATAATTACAATATCAATACACTAATAGTACCTTTCAAGTTCTCAGTGATCCTACCCATAACCTGAACAGTGCTCCTGTCAGGAAACATAGCATTTGGCTCTAGTGTTTGTGGTCACTTGTAGAAGTACTTTAGGACAAGAAAATGCAGTTTTTATGTTACTAGCTAATGGTTCTTAAATATTTAATTTCTCAGAGTGTGAGGCTTCAGGTGGGCCTGAAACATATCATTGTAAATTAATAACCCTAGCCAGTTCCATTCAACAGTGATCCTTTACTGTTCGTCCAGTAAAGAAAACTGTGTATCCAGATCTATTATCAGTATTTCACATCAGTTCAGTACTGAGCTGAATGTCTCACTCAAGGTTCCAGTCATTTGGGACAACAAATAAAAACAAAATGAGATAAGATGTAGAGCGGTTAAAGAATGGAATCTGATTATTCAGAGTTCAAACATCGCAGAGGCCTCCATCCTTTCTAGTGCTGCATAGGACTGATCCTGAAATCAAGTTCCTCCTGTATTTTTATACCCTCTTTGATCGTGTTTGTTTAGGTCAGTTTCCTTTTTCTCTTTTTTCTCTCGTTCTTTTTTACCTTGTGAAAAGCTGAACTACAAAAAGAGCGTCCCGAGTGCTGTTTGTTCAGGATGAACACAATGAGGAAAGAAAACAGGGGCTGTACAGGCTGGCCATTCAAACAGAGGATTCAGCTGTTCGCCGTTCGCTCTGTCTCTCACACAAATATAAACAGCTCCGCCGGGGGGTGTTGGTGGTGTGTGGGGGGGAGGGGGTCGGCTCGGCCTGCCGCAGCCGCTGCTGATATATCGGCCACTACCTCGCAGAGCCTTCGGGAGGCGGCGGGGGGGCGAGGCACAGACTAAACTAAGAGAGAGAGTAAAAGAGAGAGTGGGAGAGAGAGAGAGAAAAGGAGGGAGGGAGGGAGAGAAAGGGCAAGAGAGGTATCGAGGTAGAGGATTCCTCAAAAACATCACTGGTCTGCAGAACGCCCTCCCTTCTGAAGCGTGCATTTAGGCACACAAGCCCCACACTGGGATGTGAACAGGAAGGCTATTCTGGGACGCTGGTACCCCAGATGTTTTCCTTTCGGCAGGACGTCACTGTGCCGTGTGCTGTACACACCACGGGCTCGGTCCCTCGAAACCCGCGTGCGTCCATTCGGGCCGCCCCGCAAGACGTCTGACGTGCGCGCGTGTCACGTGAGCGGCTTCCTCAGCGCATGATCAGATGGTGCGCTTGGACGTTGCTTCGTGCTTCGGAATGTCGCCTCGCCTCCAGCTCGTTCCTCTAGCTGGGCCTCCGTGCTCCACCAGCAGTGGAGCTTCCCGTGTAGGGCTGCCAGCACCACATCTGGTTTATTTGTCCCTGTGCTGCCCCTCCCAACACCCCCTCCCTCCTCCCTTTGTGTGTGGCACCTCTCATGACTGTGATTTTACAATGGTGACTTAATCATCTCTGTCTTTTTCATCTTTGGCCATGGTTCTCCTGAACCTTTAGGAGCAGAGTGGACAGAGATCATGACAGCTCATGCCAATAAAGCAGTTCGAATCTGAATACGAATTTGAAATTTAGTTAAAAAGGGAAATTTTAATGCACGCATGAATTCAGATTTCAGGATTTTCCTATTTCCATTAGACAAAAGTGATTTTCTTTTACAGAATAATGGAATAATGGTTTGCTATAATTATGAAAACATCAGTTTCCCACTATGATGTTTCAGATTTCCTGTAATAGAATAACATTATCTGTGAGATGATGCGTGTCATGTTATTCTGCCTGGCATCCAGACTGTTTGCCTAGCAGGCACAGCCTCAGTTACATGCCATTCAGACGTACCACTTTCAGACCACGGCTGCCCTCTAGTTGATGCCCAAACTGGCATGATGAACTTCCCACACAGAACATTTAGTTTCCTTTATCAGATGGTAAAAGGTCCCCTTGCTACACAATGTCTTGTCATTAAGCTGTTTTTTGGAAGGAGATGTATTACCCCAGCCAGAACAAGAGAGAGGTAAATGAATCACAGTAAGAATAATATTTATTACTAGAATTTTGCCAAGATGTTTTGAATCACACTGAAGTCCAGCATAAGGAGTTACTAAGGCGACTCTAGTAAGGAGATTCTTGTCAGTATTTTTTTTGCCTATAGCACTGAGTGTAAATACATGGCACACTGAGCACTGAACTGTGAACTGATGCACAGCACTCTCTCACGCAGGACTGGAGGGTGTCATCTCCCCTGCTTAAATATAGCCAGTGTACATGACGCGAAAGCAGAATGGTCCATCAAATGATTTTAAAGAATGTTGATTGAGTGTTGAGAAAACACATTAAAAGCGTGTGCAGGAGCTTTTTGTGAGCTCTCTGTTTAATAAGATACACTTACACTATAACTCTGGCATCTTATTCATCTAATAATCTGTTATTCAGAGAAGATCATGACCTAAAGTTTCCTTTTTAGGTCTCTAGTTTCAGAAGTGAAACTGCGCAGTAAGTAGAGGCTTGTTAAGCTTTAGCACAGTACTCAAACGCCAACAGCACAGTTTTCTAGTGTTCTGCGCTTCAGTAAATGATGGCTGTTATCGGTAAGTTATTTTCCCCATTTCCAAACATTACTCGAATATTACACCATTCTTGCTGTGCTGGTAATACCTCTTGAATATTACACCATTATGCCTGTATCATAACATATCAGAACATATTTGAATAACATATCAATCATCAGTGAATTGCATGGGTGTATTGTTTTTTCTTAACATGGACTTTCAGTATGAATTACTGTTTGCGAGAATGTTTGCTCAGAAAAAAGCCCAACAGAGCCTCAGTGAGTTCCCCTGTGTAGACACCTGTTGAACATGTCATAAATCTAAAAACATTTGAATATTTGAATACTCAAAGCCACAGGCTTTTGCAGTGGCCCCGTCTGGGTCTCCTGTTTATGAAGGAAGTGTCACCAGGCAGAACAAATGATGAGCCTTTCATTCTCAGCACCGCGCTCTTATACTGTAATGCGGCTCAAGCGGACGTTCACTGTAGATGACTGAAATAATGACTGTAAGAGATTTTGTCTCTTCCACTGTAAAATGTTTGTCATAGTAGATTCGAGAAATGTTAGACTTCATGTAAAAGCCTTAGCTGAGAGTAATCTGGTAAAGAGGGCAGTGTTAATGGCATCGGTTCCCGCACACATTACATTCAAGAGTGAATGGCAGCCCCCCCACGAGCCTTTCTTCCCTTTTTCTCGTTGGAGTGGGCCAACAGGGACTTCCTGTCGCTGGATTCTGTGTTTGCTTTTGAGAGCCTGGTCTCTGCCTGTTGATAGAGACTGGTGTTGTTTTAACATTCATAACCCTGCTCTCTATCCCCTCCCTCCAGACCCCCCCCACCCCCCACGCCTGTTACGTTATGTGGCCCAGCACCTCCCCAACCCTCCACCCCAAAAGGGTCACACTGACCAGGATGTAGCTCCGTGCGTCTCCACCTCACTTCTGTACCACACACAACGCACACACTCCCACCCGCCCACATACACACAACGCACACACACACACAACGCACATACTCCCACCCATCCACATACACACACACATACTCCCACCCGCCCACATACAGACACACATACACACTCCCATCCGCCCACACACACACACACACACACACACACACACACACACACACACACACACACACACTTCCACCCTCCCATATTATGCGTAGACACTTACTCACACAGATATTCCACATACACACATACAGCTCTGTGAGGCACAGAACTGTTCAGAGACAGATGGTTCTAGCATGTGAAGAATGTCGGCCTGACAGGCCTGTGCAGGTCTTCCTTCCACACACACACACACACACAGGAAATTTCGATTGCCGTAATCAATAAATCTACAAGTCAATATGCTCCATTCTTCACTGCCTTATCAACTGATTAATTTGGTAGTTATTCTTCACACACCACTTTGTCCCCTTATTGGTTGAAGGTGTTCAAATTTATTTCATTTAAAACTTCATGAAGCCTGAATGTTTCATATTATCTCACAGTGTTGGCTTGAGGCTCAGGTTCTGTTATGTAAGTGTTCTTCACCTGACACGGTTCTGTACACTTACACTAAATTCTGTCTAGACACACATCAAACAGTAAAAACCCAGTTTACATGCACACCTTTGGAGGATCTTCAACACACGGGTGTGTGCAGGTGTTTTGTGCTTGCGTTGAGTGATCATGAGAACCTTCCTTCTGCATCTCAGTGCTCAGTGCTGATGGCCAGGCAGTCCCTCCACAGCCTCACACTGAAGGGAAGTGTTGAGCCTTCGTGGGTGCAGCGCGAGTGCTAAGCCCAGGAGATCTGCAGTTGGCCCTGCGCCCTGTTCCCAAACTCACGGACTCACACACACACACACACACACACACAGGCACACGCATACCAGAGCAACAACTGTGCGGGGAGATACAGGAAGGGACAGGAAGCCTCGCAAAGGACAAGGAAACAGGAGTCTGATGTATCCCACATGTAGCCATTCGCAGTGCTTTCCCTCCAATGTGACTGTTCTCCCCCACCTCCACACCATCCACCCCCACCCCCACCCCCCCACTCACTGTCTAGTCATATGCTCACTTTAAATTTATGACATCATAGAAGTCAGCTCCCACCATACACCACACATCTTTCCCCATCAACTCGTCTTCTTCTTTGTGTGTGTGTGTGTGTGTGAAAGAGGGAGAGAGAGAGAGAGAACGTGCCGAGGTGCATGTTCCATTGCTCACCATGGCCTCCCGGTTTCTAATAGTTCTCCAGGTGAAAAGGCTCTTAGGGACCTTCGGTTTGATACATGAAGCTGCGAACTGAATTGTAATGATCCTAAAGAACCAGCTGTGATTCACCAGGGATAATGAAGCAATACATCACACAAGACTTAAATTATCGGGGGAAAATCTTTTGCATTGTGCTCCACAGGCGAGTGTAATGATGGGCTTTTAAACTTTGGTTAAAGATATGTGAAGTGGCCCCAGAAATCCCCCCCCAAACCCATCTGACCCTTGTGTGAGGCACTTTAATGATTAATGTAGTGCTATCCAGTAATTCCACTGTGTGCCATACTGGCATAATTAAAACACGCGGTTACACCTCACTAGTTATGCTGTAACAGACCCATGTAAGTACAGGCAGATCAGTGGCGGCTTGAAAACTGAGGCTGATTGAAAATATGCAAACTGAGAAATATTCAAATGTGCAGTACATTTGCATGCGTGCTGTTCTGGGACCAGACAGGGGTGGGTTACGCTGTGAGACCGTGCTTAGATCCTCAGAGATTATGCAGCGTTGAAACTTTAAAAACATGTTTGTTTGTTTTTTAAAAAAACACTCTTTTTTTATTACCAACTTATGTGAATAATGTATCAAGATATCAGGGAAAAGCTAAGATTCAGAAGATTCAGGCCAGCTAGTTATTGGGTTTGACACAAACACACTCACACTGACACACCATTCAATGACTGTTCTACAGCCTCTTAACTGTACACCTAGCAGGTGTTTCTGATGAATAAATCCGTGTAACTTGTTGAGCCACTGTCTTTACATGCCATATGATTTAAGGAGGAGAGTCTCACTTGCAGTAATGCAGCAGGGTACTCATCGTTTTGACAACACTGGCTTATTGACTGTGGTATCGCAGTCATTTGCGGTTTCATAAAGAACCTCATTAACTCTGTTTAAGAGATGTTTTTAAATGAGATGTTTTTGTTCCTCTTCTTTTTGTCTTTGTCAGAGTACAGCAGGCTCTTGAGTGCCCTAAAGAAATCTTAAAGCTAAACAGAGTAGTGCACTGTGACAGTGACAAAGGAATTTCGAGTGAAACCAGAAATCCACCTTTCCCAGCTCTCTGTTGCACTTTGTGTTGCTCTTATTAAATACTCACAGACACAAAATATGAGCAGAAAGTCAAATGATATATTCTGTATGATGTAATTTATGTGATGTATGATGTATTTTGTGTGATGTATGATGTACAGGGTGGGCCATTTATATGGATACACGTTAATAAAATGGGAATGGTTGGTGATATTAACTTCCTGTTTGTGGCACATTAGTATATGGGAGGGGGCAAACGTTTCAAGATGGGTGGTGACCATGGCGGCCATTTTGGATCCAATTTTTGTTTTTTCAATGGGAAGAGTCATGTGACACATCAAACTTATTGGGAATTTCACAAGAAAAACAATGCTGTGCTTGGTTTTAACGTAACTTTATTCTTTCATTAGTTATTTACAAGTTTCTGACCACTTATAAAATGTGTTCAAAGTGCTGCCCATTGTGTTGGATTGTCAATGCAACCCTCTTCTCCCACTCTTCACACACTGATAGCAACACCACAGGAGAAATGCTAGCACAGGCTTCCAGGATCCGTAGTTTCAGGTGCTACACATCTCGTATCTTCACAGCATAGACGATTACCTTCAGATGACCCCAAAGATAAACGTCTAAGGGGGTCAGATCGGGAGACCTTGGGGGCCGACTTCAAAATGGCCGCCATGGTCACCACCCATCTTGAAACGTTTGCCCCCTCCCATATACTAATGTGCCACAAACAGGAAGTTAATATCACCAACCATTCCCATTTTATTAACGTGTATCCATATAAATGGCCCACCCTGTATTTTGTGTGATGTATGATGTATTTTGTGTGATGTATGATTTAATTGTGTGCCTGCATTACAGAATATTGACGTGACCAACTTCAGCAGCAGCTGGAGTGATGGTTTGGCATTCTGTGCTCTGCTGCACACCTACCTGCCTGCTCACATCCCCTACCAAGAGCTAGTTAGTCAGGACAAGGTACGGCAAACACACACACACATACACGCACATACACGCACATGCATGTGCACACGTACACACACATGCGCACACAGATACCCCCACCCCCACCCCCGTACTCACATACACACACACACATATGCATTCACGCACACATAGACACACACAGCATGCTTTTCTTTAATGTGATTAACTGGAGTCCTCCCTGTGCTGCTCACCATGTCCTGATGCTCTCTCTAATACCACATGCCGTGTAAAGCCCTCAAAGCCTCTCTCTCCTGCTTTGTCTCTTGTAATGGATGACTGGCAGGCTCATCTAGTGCTGAACACACACACACACACACAGATGATGTATACAATGCCCTGTAAACAAAGAACTGTCCAGCCATCCTTGTGTATGTGTGTGTGCGCGCACATGTTTGTTTGTTTTCAGCCATGGACATAAACAAACATACGCACATGCGCTCAAGAATGCTTCTAGCTGAGTGAGAGGCCTCTCTTATATCAGTGCATTGTGCTAATGAAGAGCCCAGGGTACCTGCAGTGGAGGTCTCATAATACTCTGTAGGGTCCTGGAGGTTCGCAGGGTGTTGAAGCACAGCTGTTTACCACAGCAGCAGGCACCACCACACCATTTTACTTACCTACAATACTCCTGTTGTCAGCCTGGGTTTCTTATGTAGACTAATCCTGATGATCATTATTATACATAATTATCACGCATTACTATAGATAATGAAAATGTATACAGCAGTGTTATTTGAATTGCTGATATCTGTACAGCACATTTTTTACAGTGCAGTACATCTGAATGGTGTGTGTGGCGTGCTGGGCTGTAGGTGAACAGCTATGCCCAACCCTATTAGTGAGAGCAGTTGATGTTTATTTTTGGTGTGCGGACGTGTGGTTGTGTGTGTGCGGGTTGGTGTGTATTGACAGTGGTGTGCACAGGTGTTTATCATTGGCGATTTGTATATTTGTTGCTTGGCTGGTCTGCCTGTGTGGTAAAAGAACTCTAATCTTTCTGTTTGTTTTTCCATAGGGCCGCAATCTGACCCTGGCCTTCCAGGCCGCAGAAAGCATTGGCATTAAACCTACTCTGGTGAGAAAACGCAAAAACTCACACACAGCTATGCATTCAGCTTTCACCAGTAACTTTGGAGTAAACTACACTAGAAAGTTCTGCTTTTTGGGCGGCAGGTTATATTGATTGGTGTGCACTCTTGATCTTTCTCTTGCTGTGATTTCGTATATACAGCTCAAACAAATGATAAATGTTACACTGTGAATTACTGCACCTATGAGAACCGCTGCTCTGTGAAATCTCAGGATTTAAAATCCCGCAGTAAGAACCCCAGCGATGTGGAGCCAGAAGAGCTTGTTAGAATACCTCACCAACCCTCTGTCTCTGGGCATGAAATTCAGCTAATTTCTGACTTTTATCCTGGTGTTGCTTCATGGATATATAAAACAGGCTATGACATAAGACAGAGCTGGAGTCATGACATAAGAGCTGGAGTCATGACATAAGAGCTGGAGTCATGACATAAGACAGCTGGAGTCATGCCCGCCACTGCAGTTTAGGACTCTGCCTTCTTCACTTTGCTTCTTTCTCCCTCTGAATGCCCAAGCAGTGAGATCATATGTGGTCTTGGAAATCCTTACATTTTGTCAGGGTGTGTATGAGTGTCTGAGGGGCCTTTCAGATGTCACTTTTATTAAAGGTTTTTGATATGTCACAGTTAAGGAACAGTGAGTTTGATTTGGCTCTTGTTCTCTGTTATCATTCAGTGCTTTCAGACCCAAAACAAAGAAACTGTGATGTGTTTGTGGATGTCTGGACATTATATGGTGAATGGGGTGAATTGGACATTGTGTAATTAAGGGAGGGAGGGTTGGAAACGATGACCCCCCCCCCCCCTTCCAAACTATTGGTAAGATGCTGCAGTTTCAGAATTCCAAAGGTCATGGAGAATAATCTCTGAAACCTCCACTCTCACAAGGTCATGGAGAATAATCTCTGAAACCTCCATTTTGTCAGGGTGTGTATGAGTGTCTGAGGGGCCTTTCAGATTTCAGACTTCTCACACGACACTGGAGATCATGGGGACACTCAGAAGCACATCAACCTCATGTTCAGTTTGCTATGTGGAAACCAGTGCATTTTTCAAGCTGTTTTTCTGGCTTTCCCTGTTCTTGACTTTCTCTTTTGAGGTCATGTTTATTCACCAGCAGATCCCCCCAACAGCTCCCATCCTGTGCTTACAGGATTAAAAAGACGCTCCAGATTTTGTTCTTTCTTCATCCCACTGGCTGGCTTTAATGCTCTAATTACCGAACTTATTATGGCTATTCACTAGAACAGATCCTACTGACATACAGCGTCTGACATACCACCATACCTCATCCTTGTAAGGACAAATCCAAGCTTTGGCTTGTGAAGCACATGCGCGTATTTGCTTCGTCAGTGTTGTTCATCTGCTTCCTCAGTCAGGGTGTATATTAAAGGTGTGACAGTGTTGAACGATGACCCAGGTCGACATGCCATATTTCTCTTAGCATGTTAGGAGACGGGGGTCTGCCATTGACTGTTGTTTAGAGAGCCTTTTACCCAAGGTCTCACATCCTCTGTGTACATTGGACTTTGGTCGTCAACAGAACATTTTTACTTGAGGAGGGGGTTTATCATTGGACCTTGTCTGCATCTTTCCTCAAACAAAGTCATGTAAAAGAACGTTCAGAGTATTTTTTAAGTGGTAAGAGGGGAGGAAAAAGTTAAATAACAAGAAAAGAAAACTGAAAAAAATGTGTTTGAATGCTCCTCTACCCATAGCACTTGTGTTAAATTAGCTGTAAATGTTTCATGAGTTGCAGTGTTTCAATTGCAGGGGATGTCTGCAGGGCACAGGCTGGATCAGACTGGGGGATGTAGTTATTGGTCAGACTGGTGACATGAATGCAGACCAGGTGAAAGATAATCTTGATTCTTTGTTTAAACACCGGCCTGTAATTTTAGTGAGACAGGCCTAAGGCTTGGAGTTGGGCTTCAGCACTTCTGCACTTTGAATAAAAAATTGGGGGGGGGGGGGGGGGGGGGGGGGGGGGGGGGGGGGG
>JAOXYF010000003.1:3647303-3687942 GCA_028565775.1 Sternarchorhynchus goeldii | reverse complement strand
CACACACACTCACACTCACACATTTTTCTGATGAATGTCATTCATAAGTGATGTTAGACTTATTTAGCAGCTTTCAAATGTCAGTGTGCTCCAGTTCCCAACACAAACAAGTTGGTAGACTGAAGGCCATGGAACCCTAATCAGCTGTCTGAGGAAGGGTTATGAGAAACGTATGAGGACAGCAGGTCGAGGACCTCCTGCTCTCTTCAGACCAGGAATTGGGCTCGTTATAAAAGATAATGTTAGTTAGGCACTAACTCTTCTTGGAGATTAGCACCTCTCAAAATTGCTCTCATCTTTCTGTGCTCTAAATGGCAGTCTAGTAGGGTGTAGAGGAGGGTGGCTTTAGGTGTGTTATTAAATAAGCATGATGCAGGAGAGTGAGCGCAGGGGTGCACTGGCTGGTTTTATAACACCTGATCAAATAAGGCCACTGGGTGAGTATTAGCATTTTTTCTATTAGGGACTGATTTACTAAAGCCATTAACATGTGCAAAAGTAAGAACCTAATAATCAATGGACATGATAACTAAGAGTGAAAGCCAAACCATGATCAATGGCAAGCATTGATCCTATAACTAAAATTGCACGTTGACCATTTTTAACATGCATTTAGTGGATGTTACTTACTTTACCTCTTAATGCTGTGTTACACAGCCACTGTCTTTGAATGCCCAGTCTGCATGATGAATAGCCTCTGTGAGACTCTATGTGTGTGTGTGTGTGTGGCCACTAGTTGGATATTTTTGGGTGGTGGGTAACTTTCGACTCAGCAGTGACACTGGCATGTGTACGAGCCCTAACGCCACCGCTGTTACAGATAAACCCCTATCAGCTTGACACCCACAACCATGCCAGTAGCATCTCGGTGTTAATCATGAGTCAGTGGCCGAGCTCACTGATAATGTCTGTTCAGCAGTGTTCATGTGGTCTGAAAAGGGCAGACGGTAGTAGAGTAAAGAGTATTGATAGACTGCCAAGGGATGGGCTACAGTATGGAACTGCTCTTATAAAAATCCACCTGTAAAACATACCTACTCAAGTGGTTAGTGAGTTTAGGCGCATGGTAGGTGTTTCTAATTAAGTAGTTGCATTGGTGAATGTATATGGTTTGCTTCTAACACATTCTCTCATTCTCTCTCTCTCTCTCTCTCTCTCTCTCTCTCAATTAGGACATTGATGAGCTGATGCACACCGACAGACCAGACTGGCAGAGAGTCATGCAGTATGTTTCTCAGATTTACAAGTACTTTGAGACTTGACCTTTGACCCAAGGAAGAGAAAGTGGAAAGGCACGGACTCACGGAAGCACTTTCTGCCCCAATCAACCCCCTCCCTAACACAAGTTATCGTTAAACACACACCATGCTCTGGAACACACACTCACAAGCAGGAGCCTTTTCCCATCACTTTACTGGCAGTTTCACATCAGAGGAAACATCTCCTCCTTCCTGTTTTTTATACACATTTATACCTTAGTTTTTTTGTTTGTTTGTTTGATGGACTGAAACAACATTTCCACTCAAGCCACATTTACTCGACTGGACTACAGTCATTTCAAAAACAGCACTGGTGTTGTGCTTAGAACCACGGTACAGTTAATGGAGTTTTAAGTGCAGTTAGACTGCTGTTGTTTACAAAAATTAGAGTGTTACTATTGTTACCCAAAACATAGAAATATATATAGAAATAGATGTATTTTTATTAATGTGCCAAGTCCCAGTTATTTTGAGGTACTGCATATAAGTATTGCAAGACGGTGAAGACGAGTTTAAATATGTTCTGTTCTAATTTACTAGTATTCAATATAAGATTTCCAATATTTTCTGAAAGGTCACAAAATTAAAAAAAATGTATTAGTTGAACTGGAAAGAGACCCTATATTATACTATTATTGCAGGATTTTTACAAACATTTACGATAACAGATGTTATGTGTCTAATTTAATATACTGTCTCTTCAAAGTAGCTAACACGTACTTTAAGGCACTCGCTCTACTTTCAAGCCGAAATTCACTGTCAGTCGTTGTCATACAATGGGCTGCAGTCAAATCAGTGCCAGATTTGACCACCTTAAGAATACTAACACTAAATACTGGTCGTCTTAGGAGGATATATTTTATAAATATTTGTTTACAGAAAATATAATCTGTTTCAAGCAAAAAAAAGGATTGTGCTTAAATAGTCTCAAGCTGTAGCTTTATTTCTTGTATCCCTTGTATAAGAATAAGATGTTTTATTTATTGATTCGCTGTAACGCGCCAAGGCTGCGCTTGTGTAAGCTTTTCTATTTGAAACCTTTCAGGTTTGCTTGGTGAGCTAAATATATGGACAGACAGTTATTTATTCGTAATAAAGTCTTCCTGAACATGAAACCAAAAAAGTTTGTTATGGTCGATTAATCATGATAACAAAGCACACAAATGTGATGACGACATTTCGATTTAAATACAGCGTGGGTCGGGGAATGGCTCGTGCCAGGGCTGTAAAACCTGTGGGTGCAGAATGGAAAGTTACTTTTTTGGTTTTATACCACAATCAGAGAGAAATACATCAAGTGTTTCACCACGACTGCTTCTAAGTGCATTCGAATAGTTTAACGCGTTCACGTGGTTTCCAGTTAATTACATTACCCTGGGCAATGCTTCCCTTTTTCCGTTTACCAGGCTAACCGTGAATGAGAGGGGAACGTCGTAGTGCTGGGTCGGCTTACGTTCTACTTCCCATACGTTCTGTGGTCGGAAGTCTAGGTTATTACAAATCGGCGCATCTGACAAGCGAACACAGTAGCTGGGCGACTGGGCGTGGTTATGACCTGTGATGGACTTTTCCCGTGTATCTGCTTGAAAAGCCATGTGTAGCGCTTACGCCGTGTCTACGGTTACTCTGCTGTACCATGTAACTCGACTACAACGCAATTGATCGAGGAGCGCCAGCAATCTAACCACTCAGGGTAAGAAGTACTTGACGATTAGATTTAAAAACTCAGAACTGTTCATCTTTTACCTCATCTGTTTACCTTAATGCAGTAACTTTATATACTTTATGTCAGTTTGTCAAAAGAGATATGTTACACCCATGTAACAGGAAAACCTAACCAAATTGTCCTGAACTTGGCAAGACTCAAAACCTTGCTTTCAGTAAACAACCGAAGCGGAATTATGTCACTTTTGTGAGAGGTTCAAGGTTTAACAGTAATTTTTATTTCTTTTCTTAATTGCAGATGGCCGTTTTCGCTAATTACACACTTGGAAATGCAGCGGATTACTATCGCAAAAGTCGGTGTTATTTATCGCTGGACATGCAAGAACAGGACCTTCCCATGACATCGTAGGCTAGTTTTCGGCGACCGGTGGTGTCTTGTCCTACAGTTCGCTGACATGAATGCCTTCTACATCGCAATTGAATTAATAATTGCTGTTCTGTCAATTGTCGGCAATGTGTTGGTGTGCTGGGCTGTAGCAATCAACTCCACTCTTAAGAACGCAACGAACTATTTTCTGGTCTCGCTGGCGGTGGCAGATATTTTAGTTGGTTGCCTTGCCATCCCTTTTGCCATAACTATAAGTATCGGTTTACCCCCGGATTTTTACGGATGCCTTTTCCTGGCTTGTTTTGTTCTGGTACTAACTCAAAGTTCAATATTCAGTCTTCTGGCGGTTGCAATCGACAGGTATTTGGCTGTCAAAATTCCTCTAAGGTGAGTCACAGACCTTTCATTTTCAATAGCAACATCAACACATCACTGTCTAAACGGTGCGTTCGAGGCTATGCAAATAATCGAAAAGGAAAATCACATAGGTTAAGCACGGTTACTTGGTGTAATCAATACACCATGTGAATTTAGAATTAGTCACTGTAAGACGTAGATAGCTTGTCCAAAGGTTTTATCCACGACTACGTTGTAGGATTGGATAGTAATGGATGGGCAAGTGAGGTGACATCCTTCTTCAGAAGTTATATTCCAAAGTTATTATTTAACACTTTTATGGTATTCCTATAGAATGTTGCTGCTGAGGAAACTTACTGGAAGTTAGGCATAATCAATAGGTCGTCCTTTTTCTATCGGTTGCTTGACTTTAATGCATTGCCATGGTGAAAATGGTTCGAAGTTCAACAGGTTCTTGGAAGACTTTTTCTGCTAAAGGTTTCGAGCATTCTAACCATGAAAGTGACAATAACACCATCATCATCGTGCTGTCTTAACTTCAGCGGCGATGTCATGTTGTGCACTTTCCTGCCTGTTCTTTAGTTTGTAACCCAAAATGAGATCATTAAACCAGCGCCGTTACTCCGTTGTTATTCCTTGTGACGTCCAAGGCCAAGGTGGGAGCAGAGCCGGGACGAGCACTGGCAACGTTAAGAGTGCCGACTGCTTGCACACCCTGAAGCCGATAACAGAAATTGTATTCCCGCTACACATAAGCTTATTTAACCTAACGAAGGCCTTCTGTAATTGTTTTTGTTTCGACCTCCTCAATTCTGCTACCAACTATTTCCATACGTCTCTGACTCTGAATCGTGTCCACATTAATGTAAGCTCCATAATAGCGATTTGCGCTATAAGGGCAAAAGAACAGTGACATACGTTGACGCAGAATTAAAATCGATCTCACTGAACATTTTAATACTTATTTAACATTGTTTTGTCTTTTTTCAGTGCATAAAACCAGACCGAAAAAAATCCAGTTGATTTAACAATTAGCTAATTCACATTTTGGAAAGATTCCTTCCCTCAAGAAGAAAGACCACAATAACCCAGTTTTTTTCTGTCGTCTGAGAACTAGATTCTATATTAAGAAAAAAGAAGAAACTAATCGTGAGAGAAGATGAACAGAACACAGAACTGTGTTCTAATATATGCAAAATGCTGAAACTAAAGTAAAATAACCCCTGCATAAGTGCATGAAAACAGCTCACTGCGGTTTAATTCGACCATAAACAGGACATTCTACATCAGTAGAATCTCATGTCATAATGTGTGATTCACAATAATAAGTTGTAGCGAAGAGCACATGACAATGCCTGGCCAGGTCCATGGGTAGCTCACATTTCAAGTCTGCAGCCAAGCGAAAGTGAGAACACAAACTGAGAAACGCGCGAGCATGTGTGCGCGTGCACACTCGCGCAGGTCTTGTAGAGCAGTGATTCCGTCTCACATGAGTGTTTCCACAGCTGCTTGCAGAGTTGAGAAACGGAGACGGCCCACGCAGGACCCAGTTCAGGGCCTTTTTTTCTTTTTTTAGCTGCGCATTTTGCCTTTATTAGTAGTTTTGTTTAATTTGTCTGTTTTTTTTTTTACTGCATGTTTGTTTGTTGTTCTGGCTTTTCTTTTGGTTTCACTCTGACATAAATTACTGTAAAAACAGATGAGACACTGGGTCTATGATGAGTCGCAACACCGGGAGCAGGCATGGGTTTCCTCCCACTGCACCCGTGTGTGTGTTTCATTTAACAGCAGTCTCACCACAACTTTCCCTTTGCTCTGGCTAGTGAGTAGCCTCTTGCCTAGTGTCTGAAGAGACTAAAAGAACTGGAACAGAGGGCTGGCGTTGTATACTCTGTAGTGTGGACATGCATCCCAAATATGCCTCCATTATCCAGTCTAAATACGAGTGAAGCTGTGTGGGGGTGAAGCGTCAGCTTGATGTTGTGTTCAGTCACTTTTTTTTTTGACAGAGAATGCAAAGAATCGTCTTTCCTCTCTCCTTTTCACACACACACACACACACACACACACAGTTTACCACAAAAACAGCACAGAGGCTGAGGAATTAGAAAGTGAATGTTCTGTACTCGTAAGGCTTAAGAGCCATTTCTCCAGGCTCTGATTAAACCTGAGCTTGGACAGAGCGGCTTCTGTGCAGATCGTAACTGATATGCATTGACCAAACCTTTTTTCCACTTTTTAACACTGGCTTTGAATTGAATTTAACATACATCTGTGCACATGTACAGCCCAGATGGGTAAATCATTGTCAGACTATTTCCATACTGAATGCAGTGAGAAAGGCTGCTTATGAAAACACATGCTGAGGAACCTCAGCGGGAAGCTCAACGGTACCAATACAATGGGGAGTCAGTAATTCTTTATTGATAGAGATACCCTTTTCAGTCACTGCAAAATTGATGACAGCAACACAGCACATACAAGTAATTTGTTTTAAAAGAAACATTCCAAATTAATTTTACAGACAGTTGACCTTCAGTATGAGCTGTTGGCATAATCCTTTATCTGTGTGGTCACTGTACCGTCATGCTTCTGGAACGATCAGTGCATCCAGACAGGATCCGCAGGGATGGGGTTCAGACCTCGGCCTACACCTGAGAAACACTGAGAACACCTCCATCTGTAATCTACAAGGAAGCGTCAAAACTGGGGCTGGATACTGTCCATGAAGCGCTGTGTGATATACAGGCAGCACAGGGAGGTGGAGGTGGGAGTCTGGTTATGTATGATGAACCTGATGAGCTCTCCACCCTCCTCATGCTGACCATAATGGAGCAGAGAGGGAGAGAGAGGAGACATGCGCTCGGAATAGAACCCAGAGGAGGGTGGTGGAAGGGGGGCTGGTGCGGCCTCTGTCACCATCACTGGTGCGCTCCGACCTCCGATCTCCGTGTCCTCAGTGAACGAGGAAACCGAGGGGGAAGGGATGGCATGAACAGAGGAGCCGACAGACGAGTTTGTTAAAGAGATCCGTGCCAAGCTCAATAACAGCACCGGTCTGAAGGCAAGAGGATGTAGTCGGAGGGAAAAGAACACGGGACAGTCAGAGGGAAAAGATGCATGCAAAAGAAAAAAGAAAAATAATATAGTTCACGTATTTATAGTTCAAAACTATCAGTCATTTTGTCAATAACTGACAAATTCACGACAATTATTTTTTGTATACATTGTTGATCTCATTATAAACATAAATAAAATAAATGTACATGGTTCACCTTCCCTCAGTGTAGCTGAGGTTTAATCTGTTTACTTAGATGTCGTAACTCCGTTACTTGAGCAAGACGGATGTGAAGTGAACAGACCAGGCTGGATGAATAAGCGTCACAAAAATAACCACCAGCTAACAGCAAATAGGCTCTACGTTATAGGAAATGGTTTGAAAAATAATTAGATAAACCTTTTTTTAAAACGTGTGCCACCTACAGAGTCCATAATCAAACATGATCATTTGACATTAAGTAGTTAGTAGTTTCGTGTTGATTTTGTACTTGTACATATGATGGATGAATGCAAACTATGGGCCTGCATGCAAAGACTGCAATTCATTTAAATAATCACCAGATGGGGGTGTTTTCAAAAGTCCCCAAATTTCCAAGTCTAACTTTCCATGGAAATTTTCCACCCCACGTAACTCTAGTTTAGTTAGTTATACACCTGAGATTCAGGCATTGGCACACAAAAAAGGGCCCTTCAGCCTATCACAGAAGTGAAGACACAAACCCCTTCACACATGACTGTAGCCATGCACTCTACCTAAAGGCTTCCATACAGTGGTCTAGGGCACCATTACTGACGGCAGCCTTGATGATTTCTGTCCAAGGGGAAGAGAAACGTAGTGACAAGCCTTGGGAGGACTTGATGAATAATGCTCCCAGTGGATTACTCACTCCACTCCATCAGCGTGAGAGCTGGAGACTGCAGCCTTGCAGGGCTGTGATGAATGGCCCTGTTCTGAGGAGCCTACGTCCATCCCTCGGTCTGGGTGCCAAACCCACTCCCCCGCCATACAGGCATTTACAGCAACCATCCAGGACAAACCCATCTGCTCAGGCTCCTTAATGGTAGATAATTCAAACAACGTATTTACAAGAACTGTTCAGAAAAGCCTGTGATGGCAAGAACAAGATGTGGTCATGAGGTACATTTTGCCATGTGGGCTGGCTGGGATTCTCTCTCTGTGATTACATCAGTGCTATGCCTTCTCATCTGTAGTTAATATAATTGTTCAGTTATATATTTGTAGTTTGTAGTATGTCATTGACAAAAATCTGTCACCACTGTAAGAACAAAGCAGAGTTTTCATCCAGCACTGTGTTCAGGAATTTTTTTTTCCCTTTTACAACAGATCAAGTGGAACAGTTAATTTCTTCTCCTTCACCCAGATTGACTTCTCTCTCCTCTCTCTGTCCAGGTATAAGGAGCTGGTTACAGGGAAGAGGGCGCGTGAAATCATCACCATCCTATGGATTCTATCCTTCATCATTGGCCTCATCCCGTTTGCAGGCTGGAACAAGAAATCCAGTGCCTGCGGCACGTCCAGAAACGAGAGCACTCCCACCCCGAATGGCAGCTCCAGCGGCGGGGTCTTGGGAGGGGGCGGAACGGGTGGCTGCGCCGGGACGGCGACGGGGACGGACCTGGGGCGGGGCTTCCTGCACAGCTGCTGCCTGAAATGCCAGTTCGAGAGCGTGGTGGACATGAGCTACATGGTGTACTTCAACTTCTTCGGCTGCGTGCTGCCTCCCCTGCTCATCATGCTGGGCATCTACGCCAAGATCTTCACGGTAGCGCGGCGACAGCTGCGGCAGATCGAGCTGCGCAGCACGGTGGGCGGAGCCGGCGGCAGCGGAGAGAGCCACCACCAGGGGCTGCTGCAGCGCGAGGTGCGAGCCGCCAAGTCCCTGTCCATCATCGTCGGCCTGTTCGCCCTCTGCTGGCTCCCCGTGCACGTGATTAACTGCCTCACGCTGTTCACGCACCTCGTCAAATCAGAGTACGCCATGTACGTTGCCATCATCCTCTCGCACGCCAACTCAGCCGTCAACCCGATCATCTACGCCTACCGCATCCGCGAGTTCAGGAACACGTTCCGGAAAATCCTGGCCCGTCACTTCCTCTGCCGGCGGGATGAACTGTACCTGAGTTCCAATGGGAGCAGTCGAAACAGAGACCAGGCCACCATGACCATAGACCCTTTGTTATAGCCAAGGGGACTGTTTAGTTTAACTTAATTTAACCTTATACCTAATCAAATTCTTTCAAAATGTGTGGAACAATCTTTACAGACCTCTGTAATAACTGCAAAAATCAGGGGGTATTTTAAGAAAATGCTCTGAAAGTGGACCACTAAGCTATTTATGAGGAAGAAAATGAATCTTAGCCAGATCTTGCCAGATCTCTCTTTCTGGAACTTCTGGAACAATTGATGAACTAGGGCAGGGGGCCAATGCACTCTTTTCATAATCATTACAATGCCAAAAGAGATACAGGAACTCCTCTTCAACCTGAAAAACAGCTAACAAACTTGCTAGCTTTCTGAACTACACACTTTATTCCAAGCCTTGAAGTACTGTCGTGTTAAGCAAACCAGTCAGAAAACACCTCAGTACTCAACTAACAAGCTGACTCCTTGTCTGAGGGCAGAAAGACTTTTAACACCAGCAAATGGTGGCAGAAAGCAACTGGCAGTAGCCATAAGTTCTCCTGACGCACTCGAGAGGAAGCTAGAATATGAGCAGAAGTTAGTTAACGCTCAGGTTGTTTTGACAGCGTGCAGCGAAGGAAATGACATCATATACACCACCAAGATGAACAAACCACAGCCAGACTGAACGTCCACTTGTTGCCACAGTGCATGAGGACACACAAAAGGGGTTTAAAACCTGACCCGTGTCTTTTAAAGTGCCACACTTGAATTTTTAAGACCTTTTTTAACAAAATCTTCACAATCTAGGAGGTTTAGAAAGCTCAGGAAAAATCACAAAGGAGGCAACATAAAGCATGTCGAGGAAATTCATTGAAGTCCAGAGAAAGCAAGTACTCTACATGAGAGCACTGTATAACTGTTGAGGCAGAGAGTCCATCAAAACAGTTCTACTTCTGGAACCAACCAGAACTCTAGATGAACTACTCCTGTATGCCAGTGTTCAGGCTATAAGCATGTTGAATTGCAAGTCATTTTGTAAGACCCTAGAATTGTTTTGTGCAAGCCAAGCCCACCTCGCGGTAAAAAGCAAAAGCAAATTTACAAACTCATAAATTCCATTACCTGCTCACAGCACAAAAGATTTCCCCTCTCACTAACACCCCCCCCCCCCACGGGTGCTTGACTAAGTGGGGTTTTGATGGGTACGTCACAAGTCCCCGAGGGCCTAGTTTGTCATCGAACATTCAGCAGTAATGAAGCATCTAGTCCAAGAGCGGAGCTGAGAGGCCTGAGCAGAGAGTGCAGCAGAAAGATTTAAAATGTCCCCACTGGTCCTGCCTTGTTCCCACTTTGTTTCTTTACTGTGAATTTCATTCTGTGAATTTTAGCCCTCCTCCCTACTAACCCAAATTCAGAGATACTATGCACCATGTGACAATGCCCATTCTATTAAAAGATCTGACCACTGGACTCAGGAGCAATTTAAGAGTGTAATTTTGGAGTGAACAAGTGCTGTAATGGCCTAATTTCTGTGAAAGACCTAAATATTCTCATGTTTGATGCAAGTTAGATATTTGTTTGCATAGTTCATGGTCTTTATGAATGTCTTTTATTATTAAAAGCAGATTAATTATCACTTAAATATTATCAATTATCACACTCCACTTTGATCCATTTAGGGTTAGAGAGCATCGTTCTTCATTAAGGGAGATCAAAAGTTCACAGTGCACCAAGCACGCTCCTCCTGAGCTGCACTTAATGTGGGGAATGTCATTAAAAGACCAGTTCAAGTGCTTGCTGGGCTTTCGAAAGCACATGACTTGGTCGATCTTTCACCACCAAGCTGATGCAAACATTTGTTCTTGGCGGTTCTGAAGAGTTTCTCTGGCTGCGAGGGGTCAGATGCACTTCACGTGCTAAGATAAGCTGAGCTGATTCACTGGTGTGTGACAATGCCATCAGCAACATGCTTTTCTTTATTTGAACATCTGATGGGTATGTGTTCCAGGGTGATGTAATACACGACAGAAAGAAAAGGGTCCTTATCAAGTGAAATACATCGGTGCTTTGGGAGGCAGTGGGAGAGATGCACATGAGGTTCAACGGCAGAAATCAGTGACCACTGCTGTTCTTAAAGAAATCCAAGTATGTTATATGTTTCATTAATGTTTTTAAGGGCTAAACTGCAGGAGTGTGCCAAATCTAAAGGGACATTCCCATGGAGACCAATCTGTAACTGCACTGTAGTCGTGGTTTCATTTTATTCCATTAGAAATCAGTTGTGTACTTTTGTAGCTCAGTGAAAACAGTCGATAGGAAAAAAGGCTTCCAGCTATTTTAAGTGAGGTATAACTACTCAGTATCTTAGTCGAGATCTGCTCTAGTTCTAACAATCCTGCCTTTGGAGAAAAAAAAAGGCAGGAGGAAAAAAAACTTTTTTCATAAGTGTATTTTTAAATGTGCTACAGTATTTGTCACTAATCAGCATACGCTGTGGTTCACAATTGATGTTCAGTGCTTTGAAGTGTTCGTGTTACCACAGTTTCTTCGGCTGTATAAGAAAAAAAAACAGTACTGTTATTATTTAACATGGATCTGTATGTCTGGTGACTATTTTGTTAATAAAAACCCTTTATATAAAAAATAGCCGCTCTCTAACTACGTTAAAAGTAAAGAATTAGTAATATATATGTTTATTTTGGTTTACTGTGCACGTGCGTGTAGCGTGTCGTATCTATCATTCTCTGTGCGGGTACTTGCTAATCGGCAGATAAAAAGGCGTGTATGTGCGAAAGCTGGCGTTTCCTTTTATCGTGGGCGGCCGTTCCGCCGCGCTGGTAAGTGAAATAAACACGAACATGCGTATTAGGCGAAGCCGCCGAGAGGCGCCTCAAACAAGCAAGGAAAGAATAATTACGCTCCGGGATCTGATGCTTCTAAGGAGAATTACCATAGCAAATGAATTTCGCTCAGCATGCACGGCATATCACTGCCGTTTAATGAAAAGATTTACAACGTAAAAAGACAAGAAACATATGTTGAAAGGCTAAAAACGCCTTGAGACTAGCTATGAGACAGTGAAGACTGGGTTTGTTTGTTGTTCAAGGGTGCTGACCCTTGAAATACAAGAAAGAACCATAGCGGCAGTTGCGCTCAAGCAACAGATGTACATTCTGGCAAATGATTAAATGAACTCGCTCGCACATGCGCGCATGCAATTGGTCACGTGGGGTATTGGGATTTCAATGCAATATATGAAGAGCGCTGTGAAGAGATTTACACTTGTATTTATTTTTTAAAAACTGGTTCACAATAACAAGATCACATGTGCATCATTAAGTCCCTCTACATGGATGTCATATCAAGACTGCACTTGGAGGGAAGCTGGGTCCATTAAAAACTCACCATAAATCCAGGCAGCTTATATCTGCTGGCTTTGGAACATCTGCTCCTAGTGATCAGTGAACTTTCAGGATAAGATCAACTTCACACAAAATGTTACCATCACAGTGCCAGGTACATAACAAAGCATATTACCCACTGCATAGAAAGAGAAAACCACCAGTCACTGCAACACCCTGTGAGAACTGGAAAAAGGAAAAGCTCTTCACATCCACGTTTTCATGCCCAAAGACAGGGCACCTATTGGGGGTTCAGCTCAGAACACAGGGACCTTGGTTCCACGGCACACCCATAACAGCTTTTCCCTGAACAGCGCCCTATGGATCCGGCGTGGCCCTTCCTGAGAGGATGAGGGTCATGTGCTGATTTGAGATCTGCTCTTGTTGGCATACGCCCATCGCCTGGCAGATGTAGGCCGCCAAGATGTGCTTACACTGGAGGTGGGGCAGAAAAGGACACATCCGTTAGTTAAGTCAACGAGCAGTTAAACGAGGTACTGCCAGACTATAGTTAATAGCTACCGAAAACACCAGGGAAGTGCAGAGGACTTCACAGTGAAAGTTGAGGACCTTTGGTAATTGTTGTCTACATGGAAGGACAGCAGTCTCAGCTACGTTGCGTGTTTTTGTGTGCGTGTGAAAACCAGATCAAATTAGCTTGTGGTAACACTGCAATTCATATTCCCTTATCATGGTTTCTACATGAACCAGCTGTCCCCTTTCAGTTTATGACTACTGGAGTCGTCAAAAAGACATTGCCTCAACGTGTTTGTCAGGCCAAAACACTCCCGATCCCAAGATGGAAAAGACAGAGAGCCCCATTATGTCAGATAAGGCTGAGACAGACATCAAGCTGAAGTCAATGTAAAGGGCACAAGAGAATGAGTAACAGGGAACTACGGCAGGTAGAGAGAGCGCAAGGCGGAGGTGTTGGTGGTGAGAAAGAGGCAGGCAGATGACTTGTTGAAGCTCTTAGTGTCTCTTTGTAATGAGAGGTTTTATTTCAGGTTTTGCATCACCGCAAGCACAGAACTCCCCCCCCCACCCCCACAGCAGCAGAGTAGGACTCCCTCGGCCTGACTCACATCACAGCACCCGTCTCGAGGGGCTGAGCGTCTCTTTCCCTCAGCTGTGGTGCGACTGCGTGCACATGCGCGTGTCCATTACAGCTGTTAAGATCACAGCAGGCTGCTTCCCACACACACATGGCACGCACGCACGCACGCACTCTCCAGACATGGCTGTGGTCCGATGAGAATTTCAGGCCCAGCTTTTCCGTTTTTAAACTTTGTTTGTTTTCTCTTCGGAAGGGTCGCAGAAGAGAAGAGGAAGTTCAATCACATTCAAAATATCGGCCAACGCTCAGTGAATCAGTGATTCGGCATAACGGGCAATGTCCTACAACTCACAATGAGACAAAACCTAAAGTCGGATTACGTCATTCGCGTGTATGGCAAATCCTTGCAGTCCAACTCTACCAGGGGGTCAGAGATGAGGCCAGGCGGTTACAGGCGTGCTTCTGGGGCAGTCTGCTGGGCTCTTTCTCTCACAGGCCGCCTAATTTTAGCCATCGTCTCTCCTGGGGCACAGGGCAAGCTGACTGCAATGTTATTCCGTGGTAAAAGACGTGAAGTGCTCCCCTTCGAGCCAGCCAACGTGATCAAAGAGCAGTTTGGCAGGAAGAAGCAGTAAACAAACAGAAGGGCAGGCCAGTATCATCAGAGCAAACTCAGCTCCACACCATGGGACCACAACTGTGCTGGCTGTTCTGAGAGGGGATGAGCAGAGGTGCCCATCCCTGCTCACCCTACATCCCCTGCTCACCCTCAGTAAAGAAAGTCTCAGGATCAGCACATCACCTTTGAATAGACACCTCTGTGTGTGGTACGTGTGTGTGTGTGTGTGTGTGTGTGTGTGTATAAGAGACAAAAGTTAGGAAGAATGAAAGAAATGGAGAAAGAACTGAACTTACCACCAAACTTTCATTTCTTTTGAGCACGGAGAAGGAGAAGGCGGTACAGGGGCAGTAATGACAGGATGTATAGCATGTATAGAGACGGCCTGATCCACCCAACACCTGTGACCAGAGACACGAGGAAAAGGGTGAACCAGAAAAGAACAGCATTATGCATGTGTGTGCGCGCGCTGTGGAGCACAAACAACTCCAATTTATTTATATAGCGCGTTTTACAACAGCCACCGTCACAAAGCAGCTTCACAGATGTCTGAGTCCAAGCCACCAGTGTGCAAGCCAAACTCCCTGAGAACTAGAGGAAGAAACCTTGAGAGGAACCAAGACTGCTTGGGGGGGGGGGGAATCTTCCTCTGGCCAACACCAGGCACCACAAAAACAATAGTACAAACAGTAAAGAACACAATGAATAAAGTCTATTCATTTACTAACTTAAAGTCTATTAAGTTTGATTATAAATATTTTCCTGATATATAGTACAACTGATCAGTCTTAGTTTTCTTGTGATGACTTTATATATCAGACATAGTCCACAACATGTCCAAGCTTGTGTCTTTAACTATTATGGTGACTTTTGACTGTCCATGTGGTTCATCCTCAGCAGCAGTGAATGATGTTCAGCTGGTGTGACTAAACAGAAGAAGGGCATCAGGATGGATCAGGCAGGTCTGAAGATCACGAGGAGTCAGGAACAAACACTGCAACAGTCAGTGGCCCACTACAACCACTGGACCAGAACACTGCAGCACACAGCCCGAGTCCCAGCACAGCCCGAGTCCCAGCGGCCGATGCCTGCCAGTCACCAGTCTCCTCAAACACGCTGGATCTGCCCCGACTGCCTCACGACGGACTGTGGAGAAGGATATTGGCACCTCTGCTTGTCCCATAAGGTCTACAGGTGACACATAGGGCCAAGGGTGACACGAGGCTTGGAACTCTCGCATGTGGTTTTAGCAAAGCATCTCAGATGCATCTTAAATGCCAACCGTTAACAGACACCTCGGTAGAAAGGTCACGAAGCAAGCGAGACACATGGCATTCAGCCAGTAGAAAAATGTAACAGAATCTGCTATGCTGCACAGATTTGCAAAAGCAATGATAGTGTACAATAGTGCTCTCTCATTTAGTTTCAGCTTCAGCATGTTGTGAATAGACCTTGCCTGAGCTGTAAAAATCACCAAAGAGCAAGAGTATAAATGGGCCAAATGGATTTCCCCTTTGTGAGGTAATATCACAAGTTAATCTCCTCCATCACGTCCAGGAGGCTCAGAAGCAAGACAAGATGTGGCACAGAGTATGACTCATGAGCACATTAATCAGAAACCATCAGTATAATCAATGCTCTGACACCACCACGTACTCCATTATTCTCCCAAACACAGACGAATTCACTAACCACCTTAAATTTCCTCCTGCAAAATTCTGCCTTGCAAAATTAACAAAACAAAACGAAAAAAAAAAGAAAGAATAATTCACTGTCAAAAAAGCAACATCATCGCAAGTGATTTACTAGATGAGTAATTAGAAGTGAGGAGCCAGAGGAGGCGACAGGGAGGTTGGCTGAACGAGGAGGGTTGTGAAGAAACATGGGTGGGTGTCCCCTGGAGGCAGTTTCATGACTGGATATAAAAGAGCCACCATGAAGTCCATGAAAAGTCAATGCTATTTAGAGGAACACCCCTTTTATAGTTAGATGAACTTCACCTAAAAATGTTCTTGGGGTAGAGAGCAAACGAAACCTAGTACGGAGCAGTTAACATGGGTCTCATTTGCTCCTGTCACCAGGTCTTTGAGGACTGCTGTCAGTGGTCAACAGCTGAGTGATATTCTCTACAGACAGCAAATGCACACTTACTAGATGAACTTTTGAACCTTCACCAAACCTTCAACACCACATGAGAAGCTGGAGCATGAGGAAGAAAATGACTTCTTTCTGGCTTAATTTACCACACAATCATGACTACACACTTGGTCTAGTCTTTGCTTACCGTTACGCAATTTTACTTGACATTTTACTACCAAATTTTCCCTTCAATATTTCCACTCACACAGCACATAAAATAACCTCTAGAACTTTCTGTGACATTAAATCTCCCAGCTTTCACCTATTTACTAATGCCCGTATTCCTGTTTTTTCTCCCTGGTTTCCTAGTAGCCACAGATGACTTGGTTGAAAACTACCACAGGGTTATCTCTAAAGCCCTAAAAATTTTCACCCCACAGAAATCCACACTAGTTCCATCTACCTATTCTTCACCATGGTGCATCCTTGAACTTAGGAAACTGAAAACCTGCAGTCGACGTCTCAAGAGGGTCTACAAGGAAATGTAACTTGCAGTACATTTCCTGTTTTTCATGTAACTCAGTACAGGGATGCTCTCAATGCCACAAGGTCAGTCTGTCTTTCAACAACCGTATACGAAGTTGTCCTCACTACCTCCACAGACTTAGGCAATGCCTTTCTTCATCCACTCCCAGCCAGGTTTCATTATTGTATAACCATCATCTGTATGCGCATTCATAATCTCAGATTTGATTAACGTTATCAACACTGCCATGACATAACCCAACGTTCAAATCCTGACCATACCTCATCAGATCATGACTCTTCTGTGTTTCTCTGCTCATATCAGGTCATTAATTCTGCTCCTGCTTTTGTTTTCTCTTTCAGGACAGCAGCAGCTCAGTTATTTCCTAAAAAAATTCTCTCATGTCTTAGTATTTACCAATCCATTTCCAAAATATTTTTTCTAAGGTAGAAAAAGCTAGAAATGAATCTAGATAATCAACACCAAGACCACAAAAAATATAACATTTTTTCTTACTAACCCCAAAGGGGATATCGAGTCTCCATATTTAATCCATCTGTGGCAGTGAACACTCACATGCCCATACCAGAGACTGCAGTGCAGTGGGCAACTTCAGTAAGATTTCTGTTCATCGCACAGTACTGAGACATCCTTCTCCACGGCCTCACATCTGCACTGATACAGTCATGACATTCTCCCTTCCCACACAAGGGTGTCTGAAACCACCTGGTTTAAAAACTACCTCTTATACAGACCACAGTTTGAATCACTGGGAAAATGTGTTTTATTTCACATATTCCCTGCCCCCCCCCGAATCTATTCCTGGTTCCCATGAATTTATTATGCATATGATCCTTCATCATTTGAATGCAGCTGACACAAGTCTGCTTTTACTACATCTACATTTACTACATCTATTTTACCACCATAGTACATAATAAATCTCTCCCTCCTCTTTTTGGCTTCTCACTCCTATTCTCCAGTCATCAGTAGTTCTTATATTGACTTTATTATTATTATTATTATTATTATTATTATTATTATTAACAACTCATGTTTTACCTCAATATAATACATTGTCTACATATTTGAATCTTCTCTGGTGAAGCATCCTTTACGGTGAAAAAGGAGCTATATAAGTCATCTTCTTAATACTGAATCACTTCCTGTCCTTAAAAGCTTTTGTTTTTGTTTTAGTTTCTTTCCAACCACCACACAAATACCCCTGAAATACCCATGTCTAGCTCACCCATGTGACAGTTTGGACCCAGCCCAGGTTTCTCCCACCACCCCATCTCACCACAACAAAGCCTGAGGGTGGAACCTTCACCACCCTTCCGGGCCCCTTTAAGAAAAAAAGCTCCTGTCACACCAGCAAAACTGGAAGGCGATCTCTGGGAGGACCACAAATCATCGTAAGATCGCCCCAATGGGACTGCTGTAGCTGACCTCGGGTTTGGAAGAAATTACAGAAGCTGAGGTGCAGGGTGATAACTAAGCTCTGAGAGACAGCTTTGAGCTGGGTCAGTCTGACGTCTTCATCCAAAAAAACAAATCAGTCAATGATGGGACAAATGGGATTATGGAAGAAGCTGACCATTGTCTAGTAAAATCATATGAATCATCTGTTTTATTGCCATTTTGGTGTGGAAAAGACCACACCCCTAAAAGGGAATACTGAAGATTCCATTTAGCATTTCCTTTTCCTGTGCTCTGGATGTCTCTTATTTCCTTGACTATGACTAAAGGGGGTGGACTCTGCAGCTATAGAATTGTTTGTGTGTGCGCAAACATGCAAGCTTTCCAGAAAAAGGAACCTGGCAACTTAAAAGTTAACTTAATTTAAAAAAAGACAACACTTAAGAGCCAACAACTCTGTGGCCAGATACTGAGATTAGTTACCTCTTTTGGAATGAGATGATATGTATAAACATTTAGTACTGTAAAAGAAATATGGTTCTCCTCCATTACATTTATGCATCATCCATCGCCACCTACCCCACCACAACTTATCAAAACATATTCAAATATTGCAAGTGATTGGAAATTCCATGTGAATGGAAATGTTCAGGGGTTGAAAGAAGTGCCTGCAATGGAAGCTCAACACAGTATATGGTGTTATGGGTCAGCAAAATGAACTTTCACTGCAAGCATATGAAAGAGGAAATGTCTAACTCAAGAAAAAGCTTCTGTTTCTTTTATTAGCTTAGAAGGCGTGGGATTCGAGGGCTGTTCAGATGTTTTTAGACATTGCCATAAACGACATAAACGAGTGAAGCTGCAAAAACTCTCTAATCTTGGTATTCGTGTGAAATTTTGATTTAGCAGAGTAAAACTGAAATTTGAACAGTTTTTCAACATTTCCGAAACCATTTTATTCTGATTTGGATTAATCAACTTGATATTAAATAAATGTAAACTTTTTTTAAACATTTAAATAAATGAAGATTTACATTTACGTTACATTTACGTTTTTATCAGAGTGACTTACAAACATGCTTTGTCATTTGCTCACAGAATGCATCCTAGCTAATATAACAGGTTAAAGTTCAAGATACCTTTGAACTAGAACACTGCTAAAGGAATCAGTGCTGATCCTCAAAGTGCAAAATAAGCATAAGCTCTATACAAGACAACAGTTGGTGCATTAATAAACAATACCAAACAAGTTTAAGTTACTCCAACAGTAATATTACATTTGATAAGTGAAGGATCAACGGTCATTGAAATACTCTACAAACAGATGAGTCTCTGTTTGAAGACTGCAAGAGAGTCTGCTGTCCAGACATCCAGTGGAAGTTTGTTCCACCATCTTGGAACAATGATAGACAATAGTCTCAAAGCTCATTTTCCTTGAGACTTGAATCATGATGTTTTAAGCCAAGATGTATTTGAGGTTCAAGGGCTCAAGGTACAGGTCGGGCTTTGACCATCATCTTCATGTATTTTTGATTTTGTAGGCAAGTATCTGTTTTAAATCTGATGTGGGCAGCTACTGGAAGCCAGTGAAGGGAACACGGCAGTGGAGTCACGTGGGGAAGACTAGCAAGTAGCGAGTTGCAGTAGTCTTAACTTTGAGATAACAAAAGACTGCACAAGCATCTGGGAAGCTTCCTGTGAAAGAAAGGGCCGAACTTTTTGTATGTTACAAAAGGAGAAATCTGCAGGACCGGGTGAGCTTTGAAACATGAGATTATACCCAGGCTACGAGCAGATTCAGACAGTGATACCAGGAAGTTCTTGAAAAACTACAAGATCACATGTGGATTGGGAAATATCATGGATACGACTGAATAAGCAAAAGTAACACATTCACACATCACCACAATTACCAAGTTAGAGCTCAGTAAGCACAAACAGTACTAGTCCTATTTCCTGTTCCAGAGCAAACTGCTCACTACACACTATCCAGTTAAGATGCACAGAACGATGCATTGTGTGGTGTTGGAGTTCCAACACAATGATCATCTATTATTTGCAGTTTTACTGATGACTGATTTGGATGTCAACATCAGTCATGCTCTCTTAGTTGAACTAAAAATAAATACATTAAAAAGAATAACCCTTTCCAATATACTGATTTCTAATCTTTCTGCAAAATCTCACCCATACCCTGCCTCCAGTGTCTGTCGTTGAAACATCCCACCTCATTAGGCCAGTGAAAAGATCAGTCCAGGACCCCAAAACAGCCAGCGTGACAAACACCAGGCATTATCTTCTAGCAGCCAAAGGCCAGCTAATTCATTAGTGTCACAGGAGGGCTGCAGTAACAGACCTAAATGATACGTTGCTGCCGGTAAGAGTGCCTCACCCATGGGAGCGCAACATACTGTGGAAGGCCTTTAAAGCATTAGCCAGAGTGAGCAATAGCCCGTGGCCTGCTTACCACCTGCATGTTCTCACGTCCGCAACCAAATTAGATCATTCTGCTAAGCTTCTAATTCTGATCGCCTTCAAAACTCTTACTTTCCTCTGCCAGAGCAATTGGATGTAGTGGATGGGCTTGTCCAACTGAAACTTTTGAGAAATATGGCAAAAGTCTGAAGACTGTGGATAATTGGTCTGATATATTCAGCTGACAACATGTGAATTGCATGTTAAGTCCATAACGGGCAATATCTGACTGAGACGGCATTGCATGTATTCTTTAGTATCTTTAAAATATTGTGAATCTAAGGCTGGACAAAAACATAAAGAAAATGCAATTATACTGATACATACATCATTTATATAAAACGTACTGCTGAACTTTTATTTTGACATCCTTAAAGATGTCAAAATAAAGACTGCATCACAGCTCACTTTTTTGCTCACTTCCATATTTCAGCCTCCTGAGATATTAGTATCGCAGAAGACAGCACTATAATAAGATAAATTATATTATTGTTATATCAGCCATATGTCTAACTGTATAATAATATAATTTTATAAGGGGGGTGGGGGGCTGAGAGAGTACATTCTCCAAAATTTGTGCATATGATCATCCACTGCGCAATAAAGTCCATTTCAGGAGGTAAAAAAAAGGAGAAAACAGAGTGTTCAGTTTAAGGAGAAAACAGAGCCAATGGAAGGACAGGTTACTTATTACAAGAAAATATAGTTGTACTTGTTCCAGATTTAAAAATAAAACAATAAACAAAAAAACTAAAACATGTTAACATCAGCTGTATTGATACTGTATATAAATGATTCACTGCAGTATTCATAATATCCAACAGCACTGCACGAATATCTGTCACATTCAACATTCAACATTCAGACAAATAATATAGAACAACTTCCCTTTAAGTTCAGTTTGAAATAAAGGGTATGGGTAGAGGTCAATGCAAACGGAATTCTGATCTGGGAACAGCTAGATGATGGCCCAGGGGCAGGTTGTTATTACGTTCACTGATCCTCATACAGGACGACAAGTGAAATAAGATATTAATGAAATGCATCCCCCTCACAACCAGAGACATGAAGAAGACGAACCAGAGCTGAAAAGTACAAACTACATACTTTCATTTTCCTCAAAAGCAAAATGACCAAGAATCAAGGAGGCAATAGAACAGTTTTTGGATACAGTGTGTATATTTGCAGTATCTGGCAGAACACAGTGACCAAAAATAATATTATATTATATTTTTATATATATATATTAAACCAAAGGATTGAATAACTTTCTTTTTTTTTTTATAATAATCATTAGTAATTTGCATTGAAGTTGTTAAATTCTGAAATTAAAAAGGACATCTTCAATTGGGAAGACATTCAGTGATGGTTCTTTTGAATCTGCTGATAATGGAATGCCTCGTGTTTGACACTTAAGCTGTTAACATAGTTTAGCTGTCATTTTTAATTGCCTTGATACTCTTAATTTTTGCATACATTATAAGGCATTTTTATTTTTTATGCATTTAGAGTCTTATAAAACACACACCTTCCACTTATGCTCAAATATACTTTATATGCTACTCTTTCAGGAATGCTGAACAAAGAAAGAAAGAAAACATGATTATTGGTTCCATAACTACAAACACTGCTATATTTATAGACAATTATTTGCCTTTTTTCTTTGTTTATACACGTTTTCCCTGCCCCGCCCTTGCAAGCAAGAGTCGCTATTAGAAAGCCATCAGCCATGAAACATGAAAGGTTCAAACATTTTAACATGACGCTGAGAATCTACCATAAGTGTTTTATGCTATAATGGCACTTGAGTGAAAAATGCATTAGCAGTGGATGGTGGTCTGGTTCAACTAGGCTTGCCTAGTTGTCTTGTTTTTAAGATTTTGCATACATTTCTGGTCTAGTGTTCTTTTCAAATGTAAAATAAAGTTTCTGGTCAAATGTGAAATAAAGGTCATTGTTAGCATCAAATCGTAGGGAATTTATTTGTCTAATCTGCTTCCTTTAAATGCATACACATCAGAATGAGCCATCAAAAGACAATATATAATAAATGCTCTCCTCTACAAGCTTTACAGAAAGGTACTATTTTTAAACTCAGTGTGGTCTTCACCAATGAAACAGGGGTCAGAACCGGAACTTCCTCACCATGGTTCCACATTCTAACCTGCTGCTGATGAAGGGATATAACAATGACGTTACTGTGTGTTATATAAATTAGACAGTAGTATTTGGAGATGTATATTCAGCTTCCAAAGTTCTCAACTCTAATTCAATAATTCTAGGTTTTGGGGGGGTTGGGTGACTAATTGGACATTGGACTAATCAGCAAAAAATGTCATATGCTGGCTGTTATCACAATGATAGCATGTGCCACATAATACTGCAAAGGTGCATAAGGACTGAGGACTTACGGTTATAACAGCATCCCACAGTATGCAAATAATTTGTCCACATCATAAACCCTTAATTTGTAACTTGCAATAATAAAACTTCAACTAAAGGAATAGTTTCAGGAAGAGGCTCTTCTCTCATTCATACAACCTGTGAATGAATGCGACTAACCAATTGCAATGCTCCAATGACTGCTGTACTGTGTGAAACAACATTAGGTGTTCAGTCCTATTATCAGACATTTCTACCTTTCCCCTCCTTCTTCAAAATTAAATGTCATCTCTGTATATTATGGTTTGCTCAATTAAAGACTAATTGAAGGCTTAAGGCTAATATTTAACTACGCCTATCCAACTGCCTAAGGAAAACTCCTTAAATTAAAAGCATGCCAGACATTTCCTTCAAGCCCTGCCTACATTAAGACTCCAGTTTTGTTCCAGCAAACCATTTAGTGTTGGCACTGACAGAAATGTCTATGGTGTTTAAAGTCCAAAAAGACAGACAGTCAGCATCAGTTGTTGGCAAATTGTGTAATCTTGGATCCCAGAATCACAGAAAACCTCACGCTATGTGACTACGGTGAGATTCCTCAATGACTGTGCCACTTCAGAACAGAAAACAACTCGGAACATTCGTTCCTCCACCAACGCAAAACTGCTTTATTTACACCAACCTTACCTATTTAAACAAACTTGATCTCCTTTTGCTGAATATGCATTGTGAGTTGTCTAAAGAACAGGAAATACACCCCCCAATGTTCACATTTTTACTCATACCACATGGTGTGGTAGTAATGATATACTAAAGTTAGTGGCTGGGTAGCGTAGCAGGAAATAAAACAATTGGAATGAGCAGAATTCCACGGATTATTACTGTTTGTCTTGGCTGTGGAACATGTTCCTCACATTGAACAGCCAGTTTTCACACATAGTTAAAACATCATCTAAAGGAAGGAGTAAACTATCAAAATCTGAACACCCAATCTCCCTGTCAAGGTCTTAACATCACTAAAAGATTCCTGGAAGAACCTCAAAATATCTGTCAAATGAGGTACATTGTGTTGACCAAGCCAATAAAAACAAAAGGTAGGAACGCTTCTCTCGTTCTGGCCGACCTGAATCGCGTTAGACGAAACAGAGGAAAGACTATATCTGAGTCACGGCTTTTCTTATAATAGCCCATCCGTTAGCATGTATTGTGTCTATGGTCTCAGCACAGTGGGTGTTTAGCGGAAACGTGTCATGCTGGCCACAGAGTGTCCATTACAACAAAGAAAGTGGGAGGAAAGAAAAAAGGTTCTGGGAGTGGAGGGAGAGTTTACATATCCCGCTGAAGCCCAAGCGCAGTTACGGTGAGGACACAGGAGCAGTGAGACTCTGCTGCACGTCTGCCTGCCCACCCAACCTGCGCCATGATAGGCGACGGTCAGGGCAGAGCCTGCAACGGCCTGTCGCAGGTGGATATGGAACGGGAGCATTACTATATGACATTCAGGGCTTGATTAACCACAGAAAATGGGCCTTGATCCAAGAAACTTCTGTGAGAACAGCTACTCACTGATGACGGAAGAAACCACAACATATTACAGTGAAATAAAAGACGTTTACTAGATTTTATTAGACACTTGATTTTACTAATAAAAGATTTTACTAGAAATGTTTAGACATGAATATGGCATGAATTAGTCATGAATGGAGTCTTTCGAGCTAAATAACAAGGGAAGACTGTTTGAAAATGCAGAAATTCTGGGCATTCTGGAGAATTTTGTCAAACTCATCGTACCTGGAAGGCAACTCGGCCGCTAGGAGAAGACACACAAGTTACAGAACGCCGGTCCACCAGATCCAAGGCCTGCAGAGCACAGGAGCCAAACACAAACCTCAACCTGAGTGGGCAGAGGAGGAAAAAGAAAGTTCAAGCTTTTCATTCAGAAAATAAATACCACCTCAGACCCACTTTCACATTTTGACTGGCAGTGAGTGAGCAGAAGGGGATTGACGTTAGTGGTGGCAAGAGGTTGGAAACCACCGCTTAAAATAAACTCCAACGACTAGGAGAGTTTCCTCCATACCACTTCATCCAACCACCAATGGTCAAGGAATCAGTAAATCCTTCACCAACTATCAGGTGGTTTCGGGGTAACCCTGTCACCATAGAGACATAACGGGAAAAGACAGCACTCACTGACCACAATCTCTTCCATCAATCAATAAAGTACCTACTGGCCTTACAGTGATGTTAGAGTGACGTTTAGAGCTGTGCTTGATGCCTAGTAGTGGTAATTAGTATGGATTAATGTTTCCCTTTAGGAATTCGTGATGACTGCTGCTGTGGTTTTTTTGGGTACTTTTAAATGTCATGTTTTATTCAGATAGTGACAAAACCATGGGTGACAGAAAACATAAGTGGCTTGGAAAGAGCTGCAGTCCTGACCCCAAACCACACTGGCATGGCTGCATCCCAACAGACGTGATTAGAGCACGGAGGGGAGCTTCAGGCTTTAGTCGCCTTTTTGGTGTTGCAGCAAATGTTTTCAGTAGGACCAGGTCAATGTGCATGAACTGGTTAAATGTGGGATGCTGACAGTTTAACAACTGCATAAATGACTCACATCAAGGTCAAAAAACTAATGAAAATTGCATCACAAAGAGAGAAAAGATAAATACGATTATGGTGCATTAATACTCACGCTATTAGCAGGTCATCAGGTACTAAAAAAAAAGAAAAAGAAATCACTGAAACAACCAGCACAATTGGATGGTAATGTTTGTTTGTTTGTTTGTTTGTTTGTCTGTTTGTTTAAGTTCAACTCTTTTCTGCAACAACTGGGATCACCCCATTTCAGTCATAATCAAGGACACTGTGGTGACACTTAACAGATTAAACACATCTGCAAGACATACTTGGTTGTTGTTGTTGGACCCACCACCCCCTTTAATCGGTCCAGTGTTTCATCTCTGCATGCTTCCAGTAATATGAAAGACACACTGAGAACCAAATCCAAATACTCCCAAAAGACCTCAAAGAGAATTCATAGAAAAGCCTTGAGCGTTCCTGGTCTCATAATTAACATGACTATATACACAGTGGGCTCAGAGGTAAAGTCTACTGGAAAACACCAAGAAGTGCTCTGTAAGAGCAGATACAAGGCTCTACCCTGTCTCTGCCCAACTCCGGAATAGACATTTGTACATAATTTTATTTAAGTGTTTTTCTTTTAATATTTACTTACGTCGATAAATTAAACTTATGAACTGGAAGGAGGAAATAACTGTGGCCCATGACGTTAAAGTGAAATAGGAAACAGGCCACACATGTGCATCCTCATGTGTGCTGGTCTCTCCACAGCATATTTAAAAAATTGATGCCCCCATAATGATGGCAGACTTTTTCATTTCCAGGTCACGTAATGAAAATCATGGAACTTAGGAGTAGCCACTGTGCCACACTGAGCCACACAAAACCAAGTGGCGAATATAATACTTAAAGAGTATAGAAAAGAACCCCTTTATGGCTAAACATGGGTTCAACTGTAAATAATTGAAGGGTTACACATAGCACTAACATTACATATAAAACTCACAGCTACATAAAGTAACGCATTTCATACAAAAATAATGAATTTTTATGAGCTGAGCAAGATAAACTGTAAAGAATTCCATAAAGGAATGTATGATTTGTAGAAACCGTAACATTCTCCACCCTGTGTAATTTTAGGGTATTGCAGGTTATTGTAATCTATTTTAGAATATGTGCCAGTTTTAAAAAACATGCATGGCCCTCAACTACAGTGAAACTGATATAGGTAGCCTCATGTTTTAGGGCCAGACTTGTGGAAAGTAGAGAAATTAAACTGACTACAATCAACTGATGTGATAAAGCATTTCTCATTACTTACTTTGGCCTTTCTCTGAATACACCTTTTCGAGGTCTCTCAAAAGCTGCCCAGCAACAGCTGATAAACAGGAATCCATTGTGGCCTTCCTGCACAAAAGATACTGAGCATTAGAACAATATAAAACCTTTGTTCGTGAAGCAAAGATGAGTCGGCCACATAAAGCTAACAACGGTTTATGTATAAGGAATAGAGATATTCAAAATTGTAGTTTAGTGCACACTGTTTCAAAAAGAATCGGGACGTTTCGAACTAATGAACGGCCTCACTAAAATGTTTAATCTCTCTTTATATTTCACTACAGTACACTGAAGGTACTCATCTCCTGGAAAATATGTATGCATGTGTATACAGAACGGACTGTGTATGTCCTGACACGGGTGCTCCGAGAGTTCCCAAACATCTTACTAGTTTGGGTTAATAGGCGGATTTTCGAAATTTGCTGGGATTTAGTTTGTATCAAGATAAAAAATACGTTACAAATATAGCTAATGACAAAGCAGGTTGCAAGTCGCTATGGGTAAGAATAAAAGACGAAAATGTAAACCTTAAACAAATATTTTCTCCGCATTCCAAAAACGATGACCCTATAACATTTGAGATGCATGTTCATTTAATATCTTCTCGCAACATTCATGTTTTAAGCATCAACGAATGGTTTTGCTGTTCAGTTTTGATGAGTAAAACAGATTGGGGGGGTGATCATATTACAAGATCTGACAAAAGTTACATAACTAGCCAATCAGTTATATACAACTCCATTGTGTGTCAAGTCTAGAAGACTTCGGAATTTGTTAATGGTGTATCCCATAGAGTCGGTCTATGTTCTCATTGATAACACACCACTTTCACTAGCTAGTTATTTACATGCACTGTGAATGAAGTTTCAAACAGCGAACAATTTCAGTACTTACAGTGGTTTAATACACACCATGTTTAAACCTTCGAAAAGCCTTGTTTCGACATCACTAGCAAGGCAGCTAGCTAGCAAGTTATCCAGTTAGCATAGTTAACTAGCTAGCTAGCTCGCTAAGACAACAGATATAACTTAGTAGTGACATTAAAAGTATTCTTTACCTAGAATTAAACTGCTACATACAAAGTATCGTTACTTGTAAATACTGGTTATATGTTAAACTCGAAATTTCTGAAGATATTACTGAGCCCCTAAGATACGCGACACTTGCCTCTGTTTTTATTTTTCCCGCACACGCCACCTACCTCCAAGAAACGGAAGCTGCATTATAAGGAATTGTGGTCGTTGTAGTCCAATAGTTTTAAGGTAGTTTTTATTTGAGTCGTTTTATGCTGACTAAATTTATTCCAATGGAGAAATTTGGAGTAGTTAAATTAGTAATTGGGAGTACTGACAATAACATTAACAATATTCTGAGTTACAATAATAAAATTATAGGCCTAAATCATTAGGCGGTCACAGCAGCAGTTGGCAATCTGCTGCTGACATCTATTGGTGAAAAGAAATGTATACCTGCTTAAAAAGAGACGATTCAAGCAGATTCAAAGTCTTTTAAAAATTAGGTTAAGTGTGTATTTTGTAGGTTGCAAAAATGTCAACTGGTAACTTGTCAGTTGAAAATGATACGTTTATCACCCCGTTTGTAATCCAAACTAGCTTGTGTGATTTGTTGCGTAAACTTAGGATACTATAGCCTATAGCGTAAGTAAAGGAATCACACATTACATTTAACTTACCTGGTTAAACGTGGTCAGAAACATCTGTATTTGCAGCATTTTCATAGACAATACCGTCGCATCCATGTAGAAGTAAAGGCAAGAAACGCTCAATGCAAAACGAAAGCACTGTTTATTAAGCAAAACATCAACAGCAGAAAATGCTGACTGGGAAAAAAACGGAGTGGACATTAAGAACATTATTTATCACAAAAAAACGATAAGGTCTCGTGTTTGTACACTCTAATTATAACGGTAAGGTCTCGTGTTTGTACTCTCTAATAATAACGGTAAGGTCTCGTGTTTGTACACTCTAATAATAACGGTAAGGTCTCGTGTTTGTACACTCTAATAAGCGGGAAAGAGACTTGAATAGACCTAACCATAACATACACATAGATCAACATTTTTAACTAAACATTTGAAACGAATTTAAACTAATTACAGTCTGCGTGGAGACGTAATGCTCCATCGCCCCCTGGTACCCGAACATCACAACACACTTACAAAGACTCAAGGTTAACACCTACGGCAGTGCTGAACATCACAGTCACAGTCGGTTTTTAGTATCGGGCAGTATTGGCGCGTATGTGCTTTGTCCCCGGTTGCTTTGCAGAACGGGCAAACGTAGCTCCGAAGAATGGGACAGAGGATCCTCCCGTCTCTCGACTTCAACTTGTGGCTTGTGTAGATCTCGGCGGTCTCTCCGTTCCGCTTACAAAATCCACAGGTGTCACGGGGACTCATGGGGTGGGACACTTCGCGATTGAGCGACTGGTTGCTCCCGGAGCAGCTACTGACCGAACCACCGAAGCGCACGTCGGAAAATGGGGAACGTTGGTTTGAAATGGGATGTCCCAGCCACACGTTGGCAGCAGACACCTGCTCTTGCGCGTAGGTGACGTTCCTCTGTTCCAGTATTTGTGATAATCTCGTCCGAAGATCCAAGTAGTCGTGCCACATATAGAAGTTCCCGCTAGGCGCCGAAACTCCGTTATCCTCCTCGTAAAGTTCTCGCTCCATCTTGATCGTTTCGAGCTTTGCACGAACGTCGAAGATTTAAATCAGCTTTTATAACAGACGCGTGACATTGAAACTATGTGAAACATTCTGGAATTTCACCTCAGAGTGTCTCGTGTTTGTTGACTCTTCAAACACCCCCTTTTTGTTTATGTGCAGTAATTACAGCTGTTATGGTTGTTTAGTTACAGTGTTAATTAGCTTGTTGACATATTCTTTACGGAATGGCAACATTTCAGTGTGACAATGTGACCTATGTATTACATTCGCAATGAGTGCGTTTGTGCGTAGCATCTTATTATGAAGGTGCACTTCGTCGGGATGCACACGTGTATTAAAAGTAATGCAGGGAAGTGTTTTTTGGTTTTCAATATCTTATCATTGTTAACCTCCTTGCTCAAACGACAATGCATATTTAAATGTAGTGATTTGCGTGTTTGTGTGTAGATTGCACGTTGATGGGTAATGCCCGACACGCGCCTATGAATGCAAAAAGACATGCGATGTAATAGTCGCGTTGTATCCCTGCTGCGTGCCTGTCACCCGGATAGTAGGGTCCTCACGAGGTCATTCTGTCTAATGTTGCCTGGACCAGGTCGTCAGGCGTCGTCTAGGCGCACGCGCTGTCTGCTAAAGAGAAACATTGTATCAGGACACACCTGCCTGGTGATTCTTCTACTTTTGTTCACAAGCAGAAAACACACACCTCTGTAAGTACTGTTGTTTATTATGTACTTTGTGATTGATGTATATCTAAATGCATATTTGTTTGTATTAACATTTAGTAATGTTTACAATATTCTTTATGAAGTCCATCATGAGCCATTACCCTTTTAGTTATACACACTAAAGGACTGTTGCCTTCATACATTTGTATTCTAATCACCAAGAATCACTAGAAATGTTGAATCTTATTCTCTTCGTACTCAGGAATGTGTGTTGCTTTCTGTCCCTTTTGCTCGAACGGAATTAGGTAAAAGAGCCTTTGTTTATGCAGCACCTTATGCATGGAACATGTGGCAGAAAGACTGGAAACTAACTGAATTAATTTCTCTGAGCACTTTTTAAATCCCAACTAAAAGTTACTGAGACTAATTGTACAATTTGCGATTGTTTCTCATAATGTGTTTATAACTCTGTGTTTTTACTGTGTATTTTGTATTTTGTATTTTCTGCTGCCATATTGGCCAGGACTCCCTTGAAAAAGAGGTTTTTAATCTCAGTGGGATATTTCCTGGTTAAATTAAAGTTAATAACACACAACACAATCAAACAAATACAAGTATCTAAACCCAAATCACCTTGGAAAATAACATCAGTTGAACAAACATGGATTTCACATAAGCTTGTGTCTATTAAAACATTTTGTTTTGTGTATGTAGTGTATATTTAAACTAAAATAAGTTTCAATAAGCAAAAAAGATCAATTTTCTTGCTTGTATGAGCTATTACCTTCCAACATTGATGGGAGGCTCAGTGATTTCACAGGTAACACTCATCATTTAATGTTTATTGTTCATCAAAAATGGTACAAGCACAAATGATGATTTTAACAACACAAACCAGCACAAACTCAAAAAATCAGCAAAAACAAACAAATTTTTTTTTTGTTCAGTTTCTGTAACATGTGGTAGTGGATTCACACAGGTATGTTAAAGGGTTAAAAGCAATACTACACAATAAATATTAATCAAAACATCTGTTGACTGGGTCCACTAACTTTCCTCTGGGGACATGTGTAACAATGTTTGGGCCCTAGGCAAGAGAGCGGAGGCCCTCTGAGGAACCCATGATTCACCCTGCCTTTGCCCAGGCTCCCTGCTCACCTATCCATCCTGCTCTGTGCAATGTCCTGTGTCTGAGTCCCTGGCTGGAGCAGCAGTGTGGTTCTTTTAAACGGGTGATGGGAGCACTGAAGAGCAGTGTTTTGTTTGGTTTTAGTGAAATTGTCAGGCCCTGTAAGTCTGGCACTGAAAGCACAAGCAGAGTCTGAAGTGGAAGTTCTGATTTCAGATTTAGATTCAGCTCTTTCAACTGTACCATAAAATATCATAGGCAACGGAAAGAAAAAAAATCTCTTCAAGTAATGAAAAGCCGTTTGCAAGATGAAAGAGCCCAGCTCTCCCTACTGAGCCGGGCAGACTGATGGTACTCACTAAAAAGAGATGGACTTCGCATCACTGGTCAGTAATCACTTGGTCCACATTCTTGGCTGTAGAACATTCTCTTCTGACTAACTGCTTTATTTATTGGCATTAAATCCTGAAATAACTGCTGCAGCCACCTGAGGAAAAGTGATAGTGTGTACATATGGGTTAGGGACTTACACTAGTGATACAATGTGTACATATGGGTTAGGGGGTTACACAAGTCATGCACTGTGTACATATGGTGAGGGACTTACACAAGGTGGCGCTGTTTTTCTCAGTGGAAACAAAAGTAGGTTAGTTTTAGAAAAAAAAAACTGCTGTTTTTCGGAAACAATTCTGCACACAGCATATTGCAATATAATCACTGTAGCCATGAATCACTTATTACACCCTTTAAACCCAACATCAGTCCAGTCTGTAGATTTCATTGTGGAAGGTGCTACAATCTAACTAATTACATGTTATTACATGATAAAGAGCTAATGTCTGAATCACAAGACAAATGACTATAGACTACAAATACCACATAAGTTTCATCTTAAAATAGTGAAAGTACACAAGGTTTCCAAAGAAACAGGTAGCTGAGCAACCAAAGTGCTTTGTATATATGTATTACATAAATATATATTATTAAATAAATAGTAATCCTTCACACTTATCCCTGGACTGTAGGCCAGTCACGGGATAATAGGATTACCCAATTGTGTAACTGTAATTGTGGGAAATGCTTCAAGCTACCACATCAGTACTAAGCTTTCTTGTGAGTAAACACACACTAAAGTCAGTATCAATTCCAATGCTATATATGTTATATATCCACCAGCCGAACACATGTACAGTCTCTTCAATCCACAGGGAGCCTAATTTTAGAGCCCCATCATGTCTGAACCTCTGCAAATTTCCTCAAGAAGATGAATTATAGAAGTAAAACCCAGACTGGATCACAAGTGAAATGACACCCTGATTCAGCACCACCCTAATCCCCTAATCCCCTGTGGAAACAATGAGGAAGCACTTCACATTCTCCTGTTTTTGACCGACTCTTAAGGCCTAGTGACGTATTGTATCCAAACTAATTCACCCGATGAACTCATGCAATTATCCAAGCAGCAGTTCCCTCTTGCCTAAGCAATAGCAACACATACATCACTTACAAGAGGATTTCATCATGATTTAACTGGGCTGTTGGGGATTTAACCATGTTGTCTGTAACTGGTACAAAGCTGAAGTAAAACAAAAATGGCAAAATGCTACAAAAAAACAAGTGGACAGAGGAAACATTGTTGACTATGTTCACAGTCATCTATGTGTAGATACGTTTTATCTCACACAGAACTGCTGAATGCTACACAACATCCCTCGTCTGTTTTGAAATACAGCAGCTTTATTCAATCCTGTTTGCACATCGACTTCACTCATTCAGGCCCAAATAAATACGACATGCATTGAGACTGGTGGTCGTGTCATTGCAAAAGGGCGTATCAGGGCAAAGGGGCGCGTCAAGAGAAAGGGGCGTGTCATGGTCTACAGGCTGCAGGCAGACCCTTCTCTCAGTCTCTGACCACCTCCGGACGTGGTTTGAGCGATTTGATTGTAAACCATTCACGATGCGTCCTGGTGGTGTTTACATCTGGTTTTTCTAACAAATGTGATTCAGGTCACCAAAAACGCATGTTAACGCCAGATGCAAACAGGTCTATGGAGGTTTAACAGTTAGAAACTGACCGTTGCTGAAGTACAGAGAGGAGCGACCAACCACATACTAACGGCACTTCATTAGAGTGCTCTTATCTGAGGAGACGTCATTAAAGACTCGGAGTTCTCTCATCATACACACGTTTATTTTGCTAAAAAACAGGAGGAAAAACGTTCACATCAACATTTACCCTTGTTAATACGATAATATTCAATATCTTTCCAAGAAAAGTAAGATAACAACAGTTTTTATTTTCCTTTACTCATATTAAAAAACTATCAAATACTACGCAGTATCTAACAATGCTTATTGCGGCTGGGTCACTGAGAGCAGAAAGAAGCTCAGCGGTGAGATGGCATTAAGCAGTTTGATCGGAAAGGACAGCAAGGCGGGTCTCTGCCACTGTGCTCCCCACCCACTTTACTCATCAACCACACAGACCATCAGCACCAGCATCGCCGAGGGACACGTGGACAGGGCTGGCAGCGGCGAGACCAGAACGTCTTACCGCAAAGATCACTCAACAGTTCCACAGTGTGAGCGCACTTGATCGCATACCATCATTCATTTCATTACAAATATGGAATCAGATTCCCCAAACTATTAGATTTTTATCGGTCAAAGTTTATTTCTCTTTTGCTTCTGTAATTTTGTACAGTACAGCTCAGCCAACACTGACCGCAAATGGGAAACTTGTAGATAAAAAAAAAGAAAGCAAGAGGAAGTTACTATCCAAAAAAACTTCAAATAACTGACTGTGCAGTTTTTCTCTAGTTATAACAGACTGTACAGGCACACATATAGAATTAATTTCTAATAAATAAGGGGCTTTAAGCCTCAGGGTGGTCAGGAGGTGGCTGTTCCCCACGGGCTGCACAGAGAACTAAATGTGTCCAGCAGGGTACAGAGTTCCTGTCCATGAAAACACACACACACACACACACACGCACGCACGCACACACACACACACACACACGCAAGGATGCGCGCACACACACACGGATGTGCACACACACGCACGCACGCACACAGACGCAAGGACGCGCGCACAGACACACGGATGTGCACACACACACACACACACGCACGCACGCACGCACACACACACACACACACACACCCACACACACACACCCAGACTCACAGCATGCATGCACAGAAGCCTAAGAACAAAAGCAAAAACAGAAGCACAATTAATGAATATTTGTGGAAAATGCAAATGTGGTCATGTTTGTTGGCTTTTTGGAATACCAATGACTAAACAAACAGACAAACTAACAACAAAAAAAAAGGAACAGAGAGTTGGTTCACAAGGCATCTCTCCTGTACTGGCATCACTGAGCTAAGGCTTAGAAGAGCCACCAGGTTGAGCACAGACCTTCCAGGTAGCTCTTTTTCAGCTCCAGAAACACAACGTTCTGTTTCACACACACACACACACACACACTCTCTCTCTCTCTCTTTCTCTCGAGCACATACAGAAGATAAGTAGAGATAGAATGCATTGTGTGTGAGCACATGCGTGTGTCGGTGTGGGTCTCCTGCGGCTGTGGGTGGGGCCTGTTTCTGACCTCCCTCATGGAGGTGGAGGTCAGAAAGCAGCGAGCCTCCATCCTGCTCCTTCTCTCCTCCAGATAGGAGGTGGGCCACTGCTCTGTCCACATGTGCTCAGCACCACATGAGATGGGTAACATCTGGGGGTGGGGGGGCTGGGTTTCGTGCTAGGGGCAGAGGGGGCAGGCTGTCTCTGGCGCCCCCTGCTGTGACGTGGGTTTGTTCTGTACAGTAAATAGATTGTGGTGTTTGCTGGAGGGAATGAAACAGCGCTCAATTGTCTCTGTCTCTATAAGCGTTAGACATCTGTGGAGAAATACAGTGTGTTTCTCTTCAGCTCGGTGAAGGAGATGGGTGGATGCTGCAGGTAGTAGAGCAACACCTGTACCTGTGGGAGAGAAGCAGACATGACCACTGTTACCACTTGACCTGGAACAAGGCATATGGTTTGAGCAACATGGATCTTTGAACTGAACTACAGTCACCATCTAGTGGTTCTGTATGGTCACTGCAGTGTCTGGGCAATGAGAACAATGAAGTAGTGTAAGTCAGTTATGTTCCAGCTGGCGGAGGTATTTCACAGAAATGGTGACCAGCTGTTTGAAATATTTCAACACGCTTGAAAATCACTTTTGTGTATTGACCAAATTTTTCCATATTCAAAGACCAACACCGTGGATGTCAGCTAGTGTATGTGTCATTGTCAGCGCCTCCAGAGCTGCCTGAGGAGGCCAAACTAGGTGATGCACAGGGCAGAGATGCACAGGGCAGCGAGTGACTCCCGGGCCCTCGCTCAGACCAGGGGCACTGCTCCAGATCAGCCCTCTCTGGTGTGTATAAGGAGTGCAGCTGAGCTAAATGTGATGGCTGAAGCATCAAACCTGTAAACTGCCCACCGTTTGTTTCTGGCCTGATGTTTGCTGGAATAAATGAGACTTTTACTGCCAGTTCCGAGCTCTTAATATCAGACAAATATAAAAGCGAGTTGAGAGCTGAACCCAACCAGGTTTCCCAAAACTGCAACAAAACAGACAACTGTTGCCCTGGGGGGAGGAGGGGAGGTTGTTGCTGAACCCTGGGAATCTGGAGAACAGAGACTGATTGTGCCATTATTGTCTGACAGGAGTGCAAGTAATAAACAGCTCCCACAATGATCAAGATCCTGAATCCCATCTTTAACAGTCTGTTGTTTTGATTGAGAGCATACAAATGACAATGTATCACCTATAATAGAGAATATGGGAGTGTGGGAATGGTTATGATTAGATGATGACTGTGTGTGTGTGTGTGTGTGTGTGTGTGTATGTGTGTGTGTGTGTGTGTGAGCACTGGGCAGACCTCCAGTGTTCTTCCTAAAAACCCAAACACAGCTGTGCGGTTATTTAGATCTTTATGGCCAAAAGCAGAATCCTCAGCATCGTGGGAAGGAGAAGCCAAACACAAACACACACACACAAACAAACACAAGATATATATGCATCTAGATCTGTGTTCCTATCACCGTTTTTACATGCATGTGCGCGTGTGTTTCTACCTGGGCCATGACGTCATGTGACCAGATGTCGGAGGCCAGCGTGATGTGGGGTTTGCTGCTTTCAGCCTCGGACGGTCGGAGCAGGGTGGGGCCGAACACGGTGGCCAGGTTGTGCAGGGACATCTTATTGACAGGCTCCTTCTCTGCCACCCTGCAGGGCAACACCACCCTCATCAGCCACCCCCAGGACACCCACCGCAGTGGGCACTTCTAACACCAATGTTGTGTTAATACGACCAGTTTAAGTAACAACGAGCCCATCAGGCACATGCTTATGGTTTATGTGTGGCATGGCAGCGCTTAAAAAGTGACTCATTTTATAAAAGCAGGCATTAGGTTTAAAGCCAGCATATAAGGCTCAATAATGGCCAGCAGGTGTCATCAGTGAGCAGCACAGGCCAGGCTGTAGCAAATGCAATGTGTTCATAAGCCCTAACAGAACGCCCTCCACTTCTCACAAGCATGTAGAAAACAATGGCAGAACGTAACAGAAAGCTGTAATCAGCCAATGTTTATGAACCTATTATCATTCAAGTTAGATTCATCTGGACTGTGGTTAGATTGTAAGAAATGTAAAGTTAGCAGTTAACAGCACATATTGATATATACTGTATCTTCAGATTGCTAGTTGTGACTGATGTGTGTGATATGTTAAGACCTCCTCTGATCAATCAGATCATTAGATGTCGTGTGCAAACAGAGCAACGCACCAGCAGATGTTACCACCTGTGGGTACTGCCTGTATATATGAAGACCGGTGGGGTCTGTGGAGATTCACATTGATCTATGCTCAGCCCCACTAATGTGTGTGTATTTACTTGAAAATCTTCCTTGAGGGGACAGAATATCTCCTTGATCAGGACGTCACCGTGGGGGAAATTATACTGGTTCCCAATGGATGGTGAAATCATAAATAGTTTCCATCATATATATGTATGTATGTTGGTGTTTTATGTTTTTAGGTGCTCCAGTTGTTTAAAGATGATGATGAGGGTCAGGAAAAGAGAGAGAGAGAGTGTGTGTGTTTTACCTCTTCAGGTGCTCAAGTAGGGTGTGGAATGTGATGAGGTTAGGATCGGGTCAGGCAAGGAGTGTGTGTGTGTGTGTGTGTGTGTGTGAGTGTGTGTGTGGTGTGTGTGTGTGTGTGTGTGTGAGAGAGTGTGTTTGTGTGTGTGTTTTACCTCTTTAGGTGCTCCAGAAGGGTTAGGAAGGTGATGAGGTTAGGGTCAGGCAAGGAACGTAGCAGGTGCATCATGCAGTTCTCCTTAGCTGCAGGGTCGGACAGCGCTGGGGAGGAAGAGGAGGAGGATGAAGGGCTGCGTATGCTCTTACAGGCCACCATAGAATCACTAGTTTCCCTCCACTCGATCAGGGCTCAACCCACAACTCCCTAACCCCCTGAACTCAACCTGACCTCTGACCTGGGCAAAGTGTCCACTTCCTCTATAAGTGCCCCCATTCATCAATCAGTACCAGAAAGTTGCTAAACCTAATGGAGGTCTGTGTGGGGTTCAAAGGGGAAGGTAAAGGCAAAAGGTGGTACCGATGCCCTCCATGAAGGCAGGGTAGAGGCGGTCAGTGAGGAGTGGTTCAGGCAGCTCCCGGAAGTAGAGCTTCAGGGTACCAGCGATGGCATTGATGTCCATGTCACTCAACATCACCAAAATATCTTTGGTATCTAAAAGAGAGAGAGACAAACAAGAACAGAGAGAGAGAGCGTGAGAAGAAAATGGACACAGAGCGAGGAAGGAGAGAGAGAGAGAGATGGAGAAGCAGAGAGTTTATGGGAAAAAAATCTGGCTATAATTTCTAAAGATCAGATTGATCTTTTGACTAAAACGAGTGGTATAAAACATAACAGTAATATATTTTTCTGAGCTTTCTGTGTGTTTGCATGCGTGCTTGAGTGTGTATGTGTGTGCGTGTGTGTGCATGTGTGTATGCGTGCACACCCGTGTGTGTGTGTGATTTCATGCTGCAGGCCAGTGCACAGCTGGAGGGGGGTCAGCACTGTGTCTGGCCTTTCCCACAGCTCCTCCTCTGCTTTTAGCCATGGGTCCAGGCGCGGAGTGGGAGGCCATGATTCCATGGAAGTGAAAGAGAAAGGTGGCTGGTGTTCCAGGCTAGAGGCCAATGTTCAAATGATTCTTATAGTTTTCAGCATCCAGAACATCAAGAATGATTCTAGCACATGATGAAGAACAGTCGTACTGAAGCAGAAATGTTGGGTGTGACGCAGTGTGTGTGTGTGTGTGTGTGTGTGTGTGTGTGTGTGTGTGTGTGTGTGTGTGTGTGTGTGTGTGTGTGTGTGTGTGGGAGATTAGGACAGCATATAATCTCTAGTCTGCTCCCTTGATCTTTTGTTCTTTTAAATTGCTTCCCTGTTCTTATTGTTGTTTTATGTTGTTTGTATGTTGTTTATGTTTTTTGCTTTGATTTGTTTGTTTGTTTGTTTATGTTTGACTGGTTTATTTGTTTGTTTCATTTGTTTGTTTTTTGCTTTGATTTTATTCTTTTATGTACAGAGTCCTGAAAGGCGCCTATAAATAAAATCTATTATTATTATTATTATTATTATTATTATTGTGTGTGTGTGTGTGTGTGTGTGTGAGAGAGAGACTCACTGGTGTCGAACACTGCTTTGAGGGCCTGGATGTCGGTGGCCACACCTGAGATGCGGTAAATGCCGACCTCATCAATCCCCCTCTTCTCCACCTCCTCAATACACTGACGCACGATGTAAGGCACCTTGGAGCGCTCACGCCTGTACACACACACACACACACACACACACACACACACACACACACACACACACACACACACACACACACACACACACAAGTGGGAAGCAGGGTAAGTATTGAGTGGGAAGCAGGGTAAGTACTGCACAGGGTTTAAACTATGAGGCTGTGCGCCCATCACTCTGAGGTCCAGGAACTGTTTTGTGATTCACACTGGTGTCTCAACTCTCTCATGCCTGATTCAATTCATCATTCATAAAACCTTATTAGCATATGCGTGTCAAAGACGTGCCTCTGGTGTTTTTCCCCATGTGATTTATTCTCTCATCTTTTACTGTTTTCTTTCTGTGACCGATCACTGCTATCATCAGCTTGGTCAAGCATGTTAGAATGATGAAAACCAAAATATCACTTCAATGTTTGGAACTTCCTGCTCTGGGCACAAAAACAGATGGACTGGGTGCCAGAGTTTGCTAGCAAACTGCTAACCCAACTCGACCAGTTCCTCTGTAGACGTTTAAGGGCTCTGGGGTGGAGGTGGGGCATTATTGAATCACAGTGTAGATGTAGGAAAAAGGGGGGGGGGGCATTACTTTGTCACCACGCTGATTTTGACTCCAAACACGCCGCTCTGCTTCTTTGAAGGTGTCCTCTTCAAACTCAGATCCCGGCTCGTGAACTTCATGGAGAACTCCACCTTAATCTGTGGGAAGAAGGAACACGAGCACCAGGTCACCAGGAGCTTCCAGGAGCCTGCAGGGAGACGGACACGTGGGCTCCATCCACAGCTCAGCGACCCTTACCCCGTTCATCTCGATCACGTCCACATGCCAGTTCTTGGACTGCACCGCCTGGGGGTCCAGCTGAAAGACAAAGAAAGGTGGAATCTCTTATAGTGGTTTTTCTAATATACTGAGCTGGATGAACATGTGCCCTCAGTACTCAGTACTCAGTATTTTAAACAATGGTTGAAATACCATAGTTGTAAATGACAAAGTCTGGGCCTACATAGAAAAACTTGACTTTTTCTAGATTTAGATTTGCCAGATTGAATCACAACAGCATTTGCCCACAGATTCTGGAGCGGTTGAGAAATCCGAGATACCCCCTAACATATCTGTCTCATAAACGAGGAAGGAAGCATCACACTGGTTCAGACAGGAAGACTGCAGCAACAGCTCGGACGGCCAGCATTCCACACCTGCCCTGCCCAAGACAGACCGCTAGAAGCGTCCAGGCTGAAAACAAGCCAGACTAGCACAGAGGACTCTGACTCAGACAATAACGAGGGACTCCAGCACCAAGCGAGACAACCCTGCCTCACTGAGGCTTGGACTTGTTTGTATCTATGTCAGGCATGTCCAATGAAGTCACATCTTCAAACCACACACACACACACACACACACACACACACACACACACACACACACACACACACACACACTGTGGCACACCATACATGTATACACACAGCTCGGGGAGATGTTTTAAACCCCTGCCAGAGGGGCTAT
>JAOXYF010000003.1:3622457-3638274 GCA_028565775.1 Sternarchorhynchus goeldii | reverse complement strand
CCCCCCCCCCCCCCCCCCCCCCCCCCCCCCCCCCCCCCCCCCCCCCCCCCCCCCCCCCCCCCCCCCCCCCCCCGTGTACTGATTATTCAAGCCCACAGTGGCACCGAAGACCATCTGAACCATTGCCTGATTGACGTGATGATTAGCATGGGTAAGAGCATGAGAAACAGCCGTGTTATCACCAGACGTCAGCTTCTTTATACGCAAACAGGCTTTAAATTTCCCAAGTAGACTCGCAGTCAATCAAGAGGCTTTTGCCTGAATCCTAAATGTCTGTCATTTGCCTGGTGGCAGGGGGACAGAGGGAGGAGGGGATTGTGGGTAAAAAGTCAGATGTAGCTCTTTTGTACCGGGTCCGGCTGTCCATATGGTGCCCGTGTGGCCTTCAGATGAGGATAACGCTGACAGGCAAGTTCAGAAGGATTTAGATGTAATGTGGAATCTTTCTGAGATAAATATCTAGCTTTTCCTTGGATTCTCATGCAGTTAGATTTGATGCACCAGTCATATCACTGTGACCCTGGGTTTTCCCAGAGTAGAACACGACCTTGGAATGAATGTGCGCTCAGCGCATTTGCGAACGTAGTCCACAGCTATCCGTGATGGAATGGACCCCCCCCCCGTCGGGCCACCCGAGGTGTCCTTTAACTATTTCTCCGAGGCTGAACGCCAACCTTTCAGGGTGCACCCAAACGTGGCATGTTTCAGCTTGGCTTCTGGCACGTGCCCAGTCCGGGCCCCCGTCTCGGTTGGACATCCGTGCGTGCCGAAGGGGTGCTGAGACCTGCTGGGGGTGGTAAATCCCCACAACACCTCCTCCTCCCGATCTCCTCCGGCATGTGCTGGGATGTCATCGTCAACAAATATCCTGGCTGTCATATTTATAGTCCTTACCACAACAGCCGGCTTATTTTGGCAGCTGACAGCAACGGAGGTTGGGGTTGGAGGGTTAGGGAGGGGTGGAGTTTGGGGGTTGGAGGTTAGAGAGGTGGGGGTGGGACTGTATTGGGTGGAATAATATGGGAAGTGATGTTAACTGGATTATGGACAGTTTCACATATGCTGCACATGTGTACTGTGACTGAATCTTAAACTGACCCACATGTTTTTTTAATCACCTCTATAATGTTACATGGCGAGGTGATAAACTTACCACTAATAATAGAGGTCCACGCTCTCAGGCGGCATTATACTCTTTACACTAATCTTCCTGCCAGTGTTTTACCGTCCAGCAAGAATCATCTCGCACACCTGGAGCAGTCGGCACACACTACCCCCGTTCTAACGTAAGTTAGCATTAAATGCTAACTTCTGCTCGGTATCTTCAGAGCCCTTCCTGAAGGCCTCTCACTCTTGTACCTGCACGTCTCCTGACACCTCCTTAACTTTCCCGTCGCTATACGTCACCTGGAAGTAGTTTATAAGTGCGCCCAGACTCTCCGGTCTGGGCGGTACGGTGTTCGTTTCCGTGGAGCTCAGACTCTGGAACTTTCTAAACGTTTCCGTCTCTCTCCAACGGCTCTTCTAGTTCTTCATTTAGAACGCAACTACAAACTTTGCTCCATGCTCAACACTTCCTTGCTACCTACTCAGAATTTCAACATTTTTTTTACTTTTGCTTCCCAAACTAAAATAGCTGGACCACATAGTACATTTTTATGCTAAATTTGAATCTATTTTTAGATTATTTCTCTCTAAATTTCAGTTTGTGACAGAGCAACTGCATTTAACATTATGTACATAGTCCTTATCCATATTTACATATTACTTATTCATAAATAAGGCTGTTATGAAACTTAAAATATGTACAAACGTACTTATAACATGGCATATTCAGTATCCAGTAGTAGACTGCCAACAGTTTCCTTGGTAACACTTCTACATACTTCACATGATGACATGTGAGTGTATTGGAACAAAACAAACAATGAAACAATGAGTTACTTAATTTAATTTACTTAATTTAATATTGTACTTAACTTTTCACTTTTTGATTTACTCGTTTGCTCCTTTGTTATTTTTCTGCCTTTTGATTGATATTGTAAAACCCCCTTTAAAATGGCCCTATAAATAAACATAGTAATATAACACAGAATTGTCTGTAATAATGTCTGTGTGCAGCAGGAGAACATAGATGTTTGTGTTTTTTTCATTAACGTGCCGTATTTATGCCGTCTCCTACGGTAGCCCAGAAGCAGAACAACCTTCTTATGGATGGTGCAACTATTTCATTCACTGACTCTGATTGAAATTCAGTTATTTTGTTCCGTTTTTCCTTGTCAGGGATGTGGTTGCTAGGCAACAGCCGAAGCACTGGGTGCTGGTTCAGTCAGGTCTGAAGAAGAAGAAGAAAAAAAAAAAAAAACGTTTCTTTTCTCCTTCTCTTTCTATAACTGTTTAAGACCCTTCTGAGCTGGGCAGAGGTGGAGGGTTGGAACCTCAGTCACGCCAGACGCCTCTCGCTGCGGGTCCGTGCTGGTGAGGGTCTTGTCCAGCAGCTTGCGCCGCTCTGATTGGCCCATGCCTCCTTTGTAAAGGTGGAGAGGGCGTACGGCAACAGAGACAAAGGAGTCACTTGGCTCAGTTACTTGAGACAGTCTCTCTATTCATTAGAGCCTCTCCGGCCAGTAAACCAATTAAGCCAATTTAGCATGAACATACACTGCCATTCTGAGTGGGAGACTGAATGGGAGACAGAGTGGGAGCGAGGGGAGGTGTTTCTCACTGACAAAGCTAGTTAGGAGAAAAGGGGGCTTAGAAGTCCAGTGGAGTCACCGGAGATGCTTTTGTTTCTATATAAATGTTTCTAAGTCCTGTCGGTACGTTTCATGTTCTAATTGGAAACCGCGCCGTGTTAGGGCTGGAAAGCTGCAGTGTTGGTGTCAGAACACTGGAGGGCACTAGAGGTCACAATCTATCTATAAAACCGGTCCGACATTGCTGCTGCATTAACGCTCCTGAGTTCTTACGCATCATTTACTAATAACACAGTTTTGCAGTAAGAATGAATTAAATTCATTAGAAGCAGTGTCCTGTGTTATTATTAGTTCCTTTCTGTCTCTGTTGCCCTGTGTTCTGGTGTTAAGCCCACGCTCACTGTGGTGCTGTCCTGTGGGGTGACCCAGGCCACAATAGTAGAGCAGAAACGCGGTAACCTGGTTACTTCTCCCTGCTTTTATGTCTCACGGTCACCACACCATGGTGGGGTCTGTTTCCTTCTCTCGTTGACCCCCCCCCCCCCACAGAGGCACAGGTGCTTGAATGCACGGCTGCTCCTTCCGTCAGAACTGCTGCGTGTGACCCTGATGCGAGCGTGTGCACTGTGACCCAGTTCCGCTCGGGCCGTCGGGCTTAAGAGCCCAAGGAGAGTTAATAATTCAGAAGAGGGAGGAGGGAGTGAGAAAGAAAGACAGAGATGTCAGGAGTGCTAAGGGCAGAAGAAAGAGGCCAACTCGTACGCATGATCAGGCTGAATGAGGCAGGGAAATGAGGAAATGAGTAAGACCATAAAACTACACGAAGCCTCATTAGCATTACATTATATCTGAAATATCCAGTGACCACGGTGGCTAGGAGCCGTTGATAAAGGGATGGTCGGTAATATTGTGCGGGACACTCATGTTGACCGGTTATTATCCATTGTTTGAGGTGTCTATTGAGGAAATACCGAGAAGCAGTCCCCAATCACCGTTAACATGCAGTTTCATGGTAGACCTCTGCTTTCCAGTCACCATTAAGGCTTCATACAATGCACGTTTTCTGAATTGTAATGCCTGTGAATGGCTGCCATTGTCGTTAGCGGTTTATCCATCACCATTCCAACTTAACGCTATGGTAGTGTACAGTACAACGTGCCAAATTTTGTTTTCGACTAACAACCCATAACCTCAATATACTGTGGGTTGGGGACAATCTCACTGGAGACCAAACAGCCATTTTATAAGCTGGAACGGTACACAAATAATTCGTTATCAGCCGCTCTGCTCTCTGTAATAGCCTGTGCAAATGAGCTCCGTTATCATGGCCAAACACAAAGCTAACGTCTTTAGCGCACCAAGGAAGCGGAGGAGCTGCTGGAGTCTGTTACATACAGCACTCCTAATGTGTTTAATATCTCCCATCATCCTTCGTTCAGTCTCGCTTCTCTCATGTTCTACCTTCAAACGCACTGCACACACTTGCCATTGACAACGAATTAGATTAAAAACAACGTGGCGATTAAATCGATCGCAATTCTGCGGGAAGCAGACAGACTGCCGTTACTGGGAGCGCCGAAGACTGCGTGCCAGGAGCTTTAGGATTCGACTTGTTGCATTAGTTTTGACAGGAAACAGCGGGAAAAGACAGACGACGTACGTTTCTGATCTTTACACACACGACACGCAAACACACTCAGCTCAACACGAATGAAGTCAGCCAGCAAAAAGGCAGAGCAATCTAGCCTAGCTAGCTAAAGGCACCCGAGAGAGCAAAGGAATTGCCGGCTGTGTGGCAGATACAATGGAAAGAAACACGTGTTGGCGATCAACACACTGAGATACAGCACCGTCCGCGCGAACACACCAAGCGCGAGGGAGAGACGCGCCGACAAAGAGGAAGCGAGAATAGACCGCGCGTGCGTGTGTGTCTACGCGCCTGTGTGTGTGTGTGTGTAAGAATGCTTCTCTGTCTCCTACTAGCTGTTAAATATGGATTGCATTTTCTATCATCGCTCTCTCAAGGCTGCAAACAGCAAAACCAGAACAGTGCTTTATTTTCAAGGTGACACTCAGACGTCCGGCAGGACAGAATGATCTCTGGGTTGTGGCTGGTGCAGCGCCGTGTTCTGGTACATCGTGACCGACTGGTTATGTAAGAGTGAGCTTCCAACAAGAACGCACCCACAGAAAAAGTAAAGTGAGAAACAGAAAGGGAGAGAAAGTAAGAGAGACCGAAGGGGAGAGAAAGGGAGACAGATTTATTCCTCTCGCCTGGGTACCTATTTCTTTTCTCTATTTGTGCAACACTGCATTAGTTTTTAAATATACTTCAGGTGCAAACATAGCTGGTAACCAAGGTGTCTCAACTTGTACACACACAGCAGGGCAGTAAGTGGGGTAGGGGTTGGTGTTAGGAGAAGCTAAGACAAGCGGCAGGGGCAGAAAGCAACCACTGTAGAGGTGAGATCACCACCACTGAGCTCGAAAATAGAATGCAGCGTGTGTGTGTGTTGGTCATCACTGAAATACAGGAAGCAAAGAATTAGGGTAGGATAAGTGCAGACAGCAGTAGAGTGAACTGCTCTCCTCACGGTGAGGGACACACTGGTCAGCACGCAGGCACTCGGTGAGAAGGGTCAGAGGTCACGACCACATACCAGTCAGAACTGCTCAGCCCAACCGTGTTCGAGCTCTCTCTCGTACACACACGCGCACAGGCAAACACACACAACCAAGTGGAAAACCATCCCTCACGCAGATGTAGGGGATTCTGGAATGTAAGGGCCCACCTCATGAGCTGTGTCCTCATTCATTATTCACATACAGACCTTTATACCAGTCTGGCCCTCTGCCCTTTCAGTCCCCCCTACCCCCATACACATGCACACAAACACAGGAGAGAACTGTGACCGACGGGAACTACAGCAGAATACAGACATCCCGCCGCAAATATCTCTCTGCTTAAGTGTTTAAGACAGAGCCCGCATCAGCATAAATCCAGCTGTTCGAGGAGAAGCTATTCGGGCCTCATCCATGTTAATGCATCCTCCTGTCAGCAGGACTTCCTGGAGCATTTGGGCCTACAAACACACCGAGACAGATGACAAAAAAAGGGGAGGCGGAGCTAAATCTCAAAGCAGAACAGCACATCTACACTGTTGTGAATCGCGCACGCACACACACACACACACACGTTAATAACACTCATTCACAGCTAAGGGCCAGATCCCAGACTGCACCCAAACCGAGCGCCGTCCCGAACAGCAGCACAAACTCACCCGGTTCTGCCCACACAAGAGCGCCAGTCGGGAAGGTCGGCAGAGTAAATCACGGTGTGGTAAATACACTCAGATGAACTGGCAGAACTGGGAGAGTGAGTGTGGACTGGTCCAGGGCAACTATGTGGAGGGGAGGGAAGGTGGAGTGGCATTTAAAGGTGAGAAGGAAATGTTTCACTGACATCTCCGTCAAGCTCGGTTTTCCTGAGTGTACGGAGCTGTCATGAGAGAGTGAAGGCTGTGACCTTTCACCCTCCCTCTGCCTCTTCCTCTTGCTCTTCCTCCCCAGACGCGGGTGAAACTGATGGCTCAGGGAGAGCAGGTCCAGACGTCTGGCTGATCAGGGCCGAGACAGCCTTTGTCTTCTAAAGGACTCTTAGCCTTTGTTTCTTTAGAGTGATGATGAGGATAACATAGATGAAGAAAGATTATGACGAGGGCAAATGACTCTCTGTGTGTGTGTGTGTGTGTGTGTGTGTGTGTGTGTGTATTCACCAGAAGTGTGTGGTTCAAATAAGGGCGGAGGTGTTGTGAGTCACCTTTGGGGCTAGTCCTTTTTTTTTTTAAAGTATTATTCTGTCAACAATAAAGGTGTGTGTGTGTGTGTGTGTGTGTGTGTGCATGTTTGTGTGTGTGTGTGTGTGTGTGTGCATGTTTGTGTGTGTGCATGCATGTGAGATAGAATTAAATAGATCAAGAAAGAGTATATTCTGACCATGAATATGAATACATCCCATAAAATAGTTTCAAGGAAATTGGAATAATCCTTCTTGGGAAAATATATAGTGAAATTATATTACAAAGAGTTTCAGAGTTTCACCTCTGAAACTATATTGAGTGAGATCTGTGACATCACCAAATAACGTCTAGATGTGACAGAACTAGTGCCATATTAACCGATGTAATACCTTTTGAAATTTTGATTTGGATAAAAAATTACTTATGATTATTCATTTGATTACTGTAGAACATTCAGCAACAATTATTCACTTGAATACATGTTGTAAATTGTCCTTGGGAGTTTCTTGGATGTTCAGTTTAAATTTCAGTGCAATCCAGTGAAAAACAGGCAATTGGTGAGAGGCTTAAAAAAACATCAAAAGTGATGAAACTAACAAAGGAGAAAGATACTAACAAAGGAGAAAGATATCAACAAAGAAGAGGTACTAACAAAGGAGAAAGATACCAACAAAGGAGAAAGATACCAACAAAGGAGATGGAGAAGAGCTACAGGATTCATGAATTAAAAAGTGAGTACATGATATAAACTGGAGACATGAAATGGACGGAGGGAGAGAGGGGGGGAGAGACAGACAGAGAGAGGTGAGAGACAGAGACATACGCAAATGAGGTTGGAGGAAGAACAGAACAGGAAGACAGAAGAACGACAGCATTTTGCATTGAGTAAACCAGGAGGGCAGGCAGAAAAATTACCACCAGTAGTGATGTGGTGGGACTCATCTGAAATCTGATGAAAAAACCTAGCGTGTGTGTGTGTGTGTGTGTGTGTGTGTGTGTGTGTGTGTGTGTGTGAGCACATGTTCATGTGCTGGCTATGGCTCCAAAGGAGACTGATAAGTTGAACCATGTAACGTTCCAGGGGATTGAAATGGGTTTGCCAGCGTTTGTATCGTCTTCCTCTCTCTGGGTTAACAAGGTGCCCTACTCCACCTCTGTGAACACGGTGCCCTACTCCACCTCTGTGAACACGGTGCCCTACTCCACCTCTTTGCTCCCCCCAGCCGTGCCGCTGGTTTAACCTTGGACATCAGCAAAGGTTGTTCTAGCACCCACAGAGCCAAGCATCCACACACCTGAACACTCAACACACACACAACACGCACGCAGCGATTTCAATGTGCCAGTGGTGCTGTGATCGCGGTAATCAATCTCTTTTATTACACCCAGCTGAAGAAGGCAGGCGTGTAATGACCTTGGCTCAGACACCCCCACACCCACATGCAGGAGTTACCAGCCAACTGTGGCCCTTCACACACTTCTGTTATTCTGTGCAGTGGGGCACGGAGTGGTGGACTTTACCAGGTGGGATCGGGGGGGGGTTGGGGTTTGTACCCACGCCATGTGGGACTCCACAGTGATGCTATATAACCAGCATGTACAGACTCTATACCACACTGCTGGCCCTTTAAGAACACGGGTGAGGAAGGTTGGGGGAGATTAAATGTAGCTGTTGTGGTTGTTCTGCGACAAAACTCAGTTTAGAGGCTGATGAAAACCGGAAAACTGATGAAACCTCAAACTCCACACAGAGGTTCAAATGTTACTGCCCGTCAACTCCATCCGCAAAAGTGGTGGATGGTGGACGGTCCAGGGTCTGCCACACTGCTCTTCTCCAGGGGAATGTTACTGGAGATTCATTAGAATAACTTTAGATAAGAAGCCTTGTGCATGTGTGTGTGTGTGTGTGTGTGTGTGTGTGCGTGTTTCTGTCTGCTGGCAGGAGGCCTCACTGCACCTTTCATGATTTATAATGGTGACATGCTGACATATCTCATCAGCGCTTCTCTCACAACTTCCTTTGCTTCCCTCTCCCCTCCACCCCGTGTGTGTGTGTGTGTGTGTGTGTGTGTGTGTGTGTGCGTGCGTGCGTGCGTGCGTGCGTGCGCGCGAGGCACTGTTATTGATGTGTTGTGCTGCGTAGCGGTGGGGCAGGGAGTTTCCACTGACTGCTCTGGTCATGTGGGTTCAGTTGCCCCAGAGTGGTGGTTTTTACCACAGTGTTACAGGACTGTGAATCATGTTTCTGGAGCATCACTGTGTAGGGGTTTTTAGTTCTTATATTTACTTACCCCTACACCACTTACCTACAACGACGGAAATGTGTGGGTGAAGGTTTAATGTGTTTATCAGACTCCATGTTATAATTACAAATGTGTTATAAAGAACACATTCTATCGCATATCCCAATGATAAATCATGATAATATGCATAACCAATTTTACAAAGGTCCTTAATGCTGAAACAACCTGCTTTGTCCGAGGTATACCGTTCGGCCTAATTTATGGTTTAACCTAGTAAACGTGCACTGCAGATTGGATACTCTGCAGGGAATTGGTATCAGCAATCTCTTTAACTATCACTCTAGTTAGTGAATTCTTCGATAAATCGATGTTGGATAAAGAGTTTAGTTTTAAGGTAACAGGGTTTATTTGAAATAATTAATCGGTTAAATGTTTCAATGAGGCAGTACACATTAAGAATAACAATTACATCATAAAGAATATTACCTGCCCCAAACATACATACAGAGAGAGAGAGAGAGAGAAAGACAGAGCAAGGCCCAGGGAGAGATTTCTCCAAACATGACTCAGTTCACCAACTCCAAAACCTCCTGCTGCACCCCCCCACCATAAAAACAGACACAGGAACTACTGACACGTCGTGGTGGGGCACAACCCAAGTGACCACTGTGACTTTACCACCCTTATCTCTGTGAGAGATCAAACGTATGGATAGAAGTGGGAGCAGATGAGCAGAGACCAGCATTTGGCCTACAACCGTACTCCTGCGTTAAACTCTGGCTGCCGTCTTCACCGGGGGACGACGTGCTGCTCGGAGGAGATGGATGGCTGTTTTCCTCCGTGGTTCTGGCTAATCACATCAGTGAGGATGGGCACACGCTAACTGCTGTTCCCTCCGGCACAAACGGGATGGAACCCCACTCGTTCGCATTAATCACCCCGCGTGATTGGCCCGCCTGGGAGTCGCCTCTAATCCGCACTCTTCCTTCGCACATCTTTTGTATTTGTTCTTTCACTTTCAGTGGTGTGAACCATCAGCTTTCTGCCCTTTTCTTGACTTGAAGTTTCCTTTACATCAAGTGTGATTTCCTCCAAGTCACGTGAAGTGTCCTTTACATCACGTGTGATTTGCAATAACTTCACATGGGATTTTCATAATCCTTGCCTTCCTTGCACTTCAGTGCCCTGTGCAGAACTTCCTGTTTCTTTCCATCTTGCTTTCATCTGCTACTACCCTACCATCTTCCAACATTCCTCCTGATAACACTCACTCTGTCTCTCTCTCTCTCTCTCTCTCACACACACACACACACACACACACACACACACACACACACACACTACTGTCTACCATTAAGGGGATATTCACAGCTGGTCCTAATCTCTCATTAATGTCTTTTCGTCTGTAGCTGATTCTTTAACCCTTTCTCAGCTGGTGTTCTAGGGAGTCCTGTGGACATGCAGGTTCCAGCTGCAGTCAGACGTGTGATCCTGGCCTTTGTTCTGAACCCTGGACCGCGTGGAAGGAGCCACTCTGAACACACCTTAGAGACGGCTTCCGAGAGCGCTCGACACCTGGAAATCCAGATGATTCTAAATTAAAATTCAGGGTGCGGTATCACTTCAAGTGATGAATGTGACTAGAGAGAGAGAGAAGAGACAAGACTGTGGAGGGGCTTCATTTCTGGGACACAGACTGTAATAACCGTCCGACTTTCTGTCGGTTCTTTTCCACTAGAACCAGGGCCATAACACGACCAAACCTGCTCGTCTTCCACAAAGAAGTTGCAGAGTCCATAAGTAGAAGTTTTAGTTTTTAGGCTTGGAGTTCTGCTCTCTGATCAAGTGTGGCCCAGATTCTCTGAAAGTGCGCATCACAGATATATTTAGAGCCCCAGGAGTACATCACAGTGGAGTGGAAACATTAACCTGAGAGAGATCACACAGTGGGATTACAGAGGCAGGATTTAAGCTGTGTCAGGCTATATTTGGGTTCTTTAGATTCAGGAGGCTTTGGAAGCTTACAGTGAGGAAACTGATTTGGGTAAAAAAAAAAAAAGAGCACAGACAAGAAAATCATTCACCTATTTCAATGTGACCACACTGTTGTTTCAATTGCTTCACTTGATAATGGCAAACACGCGCACACACGCGCACACGCGCGCGCACACACACGCGCACACACACGCGCACACACACGCGCACACACACGCGCACACACACGCGCACACACACGCGCACACACAGATATCAGCTGGGATGGCATAATTGATAATCACATGCAACAAAATTGTCTCCCCAATTAGTCAGAATTTACCCCAGGGCGAATGTGTGTGTGTGTGTGTGTGTGTGTGTGTGTGTGAGAAAGAGAGGTTGTGTGTATTCATGCATGTGTATGTGAGAGAGAAGTTGTGTGTATTCATGCATGTGTATGTGAGAGAGAAGTTGTGTGTATTCATGCATGTGCACCTCAAAACCCCCATCTGTCAGAACTGACAGGTCGTGCTTTGTCTGCCTCTCCCCGGAGGGGGCAGAGTGTGTGTGTGTGTGTGGGTGTGTGCGTGTCTCTAATTGAGGGCAAAAAGATAACATGACATATATCACCCAAACACATGACAGATGGAACGACCATGATTTATAGTGGACCACATTACTCCCAAGTTACGTTTCCACTCCTCCATGCAGCTATCTATATACACACACACACACACCCACACACACCCCCACCCACGATGCCTCATACAGGACAGCACAGGTTCGATCCGTTATGAGGCACAACAGGCGAAATGATCATCCACTAGCAGAACTACAAGCACGTCACCATCAGGCAGAGAGAGGGAACCCATCAGGGATCATGGTGAATGATTACAGATGAGTCCAGAATAAGTGAGTCGGGATAAATCTGGAGGTGACAAACTCCAGGTCTGGCACACAAGAGGCAGGACGCGTTTGAAAGGCATTGGATGTTGGTCAGCTTAGGGTACTTCAGACCACCAAGAGCACTGTCCACCTCCCATTCCATTCCTTCACCTCTCTCTCTCTCTCTCTCTCTCTCTCTCTCTCTCTCTCTCTCACTCACTCTCATTTGCCTTCCTATCTCTCTTGGGGAAAGATTTACAACAGGAATAATGGAAGCCCGGCTGGCAGAGAAGTGCAGGAAGTGAGAGACAGAGAGGGAACCAAGAAAAAGTGTAAAGAATAGGTGGGAATGCTGCCTATGCGGATAAAGGGGGTTTTTGGTACTTTTTGGTCCTAGTGGGCCTCTGTACAGAGTGAACCTGAGAGCTCAGGTTTGGTAGGTGGATGGGAACAGTGTCACTGCACCCCTGTTCTACAGCATGACATACTGCAAAGTCCTGAACAAAGTCCAGACCAGGGTGCCATTAAATCCATTTATGTCAAATGAAGGTCATATTTGAAGGGTCAATGACGCATGCTGTGGTCACCAAGCAACTCCAAAGTGTGACCCTATCCATTGTTACGGCTGTTTGCAACACAGGATCCTCCCAGCGGCAGTGCGTGGTGGGAGAGAGCTGCTAGCTGCTGGGAAGCTGAGCTGGCTGGACTCTGACTGCCACGTGGAGATTAGAGCTGAATAAAGCTCCCTGAGGACATGCCAACATGTGCTAAACCCAAAAAAAAAAAAAAACAGTTTACTAGCTTCAAGCACAACAGACCACAAAGTCTCCTGGAGATAAACACAGAGAGGGAGGGAGGGAGAGGGAGAGAGGGAGAGAGAGAGGGAGGGAGGGAGGGAGGGAGGTGGGGTGGTTAAAGCTCCATTTATTCCTGTAGGTGCTGAGGGTTGGTTGTGTATCTGCATCCCCATGTAAACTTGAACATCACCTTCATCAGCGGCTCATGAGAGAGAGTTTCACAGGGCGTTCGAGGTCATTTCACTGTGCAAAAACCTCACCTACCTTTGTTGAATGGACTGTATCCATTCAACATAATAATAAAATACCGTTTACACATTAAAGAAAAAACTACTGAATTTGACCGACAGGCTGCAAATCTGTGGCTAAAGTTCCATGACTTGCGTGAGTATTGATTTCCTTTCCGTTTTTCCCCTCAAGGCCACGCTCTGAAGCTCCATCATTGTTTCCCACAGCATGAAAGAAGAACCACGTGATGTACCTCTGTGATGGGTGATTAGTGCCGTGATGCCTGAGGGTCAAAGGTTATGAATGGTCTGAGGGGGAAGAGACCACAAAAGCCAGTTTCTAACAGACTAACTGGGACAGTGGAAACACAGTGGAAACACAGTGGAAACAATTAGCCCATTGCTAATGGTGTTTGCATGTTTAACTTCACTGGCTCCAGTGTTCAGGGAAGCATTTTCTGATTGGCCTATGCTATCTTATAAGATATAATATGATTGGTTATTTAGTTCAAACACACTATCGTCTCACGGTGCTTTTTTCCAAACTAAGAAGGTTGTGACATTTCATTGGAAGGAACAACAAACTCTGTTTTGCTTCTCTTCAGTAAAGTGAAGAAACGTGACTTGCAGTGACGGGCTATAAATGGCGATTTGACCATGTAAGGCCTTTAAGACTGCAGCTGGAGAGTGGGACATTACACTGGGAAGCCTCCAGGGAGAAAGAGGGGAAATCTGTGCTCCTTCCACCACCGCAGACCACGGAAGAAAACTGAGATCCCGTCCCTTTTTCTGCCGTGAGGGACCATTCCCCGGCTGGAGAGCTTGGAGAACAGCCAGCGAACAGTCGGAGAACAGTTTCGAAGAGCCAGTGTATGTTAGATGGTGTTGGTCTCAGGGATCTGGCTTCCCTTTGGTTCTTGGATATACGTGGCATTCACATTTCAGCCACACTGACCACACCGTTTCCGTGGATACCACTTGACCAAGGTGGTGCAATTGTGGAAAAAGAACCGTGGCAACACGCAAAGCCTGGCGTGTACACTGTGATGGGCTGAATTTGTTTTCATATTTTGGCACAGGAATGCAAGTAAACATGAACAAAACTTTCCTGTAGGAAAGGAGAGACAGCAAAGCAGAGAGAGCATGGCTGCCAACTGGGCGACATTCGAGAGGGTAACTGTAACTACTGCAACAAGATGGCTTTCCCAGGATACTGATTACTCCACACGACAGTCCCTTCTCTCTCTGCACTGTAACTCCATGGGTATTCATAACTCCATGGGTATTCCCTGCCATGAAGACACTGCACTCTCTCCAGTACTGGAGTTCATATGTTCCCAGCGTTTGAGGGCTTTTTAGAACAGCACATCCCATTCTAAGCTCATCCGGGCCTTGGCGGGTCCATGTGGTGGAAATATCTCCCTGCTGCTGCCTGCGAGAGTGATGTTCCCCGCTTGTTTTTGTTTTATGGCTGTATACACACAGATGCCAAAGCCACAGAGAGGAAGGGGGGGGGGGGGGAGACAGTGGAGAGCGGGTGGATGGGGGGTAGGTGGGGGTCAGCAGCAGAAGAAAGCAGATTGGTTGAGGATCAGGAGGCAGAACAAGCAACCTGGAGCGGCATGAAGCTTTTCCTTACATAATCACTCAAACATCCATATCACATATTCAAACACGCACGCACGCACACACACACACACACACGTACGCGCACACACCTTATATTATAGTAACACACCTTAGTACCTTATATTATAGTAACTTGTACTTTATTACCATTTACTCCATCAAACAATGTCTGGTAGCTTATAACCATTAATAACAGCGTGACTGTGTCCTGTGAAACAGAGTCCGGCCTTGACCCAGCTGAAGGGCTTTCAGATGACAGTAAATCAGTTTGCTGTGCTAACACACACCTTCTCACACCGCATTAAACAGCTCTTTCATCTGATCGCGTGAGGCCAAAGCAAACGTTCCAGTTGAGCGAGGGGGAAAGGCTGCCTCAGCCTCAGAGGCTCCGCTGGCTAGAACAGGAAAGGCAGGACCGAGCAGCAGGCGTCCCGAGGCAGAGCTGACACGCGTCACATCTGCATGACACTGAACCGAAGAGCAAGAGTTGAAACATAAGGAACACAGCCATCACCTCCTCCATGGAGAACACAGACCTCACATCCTCCACAAAGAACAAAGACCACACCTCCTCCTTGGAGAACGCACATAATACCCCCTCCTTCATCCTGAGCAGGACAGTGTTCTTTATTTCTCAGTGTTGTGGTATTAATGGTCAACGTTACGTCCTACTTCTTTTTGCCCCAAAGTCACAAGCGTTTCCCATTTTCGTAGTAAAACTTCACATCCACCAATAAATCTCTACTGAAGCCTGAGAAGCATTAAGCAGAGCTCCACGTTCATTTGAAAAGGCCTGGTTTTGTCGTACCCATTTTATGAATGCTTCAGCAGCACATCTCTGCTCTCCAAACTCTGCCAACCTGACACTCGTAGCTAGGTGAGTTGCTCGAAGCTCACTGCTGGCTACAGACTCCTAGAGACAAACAGAAGCTTGAACGTGGTGCGAGTCGTGGTGCCCTAGATTCCTGAGGAGGAGGAGGAGCAGGAAACGTCAGCAGGAGATCGACCCGTCATGGCAACGACCTCAGTGCCGGTGAGGCTGATGCCACTCACCCAGACGGACAAATATTCTGGGAGGTGTCTCCCATAGCAACAACAGCGCAGGCATGCCCACAGGCCGTGCTGGGCCTGTTCTTAGACAACCTGCTCTCTGCCATTCCACTGAATTCTGTGATCTGTAACCACGGGTGCATCACACAGGTGCACGTTTTAACTGCGACTCTAACTTCACGTGACCTCGACCACTCGGTAGACACCATCAAGCCCAGAGTGCTTCCATGATGTAGTTAGGTGTATGTGTGTGGGTGTGGCTGGACAGGCCCCGTCCTCCTACCTGCACTTGGCCCTTGCCCATGATCTTGTCCACGATCTCGTTGTCGTCTTTGTTGAGCTTTGATTTGTCGTAGCACTTCTCATAGCACAGGATCCGCAAGCACTGAGAGCCCTCCAGCTCAATCTCGAACTCCTATTGGACGAGCGTAGAAATGTGAAATCTGAACACTCCCCGGCGCCACCCGACTGGTTAAGGGTGGTGGGATGGGGGGGGGGGGGGTAGGGACCAATAGG
>JAOXYF010000003.1:3588166-3611746 GCA_028565775.1 Sternarchorhynchus goeldii | reverse complement strand
CCCCCCCCCCCCCCCCCCCCCCCCCCCCCCCCCCCCCCCCCCCCCCCCCCCCCCCCCCCCACCCCCCATTAAAAAAAAATACAGAAATTCTATCCGTTTTTTGAAACTACATATCAGTGACACAGAAAGGCTAGCACGGCTTGTGTGTAGCTACCACCTCTTCAAAACGAACCCCCTTCGACTCAGCAGCCAGACTGGCATGATTTGAGTTAACATGACTAACCTGAGCGCTAAGAGAGACGCTTTCTCTGCTCTTTGGCATCTAAAGATGGCAAGAACAGAAAACCGTTGACCTGAATATTTTAACCCCCCCCCCAAGACTGCAGGAAGTTCTATCTCTGTGACTCTGGGATGTGAGTCCACCAGGCAGATCTTGGGTGTTTTGGGTCATTCTGAACACTTGGATTAAAAGTTTCAGGTCAAACAAACAGCCCGTAGAATTCACTGTACTAAGCCCTGAATTCAACCCTGCCTAGACCAACAGGCCTGCTTTTCTAAGGGAGACTGTGTGGAAACATAAGCGGTTCAGAATCGAGTTTCAATATGAGCGGCCCGTGAAACATTAACCAGCATGCAGCAGGCCGTCCCACGTCTCAAAGCTATTTGGCTGCAGGAAATGAAGCAGCTCAAGCAACATTCCTCATGATCACTGCTGGCAAACAGAGGAATGCTAGATAATTCACAAGGTTGGACGCCACCCTGTGAACCTTGTGTATTATCCAGCATCATACACTATGGCATAATGGGCAACTCCAACACATCTACGAGCTCCCTCCACTTCATCCACAGCATGAATATGCCAATAATAAAACAATAAACACTAAATGATTAAAAAAATATGTATAATCGTTTTTTTGTTTGTTTTTTTAAACCGTTGTCCAGATCATTTCCTTACTTATTTTTCCATGTGAGTCTTTACATAATGGAATAAAGACTTAACATAACGCAACACAAGAAGCTCTGTAGCACGTGACTTCTGTATCCAGAGTGTAGTGTGAGGACACAAAGGCTTTGGGGAAGTCAAGTCTGGAAGAAAGAATATATGAAGAAAAACCAACCAGTCACGAGCACAGTGAACTTTTGCCAGCTGTTTTGAGTAAACAACCTATACTGCTCGGGGTCTGTTAGCTATGGATCGGTCAATAAAAGTCTTAAATCACCAAAGTAAAAAAAAACTACCTCTCAACTACTGCAATTAAAGGTTGTGCGCGCACACACACACACACACACACACACACACACAGTACAGAGGTTTTTTCGATTTCAGATTCACAGCCATTCAAACCCAGTCTGGTCATTAACACTGGCTGGTGCTGCAGGTAATGGAGCACTCACTTGACAGAGACACCAAAACTTTTATCCCAGTCCACACAAAACTGGCCCGCTACCGCCAGTTCCCTAACACCTGGTCTAGAACAATCTCTCCCTGGTCCAGAACAATCTCTCAAAGCGTCTCTTTGAAAGTTGTGCATTTCTCAACCAAGTACCAAGAAACATCAGCAAGCACATGACATCCTGGGGGTGGAGGTGGTTGTGGAGTTGGTGGGTGTGAAGGTTGGGGGCGGTGGAGGAACTGGTGCAGGTGATGGTGCTGGGATGCGATACGAGCAGAAGGTCAGCATGAAGCACAGAGGCGTGTGCAACAAATGCTCTTTAAACAGTCCCATGGCGTTCCGCTCCAGCGAGGCCTCAGCACTTCTTCTCCTTCCCCTTTCCACACTGAACACATGCCACACTTGCACAACAGTGAACCAAGGAGCTGGTAACAGCTGGGGGCAGGGCTTTGGTGTGCAATGACCGCTGTTTACCTCTCTGATGATCCAAAAAAAATGCTCCAAGTCAATAACAACTAGTTATTCAAGTTGGAATTCGATCACCCTCAACATTTTTTAGGAAAAACGTTGCTAGGAAATGCACTACTGCAATGCATCTACTTCCCAGGATGTACATGCGCATCTGCATAAAACTAAGCTTGGAAATAGTGTCACCTTGCTTCACTACCCAATCCCAGCCTCTAAAGTTTTAGAATCTCAGCCTCAACAGTGCTCTTAAATTTTAGCTTCGGCTACATCAAAGCCATGTGGTTGTGAATCATGTTCACTGTTGAGAGGCTTGCTCATTAAACAAACTGCTCCAAGATACCGTTTGATGTTTGCCATTTAAAGAGCTTTTTCAGATGCAAAATAAAAGTCTTAATCCTGTTCTGGCCAATGATAATTATTGTACTGCAGTTGAGGTTCAAAGCTAAAGGCCCAAAACAACTGTCAAATATCACAGCTGCTGCCCCAGGGCATACGGAACATCCACTGACTTACAATCAGGTCTTTGCTGGCCGAGCAGTAAGCAGTGTGCCAGGTCTTTAAGGTATTAGCTGCCATCATCACAAGTGTTGTGTCTAGTGACTTGTGACAGTTGACAGCAAGACGGTCTAAATCTGTTATTCGTTCAGTTGGTGGTGGTCGATTGCGTCAGTCAAACATAATTACGTGTAACAACTCACGGCGAGAACGTTATCAGATGGAAAAAAATCAAGGAGCGACACTTTGGAAATCAAAGGATTAAGCAAACACCAGAGTTAAAGCAAGTTCACGCGGGCTGTGATTTCCTGTGCAATTCAAGCTCTTTTCCTACCTGCTGAGGAGGAGTCTTCGTGGTCGGAGCTCAAGTAACCGTCGCTGCGTCTGTCAGGAGTACTGCGTCCGGAACCGAATGACGACCGATACGGCACCGAGGGGGACAGCCTCCCATCGTCGCTGGAGTCGAAATCCTTACTACTACGAAAAGGTCGGAGCGCGTCCCGGTTCAGGCTCACTTTCTGACTTTCCCGAACGTTCGTCTTGGGATTAATCAGGTTGCTTTTAACAAAATTCTCGTTGAGCTCCACGTCCTCGTATTCGTGGTCACTGTTGTGCTCCACCGACTCCTGTTTCTTCGCGTGCTCGCTGCGTGTAATGCAGTTGCCCCCGTCGGGTTGCGGGAGGCCAGGACCTGTCGAGTTATCGTACAGAACACTTGGCTTCTTCGGAGGAGGCACGAGTATGGGTTTACCCGTCTTACTGCCTCTGGCCAGGTCCCGCGGAAAGGGGCCGACGCTGCTCAAATCTTCGCTACCTTTACTTCCAATACCGTGTAGTTTTATTCTTGTGGGAACCTTTGTGCTCTCAGTAAATCGTTCGTTCTTCCGTTCAGGTTTTTCAGACGAATCTGGTTTCGGATGATCGACGTCGACATCCAGTTTATTGCTCTCCTTAGTCCCCCACCTCTCAGTGTCATAACTTTTCTTCTTCTGCGCAATGGTGGTCTGCAGGTAAATCACCTTGAACTTCTCTTCCGACAGGGCTTGCTGCAACATCTTCATGTTTGCTTTACATTTCTCCAGTTCTTTCTCGATATCCTCCAAGGAGTTCAAATTCATCTTGGGCACCTCGCCGTCAGGAAATTCATTCCTCCAGTGTTTTTCAAACTCCTCTTGTTCCCACATTTTGAGGGAAACACGAAAACAGTTAAAAAGTCTCCGAAAATGTTAAATTGACCGTAAATGTTAAATTCGTTAAAGAGCACAACGACAACTCGCAGCCCAAATTAAATTCTTTTCACTATACCTGTACTCATTTTAGCTCTTTCAAGCCCTGGGTTTAGACTGTTTCACGAACACTTCCATACATGAGGGATCAGTTTACAACTGAAAAAAACCTTTCAGCTTCCGCCACACTGGAAAGCACTGACGTCAGCTCACTAGACACCAATTAGATACGATGTTCTATGAAGAACTTTTTTCAGGGCGTAGATCTTTGTGATTTAGAGTGAACTTTACAGTGAAGTTGAAATTCAGAAAGAAAATCTGTGTGGGTCTCCACCTGTTGACATATTGACAGAATATAGCTCATTCGCCAAAACTCTAGAAATAAATGTATCGCTACTAATAAGTTTATTTATACATAAAATAAACTTGTCATATCCGTGCAATATATGATTGCTACTAACAGCGTATTATTAATGTCTGTGAACTATTAGCATGAACATTACTATGGACATTTCTGTGAACGTGTTAGGAAACGTAGGATAAAATACCTGTAGCACTATATAAATTGACTATCAGCCTTGTTTAATTATTACAGCTCGTGTCTTTCTCTACCAGAAGAAATCTTAAGCGTATGCTTCATTTGTATTCAACTTCTCATTCTCTGTGAACAGTTACCCATTTACCAGCGGCCAAATGTGATATGGGCATTGCAGTGTCAGTGGAGAAGTTGGCCCCCTACGGTCCAGTGGCTATGAGGAAACTAAAGATGAGAGATATGTACACTGATAGCCTCAGATCACCGCTGTGTGCAGAGAGCGGTGAGTGTGGGTGACAGATCAGCTCTCCAGACGACCCAAAACAACGTTGCAAGTGACATCACGCTTTCAGTAACGCTCTTGTTTCTTCGGGATGCATGCGGAAGCACTTTCGCCCTTTATCTGTTAAAACCTGACAATCATCCTTACTCATCAAAATACTTTAAAGATGAAGAACAAGAGGCGCGACAGCTTCTGGCGCAACACAGCCTGAATTGTTCTCACATCTCGCTGAATATTTCATGAGTTTTCATAATCGTTTGGAATTGTTCTGCGTTCAGCCTGTAGCTGTCCATGTGGCGGAGTATCTGACACCAGACGGAAGAAGAGTCCGACTGGAGTGTCTGTTCCATCAACCTACTGTCAGTGCAAGGGCGATAGAGCACGAGGCAGACAGAAAGGGAGAGAGTAAGTATGAGTCATACTTTCAAAACTTTGAAAGAAGACAAAATGCACTGAGAGTCCATGAGTCCATGAAAAGAAAACATACATACATGCATATATATCATTTCACTGCTAGTTGCATTACTTTTTATATGACAAATAAACTTTGCTTAGCTCTGATTTGATTTGAGAATGTGTGGCTGCTTGACAAACTCGAGCCTGCTCCATTGCTGCTCTCCCTCCGAGCAGTGCTGCGGCACTGCGTTTCGCTTCCATTCAGCCTTCTGTCCCAAACGTCCAGCATGCGTGCTGCGCGACCCCAGAAAAGAGGCGCAGCGTGTCGTGCCTTGTGACCCAGCAACCGTCACAGTTCATCACCGTAACAGGATGAAGCACTCGCTGGCGGAAACAGAAGGTAGCGTTTGCCTCGCTGCGCTTCCAGCAACAGGACATATCCTCGTAGCTCCGCGGAAGCGGAATAGAGAAACCAAAGACCCTGTTAGAACATCTCTTTGCATATTTGATACGCCTCACTGCACCCAAATCAGACTGTGAACTGCATCTAAAGTGATACAAAGGAGTCTTCCAGTAATCTGCTTGTTTCATTAACTGTGTGAGTTATGCAGACGAAAATGCCAGTAGAATATCAATTATAGGAAAGGGTTAGATAGCCCTTGGCTCTTTACAAGTGCATTTCTGGACACCAGCCCAGGAAAGATAATTTCTTTAAACACACACTCAGCTCTGTGCAGCCTTCAGTGTTGGATCAATAGGCCTCATTGAGTCTCACATCAGAAAAATTAAACTTGCCAAGGACATGTTTGCTGTATTTAGGGCTGTGTGAAATGAGTTTGTAATCAAGGACATTTAAAAAATAAAATTAGAAAGTGACATTAATGAAACTATTTTTATTTACGTCCAAATTCAAATGATTCTTGCCTACTCAGTTTACACACACACACACACACACACACACACATATATATATATATATTGGAGCTCATTCTTCCAGTGGGTGGACATACATCTGCCCTCACTTTGCCCCTTTCCCCCTTTTCTGGCTGGCATAGAGTCTTTGGATGCTGCTGGGTGTTGGGTGGAGTGCCTCATCTGCTGGGTGTAGGGTGGAGTGCCTCATCTGCTGGGTGTAGGGTGGAGTGCCTCGTCTGCTGGGTGTTGGGTGGAGTGCCTCGTCTGCTGGGTGTTGGGTGGAGTGCCTCGTCTGCTGGGTGTAGGGTGGAGTGCCTCGTCTACTGGGTGTAGGGTGGAGTGCCTCCAGTTCTTCTCCAGGACATTTCACTGTGCCTGCGGGGCATCTAATGACAGGCAGGTCATGCGTGTTTATGTCTTTCTCACTGTTCCCATTAAGATGGTTGTTAAGGACCTGCCCTACCCTGTGGAAGTACTTCTACATCTTGATTCCTGTGCAAGTGGACAATCCACATATGTTTGTATCTGTCCTCCAGGTTGGTTATCTGGACTTGTGGAAGTCCAACCACCTCTGTCCTCCTCATCACTTTTCCTTGTTATGCAATCAACTGACCACAGCTCTCCAGGCTGAATGACTTTCCTGCTGTGTCCTTGGTACAGATCTTGGTCGGGTGGATCGGTGAGTCAATGTCCCCGTCAGTCTTGGCTTACAGCTTTCACAGCTAATGAAAGACCTCCAAATGAAACATGCCGTTTCTCTGGTAACCTTGGGCATGACACTGAAATGTTTATTACCTCCCCCTCTCTTTCTCTCAGTACATACATACACACGTGTGTATCTACGTATAGAGACAGAGAGGAATATAAGAAATTTGATCAATAAAATGACAGTCGTAAAATGGTACTTGAGTGCTGACTGAGTCTCATATGATGCCAAAGTTGGCCCAGTGTTGTCCTAATTCATTCTCTATCTTTAGTCTGATTACAGGGTCTGACAACAAAAGACGTTTTCTCTCAGATCAGGATAAAGGTTTCATATGCAGAAAGTCACCTCTTAAATGACACTCCTTGAAAGAGTTCAGAGAGAGGAGGTAGAGAGAGAAATCAAAGAAGCAAATAGCAAAGAGCAGTGTAGCATTGTCTCTAAGTCTCCCAGCAACAGAATAACCGAGCATCTGCTTGGTTTATTCACAAAGGCAACAGTGGGTCTTTCAGTCTGTGCTTATAAGCTGTTATACACTCACCAAAGCCACAGTGTTCTGTCACTATGCACTGTGCATGATTAAGGAGAAATAAGGCATAATCTCTGCTCAAAGCAGACATCAAAATAATATACACTAGTTTTCTACACATAATGAGAAAGGTTAACTTGAAAATTTTACTATTCTATTCTACACTGCAAGCTTGTGAATGCCAAGACATGAGCCACAGTTTCCACTGATGGACAGGGTCTGGGGCCCCCCTGGGACCTTTACATAGGAAAATGAGCTTTGTGAGACATGGCAATGGCAAAAGCAATTAATAGGCTGTTGTTGATTGGTTGTTTTTAATAATCTGTATGAAAAGGTTGCCCCCTAGTGGCTTTCCTGTGTAAATGAATATGTAAAAAGGGAGACATGATGCATTAAGGATAGCGGTGCTTTGCAGCCAGTTTTGTAGTCTCTGCTTTAGGTTCCTTTTACAGTCTGGGTTCTATGACCTTTAATAAGCATAATTAAATTAATTTAATAAGCACAAATTAAATGCAGTTCTTAGTCCAAGCAAACAGATTCAAAACAAAGCCAGATGCAGGCATCAATTGATACAAGTTTATTACAAATGATTTTCTTATAATGAATTGATGTAATAAAAGTTGGTTAATAATCTGTTTTACAAATATAAAAATCATCTAATTTTAAATGAATACATTACACATATTTAACATTTAACATATTTTAACTTGATTGTCCATGATTGCTAAACACTAAATTTATAATCCACCTGTGCAACATGAATGGGAATATAACATTTTTTGCATAGGTAAGTGTGATCAACCTTTAAACAAAACACATTACTAAGAACAAAATCTTGTACACCAAAGTGGTTTAAGTGTTGACAAAAAATAAAATAATCAGAGTGGACAAATCACACAGATCCTCACAATTTAGACAAACATCATTTAAGTCAACTTACCCATTACATCTGTACCTCATGTTAACTTCACAATAACGCGATCAGATTATGATGGGGTGAGCACTTGTTTCCACTGTTTCTGTGAGCCGTTTTAACAGGACGTCTTCACCCAAAACCAGCATCTCATTCTCAGCTCTTCCAATCTCTGTCTATTCTTAAGGCAACAGTAATGTAGCACCAATCACTCTAACCTGGTGCATTTATCCATGTTCTGGGCAGTTGCCACACCACACACAGCCCATGGGCACCAACCACATAGTTGTTATGTGTGCAAATGACGATGAACACAGACGCGACAGACTTAACAAACAGAGGACTAAACATGGGACTTATTTTTCTATACAAATGAATGATCGACACATCAGACCACCAGTACAGAAACACATAGTACATACACAGTTTGCTTAGGTATTTCTTAACATATGTCAATCACAGAGTGTTAAGAGGTTATCTAGTGGTTGATTACCTTAAGGCTGTTTTGGGTTGATATGTTGGTGTATACTGAATCGGAGGGGGTCTCTACATTCAGCTATGGCATTTTAAAAGGAAGCAAGCTGAACGAAAATGGAATCAGGGTATATCATTCCAATGCTTTTCTCCAGTGAGCTCCTCCAGAAGAGAGAGTTCTGGTCTGCCCACCCACCCGGGACTCAGTGGTGTAACTAAGGCTGTGCAGCTCAACAGAAGGGACTTGAAATATGTATATAAAATACCGACTTCTTACTAGCTGGGCTGTTCCAAAGGAGGATTTTGGTACCCATCTGTAAAGCTGCTTTATGACAACGTGTTAAAAAGCGCTATATAAATAAATTTGACTTGACTTCTTGTCTGGAGGGACCAGAAGACCAAAGATTCTGATGGCCTAAAAGCCAGGCAGTGTTATGATACTGCTACACTTTTCTGTGTTCCTGAGGTTTAATCTGGTAAATGAAAAACACAAGAAAAAAAGTATTCCAGAATATAGTTCGGCATTCATAAAAATAAACTAGGATTGTAATCACATAAAAAACTATATATGTTAGCTATTAAAAAAACTTTAAAAACATATAAAAATATTGGAAGTTTCTTTGTATTGCAAAGAGATTATTCTTCATTAAGCGAAAACTGAATCAGACTGAATAGTTTAAGCGAGTGAGAAATCATCATTCCTGTTACTATGTCTAGACAATCCATTTTATATAATTTGAGTAAAACTTATATGACAGTGAAAATGATGAGCCTTTCACTTAGTGCAGTATTTGAAAGCAGGTTAAAGGGAGAGGTGGGTGGGTACTGCTGGGCTATTTGGAGGCTTTTCGGATGGCGTTAGCTGCTAGCGTTTCCCGGCGGGTGGTTATGAAGGCCTGCTGCTTCTCATAGTAGGCGGCCTCATTGATGAACGCAGGGTACACGGGACCGTCACCGGTATACGGGACACTCCACCCTTCGAAGGTCTGGAACATGGGGTCGCCTGGATTCAGAGGCTCCCAGTCACAGTCCTGGAGAGGGGTAGGGTGGAGGAGTGAGAGGGGAAAAGAAAAGGAGATCAAAAGTGTGAGAGAGCATTGGAGAAAAGTAGAGAGAGAGTGAGAGAAAGATTGTGAAGAGATAAAGAAAGCAAGAAAAAGGGAAGGAAACAGGAGAGGACAGCGAGAATGTGATTTTGTGCAAGTGCTGAAACCACTGGCATAGGGGAGGGGCACACAGTTGGGGGAGGGGCACACAGTTGAAGGACGGGTTCGAGCACTGGCAACGCGGAGGAGATCATACATTTAAAAAGTGACATTTTAAAAGAGCCTTCACCCTGCCTCTTACAATGGGCCCCAGAATTTTGCGCTACATCATCACAAATGTGACTCACTGTAAAGGAATCCACAGAGCCGATACAAACAAGGCCCTTAAATCGGGGGAGGGACATGTCCTGTCAGGTCAGTTTGGTTGTGGTGATATGATACCTGCAGACGAGGATGCACCATGGCTGAGATGTTTCCGTTGGTGTCTCGGGGGTAGTCCACTCGCTCGTGCACCCTGAACACCTCCACGGTGCATGTAGGAAACTCCACACCTTCAAAACAAACACCTCGATCAACAATCTGAACCTGACTCAACAACCGGAACACAGATGCCGGATGAAAGGAGACCGCACACGGTCTAAATGAGCTATGGTTTCCTGCTGTTTGGTTGTGAGAGCGTGGTGTTCCCACCCCCCCATGCCGGGCCGGGGCTGTGTTTGCTCAGCTCTGGGTCTCTCAACCAGGTCCAGCTCAATGGACAATGTGGAGCAAAAACTGCTGACCAGCTTGGGCAAACCACACTTGCTGTCCTGTGGAGCCCTTCTCAGTGTTTTCAACCCATTTAAACCAAGTAACCTCAAATAACCTCAGATACCTCATACATTTTAAGTGGCACTTCATATAAAAATAGTCCACCAATCATTTGGGAAAGAACAATGACCGTGGCACTCACTGTGGCTTCAGAAATGTGAAAAATGTAGAAACTAAACAGTAGAATCTCTTCTATGAATTTTATTGTATATCAAGAATGTACTGATGCTTGTGTATGTTTGCGTGGGTATATTTGTGTTTTGTGGGAACACAAAAGCACTGTTTGGAATTTATGATATATGTTATCATCACTGGACCCACACACGGATTACCACTGTAGCACAAAACAATATAATGTATTAAAACACAATACTAAAATACCTAAAAACTAAAGCTACTTTTCTTTTTCTTTTTTTTTACAAAAAAGCAACCGTGCTTAAGGTCTCTTGCCCTTCAGAAATCCAGGCAGTGTCCAGCTTTAATAGCCATTCTGCCTTCTGGGTGTCTAAACAGTAGCAAGTGAAACACACACTGAGACAGTGTGGTCAGAAGAGCAGTTCAAAGCCACTGTGCTGCTAACGACATGGAAACCCACCAAGTTTCAACAAGCGTCTTATTCACAAGACACAAAGACACAACCGGACACAAAGATCCAGCTTTGGCCCTTACGGCATGTTTCTGCTTCAAAGGAGACTAAAGTAAGAGAGAGAGAGTGTGTGTGTCTGTGTGTGTGTTTGTTGTGCAGGTGGGTGAGAGGGCAGAACACAGCTGACGTAAGCTGCGCCTGATAGCCTAAGGTTGCCTTCTGCAATGAGCCCATGAGAGAATGCGTTAGGTAAAAAAGAGGAAGAGGGAGGCCCGCAGAGAAAACGTTGTCCTCAAAAAACATAGTCATATATGTACAGATACTGAGGTTGACATTCAGAAAAGGAGCTCGACCAGTGACCCGATTCTGAACAACAGCTCTCACTGTTGTGGGAGTGACGCAGTTTACCACAGGTCAGTGAAACAGCATGGCGCTATGCATTCTAAAGGACTTGGCTAGGTAAGGGATGTTGGCCTGTGCAATAGGAAACTTTCCGAAAACAACTGCATGTTGTACTGTGTGGATGTGCTGAAGCTTATTAGAGCCGCTGTGTGTAGCTAGGTTTCTCTGAATTATGTAATGAAATGACTGCACTTTTGGCTTGTTGTTTTTAATAGAAAGTAATTTAAAATAAATCGCCAAAAGAACATAATGTGTCACCAGGAAATCTGTGTTTAATTTTTTTAAGCATCCTTACCGCTATTAAACATCTCAATGAAGTCCAGCGCGTGCTTCACTATCGTCCGCATGGACTCAAAAATATTGCTTCTCAAAACTCCTTGAGGCTGGGGGCCAACTTCAAGACCTGAAACACACAAGTTCAAGCCTTCAGAAACACCTGCTCTGGATAAAATGATCCAATGGCATGAGCCATTTCTCATGGAAACATCTGTCTCGCAAGCTACGAGGATAAACATAACACTTTCGCAACACTGACCGTCTTTTAAAAAGCTTGGGTGGTGTTTTAACTCAGAGACATTCCTGGAGGTTAACTAGGCGAAGCAGCCAAGCCTGGGTGTTTCGTTAAAGGAAATCTTGAACAGCTGGGGAGTCCTTATACTCACCTAGAGGGTGCTGTGCCACTGACCGCGTGGTGGCGTACCTGAGCTGTGGGTGTTCGTTTAGCAGCACCATGCAGCTGTCCGGAGTCACAGCACTCTAAACGGGAGGCACACAACTAAGCTGGTTAGCCGATGATGCTTGCAACCCACTGGCTTCACACACTTTTCACGTGCAGAAGACCCGCACATTATCGCAATGGGAGGGGAAGCATCTGAAACTTATACACGCGGAGCGAGTGTTGGCAACCTTGTATTTAAACGATGATCATCAAGGCGAAGCACAAGCTGTGGATGTAAATCATACTCTGTTACAGCCTTCAGAACAAAATTATATTTTGTAGATACAAAGTGATGATGTCATAATTGAATTGGTAATCTGATATGACAAGCACTTAAATCACAGTCTATAATTTGTTAGTGGATGCTGTTATTGTTGTTTTGCTAAGGTTGCCATGTCTCATGGAGAGACATGTTACACCATGACTCTCCCTTGTACTTGGAGAGCACCTTTAATATAGCAGCCAGGTTTGATCACCCAACTATAATGGGCAGGCCCAAAGGCCACATTTAGCACAAATACTGTTTTACACTGTTCAGTGTGAAAACAGGGTGCGCAGACTTATACGGTGAATATAGTTACATCCACTCGGTTATAATCTGTATAATCTTATAATCATCCATGCATAATTTTTTCTCCTTTTTAAAAAAAAGGGCGGATCCCTTACTTTGATGTAATGTGCCATCTGAAGGTTGAAGTGGTCTGTGGAGCTCTCCAAGATGAGGGTAGAGCCCATGTTGGATGTGGTGTTATGGAGGTCAAAGATAACATCGTAGGCATCAGGGCTACCCCTGGGCCCAAACAGCTGATTAATTTCCTTGGCCCTCTGGACTTCATATGGCATCCCATCGCCACTGGGGGTGCTGTGGAGAGATTGATCTGTCAGGTTAATGATGACAGATGAAAAGCTGCAGAGGCAATGATACCAGAGCAAGTCAGAACATCTCCTTTTTTCAGTGCTTCATACAAACATGCTGTCTTCAAACTTTAAATTCTGTTATTTTTCTTAAGAAGCTTATATGGTGATGTTAAGCTTTTAGAAATGAAACGTGCACAGACACATTCATACATAGAAACACATATAATTCAGGCATCATTCATATATCATTTCATATCATAAAGATGCCAGACAAGCATGGCAGAGTGGGGACAGGTCAAAGGTCACTATAACATCATGCCATTGGACTGATGTCCATGACAAACATCAACCAGTTTTTAATGGGTAACACTGTTTTAATGAATACATTACTAGGCCGTGCCACGCTGAACCACCCATGAAAAACAATATTTAAGCTAAGAGTTCACTTTTCTTAAAGTGGACTCTTGCTATAGTGTACATTTTAGACCATGTCACAGCTAGAGAGGATAAAAAACCTCCTTAATAAAAGTAACTGTGCAATAACACACAGACAATGACAGGCAAATGTCAAGAAAGTAACTGACACTAGGTTTATAGAAAAATGTATTACAGTACCAGTCAAAAGTTTGGACACACCTATTTCTTGCTTATTTTTAGTATTTTCTACAATACCAAACAGACAGAAACATATCAAAACACATTTGTGATGATGCAGTGATAGTCAATATTTGTTTATATTAGATTTTAGATCCTTCAAAGTAGCCGCCCTTTACTGTCCTCCTCAGCTCCACACTAGTGATGTTCTCCAGGTGTATGAGGCAGTCGACCTATGATGCTTTTCCATCAGTCCTGAAGAAGTTCTCATGTGTGCAGAGCACTTGAACGGCGAGGGACTAAGGTTCTGGAAGAAAACTTTTTGCTGAAGGTGGATCTACAATTAATTCTTTGTGCATGTGTGTGTGTGTTTTGAAAATCAGTTTATATGTAAGCTAACACATTTAACAATTTATATTTGGCTTAGAAACAAATTATCCATCAGATTTAATAAGTCTTTGTTACTATTAAAACATACATTCAGTCAGGTGTGTCCAATCTTTTGACTGGTAGTGTACATCACAGCATTCTATACAGCTAATTTGTCATTGTCATTGTATAAACAAACAAGTAAGTAGGTTGCTGGGATGAGAAAATTAGATGGAGCACAAAGAGCAAACCGATGCTTTGTCACAATGTAAATCAGACAAAAGCACACAGAACTTTGAGCACACACTGTCACACATGAACCCTACAGAGAAGGGATTGTGTTTCAGTACTACAAGACTGTATTTTAAATTGCACAATGCCATTTCGTTTAGAAAGCCTCGATTCACAGCTGGCGTTTGCTTTGAAAGGATCTGCAGTTCAGATGAATGGGGAGTACATAATTTTGCCTATTTAAATTGGTGGGGGGGGGGGCTTCAAAGCTGTATGTGAAGCACTTCTGTGCAGTCAAACAACAAAACACAATTGTGTGCATTGTTTGCTTTAAATTGGACCAAATTGAGAACTTGGCTGGGAAGTACAGAGATAAACAAAATCAAAATCCATGTGTAAGTATTTATCTCTATGATAATGTAGGCCCTTTGACCTCAATGTCATCATACTGGGAACGCAGTTTGTCCTCTTTCCCCACGGCCTGCCTTTCAAAGAATCTTCATTCAGTTCAGTTTAATAAGTTTCAAATGAATTCCTAATGTATAACATTGCCTAACAACAGACGATGATTGAACTATCGTAGGACTGGCTAATATAACGTAACCTTACGTCATATTAAAAAACTGCCTGGTCCATAATATTTTCTACCCGGACCAAAAGCATGGCAGCACAAACAGTAGAGCGATTTTTCGTCTTACATTTGTTATAATGCTGTTATTTTATTTTAATAGCCTAAGATTGAGAATTATTATGGGTAAATTTTGTTGTTCAGTTAAGTTACAAAGAAAGGGACGTCGTCTTCCATAATGCCCAGTCGAACCGGGAGCACTGCCGCGAGTCCAAGTCACGTTTCTCTCACTTTTTCGACGTGAAGAGCTGTCAGTCTGGGATCAGCTGACTGACTGCTGGCAGATGCTGCCCTCTTGTTACGCTGTCGTTTTTGACCTTCTTGGTAATTCTGCGCGGACTATATACGAGCGTTTACTAACAAGCGTCGTTAAGTTTTGACCCAGTGCAAAGTATCCTATATCATATCAAAACATGCTTTATAAGAAATATAAAGACAGAAAAATAAACACATCAAAACTACCGTCAGCAAAGCAGAGCGTTATTTTCAACCCCAGCAACCAGAAAAACAAGTTGGCGCTGACTAAGAGAATTTAACAAGGATACTATACGAAACAGCAGAGCTGAATAAAGGTACACGTAGCGAGCTAACGTGTTTTACCTGAGGTTTTCCGTCGTGAAGGCTCTATTCAAATCGGTGTCGATATATCTTGTGCATTTCTCAACGGCTCTGGGGTTGGTTATGAATGGTTTCGTTACCACTCCGCTTCTCTCTATCTCGGCACCGTTCTTTAACCACATATTAACCAGTGTTATGCCTGACATCTCGTTCCCGTGTGTGCCACCAAAAATAGCCACTCTTTCGGCTTCGCGAAAACAAGACACGTTACAAGGAGAGCTCATATCGATGTCACCTGCTGAGCGGAGATTTGCCTGAGGTGTGCGACAAACTAAGGATTATGGGGCGAGCGCACTCAAAAGTTGCCAGTGCAAAGACTACTGCTGGTTCCTGCAGTGACCGCTGATTTGAACGGCATTATATAATAGTCCCGTTTGAATGTCATGCTGAACCTCCACGCACAACTCAGTTTGTGTATACCACATTAGGCGGATTGGGTTTCGTGGACTGACGCTGCGTAAGCCCCTCCCACCGTTCTGACAGCCGAGCAAACAAACCAGATCGCGTTAGTATCCTGCACAAAGAAGGACATTCGGGTTTCAGTTTCCAACCCGGACGTAGTATTATAGATAAGAAAAAGGAGACGGTAGTATACTGAAATGACAGTACTGCATTTAGTTGTTAGTGGTTATATACATATATGTATGTATATATCATTCTGACAGAGGAAGTGTTTCCGTAGGTCTAAACAGTTTAATAGCAAAGAAGACTGAACAATCATCTTAGATGGTAACCTTTCAGTTGTGGAGTGCTTACCAAAATCTAGTGTTTCTAAAGCAGTGGGTTATGTTAAATAAACAAGAACTCGCTGTTTTAAATTCAGTCGTTGTGGTGAAGCTTTTTTATTGGCTGTCTTTTAAATTATTTTTGTCATTCACTACAGTGCCCCCCCAAACCAACACAAATACTTTTTTGTTTTCTTTTTGAAAAACAATATTCTAATTTTGTGCTCAACAATACTGTTTGCTGTTTTATTCGTGTATCTTTTCCTTGGGATTAGCCTTGAAAGAAAGGGCTTTGACAAAGACTGACTATTGATAAAGAATGATGCCAAATACATGATTGGTCGTTATTGGGCAGTGGAAACACTATAAGAAGTCTAATCTGGATTGAATTCAGATCACATCTGTGAATAGTTGTTTATCTATTCATAATTCTACTAAGAAACATGATTCTTGTTGCAAAAAACAGTAAAAGGATCATTTTACAATCCATTTTTGTGTTTTTTCAGTTGTATTCCACATTTATAGCAAGCAGATTCTCATAGGAAAGTTTATCCATTGCCTGTAAATGTCCATGCTGACTGAGAGTTTTACAAGCTTTTTAGGTCGATAATTTTTTGTTCTTTTGCATTATTTGTCTTCTGTGGGTGGGTGTGTTGTTTCTGTGCCCTGTTTTTTTGTGGCAATTACGTAACAAGAACATTCCTTGGGACTGCTGGTCAGCATAAGAAGTGCATTCCTGAACATCTGAAGCCAGAAGAAAGTCCCCAAGAAGGCAAGAGGAAGAAACACTGAAAGAGACCAAATCTTAAAAAAAGGGGAACCCACACTCCTCTGATTCATATGTGTAAGTATTGTCTATGGTTCCTTTTTACTAAAGGCTTGTTTAATTCTAACACTACTATTAAGGCAATGCTAAAATAGCCTGGATTTGAAAAATATAGGTATCTGGGCTAAGGTATTGAATAGCAACTGTGTAAGAGCACTTTTCACTATCTCTGGGTGATGGGTGACATGTCTGATTTCCAAAAGACAACTGCATACAGAGCGGCTCGCTGTCCCTCTAAGTCTATGTCAGGTTTCAGAAGGTCTAGTTCCCATGAAACCTGAGATTCCTAGAGACTGTGTCAGCTGTGCTGTGACATTCACAGCCAGAAGAGTGAGAAACACCTTCACAAACACCTTCACAAACACCCAAAACCCCAAACCAAACTGTATACATACAGTTGATCAAAGATAAAACACACATCACACACATATATGTGCATGAGAGACAAAGGATGTCAATCCATGGCATCAAACACAAATCAAAGCAAAGTTGCTCACCAAAACATTCCTGACTAAACCTTCACTCCATACCAAAGTCCTATTTGTCATCTTACTTTGATCAGAAGATCAGATTCCATAGTTAGTCCAAAGTGCACAGAACTTCCACTATGCTGTACAACTGGAGTAAGAGTGGTTTGACTGCTGCAAACTCAAGTATTGACCATCAAGAATACAGAAAATATCATTTGTAACATGGATAAAGTCTGATGTCATCCTTTTGTGTTTGTTTCTTTCTATTGTAATAATACGCTTATCTTAGACAAACTGATGAGACATCGGCTTATAAGTTTTCGCAGAGGCCTCAGGAAACTAATTTGGCACTGCTAGTGTTGGATCCCCTCTAAAGACTGCCCCAGGCATACTCATAAACACATTTACAGACAGACATGCTAACAGCTCATAAAATGACAATAATAAGAGACAGTGGATCATAACCAGGCAAAAGAGAAGCACTGTAGCCCACTTGTGAAAATAAGACATCACCCAAAATGCTAGTACTGCTAAAGGCGATTTTTATTGACTGGTTCCTAATAGCATTAGTACATTGCTGGTGAAGGCAACCTCGAAGCTCTATGTGTGTCTTGGAACCAAGGCAAGGAGTAAGTGGTACCCCAGTGGTTAAGGCACTCAGCTACCAATCAGAAGGTTGGTGGTTTAAGCCCCACCTCTGTTAAGTTGCCACTGTTCGGCCCTTGAGCATGGCCCTTAACCCTCAATTGCTCAAGATGTGTCCAGTCACAACTGTAAGTTGCTTTGGATGAAAGTATCAGGCAAATGCCATAAATGTAAAAGAGCTTGAGATTAGGTTAATTAGTGTCTTTGGTCTACTGCACTATGCCTTCCCAACCCAAGTTGTGGTGACTCAGAACACCAAGGATGGTGACATAGAAAAGTGCAAAAAATGTGTATGAGCAGCTTCCAGACTTTCTGTTCATTACATGATGTTATTTTTTTGATTATGCTACATCCTGGGCTCTATCCAAACTCCAAAGACAGACCTGCCATGTTTTCCGATTCTGGAAGAAGAAGCTGGGGAGATCGAAGCTGACTAAGGGTCCTCAAGTGAAGAATTGGGACATCACCTAAGAGGAAGCGTCTCAAAAGCATCATTAAAAATAGCTGAGTTTGGGTGCATGTGCAGTTCCGCTTTTATTTGTACTGTTTGCTTTCAAGTATCATTTGTCTATGCAACAAATAGCTTTAGAGTATTAGGTCTACAAAGCTGATTTGATACCTTTCAATGCTTGGTGAAGATGAGTTTAACTAATCAAACATACAAACACACCACCCATCCAATTGGCAGATACCACCTGAAATCCAGTTAGTGGCTTCATAAGTAATGGAAAACTGGTTAGCTGGTTGGCTGTGGTATTATTTACAGCTGCTTTAATACTAGTGACAGCTCTTAGACAACCCAGAGTTTGTTCAATGTTCTTTTTCACAGCAGGAATACAGAAATTCTGTTCTGTAACACAAAATGATATTGCATGCCAGTAGATGTGAAAGGTTGGTGTGTGGAAGCGAGATAACTGAACTTTTAACGAAACTGTCATACTGACTCTCAAACCAAAAAAACAACTCCTGTTATCCTTCACTCTGAGAAACTCCTTTTTGATCTTTGGGGTGTCGGCACACATTTATTTCCATCTCTCTGAACAGTGGGAATTCCCGTCACACCCATTTGTCTTGCATTCCTAAGCTCATATCTCAGAATCTGGGAACTGATTTTGGTATTCTTATACAGTTAGGTGAATGTTTGATCTTGTTTTATGGCTATAACGTGCGTGGCTCGTAGCGCAAAATGTGAAGTGAAATAAGTTCATTTTAACGGATATGGCACACGAACGGCGAGAACATCGACAAAGACATATATACTCTTAAATACGCGCACGATAGATAAAAAGACACGTGAAACGTCTGATTACTAATGAACACGGAACAAGATTAAAGCAACATACACACATATGACGGAGGAGGAGTCGAGGGCGGACACCGTGACAATGACATATTTGTGCAGAAAGCTTTGGTTTGGGGGCAGCTCCATCTTATCGATATACACATTTATTTATAACATATTTATCTGGTTTTCTTTTTGTTGTTAGCATAATGTTCGCCAAGTGGCCATCCCATGACCAGATATCACTCACCTGACTCCTCATTGGTTTACTCGATCCTGTGTTGATATTTTAAACTGCTCAGACAGGGGGTTAAAGTGAAACAAGAGTCATGCAGTCTTTGTTCATTGTACTTAATCTACACTGAATGGTCGGGCTTTAACATGCTGTTATTTACAGTGCTGTATTTGTGTTATATACAATATCATTTGTATAATTTTATGACTGTTGTCTAGTTGTAATTGTGTAACCATTTAGCTTGTACACTGTTAAAAAAACAGAAAATACATTTAACCTTAAAACAAAAAACCTTTCACCTCAAAACAATTTTAAGATTAGCTTTCTAGGTAGCATTATATTTTGTATAGTAAATGTCGAAATAATAATTTATCAGAATAAACTAGTCATTAAACAAGCATTCATTTTTATAGACACCATCTTCCTGTAAAGTATCCATTCTTTTATATTTATATTTAATAGAGCAAAATCTAATTTAGTATAGCCAATGGGTAAACATCTCACAAAGCACATTATTTTAGTGATAAGGGACTTATTGGTTATGCATACTTAATCTTAACCTACAGGGGAGCTATGCAACAGAATGTGCTCTTCCCAACATAATTTGTAATTATAATGTAATTACAGTTTCCAGTTTGATAAATTTACTAAGTTTAACATGCTTTAAACCTTTATTTAATTAAGTCTGGGGCTGTTTATCGGGATTTGAAGAAAAAGGTCAGGTCAACACTACAGCATACATATCAGACAATTATTTGCTACCAAACCTTTTGGCATCAGCATGACCGTGTCGCTGCACACAACACACAATCCATACATGGTTTGCTGAGTTCAATATGGAGGAACTCCAGTGGCCTGCACAGAGTGCTGACTTAAACACCACTGAACATCAATGGCAACATTTACAGCTTTTGGTTGATCAATTGTGATGTGATCAATATAGAATCTTGAGCAGCTGAGGGCTTTGCTCAGGGAACCAACAGCAGCAACTTGGCAGGGGTGGGGTTTGAAGCAGCAACCTTCTGACTACTAGTCAAGTGCCTTAAGCAGTGAGCTACCACCACCCACCAACAGACCTGCTCCGTACTCCAAAGCCCTGAGCAGAGCCTTCCCATAAAGTGGAGGCTGTCATAGTTGCAAAAGCTATAACATATATGGCCCCCAAACTAAGTATTCAGCTCTGGGCGACAGTTCCTTCAATGCCGCTGCTCGCCTACTCTGGAATTCTTTGCCTTCATCTCTCTATAATAGTGCTTCACTTTCGTCTCTTCAAAACACAGCTTAAAACATTTTATTCACCTTAAATTGAACTGTTAGTTTTTTTTTTGTAAAGCATGCTTGGGTTTATCAAAAGCGCTATATAAATGTAACTTATTATTAATGTTATTAAAACAAAAAGGGAATTGAGGACAGTTTTAACATAAGATGCCCAACAAGCTCATATATCTGTGATTGTCCACATTGGCCAGTGTGGCAATGTGTATTTTCTGCCAGAAGATGGAGACATTTAGCCTCTTTATGCTGTAACACATCTCTTATGAGCAGCAAAAATGAATACATCATAAAATTACTTTAATATATTTTAAATAGAGCTTTGAAATGTTGTTCTAAAAGCACGTAACCTAACTGCTGGGTTCTGAAGGACAAAAGTCTGTAGCATCACGTGGGAAATCAGTATAACAAATTATGTAATAATTTACACTTAATTATGCAAATATAACATTACATAGGCACAACGTGGCAAAGAAATAATAGCATTTCATTTTTGTTTTTAGTCAGAATGTTAGTCAGCGAAGACACAAAATCATGGGTCTTCATAATGGACAATCACTGAGAGAAGCTATTCTTTTCTTATACCCACTATTAATATCCATTTATGTACTATTGTAGCAATTTTGAATTGCTACCTCTTAATACAATTTTAATTTAATAACCCAGAAAAGCTTCTGAATTACCTCAGGGGTACATTTCCTCCCTAGTCCTTAAAGTTCACTCCCCTTCTAGTCGGTCAGTGCACTATGTATACTCTCATGAACAAATGAAAACCAGAAAATCCCTTACTACATTTTGAAAGGTTAAAAGGATTCTGAATGCATGCATTTATATCAGCACAGCAAATGGCACATTTACATTATAATTGGATTACTAACGAATCCTTCTGTGAAGAGCTGGTTGGACCTAAGTGGATATGATATTATTTTAGAGAACCATTAATAAACAAAAGTTGCTATTAAATAGTTGTATTCAATACTTTATTCTCCATTTTTAAAAAATCCATAGCATTTTATCACACTTGTTAAATGTTGTTTATCTTATTAGGTGCTCCTACTCCATAGCTTTGTATAGTCATTTTTTTTTAGTGATTTCTAAGTACTTAGTAAGAGCAAACTGATGGTGGCGTTGATGTTTCTGCCCAGAAGAGAATTCTACATCCAAAACTGCATACACATAGATACATGAATAAACAAGCATCGACAAGTCTATTTATAGATTTATATTTAAAAATATCCAACTAATGTTTGCCGTGTGGTTAAAACCAGGGAAACGACAACTGACATCCAAGAACAATATGTGTAGCAAAGTCACTACCACCAGAGTCATGACTTTGACTCCCAGGGAAAACACAGGCTGTGATACTGACAAATACGGAAGTCACTCTGTACGAGAGCACGTGTCCTTTCCAGTAAACACTCAAGGACAATCTGCCATTGACTAACAGTCTTCTTGTGTAAGATATACATTAGATGGACCCCATATAAACATCACAGCGAATACTTTTGGAAACTATGGCTGTTTGATTAATAATCAAACTCGCTTCTCTGGTTAGCAGTGTACGTATGTGGACACACACACACACACCAATATATCTATAAGGAAGCAGGTCTTCATTCTGGTATAGTCTGGATCCAATAAAAACATCAATTCTGATCCAAATGTTTATGGACCTTTTTATTACAAAAGATTGCACTTTCTGTATAAAACAATAGTTATGGATAAAAAAAAAAACACTATTAACATTAAGCAGCAAAACATTTGTGCTGCAAACATTACAACCATTTGTGGTTTGTCATTCTCTTGCTTTTTTTTCTTTTTGGTGTTCAATAGTCTGAGTCAGCACATAAGGATTAATGTTCAGTACATAATCCTGTTACACACCTGTTTCCTCTTTTTTCAGCAATACTGACTGGCTACCTTCAGCATCATTACACAAGGCTGCACTCCTCTTTTTCACCTTTCTGCTGTTGTCAGGAAGTGCAGATACAGGCTTGGCACCTGCATCCAAACACACTGCAGTGTCTTCTTCATATTGCCTTGGTGCACTGCTGTTCACAGTCACATCGTTCTTCACTGGTCTATGTTCAGGCACAAATAAACTTGATCACTCTCTATGGTTTCCATGCCACCAGAAGCTACAGTTTTCCATCGTTTTCCTTTTCTTCTTCTTCTTCTTCTTCCATTTTAAAGATGTTGATCCAGCAAAATAATCTGGACCATAATCATCCTCAACATGAATCCTTGAATGTTGATCTGTGCTTTTTCTTTTTCTTCTTCACTTTTGTATCTGCTACAACTTTAGTAACATGCTGCTCAGAGTCCTGAATCTCACCTGTAATCTCAAATTGCTCTGTTGCCTCATTCTGACCAGGCTCTACATTTCCTACAACCACCTGTTTTTTCTTCTTCTTCTTCTTCTTCTTCTCAATATTCTGTAACAATTCACCACCAGTAGATACAACACTGCCCTCTTTCTGCTGCTCTTTTTCAGTCTGTGTGACCGAAACCTCTATGGAGTTTTCTACAGTTTTTAGTTTTTTGGCCAGACCTGGACGCGTGTCCAGACCTGTATCAGTGTCGTCCCATCTGCCATTTCTCTTCTTCTGCGGTGTGATTTCCGAAGCTGTTGACTGAGAACCCTGGATGCTCCGCTGGCACCCAATGAGCTTGGCATTCTCACCACACACACCACCGTCCGCGTTCCCATCAGCCCCAGACAGTCTTTTAATCTTCTTCTTCTTCTTCTTCGTTTCTCTCACTGGCTCGTGAAGTAATTCAGTCTGTGATACTGACTGGCTACCTTCAGCAGCACTATACAAAGCTGCAGGCCTCTTTTCCACAGTCTTTTTTTCTTTTCTTTTCTTTAAGGGTGTCGATCCAGCAAAATAATCTGGACCATAATCATCCTCAACAAGAATCCTTGAATTGCTGCCTTTTTGACTGACATTTGTTTCCATTCCACTGCTTGGAGGAGTCATGTTCTCAGATCTA
>JAOXYF010000003.1:3563540-3588066 GCA_028565775.1 Sternarchorhynchus goeldii | reverse complement strand
TTCTTCACTTTTGTATCTGCTACAACTTTAGTAACATGCTGCTCAGAGTCCTGAATCTCACCTGTAATCTCAAATTGTTCTGTTGCCTCATTCTGACCAGGCTCTACATTTCCTACAACCACCTGTTTTTTTTTCTTCTTCTTCTTTCTTGGTGTAACATTTGTTTTTAGATAAGCACAGTTTGCTGGGTGTTCTATAAAGGCTGGTACTTCACTGTTGATCAAAGATTCTGGGTGATTCTTAGATTGCATTTTTATTACAGTGATCTCTCCATCTCGTCTTTCCACAGAACTGAACTCTAGATATGACCCTCGTTTCATTCTTTTGAAAGTTTTGGTTCCAGAGTGATGGCCTTTCTCAGGCTCTTCATCACATTGAAGAGACACCACATCAGACATTTCAGATCTTTTCTTTACTTTCTTTTTAATTTTTCTTTGCTGTTCAACATCAACAAATGGGAAAACATCCTCATTAATCTCCTTGTGAACCTTTGGACTGCTGTACTCTGAGTCAACGTCATTTCTGCTAGGACTAGAAAGATACGTTACCCTCAGCTGTTTAGGCCTATCAGACACTACATGTTCAGGAGCTTGATGGGGCATCTGGATGCTCTCCTCTAAACATGGCCCTTCATTTTCCTGAAGCAGTGACTGAATACTCTCATCCCTTTTCCTATTTTTCTTTGCTTTAAGTTCAGAGACTTTAGCTGTGTGAACTTCAGAGTCCAAAGAAACTGTGTTTTTTTGCAAGGCACCTGCTGCTTCCATTAAGACTGCACTATTGATATCCATCCCATCTTCATTACCTTTGTCCACTTGATTTTTCCTCTTCTTCCGCACCACTTCCTGTCCAGAGTTGTGAGCTTGAGATGTGATACTCTTGTTCAGATCCGTGTTCAGCTGCAGCAGTGTAGAGCTGGAAGACACTTCAACTTCTGTCTGTTTTCTTTTTCTTTTCAGGAAGCTCAACCCACCATAATTAAACATCTGACTTTCTGCTGTTTTCATAGTCTCTACATCATCTCCCTGTATGTCAGCAACAATATTTTGACACAAACCTGAGTCAGCGTTTACTTTGGATCCTGAAGGAGTGTCATCCAATGCTGGATGGACAGTGGGACTGATGTCAGACAGTGGTGCATGGTGAAACTGCACATTCTCTTCTGGAAATGCCAGACTACCATAAGTCTTTTTATGCTTTTCTTTCTTTTTTTGTTTGATTTCTTTTGCTCTTGGTGAGGTTATTTTACCCAAATTTGGCACATGATTCTGAGAAGACTGCAGCAAGTCAGCATTGTCAACAAGTGACCTGTCCACTATATCCAAAGAGATACTGGAAGGTTTCTCTTTATTTTTCCCTAATAAGCATGTGTCATCATTTTGCACCACATGACTTCCTAGGTCTTCATTACTTTCTACATGCCTAAACCCTTTTAACGGGCTGGACACCATCACTTTATCAGCTTGATTCTCTTCTTGTGCAAAAAGATCCTGTGACCATATCCACCTTCCCCTCTCAAGATCCAACTCCTCAGTTTCCTGTGATTCATGATTATCTTCACTGGTGTCCTTGGCCGTCTCCTGGAGTTCTGTACATATATTTACTAAACACAAACCATCTTCTCCCCTGTTCCCATCCCTCAGTGGATCCTCCAGCATTTTAGAAACATGCCCATCTGCAGATTCCTCTCCTGAGTCTTGAGTCTCCGCAACCACCGTTTCACTCTCCGGCCCTGCTACCTCCAAGTTCTCACACCTCTGAGCGACTTGCTGACCTGGATGATCAACACCACAATGCCAGTCCATGGACTGAGACAGTGAACATGTTACTAAAATGTCCGGTTGTCTCTCACTGTCTTCCACCTGTGCCATGAGGATCGATCTAACGTTTGGAGAGCCAAGGGGAGAGTGTAAAGACCTGGTTGTAGATTTGGTGCGTTTTTGTTTCTTTTTAGTAACTTTTTTCCCCTTCTTTTCACCGGTCCTTCTGGAGGTCAGCTTAATTTTCCATCTCTTCTTTGGAAGCCATGTTGACCGATTTCTTCTATGGGCATCTGATACAAAACATTCTGCATCCTGAAACAAAAATCAGACTTACTGGTGAATAACCAAAATTTACATAGACACACAGTCACTGTTTACATCTCAGGGGCACCACTCTGACTGAAAGCAGAAACACTGGGAAATCGTTTATAAATGTCTATTTCAAATGTGAAAGTCAATTTATTTCTAAGAATTAAAAACCTATTGTATAACACATTATAATAATTTCATTATCAACATGTGTTCCCAGACATTATTATTATTATGACACACAATAACAAGATAATAAAGGTGACAATTGACATTTTGGAAAAAAATTAAAACAATTTGTTCATCAAAATCACTACAAAATAATTGTACTACAAATATATTTGAACCATTATACTCATACTTACTGTATTGTTTAACGGCGATAGGTTTAACAAACATGGCCATAAAACATTTAATTAACCTCTTCTTTTTTTCAACAGTAATTTCAGGGAATGCGGGTTTGCCCGGAAACTAGATTTCTTAAAGGAAATCAATTTGAGATCAAATTTGTGCTGTGCCGTCTGCCAGAAGGAAAGCATCTGTTATGGTGGACTGAACAGTCATAAGTATACATGGTTGTGTACAAGTTATACAAGTCAGTGCTTTCCTTCAAGCAAGCTGAAATGCTTGTGTGGGTAGAAGTTCAAATAGATGGGAGGGTAGACTTCACACAACACACAGGAAGAAATTGCATTCTCTGCTCTCACACACCTATGGAACCTGCCCAACCAATCGAGGGTTAAGAGATGACTACACTACTGCATTGGTAGAATCACAAAACACATTTAAAAGTGTTAAATTATTATTACAATATATACCACTTTTTTGATGTCATCCTGTTTATCTTCATCATCTTCCTCCATTTCGTCTTCCTCAAACCTGAAGTCAACCAAGCCAACAAATTAAGCCGGAAACAAGATGGCCGAACAGCATGCAAACAGCCCCTTTAGAAATGAACAGTATGTACACATACATACAGAAAGAAAATATTATTCAAGTACAGAACACAGATGGACGGATGGAAGGATACTGACTTAGATAGATCTTTAAAATTGTCCATTATAAACAGTATAATATGTGGTAAAACCAGAAAGAAAATATGATTCAAGTATATAACCTTCACAAAAACCTACAGGTCTACAATTGCATGCTTAGAATTTAAAGATGAACTCACTCAAACGGGTATGTACATGACCTTAGCTCACTTCTACTTCCTCCGTGTCCTTTGTTGATTTTCTTAATACATTTAAAGAAACCTCCGATTTCTGAATTCTGTCAGGGAGATGAAAAAACGGCAATTCAGTTTCTTCCATTATCCAGCTCTGTCCCCCGTAAAATTCCTAATTAAATAAAATAAGGAGAATATTTAATTACATTTGATAGAATATTTTGAAAACTTGTCACCAAAGACATAAAGGTTGTTCAGAACCTTTCCTGTTTCCTTGAAGTGATGTATATGGAAAAATGAATTTTGATTCTTAATTGAACTGGTTTGAAGCCAGTGGTTCAAACATGGTATTGTCTATTAGCTATTGTCACAACTGCAGTTTATCCAATTTATGTTTTTGGAACATAGTGTTCTTGTACTATGACCATATTTAATGCTGTTTACACTGTAAATAGAGTCATTTTTGTATGTAAGAAAAAGGCATGTTACTTAGTAACCATATATTTTGAGTTTGTCACATCAACCTTTTCACATTAAGGAAAAAAAAAATCAAGAAAAGGCTCCTTATTACACCTTTAAATGATATTTTAAGATAAAACAATTTTAGTATGCTCATGAAAGATTCGTACGCATAACTGATTTTATGAGAAACACCTTGTAGGTGTGTTGTCTATGGCTCATCAGCTGCACAATTTGTTCAAATCATCCACCACCCCTCTAGAGAGTGGCGTGTTAGGTAGAGAGAGAGCACTGTTGAATGTCAGGCCACTCTCAAACCAGTGGTGAATCTGACATAGCTAAAAACAAATAGTGAAGGAAAGGAGTAGAGGTTGGCTGACAAACCAAGAGGAGGGATACGGTATGCTACTGTACACTTATAAAAGTGCCAGTCAGTGTAGGCCCAAGGTAGGCTAGTGTAGCTCTATCAGTTCTGCTGTCAAACGTGTCAAAAATAACTATTTGGACATCCTTACCACTAAAATGTGATTCTTTTGGACAGATAACAGTCCTAAATGGGACTTCTGCAGAAAAGGAAACTTTGTCCTAGTTGGGCGGGAAGGTGCTGGTCTCCGCAAACGCCAATGGCTTCGAGCCAATGCTGTCCGTGTTTTGCTGAGTAGGTCGGCATCTGTGTTTTCAGAAACAGCGTCTCCCCTCGGTAATGTGCCCTGGAACTCCTCTTGGTGTGGTGCGTTTATCTGCGTGTGATCTCTTTCACGCTCGTCCTCAGACCCCACACTTATGGGGGGAAGCGCTGGTCTTTCTGATGGCTGGTGTCTTTTGACTGTTCTGACCACTGGAGCCACAGACTGAGTCAAAAACAAGCTGTCACTGTGGATTGAGTTGGAAAAGACGGCGAGTGGTATCAGCAAGGGATACAGATCAAATAAACAAACAAAAAAAGTTTGGATAAAATGTCCAAGTATAGCTAAGTGCATGAAAACCCCTAGCTGATTTATAGTTTGTGTGAATTTCACTCACAATCCAACTAGTAAATATTTAACCATTTAAAGTTAATTAATTAGGGGTACAAATAAACATGCACAATATAAATCTCTCTACTGTCTAGCACACAATATTATAATAGCTAGCTAGATAGCTAACGTTACAGAAAGTAGCTAGAGCTTGTAGCTAACGTATATACTTTAACCCGAGTGCTGGTATTGGAATATATGCCGCATGCGATTAAGTACATAACATTTTATCTAACGCTAATCCAGCACTCGGGTTTGATCCCGTAAATCTAGTGAGAAGTTCTCTTACCTGTCAGAGAGTGGTGGTGATTCAGCGTTAGAGCCTCTGCTCACGGCGGCTTCAAAATAATGGGTAATGCTGCTGACAATATCGGGCGGTGGAGTTTCAAAGACAACGTCTTTCTGAGGGTCGATTTGTATAAGTTCGCTTTGCGCTAGAGTCTGTACAACATTCTTCAAAGCCTGTGATGGACCGTACTCTGTGGTAAAAGACATGACGCCCCAGGTGATATTCCTGCACGAAATCTCTCCTAATTATTCCTGCAAGCGATCACTGTTTCGGCTGCTATTCTATAGCTGGAACAACATAATGTATTCAGCCTGCGATTGCCTTATTTAAAAGTTATCACTGGTTTGCGTCCACCACGTGTATTCGACAACATCGTATGGTTGTAACCTATGAACCCGAAGGCGGGACAATCTCAGGAAGTTATTCGAAAATCATTTAGATGGCCAATCAGAGACCTTCAAGAGTTCATGACGACACCAGGATCCAACCAAGCAGCCTTCCACAGGCTCGAAACGTTTTGGATGGATAAATTGGTGTTTTATGAACTAAATAGAAGTTAATCTCACCAGATACGATGTGATTTTGAAACATACGCTGTATTCTGCACAGCTGTCACTTTTAGATAACATGAATTTACAAGTTTTGGAGTTTATAAAGTATAGGTGATGTTACAAGATATGTACTGTGGAACAATACTGCAATAAAACATACAACCAAAATATTCATTTTTACATCTAGCAGAAATCTGGGAACGTTAGTTAATATATTTATATTCACCAGAGCGTTTGCCAGCACAGAAATTCGCAAAAGGTTGCAAAACGTCGTTGACGAGAAAACGATACGCTGATTGGTTTTGACCCTGATTGTGTCGTCAACATATCTGTTAGCGTCAAAGCAAGTTAAAGCATGTGATCTCTCTTCCGTTTGGCGTACGGACAGGATAACTCCTCGACTGTAGGATGGCAGACATCGGCAAGACTGAAAAGGTCCAATTACATGTTCCGAATCTCGAAGAATTATGTCAGGGTAAGGATTCGTATGCATTTATACCGATATAGAAAAGATGCCGCGTTATTGTATTGTTTCGTTGTATAGGACTTGAGCTTGGATGTTGTGGTCAAAGTTCAGCACGACACAGTTAGGTGTTCTACAACAATTTATCCATGCTAGCTATATGTTGAGATATAGTCTATGATTTGTTGTCAGTTGCTAACTGTGTTTACAGCATCAACAAAGTAACCATCCATGATTTGCAATAGTGCTGGAAAAAGGACTTAAGGATAATTTTGAAGTGGCAAAAGTCTGCGTGGCTGACTGTCCAGACCTCACGCAAGAACCGTTCAAATTTCCTGTTAAAGGTACATCCTTGCCAACCAGAATGACCTGAACTTATTGAGTATCAATACTGCATTTACATACCTTTAATCAGTAACGCAGTTACTTATTAGTGCCTCCGTTTCATCCTTTACCTTTAAAAAGGTCTTTGTGGTAAACCTCGCATTAGTGATGTTGGTGGCGTGCCCTATTTGGTTCCCTTGGTCCAATTGGACAAGGTCAGTCAGCCCTACCAAGTTTGAATATAAATGTGTTGTTGTAGCCTGTGATGGAAAATAATATGTTTTTTACACCAAGGTGTACAACATGAATACAGTGTCAAAGGAGATGGAGTTACCAGGGGCATTCATACTTGGTGCTGGTGCTGTTTCATCAAAAACAGTTGGAATGAATGCAGAGGTGATTACCTGTATCACAAAAACCAACACATCCATTTTACAGTGCTTTATACAGTTCATAGACTTAATGGTAATTATAACCTAAACCATCATTGAGTGATGCATACCCTTATCAGTCTTTTTTTTTCTCCCCAAAGCTAATTCCTTTGGTGCTGACCGAGTGTGAAGGGAAACCTGCCATCAATGCCAGCTACTTCTCCTCAATCAACCCAGTAGATGGGAAATGTCTGCAGGAGAAATACAGTGACCGGTTCCACGACTGTGACTTTGGGCTCCTGGCGAACCTCTATGCATGTGAGGGGAAACCTGGGAAGGTGAGCAGATGCCAGAGCCAGCTGTCAAAACAAATTTTTCTTTGTTTTAGCAATTTATCACAGCTGCCAGTGCTCTCTGAAAGACATAAAAAACAAAAACAAATGTAAAACAATGACCCCCCCCCCCCATTATAAATGCAAAAATGTAACTTTATGGTGCATCTTACCTTGACATTTCTTGCACTGTGAAGAAGTGGTCATTTTTTGTGCATCATCATTTGAATATGATTGGCTGTCTGACTGGATGAGATGGGATACATATTGTCCAGTGGTAGAGTGTTATGTAAGATTTGCATACGTGATCTGAAATGATTATTGCAGCTGAGGATGAAGCACTGACACCATTCATTGCTTCAGCCTGCATCCGGTCTAGCATGGCAGCCCTATTAATATTTTACATGATATTGTGCAGGCTGAAAACATATGTAAAATCACAGAAACTTCACATTTCACAAATTCTTTCTGAGTAAATATAATAACAAGATGGCACATATAATGGCACAGAAAATAGGATTTAGTTTCTGGCTGCTTTAAGGTAAAAATGAGAAGCAAACTACTACACAGCCTGGCTGATGCACAAATATTTATCAATTCACTTGAACTTGTGCAAGGTTTAAATATCCAACTAGCTACACATGGAATGTATTTGTTGTGAGCAAAACTGATCTTTGGTTGCAGAATGAACAAATAATTGACCAACTAACCGACCATGGTCCTGTTTCTCAAAAGCATCACAATGTTAAGATCGTCTTAAATGAGAGAGAATTTAGTTTAATATTAATTTGCGGTTTAAAGATCTTTATGATGCTTTTGAGAAACCCAGCCCTGAATTAGGAAGTGATGGTAACACAACAGCTTGGTCACAGGTCATTGAGGTCAAAGCCATCAAGAGGACAGGAGAAGAGAGTCTTGTGAGCTGTATGAGGAAGACTATGGAGAAGCACTACAGTGATAAAAGCCTGGCCCTCGGAGGGACATTTATTATACAGAAAGGGAAGGCCAAGATTCACATCATGGTAAATGGTGCTTTTGTAAGAAATCTTAAATGAACACACAACACAGCTCTGAACTTTGAGTGAAATTATGACAATATAGACCTGGATGATCTAAGAATTCACCTATTGGCTAGCCCTTGTAACCCAAATTAATGATATCCTTAAATCTGCAACATTTTAAACGGAGCATGTCTGTGCTAGTAGCGTTATAGCCAAAAGTTACACTGCACCTGAAAAACTGTTTGCTCCACATCCCAGTGTTTCATGTTTCAATATTTTAACCTTAGCCACGAGAGTTCTCTTCGTGTCCCTTGAATACCAATGAAGATGTGAACACCTGGCTGAAGCACTTTGAAGTCAATGCACCCCTTATCTGCCAGTCTGTCATGGTGTCCAAAGATCCAGTGAGTATTGCCTGATGTTGTCTTGACTCCCTGGTTTCTTAATATTTATTTATTTATATGTGCAGCTTTCATGGAATAATCACATTTGTATTAAAATATGACCTGTTCTTGTTTGAGCTACTTTTTAGCTCAATTTTATTGATCATTTGTATGTCACTAGGGCTTGGATCTGAGAATGGAGCACACCCATTTGTTCAGTCATCATGGTGAAGGTGGGCACTACTACATAGACACCACCCCAAGCACTGTGGAATACCTTGGATACTTTCTACCTGCAGAGTTTGTTTATCGCATTGACCAGTCTCCAAAGACTCACAATGTTGGCAGAGACTGAAAAAAAATGGAAAATGAACATTTTTATAACCAGACAACAGTAACTTTGTTTATTAATGGGTTATGACAGCAAGAGCTCATGATCATGTTTAATTAAAGAAGGATGTGAAAGGCTGTTTGGCGTATTTCTTCTTTCAGCACTTATTGTAATTCATGAAATATATTGTACTCACTGTCTACGTTCTTTATCACACTCTACATCTGGCTACAACAAAAACACTGCTCCATGACACGTTCCCGCGTAATTACGCCGAAACGACACAAACCTGTCTCGTGAATTAAATTTTTGGCTGAGTCCAGCTAATGTGGAAGTTATATGATGTAGTTAAATTTGTTAGATAGGTAGCTATTAAACTGCTGTCTTACGAGAATCTTAGTCAGTGGGTGTTGTGTATCTATCGACAGTCTTCTTGGTTTGAAGGTTGCCGCTAGTCCTAAATACTTTTTTTTGAGGAAATTTGTCTTTCAAAACGACCCAGAATATGCTAGCTAACAAGCTATCTTATGTATTTTCGTAGATGGCTAGATTGTTAGATAGCTTGGCTAACTAGCTGTGTGTTTATCCAGTATTGTAGCTTAATCTGGCTAGTTAGGATTTAAAAAATTATGCAATTGTTTGTTTGTTTTGGCTAGCAGGTTTGTCATACAAAGTTATGTTTACTCTTTTAACTAACATAGGGGTTCAGGCAGATAAAATGTACTGAACACCTAATCAATCTATTTTTCGTTTTAGGTGATTTGTTTTCGTTTGTTCTTGTTGCATTATAACGAGAAAATAACGTGAGGAGAATATGAGGAGAAATGAAAACCAACCAAGGCCAACGGCTGGTAATTTGCTAGCGAACCATCGGATACTGATATATTTGATCTGATTTATTTCAGTCTGTAGTAGCAAGGACGTAAAGCTTCATATTGGGATTTATTCTGGGTTTAACTGAGTTTTGATTTTGATTTTTTGTCGTTTTGCTGGAAGATGAGTAATTCAGTAAATTGTTGCTGATTAGAATTGTACAACCGCCTTAGTCACCAACCTCTATTTGTCAATATTATTTCCCGTTCTCGTTATGTGTTTATGTACAGGCTGTCTGTCTGTGCCTCTGTTTAACCAAAAGAAACGGAGCAGATTGCCTCTGACGTCCAGTCCCTCTGAGAGTGAAATGTGCTCTGGCAGTGAGTATGGAGGAGACATACACTCCTTAACTTTTCATCAGTTATGTTCTTTTCAAGGTGCTCCATTTAATATTAAATATAGGCAATGAAATATGAATATGATCACCTCAAAAGCTGTCTGCTTTTGTTTAGTGAATGTAGGACATTCTCAGGAATCAACTAATCGAGCCCCTCTAGCCCAGAGAAGTCAGTGGTACCAGCAAGCTGACTCACAACCTCACCAAAACAAAGCTTGGCCCACTACTTCATCTGGTTCAGCCGGAAGAGGATATGCCCCTATACCTCACCCACATAAACCTAACTATGCTTGGTACATTAATGTCAGTCATTACTGACACTGTCCATTTTAGATGCTTGTTTCCATGGTTTAAAAAGCAACTGAATTGATACAAGGATTTTGTACTGTCAGGTCACAGACAGGGCTCCAGAAACAGACAGGACAGCATTCTTTGGTGACAACTCCTGTCTTCAGGCAGGTTGGATTTCCTAGTATGGATGGAAGCACTCAGGCCCAACCTAGACCATTCTCTGGCAAGCAACCAGTGCACCAGCAGTTACTCAGTACACAGGCCCATCCACCCAGAGGGTCTTTTCCATCTCAGCAGCCTTTGGCTGCTCTTGCACACAACCAGGGCCCTGGACCTCAGAATCAGACCTCTCACAATAGGTTCAAGTCTGATACACATACAGGTGGTGGACAGAAAGGACTGTGGGTCGAGGACACCTTTGGCACTTTGAAAAGTGAGAGCAGCGCGTGGCAGCAGGAAGTTAAGGTAACATGGAACTGCTTGTGATATGACATGTCTGTGAATCCTGTATGAGGCCTTTATACATCAGCATGTCTCATAACACCATGTGAACTGTAGAAATCCGTAGTGTTGGAAGCAAAGCCATCAAATGAGAAATCCTTGCGAATCCTCACAGCTGTGATAGAGGGCATGAGACACTGGAGTCAGTACAAGGATAAAGTCCCAATGCTGTTTGAAATTTTCGGTAAGAATTACTGACGAGCTAGCTAGTTTTGTGGTGTTAGCATGACCTGCATGTTTTACCTACTCTTGAAATAATCAAAAACTGTTCCTGTGTGCCCTGAGACAGGGTTATATGTAACATTACTTGACTTTTGACATCCAAGATGACATCCAGGCTATGATGAAGCAGCTTTTACTTTTTCAAATTTAAGTGCAGCCTGGTCATTTGTAGAATCTGCTGGTTCAATCACTCATTTGTTTTCCTACAGCCACTCTTGACTCTGCAGTTACAATAGGAAAATATGGTGCTAAGAACTTCCTTATGAGGGATGGGAAAGAAGTAGTGCAGTGTGTGTACTACGAAAATGTGAGTGCAAGCTGTTCTTCAACAGTCTCCTCTTTGTATTAACAACCAGCTGTATCTCCTATGTCCTTACAGCCATCTAGGATAACAGCACTCATATTCAAAATTGACTAGAATTCATGTTTATAATGCTTCTAGCTTAGAGGCTGCTGTTGTAAAAAAAAAAACTTCTGATGGAGCCAGTGATCAATGTTGAATGAGTATATCCCTGCTGCTTATGCTCAGACTATCCTCTGGCATTTCACAGAGCTCTTTACTCAGTAGTACTCTTCCTTTGCTTCCTAGAGCTGGAATAAATGAATATGAAATTGGCCTAATATGTTTCAGCCACAAAACAGCACAGCACACCATTGTTTGAAATTTTTTTTTTCTCAAAATCACAGGTATACACACAATGAACTTTTAGAAAGCTGGGATTGTAGGTCAAGTAGCTTTTTTATTTAAATGTTTTACATGAATGACCTGATACGTTTATGTGAGCATAACTGGTCCCTCATAGTGGGGGAGTATGCTACAATATTACCTTCTCAGATTAAAACGTTAAGGGATACTTTTTAAGGTGTGTACCTCTGTCTCAAAGGACCAGGTGTTGTCCAGACTGATCCGGGGTCAGATTCATCGCTGCATGGGGAACTATGACAGGCAGAAGGATGTGCTCACTTGTGTGGCAGTGCGGGCCGCCTCCTCCTCAGAGCAGAGGAACGCTCAGCAGGCCGTGAAGATGTCTGATGGCGAGATGAGAAACGTGGTGTGGGCTCTCACTGAAATGTGATTTAAAGAAGTTTGAGGGGTAGGACATCTTCAAGATGGAATGTGCAAGTTGAGGTTGTTTGGTCCCGTCCCCCCCAGTTGAAGGTTAGTTCTAAGATGAAGCACAGTTGTATGGCTTTAAATAATGCAGACTCACTTGTGTTGATTTATTTCAAACCAGCAGTTTGACAGGTTGGGTTTGTATATTTATTTTTTTAGTTTTTGTTTTTGTGCACTAACCTTGTACATTTGTATATCCCTTAGTTCAAACGGAATATGGCATAAGCCTTACCAACATTGGATCATAATGACAATGTAAAGTTTAAAATTGTATTAGCTTGGGAACACAAAAAATGTGACTTTTCTTTGTTAATGAAACATTTTATTATAAAGGAAAAACACATAACAGCAAGTCTTGTTAAGGGTCAAGGAATAAACAAACACAATGAGGTAATATCTCAAAATATATCTTTCAAAAAGGGCACCAACAATTGAACAGCCATCTTACATAATTATTTACAGCCAAAAATGCACAATGAAAAACCCAGTACAACTAATCTAATCAGTTAACCAGTTAGCCAGTGGTCAGACTTCACATATATTACCATAGACAAAAGGGATCACTGTGCCTTTAGGCTTAGCATACTTACAGCATCAGCTCAGCACAGTGTAGGAACCTATGGATGAGCACATACATCTCATACATTTGAATACATACTTATTACTTTGATAATAATTAGGGCATTAAATTATTGAACATACACAGGCAATTAGTCTGTGTTTTGGCAAGTTAAAAAAAAAAAATTAACAAAAAGTTTACACTTACACATTGGGGATATATTTTGGTCAGTCGGCTTTGTTCAGAGTGAAATTTCACTGCATGCTTAATTAAGTTAATGAAAGGAAGGAATTGAAATGGGAAAATTAGCTGAAGGTTTCTTGTAATCATTTAGCCACACTGAACACATTACACAAAAAAGAAGCAACAGTAAAAAAGATGATGACGGTCAAGTTCAGCTTGTAAAGTTTTTACCTCTGCAAACTGACATTTTTGCTGCATTGTTGTGTAGAAAATTAATGCTTCATTAATGTGCCCCAATCTCTTAATTTAGTCATTCATACATTACTCACCAATAGTTACTGACAAATGTTTTGATACAACACAGGTACAGTCAAGACTTTCTTTAATCACTTCTTTAATCCTATCCTCAGTTACACATCAGTTTGTCAGCTTTCTTCACGTTTTACATTCCAGTTTGTAGAACATACCAGCTTTATGTGAACTTGCCAAAGTTACAATAAGGATGATATTCAAATAAAACGGTGCATTTGTAACAAAATGAGATGTACAGAAATGCACAGTACAGTGGGGTTGAAACAAGGAAGCATTTACAAAACCACAGTTTCAGCAGAAGTTTGTAACCTGATCAAAAGGTATTGAAATCTTCTCAGTCATGGTTAAAGAAGGCACAAGTCGGTAAGGGCAGAAAAGGTTTTGTTGTGTTTTTCATGTTAGTAAGAGTGTCTTGGTGTTACTAAGCCTGCCTTTGTGTTTTTGGAATAATGGTGTGTCTATTCCTTTGCCTTTCTGAAATCAAGAATATGGAGTTTAATGGAAGATTTAAGTACAAAACATACAGTATGACTTGCAAGTTTCTTGTTACAACAATTACAAACAAGTACAAGGCAAACTGGGACAGATGTTTTTGAGGAGCTTTGTTTTTATGCCATTCAACATTACAGCACAGTTCTTTAGTGGCCAAAAAGAAATCAGAGCTCTTGTTAGCTGGGTGTACCATATTGGTACAGATTGTTTCAGTAAATAATGAAGTGGATAACTAATGTTAGCCATTTTCTCACTGATTGTAGGTCCACTGAGTAGTTACAGCCCATAAAACAAAAATGACACACACAGAAAAACTCTCCTGGAAAAGGATTTGTGTGATTAAAATTTTTCATGAACAGGGTTGCTTTTATTGTTGTTTTCATAGCCCATTATCCACAGTGTTGGTTGTATTTGAAACAGCACTGCATAAAGTCATTGTAAATATATGGCAAAATTTCCAACATGTTGGACCATTCCAATTTCCCATTGGGATCCTGCATCCAGTTTTCTCAGGCGTCATGATCCGTGCACATAACCAGTGGAGAAATGGTCCTGCAGTCAATGGAACTATGAACAGAGTCTTTGTGTCTTCCTGTAATTTCATTTGTGTTGTTTGTCATACAGAGTTTCCTGAAAAAGGGCTGTGAATTTGTTGATTTCTGTTTGATGATCTGGATAATCCCTGAAGTTTGGGAGGATGGTTCTGCTAATCCACTCACATTTTTCGCATGCGGGTGCATCTTATGTAAGCAGAGACTCTTCCAAAAACACTTAATGTTCATGCAGTTTTGTCTGCCATTTTAGTGTGTTAATCTTAATTCATGTTGCTAAGAGTGCAGGTTAATTTTGAGTTGGGGGAGGGTGGGTTTGAAATTTGCATTTGAAATTCTAAATAATATTTTCAAAATGGGATTTCACTATGACAGATGCTTGAGTAATGGAAGTACTTCATCAAATGAGGGAAGACAATGTAGCACATCACACAATGAACACAATGGTTCTCATGGGCACACCTGTCTTAAAGTGGCATTATCAACCATAAAAGGATCAAAAGACAAGGCAATACGCATCTGTTTCCATGAAACCTTCACCACTCAGACCAGGTACGGTGGGTGTGGCAGAGCCTTTATAAAAGTGTGGGCAGAGGGGTTGGCGAGAGCTGTTCTTTGGGGGCGTACTTGGCAAAGAATGGCAGGAAGAGAGTGAGCATCACACCCACTATGGCCAACATATAGCCCCAGCCTATTTGACACTCCCCAGCATAGTAGATATTGGAGTCGCCACAGAAGGACTTGACCAGGCTGGAGTTCAAGCCAAAGGGATATACCAGCAGACCAGAAGCCATGATGAACACTGAGGAGGAGAAAAGAAGAGAGAAAAAGATGGTTGATGCAAAGAGTTCTCTTTTTACAGAAAATTATGCAATGCTTTAGCCTATTCGACCCAAGAAGAGTGGTTACATTTGCTAGGTTTTCATCAGTGATGTCTGGCAAAAAGTTTTCTGGGGACAGATAAAATCTGTTATTTATTTAAAATGTTAATAAATTAGTTTATAATTTGTACAATTTATCACTATCTCTTTAAATAGTTTATGAAATATTATGGCTGATGAATCAGGAATGACCTACTAAGTTTTTATAGATCCTTCTGTAATGGCATACTATATCCTCTTGGTGGCAGTAAAGGTTTGTCACAATGCTGAATGCAATTTCAGTTAATCTTGTCAGAGCGCCTGAGTATATCTACATCTTTTTGTCCAGATACACTGCAGACAATGTCCAACAGGCTGCTAAACAAAATCCAGTTAACAAAAATGAAATCTAAATTTGTAGTTGATGGTTAGAAATTGGACCTTTTGAGGGACATTATAAGGAGATAGGAGATACACATTGAATTAATCCATTAGTAGACAAAGTGATTGCATGAGATTTTATCTCAGATAGTAGCAGCTGGGCTTTCACATTGGCTATGCAGTACGGTTGGAGTCCTATCTCTGTCAAGCACCTATCAAGAGCCTCTTACCAGTACTGTTCATTGTGAATGAAAGTACAGATGAGGTACATTTGCAACTATAGAGCCTCCTGACTTTAAGCAAGCTGACTGAACATGCTACATTGAAGAATATAGTGAGTACAATCTTGTTACCCTTCATCTGCGCTTGGAATTCTATCATAATACTCAAGACGACTGGATTTAAATTTTTGAGCTCGTCAGACTAGTAGATGAGTTTCAGAAGGCTTTGTGTTCGTTACTGACTTTAATTAACTTTATATAATGAAGTTTTCCATAATCTCTCTCGCTGTCCCACATTCCTCCCTTCCTTCTCTGATGGGAGGACCCAGAGTTCAGCTCTCTGCACACTGCCCTGTGCTCATCAGTAGGGGTCTGGCAGTTTAAAGCCTGCCTGCTAATGACTCTACAATGGCCTTCTCTATCAAACCGCAATTTGCATAAAGATGCAGTGAGAGGCTCTTTTCGTGCCTTTCTACCCATGCACAAGTGCTGACAGGGACAGGAGAGGGGCCACCAGGCTGCCTTCTGTCCAAATCGAGAAATTAAGGAACACGAATTGGCTGCAGACCAACACTGTCTAATGAGAAGCTCAGGAGGGGAGATAAGTAAAGCAGCACTGGAGGTCTGCCATTTTAGTCTATGTGGTAAAACTGAATGCATGTTTTATGAGACATTCAATGTTTTATAACCTCTTGTATCACCCTAGTAGAGTACATAGAGCAAGGTGCTAGCAAGCAACAGCTGCTTCATGAGTTTGATTCTCAGAAAGCATACATAATGTCAAGATGAAAAATATATATGCCACTCTGGATTAGTACGTCAGACAAATTCTATAAACGTGCAATAATGTAATGTGTTAATTCTAGTTATTTATTAACAGTAAAATACTTCTTTTTCTATGCTCAGTAAAGAATAGTAAAAATATCTATACTGGAATCTATACTGGAGGTGAAATTATTCTACAGTTACATACTTGATTGTGCAAGGATTTTTTTGCACAGAGGCTTCAAAAGCTCAAGTAAAGAGGTTTGGGAGAAACTGTAGTCTGGATCAGATAAAGCCATAGGCCACAGTGAGGGTGTGTGTGATATCTCAAAGATGGCACACAGCTGCGCATGGCTGTAATGCCCCACTTTATCTGACCTCTTCTGAGACCTGTTTTAAAGACGTCCTGCTGCGCAGTCTGCAGTACCCCGACTCCAGCAGAACTGTCCCTAGAACAGTACTGAGTTGCTATCTGGACTTGAACGTCTTAAAGAAGTCCATGTGGGTTCTCTTTAGCCCATAAAATCACATGGTGAAATTCGTCATTTGTTCAGACTGCTTCTTTGATTTATAGATTTACTAGCACCATTAGTAGATATGGAAACCTTCTAAATTTGGATTCAGGGTCAAACAAGTTCAGTGTGGTACAGAGAGAGAGCTTTGCTTCATGGCTGGCTAAAGTGGGACTAGAGCCCTGGTTGTGTACAAATAATAGCAAGCACAAATAAATGGCAAGGCCCTTGTTAAAAGTCTCAAATTCTGTGATAAAATGTCATTGGCAAATGTATGAAAACACTAACCAACAAAGTCTTCCATTGGCATTTAAACTTGGTCTCACCTTCTAGTTTAGAGCGTCTCTATGGAGTAATGTGAATATGGAGCCCTACAGTGACTATATGTATGCATGACAGCATTACTTGGAGATTATATTTTAGATTATATTCCTACATATTACATTTGTGATATGCCTTGGAATATATTAAACCTTATTGGGGAACCCCTTAATATGACCATTGAAAACTATCCTGGATTATTTAAAATAAAACTACTTATTTGACCATATGAATACCTGGAGTTCAATGCCTTGACTTAATCAGAATAACCACAGAATACTGTGGCACAGGCACATCTGAGGTTAGACTGGAAACACAATAAAAACCTGGTGGTTTAGAGGAGATACAAATTGTAACCCCTCTTTGATCAAATGCAGTATCAGTATTGCAAAGAACAACATTGTGATTATGATTAACAACAAATATATTGAGCACGCCTACATTTATCTTCCATATTCATAGCTTTAATAGATACATGAATAATGAGCAGTAAAAACTAATTTCTTGCATGGCAAGCTTGGTTTGTCACATGTCCTTAAGCGTCTCATGTGTTGCCGTGATACTATGGAGATGCTTCACGTGGGAGACAAATGATTTGATGATGAGATTCATTGGATGGTGTAATAACATTCCGAGTGAGTCTGTCCAACAGAGCCCACTTCAGTCTAGATCCCATGGCCACTTCAATCAGATTTCCATTGCTACTTGTTATATTTATTAGACGAAATGAGGTCATCCATAACGCTTTCCTGTAGTGATATAACTAAATCGCAAATATGTTATCTCAACAGGATGAAAGCCTTATGATTTTTCAAAATCAGTGCGAAAAAAGAAGTTATTTTTATAATGCCAGTCCAATCACAAAATACTGAGAGCTGAGGATAAGGTCTCCATTTTGATTTAGATTTTGGAAGTGAAGCATTGGCAAATGATCTCTTCCCTTCCAGCCCAGGTGTTTGCTTTGGAGAAGGATTCCTCTGCTGGCAATAATGTGGATATTAACTAAAGATAATATCACTATTAAGTTGGCAGTCCCTTCACAACCCATTTCCTTCACTACACTAGTCATTTCCCTCACTAAATGCAAGTATGCATTTTCAAACACAGTATCATCACTCAGATATTATGCATATAATAACAAAGAAAAAGGTTTCAAACTATTCAATAAATAGTCCTTTAGCTAATTTCCTCCAAAACTAAAGAGTCTAAAGAAATCGGGGGAGGGCAAAAGCACCTTGAAAGCCACTCAGGTGGCAGGTAGAGCACTAATAGAGTAGCTTATTGTTATGGAAGTGCAGTTAAAATGCAATTACGGTCAGTTTAAAGTGCTGTCTCCACAATAGCCATGGGGCAGTAAAGCGTATTAGCATGGCCTCCCAACTCCTCATTTAGTCATGCATGGTGGGACTCTGCATACTGCAATAAGCCCATGTATGAAAGGGCAGTCCAAACTGGCTGGACCCTGGTTGTTGTCCATCTGTGGCAATGGGAGGATGACAGGGTATTTGATAGAAGATAGAGTAATGATCTACTGAGAGGGAATAAAGCAGGGAAGTTTTATTGGAGGAGCACAGATGCGTGGTGCGCTTGAGCGTGTGGAAAGAGAACCGTACATGCGGTCACTGTATTGAGAATTCAGCTACATGCCAGCCAGTGTGTGCACGTTGTTGACTTACAGGTGACAAAGTATCACCCTAGTTTCAGGCTTTCTGTTTTAGCCTGAATGGCAAGCTATTTATTTTACACGGGCTTCACCCCCTGCGTCTCGTCACATCCCTCTCCGTCTCACTCCGGCAGTGTGTTATGACTAATGTGCAAGTTCAAAGGGTGAAAAATCGCGCCTGATGCTCCCCTTCTGGACACACACACAAACACAAGCATGATATTTCAGAGGGTAAATTGAGACTAACAGCTTGTCTTTGCACCCACTTTAGCGGTGGTGTTCTACCATGGCTGTCTGGGTAAATGCACCATGAGCTTGGTCAGCGGGAGAGTAATGGTGTTTAATTAGCAGCCAGGAGCTCCCTCCCTCTTTACACTGCAGCATATGCTGTTTCAGTCTTTGATCCCCCTCCTTCTGAAGAAAGTGTTGGTTCTTTATATGTCTGGACACTTGGCCAAGTTTTGAGGAGTGCCCACTGATCGTTATTTAAACAAACACTCAATGGGTTATTCAAAACTAGTGACTGTTGCCTAGCAGACCTGAATATTATAATAATCTGTGCTAGTGGTGATCATTTAGCAGTACGCTGTTCAGTTATCACAGTAAGAGTTTATTCCACTAAGGACCTCGCCAATGAATGATTACATTCATAATGTTCTGTACTGTAATTGAGCTGGAGAAACGACCTGTTAAATGTTCGCTTTGTACAGGCTGTGCTTGAGAAACTCAGAATGACCGTTTGAACAAGGACCATATAGAACTGCCCAGCAGAGACACTCTGAGAGAATGATTCAATACGTTTCTCTCAGGTGTGAAGAGCAGCAATTGGGGAGCTGACTGACTATTGCTGTGAGTAGTGTGTGTGTGTGTGTGTGTGTGTGTGTGTGTGTGTGTGTGTGTGTGTGTGTGTGTGTGTGTGAGAGAGAAAGAGAGACACACAGAGAGATGTGTGATGTGGTGGCATTAGAGCATGAAAGTGTGTTAACATGCTGTTGAGCACCACTGCTACCAACTCAGCCCCCCCTCCCCCCACATGCTCGCATTAACACCTACAGTTGACAAGAGCTTTTGATTTCAGGCCCAATTGTGAGGTCTTGTATGACCCAGATCAAGGGCATGTTATTTCTTAAGAGGAAATAACATCTGTTTGTGTGCGTGTTTCACTCATTCATCAACAGCTCAGTTACAAATGTTTGCCTTATAAACCCCTGTTTATTGCCACATATTGCCAGCTTGAACTAAACAGGGTGGTTGTGAGTTTGTGGTAAAGCTACATTATCCACTCTTCCCAGACTATGTACACACAGTCACAATGACCTGATTTACTGTCCTGTCCAGAACCTGGTGGCATTCAGGCTAAGTATCCCCTAATGCATTGTGAGTTAATTAGACTGCAGCAGATACAGCACAGATTCCAAGACTCTTCTCCTGCTGTTTAATTGTAGATGATGACTTCATTAGACCAGTTCTGCTACACCGCATGCTTGGTCATTAAGGCTATATACCTTCTGTCACAAGTCAGTGTGAATTAATACAGGAAGCATCACTGTGCCCAGGTTGGCACTGGGAAGAGACAGTAACTAGAATAAGTTAGATTAGAGGAAGGGAAGAAGACTGATTATGCTGGTCGGGCTTGTTGTAACAGGCTCAGATTGCACGGAGATCGCCGTGGTGATGATTATATTCACCGGTGTGCTTTAGACATTCGTGATGGCTGCCTGCCCACATGCTCCCCAGATCCACACAGAGGAGAGAACTCTACAGGAAAGCAGGGGCATCCATTTGAATACAAGGACAAATGGTACAGCGCTTATCTGGTGTGACCCAGGAGCCTGCTCCAATACCCCCAAACACCCGCTCCCTCTTGATACAAGGAATGCACGCACAAACTTTATGTGTGTATGCAGGCCAGTATCTTCAGACGCTTCACCAGAATCGTGTCCCCCGTCCAGTGGGGTCTGTCTGTTCACCCTCAGTCCCGCAGGACGTGATGTTTATCTGTGAACGCTTTGAATTCCTCTTCGTCCACAGGGAAAAAGGAAACACTTTTACCTACATGTGCATAAGGCCGTATCGCTGCCACACACCTGAGCGCTAACAGCACAACGGCCGTTATCCACTGCAGCAGCACACAGCTCCTTATTTCCAACCTTTACACCGCTTGTTGCATGTCAGCAAACTCTAAAACCAGCCAAATGGATACGGTGGTGGGCAAACGGTGGGCTCTGGCAACATTAAACCAACATTAAACCAACCACACACACGCAAACGGTGGGATCTGGCAACATTAAACCAACCACACACAAAAGAAGCCTGAAGGTACGGCATAGGACCCCTAGCTGTTTATTTCCCGGCAATTATTCTGGAGACCGGACAGAGGAAATAAAATAATGCAATATCTATAAAAGTCTAATAAATCTTCATTTATGGGCAGCATTTCTCTCTTTTTTTGTGCTGCTATGCGCATTTTGTCACTGATGAAATGCATCAGTGTACAGCATTTGCTAGGGGCCCGGAGAAAAGCCCACCAATATTGTTTAATTACATGTTTCTTCAGTGCAGTTGTATATCAGAACAGCTTCCTCTGCTTGGGTTTGTTTTCCTGTTAGAGTGTTGGCACGATTTTTGCACTTGGTTAACACGTGTCTTCTTCTCATGTTTCCCTTCTATTTGGATAGTGTGGAACTGCTTTCTCCATTAGAATAAAAAAGTCATAATAATAATAATAATAATAATGTGCAAATTTGCTTCCTTTATCTAGTGGTACTATCTGGGGTGTATACGAATGTTTACACACACACACACACACACACACACACACACAGCCTCGCTGGCAGTGACTGGGGCGTTATATCCCCGTGAGGATGGCCAGCTGATCCCTCTCTCCATCTTGCTCCCTCACTCCTATCTTTTCTGTCTCTGACAGCCTGCCATGCCATTAAAACAGTGGAACAGAAAGTGTGTGTGTGTGTGTGTGTGTGTGGAGCAAGTGTGGCGGCAAATACAGAGATACCAAAATGAAATATTTTCACAAGCTAATATATCTTTATAATGTTATTCTACACAGTCTGTTGGTGCAGAACGCATGACCATGACAAGCTGCCTGCATTCAGAGAAATAAGGTGAAAGCTTGTGAGAAACAGTGTGTCTCAGCACACAAAATAAATACATTTCCAATGAAGGACTGAAATACTTGACACCAGAGACCCACAAGTTGATTCTGAAACATACTGAACATTCTATAATGATTCAAATTCTTACACTGAAAAGAGCAGGATTAGACACAGCTTCTAAAGTGCCCTTATAATGACAATTATAGCACTGTCCCATTTGTACTGTTCCACCATCAACACACACACACAAACATCCTCTTCACAGTAACCTCTATGAAAACGTAATTTGAATACATTTACATAATTAAATCTCCAAGCAGGCATGGATTTCACTCAAATTCAGCGTGATGGGCACACAATGCCACTGAAACAGAACTTTCTAGAACAGGTATCTGTGAATATGGCCTAAGGCATGATTTATAGAGCCTCTAAAAACTATTTATATGCATTAGCTCTTGGTAAATTATTGCCCACTTATCTGAATATGACGGAAAATACACCATATGACTAACTGGCTTTAGGATCCATACGAGCACCATACATTCATCTGTATCACAGGCAATCTGTCACCATAATTAAGCACATTTCCAAATGACCATTCACATTTTATTGCTTTTAATTCATCTGGATGTGAGAAGGACGGCCTGCCCTCAGTGGACTGTGGCCAGGTCAGGGAGCTGATGTGAGAAGGACGGCCTGCCCTCAGCAGGCTGTGGCCGGGTCAGGGAGCTGATGTGAGAAGGACGGCCTGCCCTCAGCAGGCTGTGGCCGGGTCAGGGAGCTGATGTGAGAAGGACGGCCTGCCCTCAGCGGGTTGTGGCCGGGTCAGGGAGCTGATGTGAGGACGGCCTGCCCTCAGCAGGTTGTGGCCAGGTCAGGGAGCTGATGTGAGAAGGACGGCCTGCCCTCAGCAGGTTGTGGCTGGGTCAGGGAGCTGATGCAGGGACTGTGGGTTTCTAGGAGAACCAGCAAGAGTTTGAAGCTAAATCAGCTCAACAGCTGCCTCAGCATGTTACCCTTCAGTATGGGGCTCAGCTACAACCTGTTCACACAACGTCAGCTTCATAACAAAAGGACTGTGTGTGTGTGTGTGTGTGTGTGTGTGTGTGTGTGTGTGTGTGTGTGTGTGTGTGTGTGTGTGTGTGTGTGTGAGAGTGAGAGAGAGAGAGAGAGAGAGAGATTTATTCATGTGGGGATGACTGTTAGAGTATATAAATAGAACACCTTGGTTGGCACATGTTTCAGTTGATAGACTCATGCTTTTGCCCAGGTTGGATTAAGATTTTGCTGTGTGTAAAACATTATCTTACATGCCAGTGTTAATGTTGTTAAGTGTTAACTGTGCTGGCTGATTTGTGTAAATGTGTTTGTGTGTGTGTGTGTGTGTGTGTGTGTGTGTGTGTGGAGAAACAGAACATGGTGTTTGCCAGCACTCCACTGACTAATCTCAGGAGGATACAGTCTCTGTCAGCAAGACAAAAGAGTCACACCTGAGCATGGTAACTAGGAGTGAGCTACCATTAATCAGTCTGGGAGTGTGTGTGTGTTTGTGTGTGTGTGTGTGTGTGTGTGTGTTTGTTTGTGTACATTTATGAATCTTTATGCATATATGTCAGTGTGACACTCTGTGTGCCAGTGTGTGTCCGCCAGGAAATTTCTCACTTTCACTCCAAACTCACTCCAGTCATGTGTGTCCATGCAACAATCGCCAGCACCTGCTTCTGAGATGATATATTGAACGTCTGCTGGCTATATCATTCTATATATGACAGCAGGTGGCGAGTGGGTATGTGTATGTGTTTACATGCATGTATGTGTGTGTGTGAGGGGGAGAGGGATAATGTATATTTCTGGGGTGGGGAGTAATGCCTTCCTGCAGGAGTATGTGGGCTTCCTGCATGAGTATGTGGGCTTCCTGTAGAGTTGCAGTAATGAAGCGGGACTGTGTTGAAGCGGCTGACCTACTACCATTAGCAGGAGATGAAACCCATTACCCGTTATCTGTGGTCTGCGGCCTGGGGGTGGGGAGGGGTGGGGGGGTGGAGTGATGTGACATGGGTTGGTGGGTGTGGGGCAGCTTGGGGGGGGGCCCAGGGCGGCCGACAGTAGCCATGCCACAGGGGGAAAGGTGGTTAAAGGAAGGCAAGATTGTGGAATGAGATGGCCTTGAATTAAATGATGTGCTCACAGGGTTTGAATGAGATGTGATGGAATGTGTGTGTGTGTGTATATGTTTGTTTATGAATTTTTATGTGTGCATAGCAGGCAGGGATCTACGTTAGACCATTGTTTGAACTTTACACAAATCCTGCACAAAGTGTGAGGTTATGAGGAAAATGCCTTTATTTATCCACACCCACTTCTGTATTCAGAAGACTTTATATAGTGCAGGTGAATCCTTGCTGGAGCCTGTCAGTGCTGTGCTGGGTTTCATGTGTCCTATAGGCTGCACTTGTTCCTTGTCTGTTGCAGTGCCTCATCAGAGCTACTGGCTG
>JAOXYF010000003.1:3550503-3557280 GCA_028565775.1 Sternarchorhynchus goeldii | reverse complement strand
CTCTCTCTCACACACACACACACACACACACACACACACACACACACACACACACACACACACACACACACTCTCTCACCTACTTTTATATCTTCAGCTGCACTGGTTAATACTTTAATGCAAAGTGCCCATATATAGCACAACTAAAAAACAAACTGAATGGTTTATATTCTCTCTGTCTCCCTCTCTCCTTCTTATAACAACTAAAAGACAACTGGAATGGTTTATATTCTCTCTCCCTCTGTCTCTCTTTCTCTGTAATAGTTTCTAAAATAATAAACCAGGAGATGCAAATGACCTTTTTCTAATGACAGAGCAAACATCAGGAGATTAAATTAAGTCCAACAGAGACCACAGCAGACAGAGGACAGAACAGAGGGGGGGGGGGTCTCTCTCTTCTTTTTCCCTTCTCTGCTACTCCTTCTCTCCATCACATTCTCATGTATTTTAGGTCTCTCTTCCTCTACCTCATTCTTGCCATCTGCCTGAACTGATATCACATCTTTGCTCCATATATCATCCCATCCTGTGTTTGTCTTTTCACTTTTCCTAATGACGTCTCCCTCTTTATTATTTGTCAGTCTTTTACTCTCCCATCTTGGACTAAATCCATCTTCGCTCTTGTCTCTGCACCAGTTCATTCATCTCTCTCCCTTGTCTTTATCTCTGTCTTTTTCCTGTGCTTTCTCTCCATCAATTCATCCCGCTTTTGGGTTTCTCTCACTGTTGTCACTGTCACTAATAGCTTGGTGAGGGAGGTTTAATAATTCACGAGTGAATTCACGTTAAGGGAACTGCTCAAGCGCTCAACAGTCCAATGCAAATCCCTTTAAACAGTGATGAATTATTTCATCCTTTACATCTATCTCCCACTCCAAACACACATACACACACAGCAGCAAGCTTTACAATTCTCCTAATGGTATTGAGCTAAACAGGCTTTTCCATAAACCATTCTGGCCAGCTCCTTGGTAAGCTTTCAAATATGACTTTGTCCATTAGGGTGCATTAGAAAAGCAGCTCTGATTGGCTTTGTGGACTGGACTGGGTTCAATTGGATTGGAAGGATAAGGACGTTTAGATTACGTAGATTATGGTACAGTGTGCAAACTGCAGTGGTGTGGTGAGAGGAAAAATCTGTAGTGCATTCAGTGACTACACATGTGCATTGTAATGATCTCAGATGATGTGCATTTTCATGTACGTTTTTAGGTGCGTACCTGTCTGTACAGCATCTCTCTGCTTGGACGCACACTGCTGTGCATATGTGTGGAAAGAGTTCAGCTAGGAGGTTGGTAAGGAAGGCAAATCAAAATGCCCACCCCATGAGAGACAGAGAAACTGGCCCTCCAGTTCCACAGAGGCCCCTAGTGGAGTAGTAAGATCGTGACCCTGCTGCATCTACCCTGTTAGACTCTGACTGTGAGCAGCACAAAAACTCTCTATGTAATTGCAGGGTTTAATGATTCCATTAAGCTACGGGGCCCTGAGGATCTTGTGGATCTTCACGCCGTTCCACAAAGTCGTGCTGGATTACAAAGTGGCAGCTATTTCTTTGCTGCATAGCAACCATGGAAAAAAAGGCAATAGCACATTTGCAGAGAGAACCCATATCATAAATAATCATTAATAGGCAACAATAGCCTTCAATGAACACCTTAATGCTCTATATCTCTAGTGGCATCCATAAATCAATAGGAAATTCCCATGAGGTTTCATTGTAGCAATGTTTCTAATGCAGTGCTAAATGCTTAATGAAAGGGGAAGGATGTTAGTCTGTACATGATGAGTGGGTGCTGTATGTCATTCTAGGAGAAAAAGCTTTCATCTTACCAATGTCCCATTAGTGTTTGCGGCTTCTCTCAGTGACATGATCTAGTGACTCTGGTTTATTAGGAAGATTGTAGTTCCCCTGACCTTACAGACACACAAACCTACTAAAAAAACATCAAAACACAGAAGGGAAAAGAATTAGAAGATTAAAAATTGTGTGTAAAATGTGGAAAAAATTCCCACCAGGAACTGAAAAAAGCAATTAATCTGCTGAGAACGTGCTGCTCTATTAGACAGCTGTATTCGGCCCTGCTGCCAGAACGTGGCCTCTTCCACTAAACCCCAACTTTCACACAGACGTCCACTAAACCCTTTCACCTAGATTTGCACTAAACCCAGGATTCTAATATATCTCCTTTTTCCTCCAAACAGGTTTCTGATGGTAGAAGTGGAGCCAAGGTACAGGCCCTTCGATTTTGGTGTGTATCTCCGTATGCCGTTGCTTCAGGCTTTTATGTGACCTTCTAACCTCTTGACCTTTCAGTCCATTTACAACAGGCCCAAGCAGCACTCAAGACCCCACCCCCAATGCTGCATTTCAGAAAGTAGAGCCGTGGGGGTGTTTCAGTTGAACCATCTAAATCATGTCCCCCTTGGGTCACTGCCATGGCAACGTGTGAAGAATTTATTGTGAAGATATGTTAGATTTCTAGCTTCTTTTAAAGCTGGAAACAAGCAATGTCATATTTACATGCTCCCTCCGGTCTTGCTAATAGTAATACATCCAATACCCATAACTGTGATGCAGCATAATGTGTACATTCTGGTACGTAGTTTGTGTCAGCCATCATGTGTGGAACATATAAAAGCTTTGAGAATCTGTGGTTGACAGTGGGTAGGGTATTACCATAGTGTGCGTTTATCAGATCTGAGGTGAGATGTAGATGGAGAGTATTATAGAGCCGTTTACATGGACCCAGGAGAGTGGCTAGAAATACTATCGTGCCTTGGGTATGAAGTGTGAAACTCACTGGAAGAAACAGGAATCAAAACCACCCACCTCTTCACAACACGCACACACACACACACACACACACACACACACACACACACACACACACACATACGTATACACAAACACACACACATAGATGAATGCCTCATACACTGATGCAATCTAAGGCAGTATAAGTGCACCATGCACCAATCCACCATAATAGCTATACAGAATATACAGAAATATCATGGCCAACTGAGTCACCTACCCAAATACACACACACACACACACACACACACACAGATACCATTGTTTATTGGGACTGAGGGTAGGAGCTGCATACAGCTTTAGTACTGGGGCTCTTTCAGGCCAAAGGCATCATAAATAAAAGAAAATGCCAACCTGTCACACTTGCTTGCACCGTTATAAATCGCAGATATGCATCTCCCCTCCGTCTCTCTCTTGTTCTCACACAGACACACTTTATAAGTACCAGTAATTGGAGTAAGTGCTAATCTCCTTTAAACACAGAGAGCAGTGAGGCTGTTGCTTTGATCAGGGTTTTCTTAGACTCTTTACACAGCCACTGGCGGTTCTAGTGTCACAGCTGACTTCGTGTGTCCAAAATCGTTTAAATCTCGTAGCAGACTAATCACAGATCATGGGAAATGTTCTGTCATCCTGACACCACACAGGGGTAAACTGACAGTGTATAGAAGAGGGTCCTATTCGGTGGATGTTGTGACAGTTTCTCTGGAGCCTGTGGTTTTCGGTGCTTAAAGAGCTCTACACACATAGACATGCTTTCGTTTGAACCCATGAATCAGCGGCCGTTGGAAGCCTGACCCCATACACCTTGTCACAGGTAATGCCATGGATCTTCATAACCATAGGCTTGATGGGTCTTAACAATGGGTCTTCAGAACCCCAGGTTTGATGAATAACAAAAGTGGGAAAACGTGTCCCACTTGTTAATTAAAATGTGCATGTGGGCACTCAAAGTGTCTCTCTTTCTATCTGGTCCCCCCAGACACACACACCTTACTGTTTCGATGTTCATGAATTGAAGTGCCTCTATTGTCTATAGGATCTTTAATGATTCCCTCATACATCTAATCTCATGGGACACAAAGCCAACAATCACATCCAAACACACACACATAAAACCTTTTTTGCCTAATGATAAAAGATAATTACTGTTTTTTTTATTCACCTGCCTGGACAAAGAGATGTTCAGTGTGCTCCTGGAGAGACGTAACCTTTAGCGAACACTTTGATTGATGAGGTGACTTATTTCCCTGCATGGAATGGTCACTGATCCCAATCTCAGGTTTCTACACACACACACATCATCTCTTAATCAGGTCTTGCCAATCAGACCAGAGGACAAAGAGAGGCCAGACAGCGTTTTGTTTTTAGTATATTCCATTACTCATATTGCCCAACAGATGAGAGAGGATGAGCATGAGCATTCGAAGCTACTGTTTTATTTTTTATATTTATCTGTGTCGGGAAGTGGAGGGAACGTGCTGGGGGTCGAGCGCGCTAGGTCAAACCTCACAGGGCAGTGGAGCGGGGAGTGGAGTGGGGCGGGGGGAGGGCCACTGGGACGTCTTCAGCAGACAGTTAGAGACAGCACTGAATGCTGCTGGGTCCGGGAATAGATGTTTCTCTTTCTGTGTCTGAAGACAAACAAAAGCCAGCAGGCGAAATGAATACGACTGAAGGCAAGAGAGAGAGAGAGAGAGTAGCAGCACCAGTAACTGGGCTGCATCAGTAGGTCACACGTTAACATCTAACCTAGGAACAGCTTAAGGACGTTAACCGATGAGCTGCAACCAATGAGTTGCAAGACAAGCAGTTAGTATGACATAGAGATGCACACAGACGCACATGAGCAAATCTGTTTGATCAAAACCCACAACTAAACCGCAAAGAAGACCCCACCTACTCTCCACTGGCCCTGTGCTCCTATATTACAGAAGTCAAACACCGTACTGGCTCTGCCTATGTATCTCGTATCCTGGCTGACAGCTGATGAATGTGCGACTTCGGCCCTAACCTGGTTAGTTGCGGCTCTTCCGACGATGGGTCCTATAGGCTGTTTAATGCAGCTGAAATGCGATTAGCTCTCCACCACTGCATTCTGCCGCAGACAGAGATGGATGGCGAATGCGGGAGCAGCTCAGGGCCAGGCACTCTTAACAGGACAGGGGAAACACCCTGGACTCTATGGTTTCATAACTCAACACTCAAGGCCATGGGGGTCAGACAGATGAAAGCATCGGGACGGACTTCGTTTACAAGGAGTACATTGGTACATAATCCTGCATCGTAAATCCCATGTTACAGAAATGTAACCTGGGGTCATCCTATGAATTATCATGTCAGGTTCGAACCATAGTGAAGAACTGGCATGCTCTGGATAAAGATACACTACACATAGACTAAGCCTCTATTGTGAGGATAGAAGACTAGTATTTTACCCATGATAAAAACTAAGTAGGCAACAAGAGCCATTCTTCTGTGGAAATACAGAAATTCTTCTATACCTCCAACAGAAACTTAAGTGCAAAATAGTTATTGACTGAGTGGTAACCTAACAGAGGGCTTGCAAGCCACAACAAATTGATCCAGTAAACCTAACCTTGACCCACATATTCAGGAGGCATTCTATTATAACTGTGAAAGCAATTCCAACTCAATTAATTAACTGAATAATTTTCTTCTAGCGACACTGCTGTGTTTACGAACATCTTCTGTCAGCTTGGAGAATATCACACTAAGAATCCCTGTGGGAACCTCAATTAGTACAGGTCACTGAACAAAAGTTGCGGAAAAAAGCTTCAATAGAAGTATTTTTGTTCAATGTTTGTCAATCCTGAGCGCTCCCTCGTTCTTTTCTCTTTCTTTCCATCTCCCCCGTGCACTTTCCTCGTTTTTGGAAAGTTCCATTCAACCAGCATTCCACGCGGTTGAATAGCTTACGGGGTCCGGGCCGAGGGCTTTAAACGGCAGAGAATAGCCAGCATTTGCATTCCCAAACACAATCAGGCGTGGAGGGTCCGGCCGCCTCGCATTCAGAGAGGGCTTTTGATGGGTCGCCAAGACCTATGACTTCACCCAGGCTGGATACGGCTAGCAGCCTTTGCTATGCAAAGCAGCAGCTAACTTTCGTGAGCTGCTTTGCCACTAAACGCAAGGCAGGAATAATAAAAAAAAAAAAAACAAAACAAAACAAAAAACCCAAACCGGCTGGTTAGACAGATACACCCCTGAACCAGACGCTTTTGTTGTGAAGTGAAGAATGCGTGTAATTTGGGCCTAAAAAAAGGGTTTCAAGCAACAGAAGCATTTCTTTGAGCGCGCTCTTCATGAGGGAAATGCAGAATGGGCCATATGTTGGTGGAAAAGATGGTCATTCTGTGTTTTGGGGAGATACATAGTGAGAGAGAGAGATAGATGGCAAAGTCCTAGATGAGCCAGATGAGCTGAAGGCATGGAGCCTGAGATTCCAAGAAAAAACAAACAAATAGAAAAGCAACAAATGAACAAAGCCTATCCGGACATTTCGGCTAACAGACGAGATCACCACGAGAATTTGTACAGCACTGAACTTTCTTCTGTGTTTCTTTTTCTGTTTCTTACATTCGCAAAATATGCATCACCGCCATGGTTGCGCCATTCCACTACTGCACATGACAGATTGGGAGGCGCATCACCAGGATGCAAGTGGGATGCAACACCAAGGTTCTCAGGACAAATGGAGTCAGGATGCATTGTAAATATGGGTTTTATGACAAATGAAGTCAGGAAAAACCTATATAGTGTATCTCCCAGAGGAATGGAAGTCTTTGTGACTTACCTTTGTGCTCTAACAATGCATTGTTCGGTCTCTTCCATTATATTCAAAGGATCGATACACTGCCCTTTTGGATTGTTCTTGGATCAGTCAGCCTCTACTGAATTCTTGTCTTAACTAATAAGAGGAACAGCAAGAACTGAT
>JAOXYF010000003.1:3530503-3545503 GCA_028565775.1 Sternarchorhynchus goeldii | reverse complement strand
CCACATCCAGTTTGTACCCCGAGATCCACTATTGAGAGAATACACACACCACAAACCCTAAAACAAGAACACGCTTCACTGACATCTCAGGACAACAACGGGTACACAACATGACAATGCTCCCAGAACAGGCCGGATGTCTTTTCCACATTAATGATTGGTTGGTGACACATTTTGGATTCCTGTGTGTGTACTAGACAGGGATACACTGTTTTTCTGATGTCTTCTGTCTGGGTTTGCTCTCTGATTTTATGCCCAATCACAGCAATGAGAACACACATCACAGAACACCAACAGTAGAGCATCCAAGCACAGTATTGATCACGTTAAGTGATTCATTAATGCCAGGAAGGGTGTGAATGGTACAGCACAGACAGTGTGTGTGTGTGTGTGTGTGTGTGTGTGTGTGTGTGTGTGTGTGTGAGACTTCTAGACATTGGCCATGACCTCAGTCCTAACCTTTCTGTGAATCAATGAACTGTCTCGCTTCATTACTTTACATAATGTATTAAATCATCTCTATCTGCCTCACAGGGGGTGTGAAATCAATATGTAATACATGGACAAGTGTAAGAGTCAGAGAGAGAGAGAGAGAGAGAGAGAGACTGTGTGTCCTGGCTAATTTCCTAATGGAAGCATTGTCTTTGCTCACTAATCAGGATTCATAGAGGACACACTCGTAAACCATGTGTCATCCCAACACTGAGTGTGCTGAGTGTGAATGAGAGAGGACAGAGAGTAAGATAGAGAAAGAGAGAGTCAGAGAGAGAGAGTCAGAGAGAGAAAGAGAGAGTCAGAGAGAGAGAGAGAGGATAAGGGATAATTTCGCTTCTTTTGGGATCATGTTCTTTGTGTCATCTGAACAGTTCAAACAGTGACCAACAATATCAAAGGGACGTCACACTCTGCCTCTGTAAACAAATACACACCCCATTAACATAAATACACACCCCATTAACATAAATACACACCCCATTAACATAAATACACACCCCATTAACATAAATGTTAGAAGATGAGCAACATTAAACACGGCGTCACCTGCCTTCCTTTGTTTCCATTTTTACTCATAAAAAATATGAAAATGCAGGTGTGTGTGAAAAGCCAGTGACTGGTGTAGTGGATGTCCTGGGTCTGATAGCATTATTCTCCAGCACTAGGATTGCACCTTCACCTCCTCTCTTCTTCATCCACTTGCTTCATCCTCTTCATCACTCCTTTTACTAGACTCGCTCAGCTAGACTAACAATCTCGTTTTTCTATCTTATACCTCCTGGCTTGTGGGTCTTCTCTCTCTCTCTCTCTCTCTCTCTCTCTCTCTCTCTCCCCCCCCGTCCTCTCTCCTTTACACACACACACACACACACACACTTTGTGTTTGATTTATATGTCTCATAAGCTGTTCCACCATCCTTTGTCTGTTACAGTACACTCATACAGTCCCACACATATGCGCAAACAAACAAGCCTGCTGCCGCCACCTCACTAATGATACTGTTAGTAAGAGTGAAAGAGCCTTGTTTCTCTGCCCTTTATCTTTTCCTTTCTTCTTTTCCCTTTGTGTGTCTATCAGTATGATATCAGGACAGGGTTCCTTCTCGATTGGTGGATAACATCAGTTCCCCCAGGCGTGCGTACGAGTGCACGCACACACACACACACACGCGCGCGCACACACACACCTCTAACTGGTTGTAAGTGAGACATCTCTAGGAGTAGGAGGTGGTTAACTGAATCCAATTACCCATCTCTCCCCCTCACACTCCCCTTCTCTTCTCCATCCTTCGTTCACTCTCTCCACATCCCCCACCCTCAACCCCCAACTCCTCCACCCCCCCTCTCTCACTCTGCTGTGACATAAAACAAGTGGTAGGGACAGGCCAGGCTGAGGAGCTGGAAGACGCCCATAAGTCTCCTCACCTCTGGAGCAGCCCCTTATCTCCAGATCAATCGAGCACAGAGTATCCCTACATTCTTTCTCTCTTCATCTCTCGCTCTCTCTATCTAGCCTTCCCATGAGAGAGAGGGAGAGAGGGAGGGCTGGAAAGAGAGAGGAGAGAGAGAAGGAGAGAAAGAGGTGTGGACCAAAGCCTGCACACCACACAAAGGCCTTCGAAGCAGAGAGCAGATCAGCTCACACAGGCCTGGATTAAGTGCACCATAAAACATGCGCTACTGTAGCACTCGTTCGAGATGAAGCGATGGCTTCTAGCAGCTGTGGTCAGCAGTACTTGTCCTGGCCTTTACTAATCAATGCTTACTTAGCCATGCAGTGCCCACTTCACCCACTGCAGTGCCCATCAACCATGCAGTGCCCACTTCACCCACTGCAGTGCCCATCAACCATGCAGTGCCCACTTCACCCACTGCCATCATGACGACTGAAAGTCGTTTGTCTTTAGAAGAGATCTTGTTTCTACCTCATTTAGCTGGCGGTACCCTGAGAACAGTGAAGACAGAGCAGCAGTAAAGTCCATTCTTTTTAGCTGGTTTGTTTGTTTGTTTGTTTGTTTGTTTGTAAATGTACGCCTGCAAAACAAAATACATTCTCAAGAATAAACAAGCAGTGTCTGGAAGAGGAATAGAGAACTGATGTTGGACATGTCTGAGTGGAGAGTTATGGTTTGTGAGTTATAATTATCCAGTTCTACTTTTTATTCGACTCTCAGGTGCTTCTTCTGTTCTATTCAAATAACAAACATAAATAAATAATCTGCTTCCACAAATAGCCTACATTGCTACTTTACTGTCAACCAAGATGTCTTTGTGATTAAAATTTTTGCTCTAGGATTCAATTAGGTTCATTTGATTGCCAAAACATATCATTCATTGGCTGTTCAGGTGAAGAGCAAAACGATGCAAATCCTTGCTGATCCGACATTTTAGAGTTAATCCACTGCAAGATGTTTCGTCACATCTTCTGTTTTTTGAAAAGGAAATGTGGCATCTTTCTTCAAGACGTGCTCAGATGCACACAAGCTGGAGAACACTGAACCTTCTGCAGTTCCTCTTTAATCTGCCTTACCTGAACGGGACAAAATTACAGAGAGAGACAGAGACAGTTCCCTAGGGGAACATTATGTACTCCTGTGACAAAACAGAAACATAATTATGAGTTTGTATGTGTGTGCATACCTGTGTCTGTGTGTGTGTGCGTTGATAAAAGTGCACTTCTATCAGAACTATGTTAAAAGGATGAACCTTGTTTTCGATGACTCACTCGTAATTGCCTAGCAATGTTGTCCGCATGTAAGTATGCACACACACAACACACACACACAGTGTATAATGTACAACATGGATGCAATGTATGAGGCAGGCTCTTTAAGACAAGCTCCTGATAACTGATCTATCACCCATAAGCATAGCTGTAACTTAACCAAACAAGTCAGACCTTAAAAGAGAGGGAAGTGGGTCTCGGGAGGGGGGGGGGGCAAACAATCACCAGTGGACAGATGGCACAGCAGAGGAGGTTTAAGTCAAGTGTCTCATCTGAAAATCACAGCCATTAGCCACAAAAGGCAGAAAAAGGTATTTTCACCACAATAAGGGAATGTAAAGGAAATTACATCAGTTTTACATGTGGCTCAAGTAGGGAGGAGCCAAGGGGAGGTTGCAAGGGGAGCTTTCTGTGTGGTTGGGTGTCTGGTGTCTGGTGCCAGTCAGAGAGGCTTAATGCCAGGCTCTGTGGCCCCAGGGTAGGCAGGGAGGGGCAGGAGACTCTAAGCTTTCACAGTTCTGTCCTGATAGTGCCACCCGCACTGTGGGAACGTATTGCAGAACAGAGGAAATGATATGCACTCATGAAGAGAAAATGGATACAGCAAGGACATGCACACACACACACACACAAACACACACACACACACACACACACATACACACACACATGCACATACCCAATGCTCATTGCACAGATGCCTGCTACACTGTGTTCCAGCACTGTGAGATATCAGATACCATCATCCACTCCCAGTTTATTCTAACATGTTCAGACACACACACACACACACACACACACACACGAATACTTACACAGTCTCCTCTAACATGTTCACTTGCTCATGCACAAACACACACACACACAAGCTCAGACATACCTATGCATTTTTATAATACACTATATGTCAGCGTCCAGAGCATTAAACACCTGTGCATAATCAGTGACATAAGCTTTTATAAGCTCTCATACTGCCCTAATACCTCTACTGCACATGTCTACAAAGTAACGATGCCCAGGTATTTAGCTAAAGATTTTCCTCTCATTGAGTGATTAAGGTTTTAACAGATCTACTAGCTCCTCCCCCACATTTGTGGGCACAGCACTAATTATACTGAATATGCATTATATAGTCAGTGTGTCTTAATTAAAGCAAGTGGAAGGAGGACACAGATACACAAGGCCCATTACTGAGACAAAAGCACTGCTCTCAGAGGAGAGGAAGATAATGACTCATTTATAGACCTACGGATGCCTACAGATACTTACACATTTACATTTAGAAAACAGTAGGCAAACAAACAAACTACCCAGCCAGCCTGTGTGTGTTTTCTGTACCGTGTTTGTAAACCTTTCAAACGGCTTCCAAATTCCTGATGCCCTGCGTGACTACATTTCGTGTGAGGTCATGGGGTGAATCAGCTCGTACTCTAACTCCGTTTAGCAGGTCCAGAGCAGTGACCTGCTTCTTTCTCCTGCGCTTCTCCATTACAGAATCGATCCCAAAACATCGTCCAATTCCCAACGTACGTACGCCAGCGTCTGCTGGTGCAGTACAGTAATATCAAAGTGATGAGCTGCTGCGTAGAACCTGAGCCGATGGTCTCATTTTTTGGGTTTTTTTTTTAACTTTCCTTTCCGGGTTTCCAACTACGTGACTGTGTACATGAGTGAAGGCTGAGGGCTCTCGTTTCAGGAGTAAGACTGCTGGAACAGCAAGAGCAAGACACGTTGAGTTTTAAAGTGTATTTTAAAGTTTTCAGTATCTGTAGACTTAATGTCACTCTTTCCTCCAATCATCTGAATCCTACCACTGTCCGCCTCATGCCTACCAGATACTGTCAATGTGGCAAAAGTGACTTGGCCATGATTGGCTGAGACTCAAACTCCTACTTAAAACCATGCATCGATACTGGTCAACTTTCCTGACAGAAAGAGCCAATGAACTAAACCAACTGGAGACCCATTTTGCGCTCGGTGTGACCTGTAAGCCTTTAGGTCAGTGCTCACATCACTGCTCGTGTGGAATCGCTCTCACGTCTTTTAATTGCACCGCCAAGCCGAACAAGCGCACGTACCCTTCGGCTCGTGAGGGGAACAGGTGGGTTCTGGCACAGGGTGCTAGGAGGCTTGGTCAAACACTGGGGCTGTTTGATCTTCCTTTTCCATGAGCACTGTCCCCTCTTCACTGAAAATCTATTGTGTCTCTGTACCTAAGAAATATAATCCATCTGAGCTCAACTATTATAGACCTGGGGTGTTTTCACTTGTTGTCCTGAATCATTATCTGCTCATTTGCACTGAAGCGTAGCCTTGAAAAAGTATTTTCAGATTAGGTATGTCACAGTATATATTTGACCTGTAGTCACCATTTAAAGATTGCTGACTAAGGAAAAATATACGTAGATCCTCAGAATGCTGAGAAGGTCTAGATATAGATCTAGGCCCGCCCCCACAGTGAAAATCACATATTTCATTGGACAGGTTTCCTGTCATTTTGCTAACATTACAGAACCCACAATATCACCAGAATGGGAACATACACAGCAGTCATACTAATTTGCTTACTACCACTCTCAGTAACCTAAAAATACTAACATGCAAAGCAGCCTATGAGAATTTATTTATTTATGTACTTTATTTATGAAGTAAGTTTGTATTCATCCGTCCTCTTCAGTGTCACTGTCTCTGGAGCGTTCGTGCCTGACTGCCCACCCCTGCTGACTCCCTGCCGGAGTCGTGCTCTTATTGTGTCAGGTCAAAAACGAGGGCCGTCTGGCTGCTCCCTAAGGACCTGACCTGGAAACACTCATTACTGACGTACAGCGGCATGTTCTTTTAATACACTCATGCCTACTGTTAAGCACTGGTACAACTCGCTGAAGATCAACACAGTGGCCATTCTCCCAGCAGACGCCCGGTCCTCAGTCCTTTATTTTGGCGGGGTTGGTGGTACCTAGTGCAACATTAATGAATTGTATTTTTTCATTGCCTTGAAATGTGTTTAGCATGTGAAGAAGAGCTTCATATCAAAATGCTAAATTTGATTAATGATAATGATAGAATGATAGAATGTGCTTTGGATCATTGTGTTTCTTGTTATTGTGAAAATGATTAAGAAGTGTGAAGTGCAGGTTACAAATTACAGACCGTGGCCTTTTTCACATATCCATATACAAATGATCAAAATCATAATAGTTTTTCATCTGACTGTACAATGCAGTGAAGACAAAGGATTCAGCACATCCATGGGTGTGTGAGTGCCCGTGCACACAGGCCTGCCCCGAGAGTGAGGGTGCACGGTGGAGTTCTGTTCATTACCATTCCCTCCATGAGCTCCCCTTCACACTGACAGCGCCATAAATTACACTAATTCCACACAGCCAGTCATTCTGCGGCCCTCAGCCCGGCAAGACGCACTGCAGATTGATTTCAACTCCCCTGAGCTCTAGCGCAGAGAGTGAAAGAGACAGAGCAAAAGAAAGAAGGAAAGAGAGACAGAGAGAGAGTAGAATCAAGACTAACTTGATATAGAAAGACACTAGAACCGAGACCTATTTGGTTTAAGCCTAAATACGTCATCGCTCTCATACCCTGCTCTCCACTCTCTTCCCTAAACATTCACATGTCATCTCATAGATAATGGTAATATTTTTCTCCTCTCCACATGCCAGCAACTCTCAGAAAGCCGCGTGCTGTTACTGGCCTTGGGAACATGCTGTTATTGGGAAATGCTGCTTATCTTTTTAACGGGCTCTTTTCACACGGACACACGGTGCGACAGCTCGAGTCGCGAGCCCACGCTGACGTGAAAGCTTCTCTCTCTTTACCAATACCTCAGCGCTCGCTGTCCGCATGGGGTGAAAAACGAATGTCATCTTACTCACACCAGGCTCAGCCAGTATCGGGTTTTAATACTTCAGTAGTTCAATGGTTGAAAAGGTCTTTGATTGGTCAAGGATGTTCACCAAAGATCAGGACTGGTTGACATTGGATCAGCTATAGACTATTTAGGTGTATGAGCCCACAGAGTCAGTGACTAGTGACACACTCCTTTTGTTCAACTTAGTCCTTGAATACTTCATAACATTAAGTACCTAATTCTCTGTATAGCTTTAATGAAAAACTGGAATTTCCTTAAGTCAACATCCTGAAGAAATGGTGCAGTGATTAACTGCGTTGCCCATCAGCTACAATCAACTCAATTTTCAACAAAAAACTTGATTACTTTTACCTCACCTACTCTTTGGCATTGCCGCCTCCTCATTGGTCGATCACCGAGCTCTGGCTTCACAGCAAAATGCCCAGGGCTAATGTCTCTTCATCGTTTGGATGATTTGGTTGGCCCAAAAAACTCCTCTGATAACTTCTACAGGCTGGGATTTAACCCTGTCCCTGCCATTCCAATCACAGATTAGACTGCTGAGGACCGAGTCACCCTGGCCAGGCTGGGGAACATAAAGCAGACAGGCACTGATATGATGCAATATAAACAAAATAACGTGAACTTTGCTTCAGTGCAATGATGCAGTCAGTTGTAGCCCTTTGGAACAGACCACTGGGAGAAAGAAGGTGGAAGTTGTATGTCTAGACAGCACAGGAAGCTTCAACACAGGGCTTTGTTTGGTTTATTTGTAAATGCAGTCTGCACATCTATATGGTCTGGATTAGTTCACTGAAGATATATTTTATAACTTTATCTGTGAATAAATAATAATAATAAACTTGGAAAAGCACATTTTAGTTTGCATGTTTGAGTGTCTGTGAGTTTGTGCATGGGTTTGTGTGTGTGTGTGTGTGTGTGTGTGTGTGTTTGTGTGTTAACATGCTAAAGGGAGCATGTCTTCACTAGAACCAACAGAACAGTCAGAAGCACAGGCAGATTTGGACAGGGTGCCTGGACATTATCACCTCACAACCAGTGGGAGTGTGTTGCCTCAAGCACTCAAATAGCACTGGGGTTTAACAACCACACACACAAACACACACACATACACACACACACACACACACACTCACTGTAGCTTTGACCCTAAGCTTCCATTCCTCTTCAAAATAAAGAAGGGAAGAAAAGTCAGTGAAATCTGAAGAGAGTGAAGCAGGCACACAAGTTCCAGAACAAAACAGACGTTGTGACCTTTCAATAACTGAAGGATACATTTTTTTTTTGGTCATACTGAAAAGAAAGGCTTTCAAAACAACCTTGTTTTTCTACTAGCCAGTCTCACTTTCTGGCATACACATTTACAAAGGTATTTACTGCTCTTATAGGAGGGCTGTAAGTGGAGCTTAGGTCTGGCAGGAGAAGGCAATGAATATTGAAGGTATTTTCTGAATTCTTCATCCACTTGGACCTATAATCACATACTCATGTACAAAAACAAAGTGATAAAATGGAGCTATGAGTTTGAGTTAAACAGAATAATCCTCTCAAGGACACTGTGTGTGTGTGTGTGTGTGTGTGTGTGTGGAGAGAGGGAAATTCCAGTTATGACCACTCAGTATTATTATTATTACCGTTGTTGTTGATGATATAGTTGTTATTATTATTTTTATTACAATTATTATTTTATACACCAACTTCCAACTGTTATTTTACTCTTATACAGCACCTTTCTCATACCCAATCCAATCAACACACACACAGTATTACTGCTAAGGATTCCCAGTTAAAATAACACTAAACTCTCTCTCAATATTATAACATAGAACATTCCATATTTTATGAGCAGTAAAAATGATGTTTTGCATATAAAACATATAAAACATATAAAACATATAAAACATGGCTCGCCTATAAGATTGAAGGTACTGCTGTGGTAAGCAGCTTAAATACAAGTAGATATAACCATCACCGAAACTCATAAAAGGTCCCACTTCCAACACCTGCTTATGAAGATCAGGGGGTTCGCAATATTTATAAGGGACTAAAATAGGTTCTTTCATTATGTATATATGTGTGTGTGCCGACGTGTGTATAAAACTGTAACTCCTACAGTTAAGAAAGTGGGTGCAGCTCAGATGATGTGGTTGCCATGGCGCCGTGGTTGTCCCTGTACACTAGCCCCTCACACAGACCTCTATTTGAGCCCTCTTCCTAAATGAAGGACAGAGATGAGAACACTAGGAATAAGCACAAATAAGGATTTGATCTCTTCTCCAACCAGTAAAAGTCAGTCCCTGCTCTCTCTCAGTTCAGTTCAGTTTGATGCAGTTGTGCTTTATTGGCATGATAAATATTCACATATTAATTGCTAAAGCTTTGATAAAGAAATCAAGATGTTAAGCAAAAGGTCAAAACTTACAACTCTACTACAACTACTACCAATAGTAGGAGTGATATAAATACCAACCATTACAGTAATACAATACAGCAGTATAAAACTATAACAGCAATATATCAATAAAATAACTGCAATACTCCTATTATAATTTTTTTTCACTTCCACCGTTACCTCTATAACTTGTTGATAAAGTATTATAATAATAATAATAATAATAATATGTTGAGTTGTGAGCAGGTGCTGGTTGATCTGTATCTGTGATGTGTGGCAGGAGTGAACGTTCAGTCATTGCTGGCACAGTCTATGTTCTTCAGGCAGCCAGGACTGTTTATGTCTGCCGCTCTATACGACCAGGACTGTTTATGTCTGCCGCTCTATATGGCCATGCGATGGTCACAGAGTTTGTACATGGTCAGGGTGGACCTCAGTCTGGGACCAGACAGCATGCTCAGGTAGTCCTGCCACGCTGTGCTGCTGATTTAGGGCCAGAGCACATTCCATTTTACTTCGTGATTTTGATTGAGTTTCCCAGTAAGTGATATAGATTTGAGTGGTTTTGTAATTTGGGTGATTGTGATTGAATTTGCTATTATGTTCTGGTCCTGAGTGTGTGTAGTGTTAGCATAGTGTTAGTGTGTGTTATTGCTGAACTTTCAGAGGGGACTGTTCAACTCTTGGTACTATGCTCAACTCTATGCTCAACTCTATGCTCAACTCTATGCTCAACTCTATGCTCAACTCTTGGTACTGTTGGGTTTTTGAATGGTATGAATGGGATTCAGTGTGTTATGAATGTGCACAGAATCTCACTGCCTTTTTTGTGTCTTTACTATTAATGGGTATTTAATTCTGCCCTGCGTGTTTCTGGTGCTCATGTGAGCACCTTTAATACAGTTGTACAGAATTACAACTGTAGGATGTTTGTCCCATTTGTTGAGTTCCTGATTTGTATGCAGGTCTCATACCTCACAGCCATACAAGGCAATTGGTTCAGTTACAGATTCAAATACGTTTAACTAAATTGTGATTAGAATTTCTACAGGAATGTGTTGTTTTATGACATAAGCCCTCCATACCTTTCCTCTCAGTTCATTCACTGCCAAGTTAAAATGTCCAGAATTATTCCTTTTAATCCCTAAATAAATATATATTTTTGAGTGTAGTATTAGTGTAGTGTTAGTTAATTTTTTGAGTATAAATATGTGTTTTGATCCATGAGATCTGAATCCTTTCTGGAATATCATTATGTTAGTCTTTTTAAGGTTCACTGCAAGGGCCCAGGTCTCTGTCTCTCTCTCTCTCTCTCTCTGATAGCTGATGTATGCTAGCATAAAAAACCAAGAATGTATCTTTTATGTCAGAAATCAGTTAAAAATACATAACAGTGTCCAACTCTGTCAAAGGTCTTCATAAAAAACATCTCTGATGCCAAGAGGAGCATGGTGCGGTTTGTGTGTGTGTGTGTGTGTGTGTGTGTGTGTGTGTGTGCGTCTCCACACTACATCTGCTTTCTTCACAGTGTAAGACTGAACTTGAACAGGTCTATCAGTATCAGGGTCATCAGATCAATGCACATGAGTAACATGTGTCAACTGAACAGACTTGAATTGCTGTTGGCCACACAAGGCCCATGTCCAAGCTCATTATGTCATAGATGAGAACACTGTAAAACCGACAGACCATTAACCGACAGGAAGGGAAGTGTACACTGTCTTTAACATCAGTAACCCTGATGAGTGCACCAGTGCATGGAACACCAGGCCTGTCGCCATGACACCACTGCTTTCCCATCTCTGGGCCACAAGCGTGTGACACGCCAACCCTGCAAGAGTGCCATGCCTGTGTGATACTGACAGGAGGGGGGGCGTGTGGGTCATGGGTGGAGACTCTCTTGGGTGGTGTGTGTGTGTGTGTGTGTGTGTGTGTGTGTGTGTGTGTGGGTGTGGGTGTGTGCGTGAGTGAGTGTGTGCACATGTGCATGTGTGTGTATCAGATATGACTTCACACCTTGTTGCGCACTCTAATACAGTCATTTCTCACCTGTTTCTAAATCACCTGCTGTTCTCTCACACACAAGTGAATTCTCATATTGGAGCCAAGCTCCCAGAAACCTGTGTGTGTGTGTGTTATTCCTCTTTTAGGTCAGAAGGAGGGGAGGTACAGATGCCATGGTCAGTACCATGAGGTTGATCTGCAAATCTTACAAGAGGAAAGGATGTATTACCTGCTCTTGCAGGTGCTCTCAGTCCTAACTAATACCACCTGACAGATGAGAAGGGAGCACGACATGCCTTTGATCCATGATTTTATCTCCCTCAATCATCAACACAGCAGCAAAGAAGCTCTCCATCAGATCCAATAATAAGGGTGGTGGTTCACATTAATAAGGGTGGTGGTCACATTAATAAAGGTGGTGTTCACATTACCGCGCTGGTGGCGTGCCTCTCAAATGCACACTCTCCAAAGCTGAGCTGGGAGCCTCCGAGCTGTTTCCTCTGCACTGACAAACTAATCACTCTGTCACTGTGTGTAGCTCTCTATGCACGTGTCTGAGTGTATGTGTATCTGCATGCTTTTTTTAACCTTATCCGTTCTTCCTGCGTTCACCACTCAGAACTCAGACACAAGTGAGATCAGCCACCCACATTCAGGCGTTTTACTTAAATGGAACATGCTAGCAAAATCACAGCATTCGCCAATAGCAGCTTCTCAAGGTAGAGCATCTGATGGCTAACACCTGAGCCAATCAACGGTCCAATCAGTGACATGGCCATTCCAAGCACAGCACAGGCCTGACCTGAGATGATCAGATGAACCTGCCTCCACTCGGACAATCAGCTCGTCAATCAAAAGCAGAATGCCGCCTGATTGGACCTCTTGTCTATTTTCCCACCAACTGTGTCCGGGAGTGAATAATGGTGAGCCATCAGTGAAGTTTATCGTTAGACTTATGTGCCTATCAGTGACTCATTCCCACTTACTCGTTTAAAAATAAAAAATAAAAAAAGCACTGCCTAGTAGAGCAGTGATCTAGGCCAACACCAATCCTTTCCCTTGAGGTGGCTTAGGAACATGCCATTTTATGAAAAATGAGCTAGTTACTCCAAACGGAAGAAGCTTCATGGCGGTCAACCTTTCTGTAGCACTGAACACACTGTTCACTAAAGGACCATATGCTTTCCTCTGTTCCCTAAAGAACTACACAGAGCTGTACTCTAGAATGTATTTAACAGGTCTGTGAAGATGAATACCATCCCATGTTTTTAAAGGCATGCGTAAAAATGCTAATACATTGAACTAAAGAAGGTGGAGGTGTTCATCCTCATTGGTGCTCATTAGAAGAGCTTGTGTGGACAAGCCATTCCTGTAAGATACTTCCATATCAGCACTGGGTCAACCATGAACCAGGAAGGGATGAGAGGAGGCAGGAAAGAGGGTCATGCCTTCTTACCTCTGTGTGACAGGAAAGGTGACCGTAGGGTGGAGGACCCCACGGCATGTGGAGCGATCCGGCTCCACCCCTCGCTCCACCCACTGACCGCCTGCATCTTGGTTATGTGTGCAGACTGCTGGGGTGGATGGGGAGATGAGAGTGCTCACCCGCTCTCAGGAGAAGCACAGCGACTGAGCAGACCTGACACTAAAAATACCACAGAACTGTAATGGGACTGCAGCGTTTGACGGCTGAGAATAGACAAACAGTCCTCTGTGTGTGTGTGTGTGTGTGTGTGTGTGTGTGTGTGTGTGTGTGTGTGTGTTGGCATGTGTTTGTCCTGTGTGTGAGCATGCAAGATGGCGTGTGTGGCATCTATGAATGCTGAAGTGCTACACTGAAAAGGAAAATCTCAGAAAACAAGAAAACAAGTCGATTACAGCACCGTTAAGAGTGCTGCACATTATGAGTCTTATTATGATGCAGTCTGTGTGCTGTTAGCGTGTGTGTGTGTTCGTTGTGTGTGTGTGTGTGTGTCTGTGTGTGCGCACACGCAGCGGTTAGCTTGTGTGTGTACTGTTAGCTTGTGTGTGTCCTCTGTGTGTGTACAGGGTGCTTTTGTGCAGGCAGAATGAGAAAAGTTCCACAGACACCAAAATGTCTGTCAAAAGTCACTAAAAGTGGTGTGCAGTACAGTTCAAGCCTGAGGGGCCCTCGTGCAGAGTGACTGGTTAAAAAAAGCACTCGCTTCAGAAAGCTTCTGTGCAGTCCTTCCTCTCTCAGCCTTTCACAACCGATGGACACTCAGGTGCCATCCAGAACCTTGTGTCTGTGGACAGAGTGTACTTGTCACGATTCTAGAGACAATAATAGTGTAAAACAGGAAACTAGCTTCTAAACTTCAATCTCTTAAAGAAAGTACAGACACCAAGGACCCCCTTCCCCAATAATTAACAGTCATGATGAGAAGAGAAAGCGAGTAAGTGTGCATGTAGTTGGCAGTTACAACACCAAACCAAAAATAACTCCTCAGCTGGATTGAGAAATGGGGACTAAGGGGGCAGTTCCAGACCAGTGCATACTGGTGGTAACCAACATTATTTCAGAGGTTGTCCGGTCTACAGGTCTATATTACATATGGCACTGTGTAGAGACCCCAGCTGGACTGGGACTCTCTGGCCAGTTTCCCTCCTCAGCAGGCCATGGCTTGGTCCACCAGAATGGCCCTAATGTCATCAGAATGTCATCTATTGCCTCTGTGTTCTCGTCCTGCTCCTCTTCCATTTGCTCTCGTTCTCTCCATATTCTCCATATTTCTCACATGAATCATCTTACCAGAGGTCTGTTCTTAGCCAGACTGGTGGTCCATTACTGTATGAGTGTATTCACGTGTGTATGGTTGTTGAGTCTGTCCAAGAGCTCTCATTCTTGAACCCAATGTAAGAAATATTGCAGAGTGTTTTTTCATGAATGCGTTGGAGAATTGCAATCAACGTAGGCAGCAGAAAACGTGTCTGTACTTTTAGTGCCTTTGTTTAAGGTTACAAAAGTGAATATTTTGATGCTTTTGTCTAAGCATTCACACTCAGTGTGTAAGCAATGAATAAAAACTATAATAAAGCAGACCCTTTGAGGAAGGTAATTTGGGTATTTAACGAGTTTAGTAGAGCTCTTAAAGCATGACACTTTAATTGGCTGGAGGACTAATTAATACAGCAGCTCCAGTACAAGTACTCACTCTGCCCACCAACAATAGAGCAGCATAGATCAAACAGCACACCCACGAGAGGCCACGCAAAAAACACAACCACAGTGAGTGTTCTAAACCCTAAACAAAGGTAGTGGAGACGTGTTAAACCCTAACTAAAGTGGTGCAGATGTGTTAAACCCTAAGTGGTGCTTATGTGTTAACTAGGGATGTCCCGATCCGATCTCACAGATCGGAATCGGGCCGATCACGGCATTTTTTAACTTTTTAAATTTAAAATCGGCTTTTCTGAACACAAACCTAAGCCCGATCTTTGTCGTAAACAAAGGAGTCGTAAAACGAGAGCAGAGCTTGT
>JAOXYF010000003.1:3510267-3530403 GCA_028565775.1 Sternarchorhynchus goeldii | reverse complement strand
GAGAAGCTTTGGACAGTGACATATTGAGAGAGTGATTTATATGTGTGTGTGTGTGTGTGTGTGTGTGTGTGTGTGTGTGTGTGTGTGTGTGTGTGAGTGGGAGAAAGAGAGAAAACAAGAACAAGCAGAATGGTTCTGTCAGAGGTTCCAGGCAGCAAGACTGACATAACCAACTACATGCAAACCACACACTTCAAAGAAACATACAATAATAATAATAAATATATCAGCACTGCATATACTGTATGTACATGTATATTACATAAGTAAGGCATTAGATCTATTCAAAATCACATATAAAACACAGCAGTCCATAGTCCACCTGAGGGTTGGATGCTTGTTATCTAATACAGAGGCATGGATACAGAGGCATGGACCTAATCCATACACCAGCTTTGTGCGTGTGTGTGTGTACACTGTGCATGATGAAATAAACCTGCAAGAGTCTGAGAAATTATTCTCCAGTTAAAAGGAACCCTATGAGTTACTCAAGATGAGAGACAAAGGGAAAAGTGTGTGTGTGTGTGTGTGTGTGGTTGCAAAGACCGTTTTAAACATCGCTGTATAACTGCATATGAATTTTGTTATGTTCAGCCAGGTGCAAACACCTCAATTCCTTATTAATAGTGTTTCCCATCATTATTTTTCAGATATGCATATTCAGCCTGCTAGTCATCCAATCACAAAGATCCTTCCCATCTCTTGCACCACCTCTGCAGAAGCAGCTAGTGGAGGGTCATGCTGATTAGGGAGCAACCTACATCACTCTTAGGCAACGGGGAGTGGCTTCTGTGCCCAGCATTATAATGAGATTACACAGGCCAACTCCCACCACTAACTCTCAGCCCAGTAACAGTACCAGCAGCCCTGCGGCAGTCGTCGTGACGACAGAACATATATATAGTGTGTCTGTGTGCTGATGGGGAGCAGGGCATCAGAGAGTCCCACTCACCACAACCATTTCAAGCGCGTGGTCGTTAAAAACATGGAGCGAGTTCAAAGTGAGGCATAAAGGGAGCGGAGAGAGTGAGAAAAACAGCGAAGAGGAACAGAAGAGAGAGAACGAACTTGCTCTGTAAGAAAGGCAACGATGCAGAGACTGGGTAGAAGAGATTCATAAAACATTACAAGCGTGCAAGATGTGAGAGAATCATACAGTACATGCATTAATTAGCTACTGGCTTCTTACATGCAGGCCAAATTGGAAATCATTGGAGTAAAAAAAGCTTACAGTCACTTCTAATAAGCTAACACACAGTGCCTAGTGTGCCAGGTGCTTCCATGTTCAGGACTGCAAAATACATGATGTGGGCAAAGAGCAAATAATTAAAACGAGTAGGCTAGATTAATTTTGATTGGCTAGATTAATTTTGATTCATTTTGATTGGGGTACTTCTTTTTACATGGTCTGGGGTTCTGAATAGCACAGACTGATGCTCTGTGCTATAATCAGTAGCATTCGTTTGTTAAGGAAGGCAATGTACTTAAAGATATACTATTTACTGAGAATGTAACTAAGCTTAATTATATCCTTGGCTCAGATACTAAAGTGTTGTTTTGCACTGTGTACATGTGAGCCTTTGTGAATACACAGAATGCAATGTCTAATTAAAAATGACAAAATACAAGGCCATTGTTTTAGGTTAATGATCTCATGCCCAGAGGGCATTGATATTTTGCTTGGCTCTGTTTGGTTTTTGGAATTTCAGGCATCAGCACATTTATCTGCTCACTCTGGGTTGTTTTGATCCATTTCTGAGTTATGCCTACAATTTCTTTTTAGGAAATCAACTGTGGTCTGTGTGTGTGTTAGTGCAGGTGTGTGCATGTGTGTATCTGTGTGCATGTACCTATGTGTATGTGTGCATGAATGTGTGTGTGCATGAATGTGTGTGTGGATGAATGTGTGTGTGCATGAATGTGTGTGTGGATGAATGTGTGTGTGGATGAATGTGTGTGTGGATGAATGTGTGTGCATGAATGTGTGTGTGGATGAAAGTCTGTGTGGATGAATGTGTGTGTGGATGAATGTGTGTGTGGATGTATGTGTGTTAATCCTCCTTCAATACTTGTCGAACCATCCCATCTTACTCACTCACACTCCATGGCAACACATGCCACCACTGGCCCATATCCAGAGAGGAAAAACAGTCCAATAAAATATACATGTGTGTGTGCGTGTGTGTGTGTGTGTGTGTGTGTGTGTGGGATGGGCGGAATTTCAGAACCTTGCTTATAAAATATGATTCCTCCCAACTCACACTAAAAGATTTATTGAGATAAGTGAACATGAACCGTTTCAGCCTCACCCCCTCCCCACACACACACACACACACACACACACACAAGTACCAATGTGCTTGTTCCAGCTCAATCTACACAGAGTAGACGACTAAAAGAAAGAAGTGTTTTAGTAGATAAAGGCGGGAGGATACTTACATGTCACATAAAACTACACAACAGATGCCAAGAGTAGAGAAACTGATGGAACAGCATCCCACCACCACTCCACGGAAGTACAGAATGGAATTTAAACATCCCTCAAGACACAAGTTGTATTCCCAGATGCTGCTTATTCATCCCTTTTTCAATTTCCATTAATAATATAGTGATTCAGAACCTCTCACGCGCTTCAGGTACAGACAAAATTGGTTCACTGAAGGGAAAAGGAATATGATAGGTCACTGGCTGATGGATTCAATTTCAGTTTGTATTTAAAGCGAAATCACTTCTCTCTCAGTTTTCTTTCTGGCACGTTTGTTCTGCACACACATCACAGCCACACACGCGTGTGCAAACACACGAAGGCCGCAATGCGTGGACATGCACATACAAATCAGAGGCTAGGAGCAGGAGGCCACTCGTTTGTTGTGAGTAAAGTTGTCACGGTCCTACTGGCCGGGTGCTGTTCCGAGCCTGTAATGCGGTCCTATTGGCCGGATGCTGTTCTGAGCCTGTAACGCTGTTCTTGTGGCGTAATCCATTACGCTGCTTCACATTATCTGCACCACCATCACATGTGCGTAAATAAGCACTCGCTCCTGTGATCTCCATGTTTAGGGCTGGCTGTCTTCCTGTTGACAAAATGTCCTCCGGTTATTTAAATGACACTCAGCCCGGTCGGACGACGATAGAGAGTTACAGTGTGGAGATGCTTAGCATATCAGGGCACGTTGCATGTGATGCAGTGTAAAGTTTCATTGTCAGACAGAATCACACACGGTTGTCTCAGGTTGTTGGAACAGTTACAGCAAACAATGCAGACTTTTGATTCACTGATGCGAGAGATTCAGTGTTTCTAACCAGACTTGGTTACAGCTTATTTGAACCAATATAAAAAAAACTATTGATTTAGACAATGATGTAAAATAGGTCTTGATATCAGGTTGGAACGTGGGAGACTCCCAGAGGGTACAGGCGGAGTAGCCAGCTGGCAGTATGCCAAGGTGGGTCTATCCACCGAAGTGTCCCACCGTAGTGAGCTAGTGAGCTCACGGTCTACCTACAGCACATTTGTTTAAACAGCAGCTCATCTACTTTGATCTCTTAAAGAAAAAGATAATAAACCTGATGAGGTTTAGATAAAAAGCAAAAAAAAAAGGAAAGTTAAAAAACAGGGGAGTGGAGGACATCTATGGCTGAATTATTGAAGACCCATCCACTATATTTTTGGGCATGGAGCCTCAAAAGAGCAGGGAACCCAAACACTGAAACTTTCACAGATAATGAATTTCCAAACCTCATTCCACCACAGCAAAGAATAAGTAAATAATTAAAGAAATGAAAACTAAAATCGCCTCAGAGGTCAGAAAGGCATTATTCAACAAAGCACTGAAAGCTCCTCATTGGCGTGTGCGTTTGGACGGCCTCCTCTGAACGGCGAGGGGAAGGGCTGCGCGCGGCTCGCGCCTGAGCTAAGATTGATTTCAACAGTCTCTCTCACCCTTGAAACACTAGACGCTTCTGGGTCTGCAGAGAGAATACCAATGAACTGTGAAGCTCTCCAGCCAGCAAGGTCCACGAGCAAACAGCATTGCCAGATGCGAGCTCTTTGTTATGATACTTTTACAGCAGTGTCATTATTTTCTAATCGGACGAGAGAAATTTCTCCATCAACACGATCTAGTGTCGCGCCGAAACGGCCGCAGCCCGAGACGACACTGAGCGACGGCTGTTTAAATGGAAGCCTGGACTGATATAGAGGGAAGGTATGGAGAGGAGCAGGCTGGCGTTGGTCTTTATGCTTGCTGGAGTAAAAGTCTGGGACGTACTCATGGGCGTTTATGGGGGCCACTTGTTTGCTGGATGAAGGTTGCAGCCTCGGAGAGTCGCGCTCTCGCCCGTGATCCACCGACCCACTTTAAAGGGCCATAATTGTGGCCACTAAATCTGAGAGCACCTCACCTTGGCATGCCAGCAACGTCTGTCTCCTAGCAACTGTCGCCACCGATGGCCACTTCTGCCTTTTATTTATTAATTCCGCCCTTTGTTGTCCACCGGCCTTTTCTGGCTTGAGGTCGGGTGCGTTCCTCTTGAGTTCTGAATGCTGAAATGTATGCATGTTTTCTGAGCATCACCAGAATGACAAACACTACAAAATCTAAACCTGAAGTGCACATGAAGCACATTCAAGCAAATAAAAAAATAAGTAATTGCCAAGACTCATCCATTTTAAAATCACCCATGAGATTATCTTCCATGATTGTGAGACTACGTGTGCTGAAAGCTGTTCACTGGTTTAGGATACTCTGCCTAGGAAATTCTAGGAATATTTTATGTCCCAAAGTCCCAATGTTTTTGATCTCATTTGGTGAAGGTGAAATGAGAGAATGTTCACTACTCTGAGAAACGGGTCAGGCAGCACCAGGCCTGTGGTTCTCAACATCACGTCCTAACAAATCATATTCCAGCCCCCTCAATGGGCCAGAGAGATGAGAACAAGAAGATTCGATAGAGAGCTCAGGGGTGCAGTTTGGAGCATTCCAGTACAATCAGAATACATTGGGACAAAATGCCAGAGAGGAAAACAGAATGAGAGGATCAGTGTCTGAGGCAGCAGCGATGGCTGCTCCAAAACCAGGGCCACAGTCAACTGAATCAAAATATGAAATCATTATAAATGAAGCATGATGATTTCGATTCAAGTGGTCATTTCTAGAGAAAACAGATGACAGTGTGGAATCTAGTTCTATTTACTGTTGCTAAGGTTCTTCAACAAAAGGCTCATTCGCAAAAGAAAACTGATGTTGTTATTTCAAGTAACCCACTATATGATGCTGCTACCAGTTTGAACCGGCTCATAACCATATCCCCATCCCTTACTCCAAAGATGCTAACACAGCTGATGCTGCAACCACCACTAGGGAAGCATCAGCATCTTATTTGTGTAATGCTAACAAACCCACTGCTGGCTTCCATTATCACCAGCATTAGCATTCCCAACAGCGGCTCTCCTCCAAGGTCCGTCGCGTGGCTAGCTACCCGAGCAGCGGTCGCGGAGGTGCTACAGACGTTGGTGCTGCTGGAGGAAGTGATGGGTGGTGCAGGTGAGAGCGTCGTAGCCTACTGACCTGCGGCCATCTGCATGTAGCCGGCCAGCGTGCAGATCCTCCTCTCGCAGGTCCCGCCGGGGAGGAAGACGGTGATGATGGCCAGAAGGGAGCTGACGGCCAGCAGCGCACAGCCACCGGAGCAGAGCACGGCGCTTGTCTGCAAGCACAAACACGCCACAAAGGTCCTCAGTGATGGCACTATTACCTGCACATAAGGATGTTCTAGCATTGACGGTATTTCACTCAACCCCACATCATGAGTTGTTTACGTGTTACCCGGGGGGGGGGGGGGTTGGGACTCTGCACAACGACACTGCATGTATCCAGAACGGCGGTGACACGTCGTATCAGTCCCTGCTGTGCTCAGTACGGTTCATTTGCAGTTCATTCAGTGGAACGGGGCTTCATCGAAATCCATTATCTCAAAAGGCATTTGTTTTGTCCAGCTTGGCTGCTATCTCAATATTTCAGTCAGTCCACTTGTACATAAAGGTGTGAAATCGATCAGCAGATCCCTAAGTGTCTCCTTAGGGTAATCAATCTAGCGAAGGAGATAGCATGGATCTGCCGATCTCTCATCACTTGTTTGCTTACGATCAAGATGAGGATGGTGTGGAAAGGAGAACAGAGAAGAAATGGAGGGAGAAAAGTCAAGCTCTACGGAAGAGCAAGTTTACCTAAAAGATTATTAAACTCATTACCAGCAGGGGGCAGTGGAGCTGGTGTTAAGGGGTCTTCGTTAGGAAGAATATTGCAGCTAATGGAATAAAAGTGGGAGATGCACCATTACATTCCACCAGCAGCTCATCAGAGACTTCCACCCCTCTCTGATCAATGCGCAGGCCGTGGAATAGTGGTCAGTGGATTGCAAATCATACCCATACAGTTCTCACATACGCAGAGGTGCGGACAAAATCTGTAAAGCTATGAGAAAATTAAAGTGAGTTTAAAATTCAGGCAGCAGAAAGAGAGAGAGAGAGAGAGAGAGAGAGAGAGAATGAAAGAGAAAGATAAGAGAGCAGCAAGCCCTTGGTCTCACGCAGTTAACAGCTGGCTGCTTGGTGGTCTTTGGGGGCACTAGGTGATTTCCCACAGATAGCTTTCTTCCTTATCCGCCGGTTTGATCTCAATGGCTCGTCATTATCTCCAGACCTTTAATACTCAGCTTCCTCCCTTACCCCACTGTTCCTGGCCGAGACCCTCATACATATTCAGTTAACATTTTTATGCCTTGGGAATTTAAATGAACGCTATGCAACACACAGCTTTTCTACATATAAAACCAGATGTAAGACAAATGTATGAGCCAAAAATGTCACATACAAACACAGCACACACAAGCTAACAGCACACACACACACACACACTCAGTACACTTAGAAGCTAATGGCACACACATATACACACACACATGTATATGCACACAGGTCCCTGTGTTCAGACCAGGTCCCTGAGATGACTAACCCACCAGTGAACAGGAGAGATCAGAAACAAGTGTAATGAGGGAACCACCGGTAACACTGCAGGAGACAGACGGTCTGCTCCACCTCTCCTATCTTGGTGGTGCTGGTGGGGTGGAGATGATAGTGGTAATAATGATAATTTGGGGTAGACAGAAGCTGTGAGGGAATAGGAAGTCAGAATGACAGAGAGAGAAACATCTGTATGTGTAACGAGAACTGCAACGCTCATAATAATTACATCGTAGTTTTCGATGACAGCGCTGCCGAATGAGGTGCTTGACAAAAACGGCGCACAATCCACTACAATAACGGAAAACAGCACAAACTGAAAAGACTGTGGACACACCCGGTTAAACATGCTTCTCACCCAATTACCCCAGGAAGCCATTCCCTTCCAAATGGGATTCATGAATTCAAAGAAACGGCCGCATTCTTGGTGCCGTCTCTTGATACGAGAGACTCCCTCGCTCTGAAGGAAGAGCTGGTCCTCACAGTGCTGCCCACTGCTTCCTCATAACAAACACAGTCTCACCACAAAACACAAGGTCTGCAAGCCAATGAGATTTTAATATTCCGCACCAGTTTGGCTGAATGGAAATGACTGTGATGTTAATGCTGAAACTCGGCGGGTTGGCTATCTATCTCGACCATGGCATTTGGTCCACCTGGAGTCCATGTCATCGTGACGAACCCAAAAAACATTCATAAATGGTTCAGTGAATTTGGCTGAAGCCTTACGCGAAAACGATCAAGTACCAGATAACTGTGATGCTGAGATGCTCTCTCCCCTTCCAAGGCTCACCTGAACCCAAATCCGCTCCCTTAATTAATCGGACATTTTTGTCTCCAAAATCTGGCACGTAAGACAGCAAGCAGCCCAGTGAGGAGCGAAATATGTCAGTATGTTGTCCTGGGCTACAGTTAGAGCCTGCTCTATAAATCAAGGCCAATAACTCTACACACTGCTTAGATATTATTACTGAACATACTCATTATCATTAGAGATTAGACAAGAAAACAAAACAGAGACAAATACAACACTGCCTCCTCCAGTCAGCCATGTGGGTATGTGTTGTATTTCCCCAAGCTGAGGCTAATTTAGTAGAAAATTAGTGGCTAACAACACCACCACTTTACGATGGGTTTCTGAATACATGCTAATTATTGATCTGTGGATGGTAATGCTAAGAGCACGAGTTAATGAATTGCTGTTGGTGCAGAGCAGGGCAACCGGCTGGACTCAAGAGATTCATATCCTGAGCGACGGCTCATACATGTCACAGAAGATGAGAAAAGATCTGCCTGTGTGTCGGGTATATCAGGATATTGTGTGGATGTATGCAATCAACAATACCATGTGCACTTGTACATATTCACATATGTACATACCTGCTGGAATTTGAGTTCCATTCACAGCAAAGAACTGTGAATGTCCAATGACAAATCCCTGTGCTTCAAACTCAAATGCCATCATAAAATTGCACCCCAAAACTGTTACAATTTCATGCAGGAAAATGTACTTTAATAACCTATGAGCATGAAGCACCTCTCTGTAGAGGCATTTCTTCCCGGTTGTGAATACAGAGAGCAACATTTGGAGAATTCCAGTTTATTAGCAAGAATTACAGACTGCTGGAAAAGAATCAAGGTCGAGCCTCTCTTGTTACCATGGTGAAATATATTCTCATATATCTCAGCTTGCTGTCTAGAAGCATGTCTGTGTGTCTGTGTGTGTATGTGTGTCTCAGGGAGGCAGTGATGACTGAGAGTGAGACAGTTGAACAGCACCACCTCACTCCTAATGAAATTTGGCACCACAGAGCCTCCGAACTGGGGATGCACTGGAGACCTTTCACACACACCCTTTCACACACACCCTTTCACTACACCACATGTACAAATTGGACAATGTACTTGACAAATAATAAGAGCAACCAATTGCCCTCGTCTCTGCACCTGGGCTTCCCCTGTGCCAGGCTGAACACTTTGTGGACAGATGCTCCTGGCAGAGGTAAGGCAGGTGGACCAAGTAGCAGCTGATTTCTGCTCTACAGCCTGTTGTCTAGCACAAGACATGTACTCACCAGCCTCCCCCCCCCGGGCACTGTCACAGTGGAGAGGAAGAAAGTCAGCACTTTCTCATACTATTCAAGTACCTGCTGAGATGCCAGTGTGGACCGGAAAGTTAACATGTTTGAACCTCTGGTTTTGTAGCTGATGTAAATGCGACTGATGTATAGTATCTTACCCCTCATATTATTGTAAATATTTTATTATATATTTTCAGGGGACAACAAAGATATAACACTTTGATACAATGTAGTCAGTGTACAGCTTGTATAACAGTGTAAATTTGCTGTGCCTTCAAAAAAACTCACAGCCTAAAGTTCAAACGGCCAAATTGTGCCCAAACGTGTCTAACCCTAACCCAAAGGGTCATTATTTTGTGTAGCAACCATTATTTTCCAGCACTGCCTCTCTTGGGAGTGGAATTCACTAGAACGTCAAAGGTTGCCACTGGAATCCTCTTCCAATCCTCCATGATGACATCACAGAGCTGGTGGATGTTAGAGACCTTGCGCTCCTCCACCTTCCATTAGAGGATGCCCCACAGATGCTAAATGGGGTTTAGATCTGGAGACATGCTCGGCCAATCCAGCACGTTTACCCTCAGTTTCTTTAGCAAGGCAGTGGTAAAGGCTTGGAGGTGTGTTTGGGGTCGTTATCATGTTGGAATACTGCCTTCCAAAGGGAGGGGATCATGCTCTGCTTCAGTATGTCACAGTACATGTTGGCATTCATGGTTCCCACAGCACACCATGCTTGACTGTAGGCAAGACACACTTGTCTTTGTACTCCTCACCTGGTTGTCACCACACACACTTGACACTACTTGAATCCATTAAGTTTATCTTGGTCTCTTCAGACCACAGGACATGGTTCCTGTAATCCGTGTCCTTAGTCTGCTTGTCTTCAGCAAACTGTCTGCAGGCATCATCTTTAGAAGAGGCTTCCTTCTGGGACGACTATTTGATACAGTGTGCGGCGTGTGGTCTGAGGGGCGTACTTACCTTTGTGAGGTACTGTAAATGCGGATCATGTAAACATGGCTGATGATATAAATGTGGAAGAGACATGACCTGGACAGGAAGGCACTCTAAGACCTCAGGATATGGAACATTAAAATACTGTACAGTAAAAAAAGAATCAACACACCTCTTCAGTAATTCATTGTAGGTTGTTTTGGGTTTTTTTTTTAAATTGCTTTCTAAGCTATTACCTCCCTCTCATCTCCTGCTCAGACCAATACCAATTCCAGTCACTGTAAGTGTCTATCCTTGACATGTCTGCTTTCTTCTCTTTCTCTCTCACTCTCTCCTCCTCCATTTCTCCTCATCACTCTCAGGCCATTAGTGCCACTGCAGGGCATCATAAACAGCTTTACACCATCACCACCGTCATCTCCAAGCAGACCGGACGCATGTCTGATCCTGCACACTTAGCCGGCCCCTTTGTACTCCTGTTAAACCAGCAGGAGGAAGCCAATTACATCCTCTAACATGCCATTACTACACAAGATGCGGAATCCCTCTTCTTGATTCTCCCAAAGCCCGATCGCTTTTCCTTTGACCTTTTCAGTGGTAGATACTGTAGCTGAGGGAGACACTCCTCCCTAACTGTTTTTATAGTCTTTATGTGTGCACTATGTTTTAGGGATCTCTCCCAAAAAGGCAGGAAGTAACTGGCATTCGAGCTCATAAAACAACACGACTCAGACCTGCCTGGCATAGTGTTAACACTGAAACGACATACTCAAGTCCAGGGCTAAGCCTGGAGAGTTTAATAACATTTTCTAATCACGAAAATCACGAAAAATTTTAATATAGAATTTAACTACTGTGATCAATCTACACTCAATTGTGATCAATTTCTTAATCTTCAGTGTTCTGTCAAGCTGAAAATAGAATATTTTTTTTGCATATATTGCCCACCCCAACAAATAGAAGAGACCAAAGGGTCATTTAAAGTGTAATAATGAAGTAAAGTAGGCACACCTGTGACGGGATGACAGCAGGGCTGGAAACGTGGCAAATGTTTCTGATCCCAAGGCAGTAATTACCCACAAACACAAAGCTCTGCTGCTGTTATTTTAGTAGCAACTGGCTCGTCGATTATATTAAAAAATAATACTAATAAAAATAAAAAAATGAATTCTCAGGCAGGCGGCTTGTCCATTATTAATGGAGAACGTTTTCAGTCACGCCCAACGGATTCTGCAATTTGATAATTGTCTTGTTCCAATGGCTGGCGCAGATTGAAACGCAAATCCAGGAGTCAGGTTTCCGTGTTTGTGTTAGGCAGGGCTTAGAATTCCTCTACAGGCGCATGGACTTTCCCATAACATTCCCAGCAAGGGAATGGCTTCACATTCAGGCAGACTCCAAAAGTAACAGTAAACTGTCTTTCTTTGATGGAAGGAATTCGTTATGTTTTTTCAGAACCGCCTCTAGCCTCTTGTATTCTGTAACAGAGTGTCACGTTTAATCCATACAGGGCAGGGATTTATAAACTGGAAGCGTTTTCTTAGCAAGAAAATATAGACAAACTTCTCCACCATTTTATCTTCTTTCTCGCTTGTAAGACTCTTCTCTGTTTTTGTTCTGTTCTGTTCTTTTTGCTGTTTCATTTAGCCGTAGCGGAACATTCTCCTCTGTGTAACCACAGTCCCCAGGGGAATAGAGGGTAGAGCAGACAAGGGTCAAGTTCAAACCACAACCCCTCGCAAGAGGAAGTAGCAGAGGTCAAGCTACACCACAAACCAAAGCTCCTGCTTCATGTGAGAGGCCATTGTTTTCCCTCTCAGCATGTGTTGGCTGCACTTGTCAAGAGCGCTGACTGACTTTCTTGTCTTACGCCACGCTGCACTGGGATGAGTCTGGTGTGTGTGTGTGTGTGTGTGTGTGTGTGTGTGTGTGTGTGTGTGTGTGTGCGGGTGCGTGTCTTTTCCTGCTTCATAGATGCAAACACAGCCATATGAGCACCACAGGGCTCCAACAGTAGGGCCCTCCCCTGGTGTCAGAGTTAAATGGATTTGAATCACCTCCAAAAAAAAAGCCAGCCACTTGCAGGGCTGCGCCCCCGCCCCATGGCACCTGGCCCTTACTGAATCTCAGCCCAGTCGAGATCTACCCCCCTGGGCTTCCAAGCGCCGCACCAGCCCCCGTCTGGAGGAGCATGAAAGACAGGATGTCTCCTTTGAACTGACTGAAATAGAAGTATTTTCAGTGATGTAGGGAGGGTAACTGGGACAAAGATCATCATTTGCCCCCCCCCCCACTACACACATCTCCCTCTGTCTCTGTCTTTGTTCCTGTCCCCCTCCCTCTCTTCTCTCTCTCGCTTTTCCTGCCCCCTTCTTTCTTGTTTTCTTTGTTTGGCACCTGTAAAGGTATGACACTCCTGCTGCAACACATCCTAATTCTCCAAGTCTCTTTCTAATGCAGAGGATGCTGGGTAATGAGAAGCCTCACCCTGAGCCACTAGTGCCTTATCGTCTTCCCTCCAACACAAAACACAGGTCATTTCTTCTGAAGGTTTCTCTATTTAATTAGATACATTTCCTACCTCGAGCAGACACAGGATAAAAACAACATAATTCCAGAGTCATAATCCATCTGCCATTTTTACTTCATAACAGCAATCCAAAGCCATATGAGTGCTTGTCAAGGAACAGTTTTTGTAAAGTTGGTGCTCATATTAACCAGGGTGATGGGAGGAGTGATGCTGATTCCAGAACAGCCCTGGATTCTGTGATGCCATATGAACAGCTCCTCGCTCACCCTGCATGCGCAGGAGAGAATTCTAAAGTGACCGTCATACCCATCACGTGACGCCTCACCTTTAACACCTTTACGTCTGCCCCAGGTGGCAGAGAAGATCACTGCGCCACCTTCCAGCTGACGGGCACAGCCTTACCGCGGCGGCAATCGCCATCCCGGCAGCCACTCAGGCGGATGAAACTGGCAAAGCTATTTCTGATTGTATAGTGCTCATCAAAAAGAAGTTACTATCAAAAAGAATGGCAGGGAGACATGAGTATGGTTCTGAGGTTATTCGAGGTGACGTCCCAAAACCCTGTACAATGAAGAGATAACCTGAAAAACAAGGAGCACTGCTAAAAGAAATGCACATCTGTAACCATGTTGCTTTGGTCTGGCAAGTCAGTTGATGTTAAAGCAATTTGGTGGATATTGGAATAATTGGTGTGAAGGAAATATGAACGCGACACAATAATTGAGGAGCTCTCTCTCTCTCTCTCTCTCTGCTTTCAAAGTGTTACCAAGTGAGGACAGAGAGAGAGTAAAAAAACTAACACTGTGTCATGTGCCATAGCAACTAATTCTCATGTTAGTAGTTGGGGGGGGTTAGGGTTATTTGGGGGAAGCGGGGGAGATCATGACACACCCTTACAAGAACAGATTTATATAGCATTCTGCCCCTTGTCAGACAGCAGGCTGCTCATGACTTATACACTGACTCTAATGAGAGGGGAGCATTACTCCATCTGCCACTACACAATGCAGAAAAGGAAAAAAAAAGTCAGAAGTTAAAAGTCCAGGCTTGTTTGGCTGTATGAATGCTGCTCGCCACTCGAATATCAAGTACCTTCAAGGGATTCTGGAAGTGTGCCAAATGCCTTCAAGGGATTCTAGAAGTGTGCCAAGTACCTTCAAGGGATTCTAGAAGGGTGTTACTAGACTAAGTGTCAGCCTCAACTAGCTTCTTGCCCTTAATCATCCAGAAAAAGATAGAATCCAACTTCGAAATGATGTAAATTCCAACCAATAATCTAATGAGAGTGTTTATTTTAACCTAATGGGAGCTTTCACTATAACCTAATAGGTTTCATTTTTCATTCTAATCCCCAAGATTCAGAAAAATTATTAGGTCTACACACTAATAGTGTGATATCGCCTAAGAAGTAATATCATGGGATTCTGTGACAGGATTTTGATGATTGATAATTGTCACGTACTGAGCAGTTCCCGCCACTTTCCCATAGCCACCATTTTATTAGGTACATGGCATTTCACAATGTTACAGCCGGTTTCTCATTGACAGGCAACTGCTGCTATTCCTGACCACTGATGAAGGGTTTGAAGATGGCTAACACAAACTGTACAGATGTGCTGACAGTAAGGTGTACCTATCTATCTATAATGGGACACTACACTGAATGGGCCCTTTATTAGAGAAACCCACCTAGCAATGATTTGAACCTTCTTTTGCCTTCACAACTGCAGCAAATCATCAGTGGCATAGATTCCACTAGGTGTTGAAATATTTCTGCAGGAAGTTAAGCTTCTACCAGTTGCTGCAAATTAGATGGAGGTACCGACACACTCGTAACATCCTGTTCCATCTCATCCCAGAGATGCTCTACAGGATTAAGATCTGGGGACTGTGAAGGCCAGAGAAGCAATAAAAAACTCGCTGTCATGCTCCTGGAATCAATCCATGACTACACAACCCTTGTGTCCCGGTGCATCGTCCTGCTAAACGGGTCCTTCTTTTATAGGCTAAACAGCAGCTATTAAGGGATGATCTTGGTTGGCTGCAATAAGTCCTACTGTCCAAATGTCCATCCACAGGTATGAGGGGACCCAGGTGTGGTAAACAAACAAACAACATTCCCCATACCATTACTGCACCTCCACCAACCTGAACTGTTCACACCTGACAGGAAGGTTTCATGCTCTTTAAACCAAATTCTGACCCTCCCTTCAAAGTGATGCAACAGAAACCTGGATTCATCTGACCAGGTGATGGCGCTGTTCAGTGATCCTATTTTCATGCTCCTTTGCTCACTGGAGTCTTGCTTTTCTGTTGCTCTTAGACAGAAATGACATTCAAACTGATCGACTGCAGTTGTAGCACATCCTTGTTAAAGAATGGCAAGTTGTGCATTCGGACATATTAGCTAAAGCGCCAGCATTGAACTGAGCTGCAGTTTGCTTGACTGTGTACCGTCTGTTCCTCAGAACAGCCTTCATCAATCTCCTCTGACCCATTTTGAGTTGTTTACATCCACAGTGTCACGACTGGTGCATTTGGGCGAACGCAAGTGCGAGGATGAATAAACAAACTTTGAGATATTGCATATACAATGTTTTAATCAGAAACAACAACATGAAAACAGAAGATACAGAAGACTAACAGGTTATTTTGGACCAGTGTCATAACAAACAAAGACCCACAAAGGGAGAATGAACCTACTAAGACTATACCAAACGAAATTAACTGAAAACAAATCAACAGGTGAACATGATTACAAACAGGCAAATCAGACTAAAGGGCGTGATGAACCAAAACCAAGACAAACGCACATTGTAAAAAAAAAAGTTGCCAGGGAAACTGCGATGCTAAGGGAGGCTGAAGCCTGACACACCGGATCTACTTTTTCTGGATGATTTCCTCGATCACGCCATTCTCTGGATACTCTCAACATTTGGCTTCAGAAAACCCCACAAAGTTGATGGTTTTTGAAATACTAGCCCTGGCTAGTCCAGCACTGATGACAGTGCTTTGTTTGAACTCACTCAGATTACTTTCTTTTTCCTTTCTAATGAGGATTCACACCGAAACTGATCCACAGAACACTCAATCCCCGGATTTAATGCTGCACTCTGGGCTCATCTAATTTCCATACATGGAAGCTCCAATCCTGACAGGGCAGGTGTCTCTAATAAAGGGACCAAACTCCTAGACAGAAAGAGAAACACCTTTGGTGTAAATTGTTTCTTCCAACAGCAGTAACATGCCCACATGCTAAGACATGGCTATTTGGGTCAATATAATTCAAATGCACATGAGAAAAAGAAGCATGTTCATCACTGGTCTATAACATCACCAAGAGTAAGGGGGGAAACTGGGCTGAATGCAAATCAGCTTCAGAGACCAGGAGTGCAGAGTGTTTAGGTTGTATCATGGTATTCAAAATTCCTAACAATTATGCATTTTAAATCATATTTTTATTTTGTCTTGCGGCAATGCAAAGGAGTCTGGAAAAGAAGCTGATAAAGCCAGTGAATGACAGAAATATACCAGCTGAATGCATGATAGCCTGTCACCATGTATCACGAAGACCCAGGGGCTTGCTGCACTGCAAATGGAAGTTAATAGAGACCTTAGAGACAGCCTACCTCTCTCTCTCTCTCTCTCTCTCTCTCTCTCTCTCTCTCTCTCTCTCTCCACTGAATGCCCCATTGAGAAGCCCCAGACTGGAGAAAGGGGGCAAAAACAGAAAGGAGGAACAGATAACCCTCGACGCTCACCCACTTCTTCCCTTCGCCCCTTTCCCGTTTTCAGATCCTCCTCATTATCCGATGCTCCCAGTGGACTTTAAGCAGGATGCTAAATAATACATCAATATGACAACGTGGATCAGAGCATGAATGAAAGGATTTAGAGATATGGGAGAGTGTGTTCTGGGTATAATCACGGCTCTGAGGCCAAACGAGAACGTTGCATTAATGGGAGCAAAAAAAGCGTTTGAAGAGTGGATTATTTGGGACTTCCTCACTCCACTGTGGGGTACAACAGCTGTCCTGTGACTCACTACACCACGACTCAGAGACAAATGCATCAGGCCCCGTCTCTGCTCTGTAGCTCTTTCATCCAAACAATTAGGGAGAGGAAACCAAGCGACGAATATAAAAGCGGCGAGATTTCGGAGCAAAATAGAGCACTTGTGATGGGGCGAAGGGAAAATTATACAGAATCCATCTGCCAGTAAACAAACATTATCACAGTGCAAGAGGAAACAGCACTTGTATGAGGCATTAATAAACCTTTTGTGTGCAGGTAAGTGGTGTGTAATGAGGGTGATGATAAGTGTAACTCTTCAATGTTTTTTTTAAAGATCACAAAGTATGGTGAGACAAAGAGGGAGAGAGAGGGAGAGAGGGAGAGAGAGAGAGAGAGAGAGAGAGAGGGAGGGAGAAGAAGAGGGAGAGAAGGTTTTACTTAAGGATTAACCTCGCAGTAAGCAAACTTGCACAAAAGTCTTCAATTGCTGAAAAAAATTAAAGGCGTTAGGCAGTGTTTGTATGTATGAGCTTTGTACCAGACAAATGATTTAATAACAGAATGACTAAAGCTACAGTTTTGTTATGCCACCAGCACTGGTCTGGCCCATGCCGTCAATCACTTACTGTCTATTGTCTTGGTAACAACAAACAGTATGTTGGAAACACTGACCACCGCATACACAGCAAGCTTGTACAATACTGAAAATAATGACTGTGATGCACACACAGCAAGGCAAGGCAAGGCAAGTTTATTTGTATAGCACTTTTCATACACAGCTTCAAGGCGTTCTTGAGTTATACTGCGCATACACACGGTACGAGGTAAACGTGCTGAATCACACTGCTCAACAAGAACCCTCTGGCTTGAATGCTAATCAGTACAAAATGTGTTCTTGTTGCTTTTGCAAAATAAATAAATATATTATTTATTTTAACCAGATACTTGCACTTCCACACTGTTTTGCCGAAGACCAGTGTAACTGTGATTCAAGAGAACTTGAACGTGTGCCATTTCTACTAGTAATAACAAAAAAATGAAAAACTTTGTAATACTGTTTGACACACATTTGTGGTGCAAAGCAACTTTATTTTGATTTCATTTCTCCACTGATTGTAGCAAAATATAATTAACGTGTGTTCATCACTGTTGGATCAAGCATTTCATAGAGAAACAGCAACCGTCCACCTGCGTGTCCCTCTCTGCGCACCGTACACACACACACACACGCCTTCTGTCCCCGACGTTTTCATTTGCACATGCTGGTGCATTTCGCGGAAAACGCAAGACTTTAAGAAACGGAATCTCATTGACAGTATTATGTTGTCCTGGCTTGTACCACAGATACCGTATAAAACGTTGGCAGATGTTCGAGATTTCAACAAATCTGTCAGTCTTTACAAGTTCCGCGCAGGTGCCTATGTCATCAAAGCACAAATGCTGCATAATTTCTTTGTAGTGGTTGTGGGACATCATCTCCTGGGTTGCCAACACAGTGTACTTTTCAGAGCAAGACGTGACCATTGCACCAATTTGGCAGAACGTTGCTCATAGAAACAGATCTGCTATGAACACAGACTGAAAGCTCACAGACTGAAAGGCTCCAGCTGTGGTCTTCTCTGCGGGCTTCATGGACAATGCAGTTTGAGATGATCCTCAGTATCTCTATGTCCATCAAACACGGAAAGCTCTGCAGTCGACTCATAATTCTACGCTGTAGGAAGAGAAGACAAAAACAAGTTTCTTATGCATAATAAATATCAGTCAAAATTCAAAAATCTTTCTTTTCCAAACACCAGAAAACCTCAGATAAAGGTGTGGGGCACATGTGATGTTTCACAGGTATAAATCTGTGCTGCTTCCCAGACATGGACACAGCCAAGGTGCCACACCTCTCACTGAAAAAAACTAATCAAATGAATCTCTCTCTCTCTCTCTCTCTCTCTCTCTCTCTTTATCCAACCATTCATCCATCTATCCTCTATCTCTCTTTCTATATACACATGATTATACACTGTATGAACGAAAGCAAAAAGCATAAAACAAATAAAACATAATAAATATCAAACAAAACTTACCAAAAAGTGAAGCATGGCTGTGCAGCCTCTGCTGGTCTCGCTGTACAGAAAGTCTGTGATTCAGATGTTCAATGTTTGTCTTCTCCCAGACTGTACCATCTTTTGCTTTGACACATGCTGAAGGTGTGTTGTTGTCCTGTGTTAACAAATGTTTTTTTTTCTTGAACGACTGCAGCTCTCTTTATCTGTTCTCTTCAGTTCTCTTGCTCCAAACAGGATAGCAAGAAGAAAAATAATGATTCACCTGCGTTTGTGTCTGTTTATATCCTGACTTAGAAGAACACACCTACAGCAACAGCTGTATTTCTGAGGCATCACAAACAAAGGGTATCAAAAGGAAATCACAAACACAGTACAGCTGCATATGCAAGGCAAAGAAATCAAATCAACCCCGAGGTTAGGGTTAGGGTTAGGGTTAAGGTTAGGGTTAGGGTTAAGGTTAGGGTTAAGGTTAGAAACCCAGAGTCTGACCTGTATGTTGCATCAGACACATCAAACCAATCATACCCAGTTCATCCATGCAGTAGAAACTCACTGTTCATCTCCAGTTACAACTGCATGTCTATGTACAAATGCACATGTGTGAATGTAAAAGAACAAGCTGCCAAGTCATTTGGCACTTAACCAGACACAATAAGACGTCCTGTGGACACATCCGAAGAAGGCAGAAGGCCTAATTCACCAACACAGTCCTGTCTTCATTCAGAAATGTGCACCATACGTCTTTTAGAAGTATAGTCACACACGTGTACACAAGCACACACACAAATACATTGAAGATTCCCTTTCAAAGCATATACAGGGAACTTTAAAGTCAATACATCTCCTCTTATCAAAGCTGTGCTGCTGTACTATTACCAGTTCTGTTCTGTGCTTGAGATTTAGTCGATAACAAGAACACAGATATAACAAACATCTATAATCTACCTTGAGATTCTTTATGTATCTTTGATGTCTGAGAAGAGAGTGAGTCGATGGCAGAGTTTCAGAGGGAGCGCCAGGTTCAGTGCAAACTGTCGTCGCCAGCTTTCTACCTCGTTCACACTATGAACTCTCGTTGCTCCATTCCCTCATTTCCACAGGACCCCACACTCCTCCACACACACCAAGTGCAGTTCATACCAGCTTACAGCCAGTGGGAACGTCCCAGTGCCTGTCCAGAGTCTTGCGCTGAAGCCTACCACCACAGATGCTGGTCCAGGTCTGGGGTGAAGCCTACCACCACAGATGCTGGTCCAGGTCTGGGGTGAAGCATACCACCACAGATGCTGGTGTAAACGTCCCAGCAAGTTTTGCTGGGGCATCTGACTGACACCAGTAATCACTGTTAAGAAAATAGGTGGCACTCTGGAGTTGCCCAGTCAACCACATGGAGAACCTGTTTATGCAATTTCTCCGTACATTCCGTACATTCATTTATATGTACACACACACACACACACACACACACAATAT
>JAOXYF010000003.1:3495124-3510167 GCA_028565775.1 Sternarchorhynchus goeldii | reverse complement strand
ACCACCACAACCACCTCCACCCCCACCCGCACCCCCACCCCCCTGCCTGTGCGGCCCTGTTCCCTCAGGAGTCATAACACAGGGATACATAGTGAATAGTGGCAGACGATCCGTGCACTGCAACACAGCAATAAAGGACTGCCGACAGAAGTCGAATCGCCTCAGAAAAGTCATGCTCTCCTTCTCCGTAAGGCAGGGCTACAGAGATTAACAGTGGCTGAAAAGAGCATGTTCGCTTTGATGGATTGTTCACTTAAACTCTTGAACACTCCCCGTGTTTTGGAGAGCTTCACGTTAGAGGTCCTTCTCAATGTGTGAAAATGACAGTAGTGACTATTGATCGTTCTACCCTGAGGCTGTTGTAAAATCAGCTGCATAATAAGGTACCTGGAGTCTGATGAACTCGAGTCATAAAAAAAAAGCGCATTCTCAGCGGAAAGACAAACGCCTTTTCTTGTCTATATTCGTTATTTCCGCGGAAGCGCGGAGGTGCCGAGAGGCAGCCGTCTGCTGCAGTTCTCGGCAGACGGCCTTCGTCTCCGCTGATCAAACAAGTTAATAGCAGTGTTTGCCTGGACCACACTGAGGATGGGCCGCAACGCTCCGGGCCCACAGACGGATAAAACCCGGAATGCCACAGACGGATAAAACCCGGAACGCCGAGAGGCTCACACCCTGGTGCCCTTAGCAAGAACACTGCCGCTGAGCTCATCAAACTTAGAACGCAGGCATTTTGGGTACCATATGTGGCAAAGCACACAGAGGGAGAAAAATTAAGACAAACAGAAGGGGGAAGAGAGGGAGGATGAGAGAGAGAGTGAGAGAGAGAGAGAGAGAGAGAGAGAGAGAGAGTGAAAGAGAGAGAGAGTGAGAGAGGCCGAGCCAGAGAGTGAGAGAGCGAGAGAGAGAGGGAGAGAGAGAGAGAGAGAGAGAGTGAGAGAGGCCGAGCCAGAGAGCAAGAGAGAGAGTGAGAGAGCAAGAGAGAGAGAGAGAGAGAGAGAGAGAGAGAGAGAGAGAGAGAAAATCCACTGAACTTCAGCGAGCCATTAATGATTGACATTAAAGAGACAATAATTAACACATATAACAGGCAGCAGAAATGGTACTAGAGTCTCTGCCATTTCTCATCTCCTTATTAGCTCCTCCATTAGGAGCCGACGGCGAGAACAAGGCACGTCTCCCGCCGCCACTCCATAACTCCTCTCCTGCCTTTCACTTCATATAGAGAGCTTGACCTTTCCGCAATCGCTGATTGTTGCCATGGTGAGTCAATAGTCTCCAGCAGTCTGTGGTCTCCCCGGGCCGGGCCGGTTCAGGATGGAGGTGGGCAAATAAATGTGCTCATTATGTCAGAGACTGCAGATTCCATATTGCTCCCTTCAGAAGCGCTCGCCACGCTCTTATTCCACTCTGATATTAAAGCGCCCTGTGTACGCTGAAAGCAACACTGCCGTTTCCTCTTATTTCACTGTTAACACGTGCCGTAATTCATTTCTCCCGCCATGATGATGCATTTTTCGAGGCCCCAAAAAAAAAAAAACGATTTCGGAGGCTTTTTACTTTACTCAGAATAGCAGCTTGTTGCAAAATCATTTGATTACACATTGTAATGGCCCGATTTACTGGGATTTGTTCTTGGAGTAAAAACGTGCTGTGCGGAGTTGCTCGGGCCCAGGAGTGGCACGCCGGCTCCCTGGAGCTCCCAGGATGCACTGCAACAGAGCTCACTGCACGCACCGGAGCCTGGGTTTCGCTTCCCACAATTCCGAACGCAGGATGTTCACGAGGTCCTTTGCAGGCTCTTGCTCTGCGTGTTTGCATGCGAGAAATAGAGAACGAGAGAGAGAAAGTGAGAAAGGTTTACCAGATAAGGAAGTGGGAGAGGGAGAGAGAACGGTGTGCTCAAGGAAAGGTGGCTTCTGTGAACGAATGGACTTTTAAGTCGATATTGGCAGTGGTGTCTGGTGCTCGGAGCACAGAAGAAGAACAGACTCCGTTCTGCCTGATTTCTGAACCATTAATGCTGCGAAGCACCTCAGTATCTCAGATGCTTTTTTTCTCCCCCTTGTTTTTTCCACTTTAAGCACAGAGCGAGACGACAAGGGGGGGGGGGGGGGGTTGGCGGGTCGACCTGTGTAACGCCGGCCAGCCCTGCAGCGCCAAAGGCCTCTCCAGAACGCTGTACCCCCCACTTTCCAGTGCCATGGAAGGGGTCGACCCCGCCGGGTGACCCTACCGGGTCAAAACACAGCCCTGCTTGCGTTTTTTCTGGGTTTTCTTTGTGTCAGGTTCCCCTTTTCCACAGACCGTCAGGAGCTGGGCCCGAGCCTTCGGAAAGCTCCATTCCACAGCACGGACTCAGCAGAACGTTTGCCGGACAGAACGCTGACACGTGTGCGCAGCCGATCGGCCGCCTGCCTGTCCGCCCGCCCCAGGGCCCGCGTTTCCGCCATGGTGCCCGGCGTCCTCTCCGCCCCTGGGTCGCGTCTCCGGGTTCTCCTGGCTCAGCCGCAGAGGGATCCACCGTCCTCGCGTGGCACTGCCAGCCGACCGTATTCTCCAGAGCTGGACTGCAATGCAATCTAGCCCCAGCAGGACCTTCCCTGCGGCTGTGTGATCGGTGGGAAGCTGGGAGTGATGAAACCCTGAGCAACATGGAAGATGGAAGAGCCTCCCTCTTCTGCTCATCAGCTTCTGCCTCTTCTGTTATTTTTAACCTCCTCTACCAGAAGTGTTACGTGATTCACAACTGACTTATTTCTTAAATAATTTTGCACCTGCTAGATTCTTCTTTTTTTTGTTGGTTTTTTTTCTTACATGCGACTTTCTTGAGGATTCGTTTGACCATATAAAAACTCATATAAATGTATGTACGGTTGTTTGAGAAATTGCATAAACAGGTTCTCCATATGGTTGACTGGGCAACTCCAGAGTGCCACCTATTCTCTTAACAGTGATTACTGGTGTCAGTCAGATTTTTTATACACACACACACACACAGTCAGAGCAGGGTAGTCAGAGCTGTTTACTGTTAAACATAGTACAGTCGGGACAGTATTGCAGTATTACAGACCAAATTGCCAACCTCAGAAATTGAGTTGCATCAGGCAAATTGTAAAAAATAATGACCTGTTCAGGAAACCAAGCTTAAACGACTACATCTGAAATCCCCACTAGCACTGAGCTCAGAACTTGCCCACTTCATTACAAATGAGGGCCAAACCAAATAACACTCTGTAGAATGGCTTTTTTTTTAATCACACAAATTGTTTTTACAGTTTGACTTTTAATTAGTATAAAGCCAGAGTTGTGAGTGTGGAGTACATGAGGGAAGTGATGTAACCGTGACAGCAGTTCAGCCCAGCAGGGCAAATTACAGGTTGTGGTTACTGTACCACAACCCAAACAACAAGATTTACCAGAAAGCTCACACTAAGCGCCTGTGTAATACCCTGCTAAAGAAATCTGTTCTTCTTACGAGACCATAGTGGCTACTAATATCACATTAGCTGGTACTGCAGCTGTGCTCTTTATGGAGCCAGTTTAATTTGTCTGCGCTCTGTTTGATTTCCATGTCAACAGAACTGTCCTGTTTTCCTACGGAGAGCTTCATCAGCTTGTGAAGCCTGGTAGATTGTGAACTGAAACCATGGCTACCGCGTGGTGGACAAGCGGCAGGAACAGGGTCCAAACTGAAGCAGTGCAAAGCTGAACGCTGTTCTGGGATTTATCCACTATCTTCACTTCAGTCATTTCTTAGCGGTTCTTTCAGGAATGTTTTTGTACGAAGCTGCAGCAGTGGACGAGTGTGATATTTAAAGGAATTTATGGAACTGTTTAATAGTGGAGATTTTACTGGGTTTTCAAAGGGAAGGTATGTTTTTAATGTGTAAACACGAAGAACTATGCAGTCGAGTTGAGCAAAGGTGTTTTGTTAAAGGTTTCTGATTATATAACTAGTGTTTGTCATTCTCATTGCTCGTGGTAAAGGACTACACAGTCACCGCAATCCCCATTAACTGCATTACCTCTCTTTTTTACAGTTCTTTTATACATTCTAAAATGTGCATACTGGAGTTCTGGATAGACTTCTGCCTCATGACAGAAGGCTTGTCTGTTCCATTTCCCCATGTTAAGTGTTAAGAGAATATATACTCTCTGTAAGGACCTCCCATGGTAGGACTGCTGTCTAAATGTGATGCGTTATAATAAAACATTTCATTGAAATCTATAATCTGATGACCATCTCCTGAAACATTAATGGATTAGATACATCAGTGCACTTATCCAGTGACTCCGGAATCTTGTTTTTTATGTATTTCAGAGCAGGATCATAAATGTATGATGAATTTCTGATACATTTTTGATAAAAAAAAAAAAAAAAAAAAATGCACAAAGTACTAAAAATGTACTTTAAGAATAACCTCTTCCTTCTGATTTTCAAGATTCAGACTTTACTCTTTGGGCAACCATGGGCTCTCATATCCATCTCACATCTATCTCCCTGGGTTGTGGACAAATGTTGGGATTTTATTACATACCAAGAACTGCAATTGTGCATGCAGTAAAATGAAAACTGCAGTGGTGAATTCATTATTTGACACAATTAAAGATGTTCTTGCATTATTCTCCACTAAACTAAAGAACTAGTTCTCAGACGGAAGTTATATGATTCATCAAGGCATCCAAAGAGCACTCCAGAGCCACACAAAAACTGATCAGTCAGAGGGGCTCATTCCAATAGTCCAGCCTCTGGCAATATCAGCATTACAGAGGCCCATACTGCGATAACGATTAACAAATGATATATTGTACAGCCATACAAATGGCCTGTGTGTGCATTTATATGTGTGTGTGTGTGTGTATATATGTGTGTGTGTATGTGTACCTTATGGCAGTGTCTTGGCTCTATGCATCAAGCCAAGCGAACAATCAAAAAAAAAAAAAAAGCCTCTGGGTGTGCGGCTCAATCGATACACGAACTCCCCCTGCGTCTCCTGCCGTGCTGACAAGCTGCTTAACGAATGGACATCGTCATAGCAGCGACTCAGCATTCCTTCCTCCAGAGAGAGCAACGCTCCCGTCCCTCCACCCCACGGGCCCTCCTGCCCTCCTTCCGTCTGCCGGCCCGTCTGCTCCTCGCCACCACCTCCTCATGCTGGACCGAGCGCTTCTGTTCACCACCACCTCCTCACATTGGACCAGACGCTTCTGTTGTTTTCTCTTGCCCTGGACTCTACTTTGTCTCCATGTCCATACTCTTGATATCTACAAGTGTTCTTTCTCTCTCTCTCTCTCTCTCGCTATTATTTCTGCCCTTTCCCAGTTTCTCTTCCCCTCTCTCGATTTATTTTTTATAAGACTGAAATATTCCTCCTGCCAGAGAGCTGGAAGGCAGCACTGCTAACTGGGTCTTGAATGTCACAGTGGCTGAGGAAAGCCACTGTGACACTCAACACACAGCAGCACTCAGGCAAGTTGGTGGGTGTTGATGGGACGCTACTGCAATTGTCAGCTGCACTGACGTGCAATAACGAAGTTAGCTGTTTGCCAGTTGGTGTCTTGTCCAGGGGGAAAAAAAACACTACTAATCCAACTGTAGTATTTAATCAATGCCTTGCAAACTCTTGCTGTGCATTATGTGTCCATACTTGCTGTCCATTTTCTATGTAAGAGCAAGTCAGCATCTCAAGTCATTATTCCAGCCATAAAAAGCACACTGTTGGTCTTAAAACAACACAGCAAAAAAAAAATCTTGTTCATCTTCATAGATAAACCCGGTTCCTTGATTTCGATCAACAGTAAATCAGGCCTGAGTGAGTGCGTGGTTACATTTTTTTTTTTATTTCTGTTTCTAAGAGCTTTGGTTCTCCATCTACCATGCACTGCACATACCCTGGACTCCAACATTAGATTGAGCCCAACAGGTAATTATCAAGCCTTTTTTGAGCTGGGTCAGGTGTGTTGGAGCACTGCAAACACATGTACTGCCTGGGGCACTGAATCGAGAACCTGCGCCTCAGCCAGCCTCTAAACTCCCAGGGCCAATGAATTTAGTCTGCGTGACAAATGCAGCAGCTTATTTCTGTCGTGCGGCCTAAATTGCTTTCAGATTGGATTGTCTGCCTGGACTCAAATCAGACGGGCACATACTTGGTTAGCCTCGTGGCCCAAAGGACCCCAGACAGGCATCCTGTAGTGGAACAGTGGCATTAAAAGAACTAACCCCCTTTATCGGTTTCACATCACTTTTTGTAATGGATGTTAAAGGTGCTGCGTTTGACATTAAACATGGAAGGGACCTTCAGAGTATACCAGTGTTGTCACTATAGCACAGGTAAACCTTGGGAAGTGAACGAATGTCAATAATATAGTGTTTCTGATTCAAACCAAGCGCTGGAGACCCAACAGCAGCACTCTTGTGACTTGTTTAGTGGCCATTAAATCAACTGCTGTGACATGTATCTTACCAACAGTTTTACAAGAAGAGAAGAAGCACTTCATTGTTTTGGGGACCACTACTTAATTAAGCATATAGCTGCATTATAGATGACTAATGAAAGTTCACTTGCTTAGAATACAGGCAAGCATGCAATTGTTTTTCTTTCCAATTATGAAGTCCGTTAGAAACACTCAGACAGCACACTCTTAACATCCCATTGCACACTACAACCAGTGCATGTGTCTGCAGCAGTGCTAAGGTGTTGTAAACCTTCCAACCTATGCTGGAGCCAATCACATACTGTATATCCAACACCTGCCCCCCCCCCGCCTATGCTGGAGCCAATCACACACTGTATATCCAACACCCCCCCCCCCCACCTATGCTGGAGCCAATCACATAGTGTATATCCAACACCACCCACCCTTAAGCACTCAAAATGAGACCTTTCCCATATGGTCCTTACCTCACATTACATCAAGCTGCAAGTAACTTATTGATTCACGGCCGCCTATTGCGTGTTGTCACTTGCCTGGGGCTGCACTGTGATTATGCAAGAAAGTGCCATATGGTGATATCTAAGTCTTTGTACACGGTGAGATCTATATTTCTGGTATCATTTAGCACATTAAAAGATTCAGCCGACTAATGCGTAGTCCTGATATTTGCTATTGTTTTGTACATTTTTTTAAAAAAACAGGCATTGCTGTCTACATTTTATACAAATGTAATGGCAAAGAAACGTTCTTGTGACCATCTGCATACTCTGAATAAATTGTAATGGTCTCTAATATTATAATATGCACTGAATATACTGTTTACTGTTTATGTACAACATGTATCTGTTCAGGAAGTATATATCACTTGTTACTGCTTGGTAGACTGCAACATCGCTCATGTGTGGGCACGTATGTGTGTGTGTGTGTGCATGAGTTTGTGAAAGGTACTATATTAGTAGTAAAATTCTTAAAGTTACATGTGACAATTAAAATCGCTATAACACTTCTTGTTTGAACTCTGTAATAGTGAGAAATATATACTTTGGTGAAGAGGTGTTTCTGGGTTCAACCTCTACATGAATCCATGTGTGTTGGAGGGGGGGGCTCACATGCTTGGTGACTGGACAGAGCAGCTTTATAATAGTCGAGTATGTTTTTACTACTGTCTTCCATTACCCCTATTGGTAATGGACGTGCCTACACAGCTGCCTCTCCCACTCTTGTTACCATTGAGCTGATGTTACCACATTCGCAAGTTGCTCCCCGTGGGGTCCAAAGTCGATCTCCTGAAGCCTCCATAGCTAGACTGATCCCTACTGATGATGAAACATCTTCAACAATAAATGAAAGACAAAGAAAGTAACATCACACTACGAGTGTGCGTCCTGGATTCTCATACTTGGCACCACTAACCGCGTTCCAAATCTCTGAATCTTTTTCCAGTTAAAGGCTAGGTGGAAGCACGGCGTCTCGTGGCCCCGACACAACTCTCACAGGAGAAGCTGGCAAAAAAATCTCCTTCTTCTTTACACATGTTCATTGGGCCTTTGCCACGTGGTTTAAATATTCATTGTGTGTGGCAGACTTGTGTAAGACACATTTTAGGCAGTTCCCTGCAGAGGCACCTGCTGTTCTGGCCTATTTTTCTCTTCATCTTTTCCTTGGTCCATTGTGTGTTTTTAGATTCTCACTGATTTCAGGTCCAGGTCCCTGTGCTAATTACTGCTGCACTGTAGATGTGGCCAGTCACGACCGCTCACATCAGCCAGCACTCATCATCAGACCTGACAAACCCAATCAGGGTTAACCAGGCCAGTGAAAACATCCTCCTTATGATTCTCGTTATGCTTTTTGACCTCTTCAACTTTTTGACTCTCTCTCTCTCTCTCTCTCTCTCTCTTTCTTTCTTTGCATTGAATGACACTCATCCTCAGGGCAAATCACCTAATCACACAACACACACTTACATGCTTCCTTCATAACACTCTCTTGGCCCATCTAACCACAATCACATGTTAACAGTACAGCTTTTCCATTAGCCCATCATGCACATACATCACATTTGGCAGCCATTACTGAAAGGATTGAAGCAGTGTAGCAAGAGGGCAGGTCTGCAGCTCTTCAGCCATGAGGCTGTAAATTCAGCATAAGCACAACAGATCTGCACGGAAAGGCACTTCCGTCTTGGGTCTTATTTGCTGGGAGCAGGGCCTCTGCGTGGAAGTGCACGGGGGCTGGAGCATAACGCATCTCCAAGCCTGACAGCCAACACTCAAGTCTTCTATGCCATTTTAATGTGTGGGCTCCATCTTCGGGGAGACGCACAACTTTGTCTTATGCACACATATACGAGTGTGAGAGAGAGAGAGACAGACAGACAGAGACAGACGGAGAGGTAGTGTGACTGCCGTGATAAAATTTCAGACTCTGATGGTTTGGCTCCTACAGGGAAGCTTTAAGAGGTCCAGATACAGGAGGAGACGGCTGCATCCTTGAGATACCAAATACACACAACAACCCTAAAAAGAGTTCTTGGAGAAAGAGAGAAAGATTCAATAATCCTCCATTAGTCTGTTAGATGGGCAGTCAGTTCATGGAATTTCCCTTCTCTCACTCTCGTTCCCTCTCCAACACCTAGCCATACTGTCTAAACACGAAACAGAGATTTGGATGCCAGTGGCCTTCTTGAGACTCTTCCACCTCAGCATAAAAATAAGGTATAAAAATGAAATCACTTCCCCTTGGCATAGTGAGGTCATTCTACTTGGATGGCTTCCACTCAGACAAAACCAATTTCTGCAACACACCCGAATAAAGCCTCAAATATGTGAATCTGCCATTTTTATTAAGAGATGAACAACAGATGAGGACTTGAGCGGACATACTGTCCAATCACAATCAATCTGGTGTCTGGCCAAATCTCATTCACATAGGAACTATAAAAGAGGTGCGCGCGCACGCACACACACACACACACACACACACACACACAGTTAGTTGCCAGCTGGACATATCGAAAGTGACTGTGTTACCCAGCATGCTCTGGGCTGCACTAATCCTGGCCACACGCTCGCCAGTTGCTCCCTCCCTGTTGTGCCATGCCTTCCTGTAATCCTGTAAGCTGTTGACAACTCCAGCAAAATCTTTTTTTAATTGTTGAGCAGGAGGAGCTTCTTCCTCACGCTCTTCCTCAACCGCTGCAGGAACCTGGAGCAGCAATTGTGCATCTCGCCAGAGCGCCGCGCAGAGAAAAGCACAAACATGACTAGGACGGCTTCTTGGTGACGTACTCAAAACCTGATGTGAAACCTACGAGAGACCATTCACCGAGGTGCAGGTTACAGTGACCGCAGGACACTCTACAAGAGAGGGACTAGGGGGAGGCGATATGAGAGAATCTGTGAGAAAGTGAAGATGGATTACACATGCGGCACACTGCTGCTCTATTTTACCTGAAACTTCAAGAACCAGCTGCTCTAATGGACTCCAAAAGCCCCACCCTGGATCCTCCCACAGGGGTGGGGACACTAGACGCGCAGGCTGCCCCTGCCAATCAGGGCTGCAGTCAGCCAGTCTCCATGGAGCCACAGGCAGGCATTCATGCCTCGTGAGGATTTAAATGAAAACTCCAACCAAAAACTCTCACCTGGTTAACAGTGGACATTGGCCCATGGGGACCAGTTAGCAGCGCCAATTTGAATAATGCCAGATGCTGTCTGATAGCTTACATGTATTTTTAGCAGCAAATGTTTTGTTCCCTTTTTTTAAAAATCACAGCAATTGTGCATGGAGGAATGGAGAGGAGACAGAGTCTTTCAGACAGTTCGCCTGTTTTCTTATGAGCAACACAAAGCATGAGGTGGAGTGAGTGCACCACTCTAGTGCACTTGAGACACCCTAGTCAGCGAGCATCAAGTGCACTTGAGACACCCTAGTCAGCGAGCATCAAGTGCACTAACAAAGGCAAGTAAAATGTGCAGTTATCTAAAATCCAAAAATGGTGACCAGTCTCCCATCTAGTTTTGCTCTTGCTCTAGGGCACTAGAGCTGGACGAATACCAGCGGCCAAACCCGGTACAGACCAGACCATGTGTTTGGTAGCTTGCCTTTGCCCACACCTGTCAGCTCATCTGTCATCTTCACTGTGGCAGGGATAAACTATGACAGTTCTGCAGAACCAGGTGTGTGTGTGTGTGTGTGTGTGCGCACGCACGCACACATGCATATGTGCAAAAGATGTCAAAGGGTGGGAACCTTGGTGGAATAATTTGCACACCAATGAGCTGTGGCAGAATCTCTGACACACCTGATGAATATTTAATAACCATCTCACCTTAATGGATACTGGGGAATGGAGGCACCACACATACCAAAGAAGAGCAACATCTGTGCAAAAAGCAAAGGTTCTATCAGCAAAGTCAGTTTTAATGTTAATTTGTTTCTGGTTGCAGGGGTGTTGCTCCTTACGCCCATGACACCTGTAATTGTGTAGAGGGTAAGGAAGCCCGTATGCACCAAGAAACAACACAGGCTGCATGGCAGATGTTTCTCCTCCTTAACCAGACACCATCACAGTGTGATACACTCACAGTAGAACCAGCAAGACAGGCATGAAGCCTTGAGAAGTGGTCAAGGGGGGTCAAAACAAATGAACAAAAAATAATAATAAAATCTGGATTTCAAGCATGGAAAACACGATGTGCTTCTATTCTTGCACTCTTGCTACAAATCAGTTTAAAAAATAAATAAATAAATAATCAGAAAACCCACATGTAAATTCAGTTATAAAAGAATGAAAATGTCACTTTCAATTTCTCCCTGCCATTAAGATAAAAAGCTCATTAATAAGTAACAGCCTAGCATCTCCGCATGAATCGCTAGGCCCGTCCGCGCGGTCACGCACAGATACATGCCACGCTGTTTTCCTTCATCTGGCTCATGTGTTCTTTAGATTAAAGATGGAGCACCGGTCTTCCTCTGGCCTCCACAATCCCACAGAACCAAAAAGGAATGGCATTGTGATTTATTAAAATCTCCTTTCAAATGCTAATTTCGATTTCATTTTAATGCTTTCATACATAAATCATAAGTCCTGAGGTTGTTGCTGTTTCTGAATGGAGAGAAATGCTTTAATGGCACAACAAGGGCCTGAGTGATGCTTCGTTTTGTGCCGGAGTCTGAAACAAAGAGGATGAGAGCTGGACACTCAAAATAACGGACTCTGAAGGACAGTTACTTCTTAAAAGACTTGTGTTAGTTTGCACAGATTTACACCATCCATTAAAGCATCTAATTTAGCCTAATCTACATGATCAATGTACATGATGCTACATGACTGCTTTGAGGGGGAAAAACATTCCTAAAAATTGGGACGTTTGATTTTAAATTGTAGAGGATGTCTCTCACAGACTCACACAGGCAGTGCTAGAGCCCTGTGCACTGAGGCAGTGGTCCGGGTTTCCTGTAAATAGTAACTGAGTGCACCCAGAATTACTCCTGGTCCAATCCACACTGAGGCAGCAGTGAGGATGATCCAGAATATACAGCACTTACATTATGCCCCCAGCAGTTGGGCACTTCCCAGGGGTGCTGTAACCTGGCACCAGCACTACCCCATCCCCCCTGCCCAAGCCTGCCAAGGTTAGTCAAGATTAAAAGCAGCAACAACAACAACAACAACAACAACAATAATAATAATAAAAAAAACACTTTTTTGCTTAAAAGCTAGACAGCACCAAACAAGACAAATGTAATTCTAAACATCAGAACACCGCTAAAGCCACCAGAAGATGAACAAATGCAATTTCCACCCTTAAATACAGTAAGAGGGCTGCTGAAAGGTAGGTCAACGAAATCCAACTCCTATGGAAATCCTCCACCAGCAACACCAGCTACAAGAAAACAACTGCAAAGTGCACCACCAATAGTTATTTAGTAGGTGAATAAAAAGTTGGCAGGGAAGCACCGAGTCATCAACTGCACTCTCCGTTTTCGTCGTTCAGCTCGGGTGCCTCGTGCTACATGGCCACATCTTTTGAAAATCATTCGCTAAGTTTTTTATTTAAGGCTCTTAAAGTCAAAACACACAAGCTTTTCTTGAAGAGCTTTGTAACCTAAACCTCCAGTTGACACCAGACACTTGGTTTCCCAGAAACGAGGACAGACTTTCACAAAGTGAACATGACTACCTGAAAAACGTAGAGCGCAACACACGTTCTTTCACACGTCTCAAGGGCAAAGTTCTCAATCTCAATGTTTATAAACAGTGATGGCATAAAACATAGTGGAACACTGTGAGATGGAGTCACCTTCAGACACAGCTTACAGTAACACAAGGTTTAATAAAGACCAGTCTGAACCATATTTAACCATCTTAAATTATAAAGCCTATGATGTAATACTGTGTATAATTGAGGTAAGCAATCTTGTAGCTCTAATTCACCTGTGGATAACATTCAGAGGGTCCACAGTACTTCAAAGAACCATAGTAAGTGTATATACTGTTGACTTCCATAGCCTCCAGAGACTCGTTAAAAAAAAAAAAAAAACATCTGCTGGCTGCATTAACTTCACCGTTTTGTGTATGAACAGAACCAATTTGGTGGCGTCAGACATCCAACCAATCTGGATTGTGATCCAAATGATAGCCAAGCAAGAGTTATGTCACCACCCAAAAACACTAACACATAGAAATGTAGACTGGCACAGAAGCGTGTATACCCTGTGGCATTCCAAGAAGACGACTGCCTTCTCTTACTGTAAACAAAGCAATCAACATCAAAACACATTTCTCCAGGCTACTGACTAGGTTCTACAGCTGTCTACAGCTGTCTACAGATTTAAGGCAAAATACAACCCATCTAACTGTGTTCTTCAGCTGTTTAACAAATAAATATTGGAAGATGGCTGCTAAATAATAAGATGATATGTAAATTGATATTGGGCATTAGGGTGCAATTCATACATAAGCCCTTGAACAAAAGATTGTTTTGTTTACTGTAGGAATCCTGACATCAATCTCAGACGTCCTTGATAAACCATCATAGATGTTTCGATTAATTACGGCTATTCACAAAGGAACAAATAACTTTGTTCACAAGAACATTTCCGCTTTATATTATATATTTAGGCGCCGACAAAGACATTCTCACACCGGTCAGCTGGAAAAGATTGTGCCTTCAAAAGCCAAGTTTGTCATTTGAGTATCTCCGAGTGTGGGCTGGTCACCCATCATGTATTTCAGTGCATCTACTAGATTATTCTAGCACTGTTAACAGAGAGAACTGTATCGCTGATACAGGTGCATTAATTGGCGCCACTGTTCTAAATTCTAAACCCTGAAGATGCGATACGACAAATGTTTTGTTTTTTTTCAACAAACAGGCAATAGTTATACTGCTGGAGTGGTGCTGGCTCATCCTTGTTATGAACCGCTTCTTTAATTAACATGACTCATGTGCTCATGCTTCCGATGACCAGGAAATATCTGTCGCCATAACCATACCTTTGCAACAAAACTGTTATACAGTGGACCGAAAATAAGTGCTTGCAGACTACTATTGTTTATAGGGCAACTGACGGTAACTGCCGCACAGCGCCGAGCAACTGACGTTCATAACGGCCGCACAGCGCGAGCGGAATGCGTACGTGTGAGCAGCTGTCTACGCAGCCAAGTTACACGTCTGGGTTGTAATAATGAAAACTTTGTGTCCGTGATTACAGCCATGCCTCACATTTTACACTCATTTTTGACACACAAACGCCACAGATTCTGATTAGCAACACCGGTTATTCAGATTTTAGCCTACCTGCCAAGAGCTTGAAGGAATCTCAGCAAATTTTCCGAGCCCACCGAATGTGTAACACCTGTACATATGGTCCAGAGACTCAGAGCAATGCCAAAGTAGCCCGAAACTGACAGAGTCCTTGTTCCTCGTGTGGTCCTTCACAATCCAGGCGGGAGAAATAAAACTAAAACTGCACACGGCGACGAGGGCGGAGGACAAGAGCACCCAAAAACATCCGACGCAGCTGAACATCCTCGCGACGTGGGGCAACGAGCTCGGAGACAGATCAATCCCAACCCCGGCTTCTTTCCTCTTTCGATCAAGCAATGAATGCATTTGGAGTGCACTCACTACGTGAAAACAAAGACACCCCCGCTCGAAAATTTTTTACATCTGAGGAGCACAAAGATATAGATTTAGAGTGCCTTTAATCCGTTAAGACACCACGGACATTGGTTTGAAAACTTAGACTTTAAATTAACTTCTGACAAATATCAGTCAAGTCATTCCAACATGTGTATCAGATACTTCCTTGCACTCCGTATTCCATTGGATTTGTAAGGTGATTAAAAGTAGGCTAAAGGGAAGAGCAGGACAAAGACATGTCAACACCCAAAACACAAACACGCCGGTGAGCGCAACTGTCATCCACAGTTGGTACCCAGAAAAAGAACTCTAGATCCACTCAGTTTTATATCACGTACAAAGGCTCGCTGTCAAGACACACATTTAAGTTGGTCCAATTAGAGAATCAGTAGTCGTCTTCTCTGGAATATGGGGAGATGGCCAGACGTTGCGTGCGCGCGCTCAACAGT
>JAOXYF010000003.1:3466199-3486848 GCA_028565775.1 Sternarchorhynchus goeldii | reverse complement strand
CCCCCCCCCCCCCCCCCCCCCCCCCCACCGCCCTCCACTTCAGACTCTTCCCTTAACATCCTCTCAGCCCAGTTACATCGACTCGTAACTACGGCGTACAGACAGTTAAATCAACTCGTAACTATGGTGAACGGACAGTCGTCTCTTACCCACAATGTCGTTGCGTATCTGCTCAGTGATGGGGATGGGCCTAGCAGCGTCTGGTGATATGTACTTGGTGAAAATGTTGACCGCGTCCCTCTCTATACCTGCAGTGGAGGGATGAGTGATCACAATCAGTCCCCCTTAAACCCTCCAACACACGCTGCAGTTGTTATAGCATCAGTTATTATATACAAACTGTCAGAATGAGTGCTGTTGAACCACACCACTGTTTACCACTAACCTAGAAACCAAACAATGGAGGGCAGCATGATACAGACCATACATGATTAAACTACTATATATATTGTATATCGCCTTACAATATATGAGGGAAAATAACTGAACCCTGCTGAACCTGCTGAACCCTGAACGATGAAGGATTGGCCCGGTCCGTTGGGCACTTACTCTTCATGAGCTTGTCAGAGAGCTCTCTCAGCGCGCCAGAGCACTGGCCTTTAACGGGTGTCCCAGCCCTGGACGAGAAGGATCCTGTGGAGTTCACCCGGACCGGAGTCCCGCCCCCACTGTGAGAGTTAGTGTCCTGAGGGCTGGGAGTGAGCGGCCTGGAGGGGCACCGGGAGAGAAAGGGGTCCTCCGGCTCCCACCTGTCCGTCCCAGGGGAAAAGCCGAGGGGCGGGGGAGAGTCCGGCGAGCTGGGGGAGGTGGGGCCGGGGGCGGGCTCTGCCAGGGAGCTGTGCTTGACCGAGTTAAGGCTGTGGGCGCGCACTCGGGACCAGCTGGTCGAGCGGAAGCTCTCGGCCTCCAGCCAGAAGCGAGCAAGGTGCTCGGCGGCCTGCGCCTCCAGCAGCTGCAGGAAGTACGGCAGCGCCATGCTGTCCCGCAGGACCTGCTCCACCGTCTTGGAGAGGCGCGAGCGAGTCTCCTGTGCCTGGTAGTTCACGCTTGAGCGCCCTGAAGAGGAAACACACACACACACACACACACACACACACACACACACACGGATCACATTATGCAACCTAATACTACGTGAACATACTACAATTACATGGAAGGACTATAAAGGCCTTTATGAACATTTAACACTGTCCTTTATGGTCATTTGGGACCACTTCTTTGAACTGTGTTTTTTAAAGTGTTTACTTTAAACCCCCCCTCAAGTTTAAACCTTTATAGTGTGTCACAGAAATTACTCTCACTGACGTTATTAAAACATTAACACGTTATTAAATGTTGCATTTCACACTCACGAGCGATACTGCTTGATACCGTATTGTAAAAGTAAACAATTAAAACCATGAATGGATTTCCAGTCGGCAGTGAAGGTCAAGAAAAACGAGTCCCCAAACAAACACGATTCTCACGAGGCCAGTCTGGACCTGCATGCTCTTATAATAACATAATCCACGCTACATGCTACACGTCACCCGCATACCTGTTATACCCGCGACACAGACACAGAGACGCTGCTTCCTATCAGAGCCACACCCATGGGAGCGCCTGCTTCTCAGGTGGAGGTGGCTAGACGCCCAACAGCTGTCCGCGGGGCTGAATCCACAATGAGAAGAGGCCACGGGCCTGAGCTAAACCTGGGAGTGAGGGCTAAACCTGGGAGTGAGGGCTAAACCTGGGAGTGAGGGCTAAACCTGGGAGTGAGGGCTAAACTGTTTGGCACATAACACCCGTCTCGCTTTAGTGTACCCCGCAGCAGTCCTGTCTCTGACGGAAAACCATACACAGGCTCAACATTAAAATCTAATCAGGGTAAAGCAAGAACCGCTACTTGGGATGGAACAAGACTTCACCGAGAGGCAACGCTGTGACCTCATACTGCTTGAACCGCACACAGCACCTCTGCACTTCCATCACTCAGGAACACACGGGGAAACAACGACCAAGAACACACACGCAGCTGCAGTGTAGCAGGAACAACAGTGGTACACAGAAAATGAGCTCTTTCTACTCAAGGCCTCTCTGTGTAACACAGCAAGTCAAAACACCGCATCTGCACGAGTCCGTATCTACATCATGTGCAGATAGACACCCGGCACATTCATCAAATCACACCATTACCAACCACCACAACAGACAAATGTACATACATGTGGCTCCTACTGTGTTTTTAAGGCTATTTTAAGGGTTGTGCTAGTGCAGGATGAGAGCCAACACCTGGGATTGATGGATGTATATCATGCTTCTGTGTCTTGCTGCCCTGCTGCTGTTAGCAGGTTACCGGACGACAGACAGAGGATCAGGTGTGCGACTAGTCTGCTCCCGTCCCCACACAACCATACCAGGCTACTGCAGTGCCCTCTCCAGCACAGAGCTTACACCACACCGCAGGAGCCTCTCTCCAGGCCAAAAGTCCAGGAGAAATGACCACAATCTCAAATGGTGGTATTATACAGTTTAGTGAGGAGTAACCCTGTATTATACAGTTCAGTGGGAAGTAACGACGTATTATACAGTTCAGAAAGAAGTAACCCTGTTTTATACAGTTTACTGAGGAGTAAGACCACAGGTAAAGAGACTGAGAACTAGCTGGCTGGTTTATTCACATCCAACGCTGCCTTGGGGGCGACCCCCAAGAACAGCCCCCCGTGAATGAGGCCGGCGCGGGCTTACCCAGGTCCCCAAAGTGGGCGGCCTCCATGTGGCTGGGCTGCTTCTTGAGGATGGCGGTGCGGCCACGTGCGAACGAGTCCATGTTGGCTGAGATGGCGCTGATGGCCACGTGGCTGGGGCCCGCCGCCTCCAGGACGGCATGGTGATTACGGGCGGGCGAGCTCGTCGGGGGCGTGGCTGCGGAGAGAGAGTCGGGGGACAAGGACACGCCCAGGGATTGGTCAAGTGATCAGTAAAGGCGCCGGAGTCTGCCGTAATAACACACTGTACATAAACAACTTATAACCTGCATGCTCTCATGCAACAGGTACATTGGCATATGCTTCCACCTGCTCTACTACCCTAAATAAATATTGACAAAGTTAAAAATGACAATAGTCTACTTCTGAATACCAACACAAGAAGAGATGGAGAGATTAGCAAGATGCCAGCACAGTCCAAAACATATAAACGTCTCTACAGCTACAATACTATCACAACAGTATCACTTTACTAATAGTAGAAGTCTAAAATCAACACCATGTACAATATTAAAACTCACGTCTCTGAGCAATACTACAATGATAATGCAATACTTCATTTCCTATGAAGCTCAAACTCTCACATAGGTTGTGGGTTCTTTTGCAAAATGACAAACACCTGGAGTGCCACTGTGAGCTGAATGGAAGGCTTTACTCTTCACATATCAAAGTACAATTAAGGGGGAGCGATTAGGAGCAGGACAACAGGCTTTCCAGCGAAGGCCATCAAGCCGAACCAGGCCCTCCCACTCACACGAGCGTGAAACTCCTCCGTCCCTAAACGAACCCATGATATGGGTGCGTGAGACAGTCTGATGCTCTCTGTGTCACTTAATCACCAAACACAGCCTGACTGACCTCAGAGTTGACCTCAACCTTGACCTCAACACCGCCGAGGGACCTGGGCCGTCCCAAACGAGCCTGAGCAAAACTCGGGCCTGATGCATCGCAAACGACCTTCAGGGTCACTAACCCTAGCGGTTACGTGAATGTCATGGACAGCCACGCCGGTCACACTGGGAATCCCGCGGCTGTACGGATCCAAGCGACTGGCTGAAGGAAGCAGCAGCTACAGCACCACACTGGCCTTTATCTGATCCTCCACCCCACCCACTTCCTACTTTCCTAACTGAGCCAAACGTCTGTCTGGTATTAGCACGCCACTAGCTTCCTGAACCATTCCCTAAAAGCATGCGACGCCGTGCTACTGAAAGTCAAAGCTTTCAAAAGACGACAGGCAACCACCACAGGATACTGTGTATTAACTAATGACTTCAAATGAGATAAAGCAATATAAAGAGACCAAGCTGTCAGATCTGGAGAAACTTTTACACTGTGGTATTCCAGCTGAAGGAACAGTATAAACACTGTTGTTTGAGGCATGCAAAACAAAATATTTATGAAAGAATAAGTATTTATCCAAACATCCTGACATGGTCAGCTATGGTGATCAGCAGACTGCTGTACAGTAGTGGACTCACCTCTACCTGCTTTAGCATCGACTGCTCTCTCGAGTTCCTTCCCTTTAGCTGTGGAACAAAGCACACAAGATCTAAATGCACAGGAAGACAACTGTTGCTGAATTACAGAACTATATGGGGAGGTGCACAGACCATATAATCAAATAAAGCTCTTCTAAAGTGTATATATGATATATTCCTTATATTTATACTTCTAAAGTAGGTATGAATATGAGGAAAAACTGCCATAAAAATGTATCTACGATAGCTGGCTTTTTTTCTATGTTCACTTTAAATTAATGTAGAGAGTTTTTAAGAGCAGACTATTATTTGGGATTATATTACATATTATAACAACATATAACGTTTATCATTAATAGTATTACATCTCATTTTGTTAATATATGCAAAACATTCAGATTTCTTATGCAAGATCATAGCATTCAAAATAGCACACTTCATGAGCAAGAGACACACTCATGTAAACACTGCAACCCTGAAATTAGATTATAGAATGTGCTATGCTCAATAAAAAGTCCTGAAGTGTGAGAACCACCCTAACTGCACAGAAGGTCCCATAATGTTGGCTTTCTTCCTACTGCTGCAGTAAAGAGAAGGGAGAGGCTTCAAAACAGTGTCACTGGAAAAATAAGCCAAACACAAAGGGAATTCCCTGTGAATCACGTCATGCACAATGTCAAAGTTTTTAGGTCAGTCCCTATTCATTATAAGCACAGTGATTTTGAGTTACACCTCAGAGGATATTGAAAGAAAATGAAGATCCTCTGCACCATCGTTGAATCTAAAATGGTTTACTAGTCCAAAACCGTTCTCTATAATTATTAGAAAGAACGTCAATATTCATAATTCGAATTGTTCATGTTATTCCTGACTTGCTGCACATCTGTTGGTGTCACCGTTACTTTAATTTACGTTCACGTCTCTTTATTAATTAAGAGGAAATTAAAGAAACAGTCAGGGAAGAAGAAAGGCTCGGAGTGGAGTGGAAGGATGTTTTGGATTGCACTTATATTCAAAGCATTAGTCAAGATATGAAAGGTCGCCTATCAGCGCAGATCGAGTAACTAGGAATAATTGTTTAATTGCAATTTGCGAAAGTTGTTCGTTGTTGCAGTATAAAAGAACAGGTTTGCAGGCCGTGATTCAACATCATAGTGTGACATCTAGCTAGCCAAGTTTGCTGGCTGAACAATGACATTATTCAGAGAATTATCAACCGTAACACTACAGATGCATAACTAGCTATCTAGTTAAAAGACACGGACTCTCAGTGTGTTCAGTGCAACATTAACTTTGTGCGTAAACACTACTCACTGCATGTCACCATGATAGCCAAGGTTGACAAAGTAAATTGGGATGCCAGTTTTACTAGCTCACCTAGCAGGAAAGCTAGCTTAGCTAGCTAGCTATCAAACTAGCAACAGTCTAAAAATGTGCTTGCTAGCACTGCACACAGTGTACCATACTATTCAATTTCGGAGTAGACAGCTAAAGGAACGGAAGCAAATGGATGAAGCTGACTTAAAAAAACGAAGCGATTAACGTATATGGACAGTTCTCGATTACAGTAAATGTAGTTAGCCACATATTTTCCTAGAGCCTCCTGCGAGTATCCCCTGCTGACAAGCAGCTAGCAACTTGGCTAAGGTAGCAGAGCACTTCCTTACCTTTCCGTCTAAAAAACGACATGGTTACTTTCACGCTGTGAATGCTTCCTCAGCTCAGTGACATCATCTCGTGGATTCCTGAGTCCCTTCATTCATAACACGCAGTTGCAGACAAGACGCGGAGTGTGGTTTTAGGTTTCAGTATACAGTCAAATCCGAAATTTTCCCATTCTCTCATCAGCTGGCTGTGTCGCCATATTGTCAATAAACGTCTCACTTCCGGAATTCTGCGGCTGGGTTTCTAATGGAGTTATGGGAAAATACGTGACAAATAAAAAGACCTCCATCCATTTTGAGTGCCACAAACAAACGTGTAGGTTAAAACGATGCTTTCCTAATAGTCTGCTTCTCTTGATGCAAATTATGCAAATGGAAAAATTGTACAACAGTCGAAACTTGAAGTGAAGGAATGAGGAGCAACCTATATAAGGTTGTGCAACGCAACATTTATCCACAGGATGGCAGCCTTTAACTGCTTACGAATTCAAGGACCTGTTATGTACAAGTTATGTACACGGCCCTGTTATGTACAAGTACAAGACCATTGTGTGTACGTAATTAACAATTAACTGATTAATTAGTGTTTTATAAGACATATCCTAGTAGTAATTTCTCAGCAGTTTAATTTATCATATCACTGTTTCAAGACAGTAAAATAGCTGACAAACTCAATTTCAGAGCTAACTTCATTTTTATTACCGCATTAATTTTTAGGATATTCAAATGTTACAATTTCTTCTTTAACTTTAACATTTTCAGTAACAGAAAGTCACAAAGCAATGAAAAACAAACTTTAAAACAAAGTTAAACTTTTGTCCTGTGTAAATTCCCTAAGCATTACGTAAATCTGTTTCACATCTGGAGTTTGTCTACTCGGAGAGCCTTCTCCTTGGTAGTGCGGAGAGCATCGAGCAACGTCCATGCCAGGGGCACTTTGGAAGTCACTGTCATTGTTGCACCACCAGAGGGGTCGACAACCAGAGACGAACAAACTGTCGGATGGGGAGGCAAACAGAGGAACACCAAGTGAGCTTGAAGAGGACAAAGGATGAGCTGCCAGCATGTCTGTTTCCATAACAAAAAAAAGGCTAAAGATAAGGATGGTACTTGGTGTGTTCTCACCTCCAATACTGGAGGAGCCTCATTTACCAATGGCCTCTTCAATGGCCTTCACAATCTTGGCCATCTTCACATCATTGTCCACAAATCCATTTCCATCCTGTCAAAACCAAACACACATGCAGTCATCCGCAACGTATTAGACCACCAAATGCTTTACATTACATACAGTATGTAAAACTTTAACCGTGTATTCAATGTGAATGTTGGGTAACAGAATTAACAGTAGCCTGAGTAACCATGGAGAACACAAAGAAGGTTTAACCTTACAGTGTCTGCCTCTCATGTCACACTGGGTGTTGGTCAGAGGGTACAATTTCAGTGTGACACAGTTAACACTAAATGTGCCAGCAGACCTACAAGATCAGTTTTTTATTTCTTTTAATGAAGTGAAAGTATATACAAGTTTGATCTAATAAACATTTGTCAGATCAATGCAATTTCAGCCCCGGGGGTGGGAATACATCAACCAGATCAGAGACTGATCCCTGCAAACAGGGCATAATATGTTCACCAATATTTGTGAATATGAATTAAAAATTGTTCACCTTCTTGGAGTGCACCAGTTTGCCATTCACCTCCACCTCGAACCACCCAGACCTTGTGGGTGTGGCCTCACCAGTCTGAAGGGAGACACAGCTGTGAGAAAAGGAGTAACTAACAAAACACAACCTAATACTGTTACTCACTCACGCTCGGCGTTAGCAGTGGAACAATCAAGGTGCAGTTTGCCTACCAAGGTATCAATGCATCAATTTTCCAGTCAACGATATTTTTGCATCATTAGAGTGAATGGAAAAAAATAGTGACTTCAGTAGACTTATTCAATTATCCAAGTAATTTATTCAAGGTGATGCAAAAATACAATTACAACGTCAAGTGAAATATAAAAGATTTTCACAATTTCTTGATTTATATTTGAATTCACAATACTGAAAGTGCAAAATATTACCATTTAAGGCTCTGTCATGAACTTTTCATGAACTACAACAAATTGATCAGAAAAGGGCATAAAGTTTCAACACACCCCCATGTCAATCTGTATCTAATCTAATCCCTTCCACTGTGCTTATAATGTATATAATATTTATTACCATTATTAATAGTAATACATATTATTTATTTATATAATACTAATGCTGAGTAACTTACAATCTCAAGGTCGCCTTTAAATTCATCTTCAAGCATCATCTTGAGCTTGGTGAACTGTAAAACAATAGAGAAGCAAACAACTGTGATCAAAATCACAGAGCAAGTATGAAACACAAAAACGACATGCTGTGTGTAGGGAGTAATACAACATACCTTGGACCTGTACCCTCATGCACCACTACAAATAAACAGAGGTATTAACAATACAAATAAATAGTATATACACACTATATATAAATATTATATACATTATACACTAATATACAATATACAATAATCCATTTTATTATTGTTTACCTCTTAAGTAAAAACTACAATAAATGTTAAATATTTATTTCTTAGGCTTTTGAACTTTTTAATAAAAAGAAATATAAGGATGTTGCCTATAAAATTATGCTTCATGTTACTTTCCCCTAAAAATAAGTTAAAGGTGTTAAAAAAGTCTAAAATAGAAAAATGTCCAACATTTTGTTAGGACCTTCTCATCCATCACTGGTTGCTAGCGAGAGTCCCAGATGTACCGTACTACAGGACTGCAGCTACGCAGGAGATAATGCTGAAGATAATACAGCAAAACGAAAATGAAATTTCAGAAATGCCGTCTCGCAACCTTTTTAACGCTAGCTAGCTAGTTAATATATTATGGTTCGTCCGTTTTGAAATGTTGTGGAATTACCATCAAGTGTGGTAATTAATGGAGACCCTTTTGGGGCTATTTCTGGCTTTCTGTACACTTTTACAATATCACAGCGTTCATTAAAACAAGACGGTGTCTATTGTCCTCAGCTGTAAGCTTAACATAATTCCACTTTTTAATGGATAACAATAAAGCGCATTTCTTCTGGTCTGTCCGCTATAAATAGGCTGCTAGGTTGACCTACCAGTAAATTACGCGAATTCTGACTCCCATTTCGGCAGCTGTAAAAGATCTTGTCTGGAGCAAGCAATGGTTGTAAAAAGGAGCTTGTCGAAATTGACTAGAGAGCGACAACCCTACGTGATTTCGCTGCGTATTTATTTCCTTGATTCCTATGAAAGAGGCGAGGCGGAGCGAGTAGCGCAACATTTTTTATAAAGGGCCGGAGAGTAACAAAACATCAAACAAGATGCTCAACGTAACTCCACTTCCTGAACACATGGTAGGACTTGATATAGTTCAACTTCAAATATAATTAAATCTGATAAGGACTATTCGGAAGTAATGCCACTTGCATATCGTTTACAGAGAGCATAATTTCATAGTCTTTACTTACAAAATGCAGCTACTATAAATGATTATGTACAAACTATGCGTAGCGCGACATAGTCTGCTGTGTACCATCTTCAAATAACTAGTATCTTTGGCTATTCTGCTTCGACTGCATGGCTGCCGGCCGCCTTGTTTTTTTCCGAAAGAAACTCTTTGGCGTTGACTACCGGATTTTACAAACAAACAAACAAACAAACAACAACAACAACAACAACAACAACAATAATAATAATAATAATAATAATAACAAACAAAATAATTATATAATGAAAACAAACGAAATAATGAAAGAGAACTACAGGAATTCAGGCAGAAACTGTAATAATAACATATGTAATTACACTTTCTTGCTAAAGAGCCAGTAACGATGCAAAAGTTAGGCTTCTGAGCTAAAATGTTTTAACACAGCATTCTTGTAAGTGCCTTCTTGAGGATATAAAAGAGGAAAACCTTCTCAGTTAACATTCATCTGACATATATAATATTGGAGGGGGTGGGGGGTAAAAGTCTCTATGCATCTCCTCAGTCATCCTTGTTCTCTGCATTTGATGTTCTGCATCTTCTTTTGGATGGAGGCACGAGGTGGACGGGTAGCACCTTGGGAAGTCCGAAGCCATCCAGCTTCACCTCGATCAAGTGGTTGGCCAGAGCAAACTCCTCCTCGTCCAGCATGCCATCACAGTCCACGTCCGACAGCCTCCATATCCGGCCCAAGACTGAGCTTGGCAGCCTCGTGTGCAGCATCCAGTCCTTCACCTTGGTGCCGCTCAGCTTGCCCTGATCAGGAGACAGGCTGTAGAAGATCTCGTCGTACTTCGGCTTGTCCCTGGAGACCACCCAGCTTTCACTGGAGGGTTCCTCGTAGAGGCCGCCAGGCTCTGCGTGACAAAAGGGGTTCAATTCTGCAAACGGGCCCCAGCTGTCATCCAGCAGAGCACCTCCTTGCACCCCGGGTTGGTCTGCTGCCTCGAGCTCCTCTTGGCGCAAAAGAGGCATCAGCTTGGCGATGTCGGTGGTCAAGAACTCGTCCAGGGCCACCAAGAGCTTGGGCTTCAGGGCTTTGAATTTGGTGAAGTCATGATTCATGAGCTGCTCCTGACGATCCAACAGAAAAAGTCACTTACATTTGCACTTAAATACTTATTAGAATGAAATGATCTATTATGAGGTAAAGTTTTTGCCAAATTTATGTAAAGTGAAAAGTAATCTGACCCTAAGATCAAGAGTGTATATGTTATTGGGGATGATTTGGTCCAGTTGGAAACCTGCATCTTTGCACAGTCTGGGAAATCCCCTGGTGAGAGCTGATGCTTCTGCTGGAGACTGGAGAAGAGCTGAGGAAGGTCATAGATCAGATCCCGCTTTTTGTGGTCTCGCCGAAAGACAAGGGGCATCTCCTCCTTCAAGGTACTGATGATGTAAGCGTGAGCCTGAAAAGAGGAGGATGAGGGTAGAGGGACCTGCCTCAGTGACACTCAACAAGTGTCATTACTGAATGAATTCCACAAATGTCTAGGAAATTCGTGCAAATGTCTAGGCACGTGCAGTACTTAAACAGAATTTCTCACACAAAATGGAAATAGCTAAAATTAGCACAGTAACATAGTTTAGGAGTAAAGCTGACAGAACAAAGCAAAAAGAAACATTATTTGTTTATGGGGTCACTGAGTCAGTGAGGTCTATGGTTTAATTTAAGTTGAGTATAGAAGCCTGAGGACCTTTCACAATGACTGAAGACTCTAGAGAAAGCTTCTATGTGTGTTCCGTAGACTCTAGAGAAAGCTAGGTGTGTTCCTTAGGCTCTAGAGAAAGCTTCTAGGTGTGTTCCTCAGGCTCTAGAGAAAGCTTCTAGGTGTGTTCCTTAGGCTCTAGAGAAAGCTTCTAGGTGTGTTCCATAGCCTCTAGAGAAAGCTTCTAGGTATGTTCCTTAGGCTCTACAGAAAGCTTCTAGGTGTGTTCCTTAGAAACAGTGACTTTGTATGTTTTTTGCTGCCATGCAACAGATGTCTAAAGCTCATGCATCTACAGCCAAACAATCATTTATTTACATTCACAGTAAATAAAGTTTCATTAATGTTCTTCTTTTAACTACCTTAAACCAAGACTTTCTGGACTTAATAGCCTTTAAATGATGAATGGGAGTGTCAGATGTTTGTGGTGTTAGTTTTGAAAGGAATATGAAAACTCATACTGCCTCACCCTTACAATGAGTGCCCTCTTTACCAGGTCAATGAGGTCTGTGGTTTGTTTATTCAGTTGAATAGGGACCCTAAGGATAGTTCACACAGACTGAAGACTCTAGAGAAAGCTTCTATGTGTGTTCCTTAGGCTCTAGAGAAAGCTTATAGGCTTGTTCCTTGGTAACAGTTACTTGGAATATTTTTTTAGCTGCCATGGAGCAGAAGTTGTCTAAAACTCATGGCAGCAAAAGCCATTCATTTATTTACATTCACAGTAAATAAGACATATACACGCTCATACTGACCCTTACAAGACGTGCCCTCTTTACCAGGTCGTTAAGCTTTCTCAGGGCAGAGTTGCGGGGCAGATTCTGGATATCGGCAAACAGATCTTCCTCCTCGCTCTCAAACAGCCTCCGGTTGTCCACCGCCCTGAGCGGAGCTGACCAGAAGGAGCCAATGTAGACCCTCAGCACCTCTGGCGTGCGGAACGCCTTACCCAGTGACCACATGAGGGCGCCGTACACGCGCATGAGCTGCTGAGGCTGCACGCTGTCGGCCTTGTTGAGTACCACCCGCAGCTTGTCCTCGTTGCCCCGCAGGGCGGCAACCGTGCGCGAGAACTCGTCGGAGAGCTCCAGCTTGTGGGCGTCGCAAAGCAGGACAATGCGGTCCACGTGATCTGCAAACCAGCGCACCACGGCCGGGAAGTCGTAACCTAGTGACGCCGGGAGTTAGAGGTCTGTGCTGGCATTCACTAAAGCATTGCAGACAGGGCGATGCTGATGGAGGATCAGGGTATAATGACTATATATATATATATATGATAGCAAAACACACTCCACTCATGTCATTAGAAGTTTTTTGACCAATCAAATTTTTTTATCATTATATTATATCAATATATCAACATACATGTTTGTATCTTTATGATTAAAGTACCGATGTGGGCCTTCATAAGTTTATCAGCATTCACATCCTTACTGAAGCCCAGAAACAATGTCAAGGGGGGCGGTCTCGTGTAATGTGTCTTGCCTCTGCTCATCTTTCTCTTAGAGCTGGACAAAATTCCTGGTGTGTCAATAATGCTGATGCTCTCCAGGACCTGGTTTGGAAAGTGCACACACTGGAACCTACATGGAAAACAAGCAATCAGTGTGAAACACAACATCAGAAGCCCTGTTGAATATAAACAAGTGAACAATTGAACAAAGGAAGTATTGATGGTACTTTATGGCTCTCAAAAGGGCAGCAGACTGCTCAACAAAAAGCCCCAGGGCAGTTACTGAGTTCTCTCAGGTTGTTCTCTACTTTCTCAGTCTCTTTTATTTATGTGTCTGAAATACCAAAACCTCAGTTTCACAGAAACGTTTGGCTAAATGCACTAATTAAGACGCCAAACATGACATGCAGCCGCTCCCACCTGCTTCAAGAGGCTGCTTGCTGCTTCAGTAGAAACTACTTCTGTTTCAGCTTAGTGGCTGCACTTGAAAATAAGCCCCACATTGAAAATAAGAATTTAGTCTCATCCCATTCTCTCTCATCCAGACAGCCATGTGCTTCCCGATCTCTCACCGGTTCAGAAAGGTGTTCCCAAAGGGACTGAGTTTGCGGAAAGGTTTGTTGGGGTCGACGACAAGGGCGTTGCCCGGGATGATGTGCTGAACATCCCCGTGCATTATAGTGGTGAAGCAGTCTGTCGTTGGCTCGGGCCCAATCCTGCCACCTGGGTAGTCTCCTTGTTCAAGAAGGTACCTGAAAAGCATCCCCCATGTTCTGTGTTGATCCAAGCTTCCTAGCTCCTGGGACACTTTTGCACTGTAAAGGTCTGTGTTACTTACCTTATGAAGGTAGTCTTCCCTGTTGAGTACTGACCCACCACCAAGATCATGGGTTTGTTGTCGAAGTCGGTATCCTCCAGGCTAGGCGAGTGGAATTTAGAGAAAGCATAGTACTTCTCCAGAGGAAGCAGCTTCTGGCGGTACAGCATCTTCAAGCCCTCAGTCACTGTGTACAACCCCTTCAGGGATTTCACACCCCGCTTCTTCACTTCCTTGGTAGCCATCGAGCTAAACCTAGCGTCCACGAGTCTGAACAGAGCTGTACAGACACCATATTCTTGAGTCCATGAGTCTGAACACAGCTATACAAACATCATGTTCTTGGCACAGCAGAATACGTTATCAAACAAACATTTTCAGGCAACCCCAGCATGGTGTATGTGCATAAATCCAGATGCTGAGGAATGCATGAGGTCTAAGGAGTACTGGAATGTGACTGGGGTTTTTCATCTGAAAAAACAATGCTATACGTTTTCAATGACACTTCACCTCTAATAAATTTACACCTCTAAAGTGGCACAGTCGCAATGGTTGAGGGGTACTTCAGAAAGGCTTAGAGACTATCAAAGAAGAGGATGATGGTGCTTTTAAAAAAAAAAATCCATATACCATTATAGCTTCACCACGGCAACAAAACTGTATTCCAAAATATATCCGAATAGAATGATAGAACTCTTTATGTATGCTGTAGAATGCCTGATGTAGAATGGAGCACGTCATCTGATATAAATGTATCATAAGATCTTGCTGTGCACCTACATAAGTTTGAATGAAAGGGACTGTGGATTGTTGTCACAGTCCCTTATTCAGCATTGGTGTCTTACTGACCCCCCACCATCTGTTCCTCATTTCCCCCTCGTTATTCCATCCTCGTTTTACCCCTGTCGTGTTTAGGAAATCTCTTGAGCCATCTCTTCAGTGTTTTTTTGTGTATTTGTTTTCTTTACAAGGAATCATTCTCTTTTTTGTTGGGATTATCCGACACTCTGATGATCACCTGACCTCAAATCTCTCAGGGCGACAATTTCAGATCCAATACTGGGAACCAGTGCACTGCGCAGTTTTCCTGTTCTAGCATACATATTTTAACTCATCAGGGTATTAGAAACGCCTTTATGATTTGGATTATGTATCAGAACTGGAAAAAACTGAATCTGTTGGACCTTAAGACTGAACTTAAAAACCCCTCTTGCACTGTATATAAACAGACAGGTTTTTTTTCATCTCCTGGTTAAGCCAGAACAGCTGTGCTTTCATTGTTGCCCTTGAGCATGACTGTGAATAGAGGGGACTCCCCTGCTGCAGACCAGTTCTTAAAGGACAAAAAAACAGATTAAATGGAATTGGGTGGAGCAGAGGAAATATGAAGAATGTAGAAATCACACTGCCATCAAAACTGAGACTGGGGCCACAGTCGCCAATTCAGCCCTATGTGTGTGACTATATGATGCATGTAGATGTAAGGAAAGGGATTACATGAGATCAGATAAATCCTAAAGTACATTAAATAATAATGGGAATTAGCCATATTTGCACATACTACCAAATAGGAATTTGCAGATTACTGAAGTACTGGAACATACTAAACAAACAAACATTATCTGCATAATTGCAATTTAGTTAAAATATAATTAATGGATGGAACTTTAAGATTTTGCAAATAAGCATGTACTTCACAAAATATGCACTTCAACATGCCCTCTGACAAATGTTATTTTACAGACACATGCTCTGTGTCTTGTAATGCCTTTAAACCTTTATGGTAGACCAAATTACACTTATAGAAAACACTTATATACACAAAAATCTCAAAAGCATTGTAACATTTAATGAAGTTTTTACCTGTTAACCTGAAGATGAACTAGAAGATCCTGTCCTTCTTCACCCTGTAAAATATTTTATGAAACCAAAACACATACCTTTACCAAACAGACTCTCTAGACTTGTGAAGATTCAGTTCTTTTCGCATGTTCTAAACTCAGAAAACAATAAAACGAATGTAGTCGTGTCCTTGCTGCCTGGTCACTAAGCTGCAGTATGATTTGTGTTAAGAGCCTTAGAGGGTTGTAGTGTTTTCAGCTCCAGATGTTTGGATGGGTGCGGTGCTGGGTCAGTAATTCTCTAAAAAACTGAAACATAATGAGCTAATTTATATAAACAATTGTTCCTTGTCGGTATTAATTTTATAAGCTGAGTTTGTACAGTGCAAGGCCATGGAAGAAAGCTTAGCTACACAGTAATAGGCAAAAATATTGACAACATTTGGCAAAAGTTCTTATCCAATATGTATGTATCAGTGCGGCAGCACTACCTGGGAAATGAATCATTGACTTGCTAACACCTTGTTCTACTTGGCCTAAAGGGTAAGTACCAAAAATACAAAAATAAAACACACACACGCGAAATAATAAAATAGAAATCTCAACCGAGAAAGTGTTAAGAGTCTGGTGAATGATTTTGACGTATAATGTGATCACGTGGCACAAAACCATATATGCATGAGATACAAATGCACATTTGTTGTACATTTATTGCCAATGCCAGAGTTAGCTGGCGACAGAAGTTTATCATATTTTAACTTATTAGCCAAATTATATATTTATTTATATTTACAACCTCTTAAGTGAATATTAGTTGTGATTCGGTTAATTTGATCGTGTTTTTTTCAGACCTTGTCTGCACGTGTTTGCTTAGCTAGTTATTTTACGGTTTAGGTAGCTCACTACTGGCAAAGGCAACTGGTTGGCTATGTACGTTAGCTAACTAACATGTGCTAGCTAGCAAGCTAGTTAGTTCATGCACGCATTACATGAATATTGTACACTAAGTGTTATCAGCTATCTAATATTAACAGTTTTTTTTAATTAAAAGTTTAATTTGCACGTTTCTGGAGAGAAAACGAGCTTGACATGCTAGCTGCGCTAGCGAAATTGTGGAAGCAAATTCAGTTTTTAAAAACAGCGCGATTCTGCATTTCTGTCGAATAGAATATTTGTGATCGTGTAAATTAGAGTAAATTATACATATTTTAAAATAATTACGTAAATAGCACGATTTTTTTATTCTAGCAACATGGCTGAAGAGCGGGTGTCTCCTGAATTCTACTCCACGCACGAGGCGATGGAAGCCGTCAATCCCTCTGATGTAAATTTATCTCTGCTCTCAACTACTGAAAAGCTCTCCGAAGATGTCATCTTCATCAATCCCGTAACCCCATCCCTGCCCTCGCTTCCAGCTATGGAACATCGGCTTTGGATGGACGCTGGAATGAGCAGGGAGACCCGTGGTTAGTAGCCGTGGCTTTACGAGTGTAGTGATATCAATCACTAGAGTCTCCAAAACTAGACTTAACTTCTGTGTATTTGAACAGTTTGGAGATTATTGATTTAAAGCATTTTAGCATACGATATTTGTGTCAAAATAGTGCATCGTTGTCTCCGTGGATACCTTAGTAATATGATATGCATAAAATAAGAAAAACTGTTTTAAATTCTCTTTTAAAAATCTTTTTCATTCTTTTGCGTAGTAAATGCATCAGAAGAACCATTACTTTCTTCAGTGAAGGCCCCTGGCAGTGTCGGTCAGGGAGGGGCAGTGTCCCTGTTTGGACCTGAGCTATTTCCTACAAAGGCAATACAGAGGGCCAAAGTCATAAAGCATCAGTGTTCAGAGTGTAGTAAAGTATTCGGGACCAGCAATGCTCTCAACAAACACCTACTCACGCACCAACCAGATCGACCTCACATATGTAAAATCTGCCAACGAGGGTTTAAACGCCACGATCACCTGTGAGTGGAAACGATTTCTCACAACACTAAATGCCTATGATAAATTCCTGCTACTTTGTCTTTAGTAATAAATTGTGAATCCAGTGAATGTTGTTGAAAGCAACACGATGGTCCAGTGAAAAGGAATGCATTAACACCAAGTCAGATCAAAATCTGTAATGATTTTAACTATGAAGAAAAACATCTCTGGTTGTCTCCACAATATGAAAGCTATTACAAAAATAGGTGTTCAACCCAAGACAGTGACAAATGCATACATGCCTGGCAAAGAGAACCAGAAATTCATCATGTTTGAAATGATGAAATGGCTGCACAACTGGGAATTTGTACTGATGGTCTAACCTGATAATCATTAGTCCAACATTTGTTTAATGTGCTTTAGACATTAGTGGGTTTAGAGTTTTTTTATGTGTCAGATATGAAAGATTACATTGACAATGAACATTTATTGCCAGTTTTAAGCATGACTGACCTCTCTTTTGGTGTAGAACTGGCCACATGCTGACCCACCAGAAGAGAGAAGCACATCGCTGTCCTCAGCCCGGCTGCCAGAAGACGTACTATGACCAGCACTCACTGAGGAGACACTGCTCCACCCAGCATGGCCTGTACCTGCTCCCAGCGTCCTTGCAGCCCCATGAGCCCCACCCCGTGCAGCCTACCCGGGCCCTATGGGAGCCCACGCAGCCGCCTTCTATGGGAGAGGGGCAGCTGGACTACCATTCCCTCTTCCTCTCTTCTCCAAAGGCTGCAGGCTCTCTGTTGGAGGCGTACTCCAGCTGCGGAGGCGGCTACGCGGGGTTCACTTCGGCAGCGACGAACCTTGGGTTGAACTGCTACCAAGAAGAACATAGGCCACCACACCTCAAGATCGGAGAAGGTTGGGAGTCAGCAGTGGCAGGTGCTCCACGTAATCCAGAGAGCGCAGGCAATTTGGCCACGTCTCATGGAGCATTGCCATCCCACCTGTGGACCATGAGTCATGGAGCACAGCCTGGGAGCAGAGTGGTGGACCCAACAGAACCGGAGAACCCCAAGACAAAAGCTCAGAACATCCACGGTTGGGAAAGCAGCCTGCATTTCTCCATGGCAGACTTCCAAGCGTGGAAGGAGGTGTTGTCCGTCCAGCCGTGTGAAGATGTGACTGGCGGCAGGTTGAAGTGTCCCTCGGGCACAGGGTCTCCGGTTCGCGCCAAGCACAGCCGTCCCATTTTGCTGAAGCATCAGCAGCACCTTCCCTACGGTAACGGGGCGGCACTGTGCTCTGGATCACACAGGAAGCTGAGCTCAGAGGAGCCACCTTCTGGCTGCAGGGAGACACAGCTTCCTCTTCTACACCTTCCACCCACATCCAAAACCAGAAAGAAAAGAGTGAGGAATAAGAGCACAAAGACTGCCGATATTGATATACCCGTCCCTCCACTACCTGCACCTAGACCTTCCATGCAAAAACGGCCCAGGCCTCGTCCCGGCTACCTTGTCTCCCCCAGCCAGGTTGCCCTGGCATCCTTTAATGCCACCTCTCTCTCTGTCAAGGTATTGCATGAGTTTTTGCTCTAAATGGAGAGTGTTCAGCTTGTTCTTGTGAGGATCGTTCTCTGCACTGTTGGAGAGTAGATTATTCAGGATAGCTTTTTTTTCTGTGCCGTTTCACTACACAGGGAAGCAATGTTGCTGTTGTGACAGGAGATGGAAGAGAGTCTGGTGCCAGGTTAGAATATGTGATAGTGAAAGTGTATGCAATATCTATCATGTTTTAGGAGACCTCTGTGGCTATTTTTAAAAGGAAATTCTTAAGTTTATGTTGTTCTGAATAAAGGAACCAGGTAGATTATCTAGAAGATTAGTGCTCTGAGCTAGATCTTCTTAGTTTTAAAAAAATCTCCTTGGTTTACTCAGCCAATATCTAACATGTCCTCCTGGTCACAGTGACCAGTCTTCAATACAGCAAGCTCTGGCAGCTTCTTTTGCTGAAATGGATCATCAATTACTGGAGTCAGTGCCCTCTTTGCAGGTACAGTGTCTTACAGTCAAACAAAGAAATAAACCTCACGGAAAAAAACGTCAGTTCTCCTTCAATGTTAATATTTTTGACTGAAATGGTCCTGTTATATCAGGCTTGCATTTCTGTTATGGATATTGCCTGACTCTCCTTCCTATGGCAGAGAGGGGGCATGGAGAGAGATGCTGGATTGGCTGAGGAGTCTCCAGGGCTCCAGCTGTCACCACTGGTCATCCCAGTCTCTGTACCGGTCTCAGACGAGCAGGTCCCATTACACAGACCCTCAGTAAAAACTCATACTACCATATTATAAATTCATCCCATCCCAGTCTTTAGGCACTTTGAGATTATTCATTTAATCAAGAACACTGAATACCTGGTAAAGTTTGTGATGGGTGTTGTTAACTAAGGCCTGTTCTGAGGGATCTGAGAAACACTGCCTTAAGTAATTATGTGTGGGAAGTGCTCCGTGCAGTAAGTGGTCTAACAGTACCTGGGTAAATAAAGAAACAGCTTGCATAGTTTAATACCATCACTGCCAACTGTTAATTGTTGTGTTAAGTATTATTTCATTCAATAATTAGTTATTTCCAGTAGAGTTGAATGGACTCACATGCTTAATAGGTCTCCTCACAGACAGAGAAGGTGCAGAGCGACACAGCACTCTCCAGGAAGAGCCGGCGGTCAGACCTGCTAAGCACCCTCATCATCCCCCGCCCTTCGCCTCCACCCGTGGGATGGCAGGGCTGTCGGGCTGCGGGGGGCTACCCCAGCCAGCTGCGCTCCCCAGGCTACTTGGCCGACCACCTGCTAACCTCGGGCTTCCACCTGCCCCCCTACACTCCGCCCCCCATGCTGAGCCCCCTCCGCCCGGGCACAGGGCTGTACTTCAGCACCCTGCCCAAGCACCAGCCGTGCCCACCGCCACCAGGCATCTACACCGCCTTCCTGGGTGAGTGAAAGACTTGACGAGAGTGTGCCAACAGTGCTTGCCATGGCTGGATTATGTGTTTGGTTTTGTTTTGTTATGTAGTCGCAGTGGAATAAAAGTGTGGTTTACACTACCATGATAATGGATTTGCCAGAGTGGGAATCACTTCCATGCATACTTGCATAATGGGACTAATGTATCTTGTTTCTGTTGTCCTCTCATTACAGATGGGAAAGATGGCATCTCTTTGAGGACGGACAACATGGTTGTCAATACAGAGCCGTAAGTCACTGCTGTTATTATAATCAAGGTAATAGGTTTATTAAAATAGGTTTATTATAATAGGTTTATTATAATCAAGGTAGTAGGTTTATTATAATAGGTTTATTATAATAGGTTTATTATAATCAAGGTAATAGGTTTATTATAATAGGTTTATTATAATCAAGGTAATAGGTTTATTATAATCAAAGTAATAGGTTTATTATA
>JAOXYF010000003.1:3322659-3466099 GCA_028565775.1 Sternarchorhynchus goeldii | reverse complement strand
ATCAAGGTAATAGGTTTATTATAATCAAAGTAATAGGTTTATTATAATAGGTTTATTATAATCAAGGTAATAGGTTTCATATGAATTCCAGCGAAATGGGAAACCCTGCAGACCAGCTACACGTTATGTCTGTTCACCTGGTTGTTCACAAGTGATGCGGATGTGTATTTTTCTGAGCAGACGGATCAACGTGGGAGCCCGTTTCCAAGCGGAGATCCCCCCACTACGAAACCTGCTGCTGATGCTGTATGACGAACACCCTGCTCAGCTCGTCTGGGCTCCATGGGGAGACCTTCCCAATAACCTGGACACGCAACACAGGGGTTTGTGTCGCCAATACACATACAAACACACTCACAACATAACCATCTGAAAACAAGTTATTCAGCTTATTCATAAAGGTCATTTAGGAATGACCTTTACGTAAAAGAATTTTCAGGAAAGCAGTTTTAATGGCTTTAAACAGGTCCAGAGAAGTGTCTTATCTGATGAGCATTTGCTGTGTCTTGTTGAGAGAGCTGCAGTAGTAGTTGAGATAGTGTGTGTGTGTGGGGTTTTTTTTGCGTTGTAGTCACAGAGTTTCTGGACATGTGCTGTTCCAGTGTGCTACCAGGAGGGGGTACCAACATTGAACTTGCCCTTCATTGTCTGCATGAGGTCCAAGGAGACATATTAGTAAGCCTGTCTCATCCACTCAGCTTCGTGTGTTAGCAGTTCATGAATGTTGCATCTAAAGTGTTAACCCTGGTTTTTATTATTATTATTATTTGAACTAGGCTGCACTAGATTTGCTCTTAGTGAGAGGAGATTATCGGACATCCTCCCATCCACTAAGTGACTACCACTATGCAGGTAAACCTGATTGGGTTTTTGGCTGTTGGGTCCATGATGTTATTGTTTTATCAGACTATAGGACAGTGTTTTTATCAGACTAAATTATCAGTGTTTTATCAGTATGTGAAGTTTAAACAAATCAGCATACCTGCCACTGTCATTTGAAGGTAAGTGGGTTTGGTTAAAAATGACCCCTAAACCCAAATGTAGTCGATCGATCTTGATCATGTTTATTATCCCACGTTTTTTTTCTATAATTTTGCACTTGCACAAATGTTACTGTCTTACCAGAAATCTTTTCCTTTAAACACTAGGGTCAGACCACTGGAGTGCTCAGGAGATGAAGCTGTTTCGGAAGGCTCTGCTCAACCACAGCAAGGACTTTCGGCTAATCCATAGTGTGGTAAGACAGTTGGCCTCAGAGCTCACACTCCAGTTGCTTCAGTGGCCACAGTAATAGAACCTTTTCTAACAGTTGCAGACCAAAGCTGTGGCCCAGTGTGTGGAATACTACTATTCCATGAAGAAGGTGAAGAAGTTCAAGCAACGGACCAGAGGAGTGGAACAGACCGAGGGAACCGGAGAGATCTCTGTAGGCATCGTCATACAAGCCAGATGTGGAAAATGCTTTACGCACCCACGTAGTGATTAGCTATTTGCATTAAACCTGCAAACTAGCCTTTTGCTCAGACCTTCTGCTCAGGAAAACCACTCACGATTTGTACTCTGAAAATATAAATGTTTATGGCACAGGCTACTGCAAAGAAACACTTAGTACTTCCTTTGTTGGGCTGCAGGCTGAAACCCTCAGTGCTCCAGAGGAACAGTGTGAGAACAGGATTGGGCCCAGATCTCCAATTGGACTCAAGGGAGGACAGTCCACTGAGAAAAAGCAGTTTACCTGCGAGGAGTGTGGCAGGTTTGCATTGTACAATATGACTGAGCTGTGATATGAATATGACAATCATGTGATAAATGTTGAGAGTTACCAGAAATGTTTTCATGAGGTATGTATGTCCTTCAGGGGTTTTCATAAGGTGAAGAGTCGCAGTGCTCACATGAAGACGCACAGGCAGCGGGAGAAAGGGAGCTCCTCTGTGGACAGATGGTTCAGTGGAGACCACAGTCAAGGTCAAGGAGAGGATAGGTCACAGGTCATCTGGAACCCTGTACATGCTTGAAAGGTGCTTCCAGGACCACTTAAATGAGATAAGGAATTTCAAAAAGATCTGACCCTATATGAATCAGGCGTATGGATGGTGATCAGGTGGCACAAATATCTCTGTTGTGGGAGAAGCTAGTGATTCTAAATTTGAGATTTTATCAGATTAAAAAAAATGTAAAACAAGAAACTTGGTATAAAATCACTTGGACTTTAGTATCAATTGGTATGAATTAAAACTTATGAAAATATGTTTTCATAAAACATTCAAAGTGAAAACAAATTCAATGTAAAAGACAGTATTTAGAAAAGCCAAATTTGCCATACCGTTGGGATCAGTTTATTGATTACATAAAAGACATAGTTTTTATTTTGTTTTGTTCAAAGATTTTAGTTCTTGATGTTCTTATTCAGGAACAAAGAAGAAATATGTCTGTTTTTAATACCCCAACAGTTTATACCAGTTTTTTTTACTTGTATAAAGAAACTTTGACCTTATTTACCTTATTTTAACTTTTAACTTATTTTTGTATTTTTACTAATTTTACCCACCTGCAACATCATAATACAGATTAATTTCCATCCATCGTTTAGGGACATTGGTGTCCTTTTTTTTTGGTACCCCCACCCCGAGTTTTATCTCAAGCATAAGTTTGATTATATAATTTAAATTTTACATGAGATTCATTTAAAAACTAAAGAAATTATTTTGGGAATTAATTAGGTAATTTTTTAGAACAGCCAAATTTTTTTGTTGCATTAGTACTCCATTCTGTTTGTAAATGACTTCCTCTGATGATTAATTATTTCTGCTTTATTAATCCACAGTTCAAGGCATGTTATCAATTTGTACCTCACCTTTGTATTCTGAGGGAAAACAATTATAGTTATATTATTTCGGTTTGTTTGAATTAAAAGAGCACCATATTGAATATTCCTTGAATTTACTAGAGAGTAACCGTTTCTTTTCTGATTGAAATTGTTTTCAGTCACTTTAATTTGACATGCAATGATGGATTACATCTTTAAATCTACTGTCACATTTAGGGAAGATATAACTAATATGTTATGTGTAAGGTTACTGAACTTGTCATTTTCCCATTAATATGTACATGGAAGAAACAATAACTATTGAAATACATGCATGAACTTGGCAATACTTTACCTATAATCACCACATATGCAATGACTGAGAGACAGTTATTCTTAAGTAACAATATATGTAGGCTTTTACCCTGTAATTTAACACTTAGGTAATATTTAACGGCCACATAAAACGATCTATTTAACATACGGAATACATCAGAACCACAAGACAATTGTTCTCCAGAACTCCCAGAGCCCAAACACTAAAAAAAATGTAGTGTAATAATTTCCTTAGACGGAACAGAAATTAGGTGTTGTTTCAAACTATTAATGACATTTCTGTGATTGTTGTAAATCTTAAATAGCTGCACAACTGTTAAATTTGAAACTTGTAAATATTACATGAATACTTGTCTAGTCGGGGCTTTTAACCACAGACCCCGAATAGTTTATTTTGATACTTGTGTGAAAAATAAGGTTGTGGAAAGTATCCAAATGAGCTTCTTACACTTGAGAACTTTAACTCTCATAGGTTTCTTCATAAGAGCCACGTGTCCATAGAGAATGACTGTAGATCATCTTCGCTCACACCTTACTGTCATAGGACACTAAGGTCTGGTAGAGGCTGTCTCTGCTTTGGTTCCCACTAGCAGCACTGTTATGGTCACTCTCTCGATGGCCTGAAGGACCACCTTTAAGCTGCTCCACATAATCACAGTTCTGATGAAGAAACAAGATGTGGTCTAGATGCTTGGGTCCCAGCATGGCTCTCCTGTGAGCCACAGGACACTCTCTTGGGGCAAAAGCCCGGTCAGCCGGGATAGCTGTCGCAGGGATGGCCAGAAACTTGCGGGCGAGTCGGGCCACAGCAGGGAAGCGGTGCTCCTTGTTGCGCCACCAGTGCAGCGGCGAGAGGCTGCGTTTGCACAGCGGCTCAGCTATGTAGTTCTCCAGCTGCTGGTGGATCTCAGGCATGCGCTCTGTGGGATCCTCTCCCAGGAGAATGTCGTACATGCTTTGAGGAAGTGGGCTCATTCGCATTCGGGCAGAGAGCTGCCGGTCGCCTCGAAGCGGTGTTGTCAGGCCAGCTGCACCGGCCGCTCTTTTGCGGCCGCCACCGACAGCTTTGGAAGGCGAGCCGAGGTGCAGGGTCTCGTTGACCTGTTCTGGAGAGGAGACGGGCACAAAGGTCCCATTCTGCTGAAGCTCAATGCTGTCCCCCTCTTCTGCTGAAGCACATGACTCTGGCGAGTCCAAGGATGCCACCGCGGGGATGGGCAGTGGGTCATCCAAGCCCAGAACCGGAGCTTCCCCTCCAGTCTCGTTCTCTCCCACTTCCAAGGTTCTGTCCGCTTCCTGAACTACAGCCCCGTCCTCCGCATAAGCCTGATCAGACAGCAACTCTTTGACCTTGTCATGCAGCTTGCTGCGAGCGTGTGGGCTGAGGAACCGCATTTCCTTGAACCTGGGGTCCAGGAACGAGGCCAGCACGGCGGGGCTGTCGAGCAGCGCCTCCTCATCGCTGAGCTTCCAGCGCTTCTCCATCCCGGCACGGATCTTCTCCATGACCCCCCTGACCAGAGGGCAGCCACACTCAGCCATGTTCTGTCCCAGGAGCCGGGACACCCCCTGCAGGCATGGCATCAAGGAGGAAATGGCAGCATTGATGTCTTCACTCAGGAAGGACGCAGCAATGCGCACGGTCCTTAGCACCGGTACCAGTTCATGCAACAACCGCCACTGATGGTCAGCTAAATTGGGTGCTGCTTTTTGCTCCTCCAGCACTGAGCTGACCACCCACTTAAGCTCCAGCAGGCTCTCGCACATGTCGATGGTGGTGGCCCATCTGCCTGGGTCATCGAGGACCAGACGGGCCGCGCCCTTGTTGGCAGCTTCGGCTTTCTGGTTCAGAGCCGCCGCCGCGTTGGTGTCGTGCTGGAAGTGCAGGATGATCCCACGGGCGTCTGCAAGCGCCTGTCTGACAGTCTCTACATTAAGTCCCTCCTGGACACAGATTTTGAGAGCCTCCCCCGCACACAGAAGCGGCACCCAGCTGTCCGGAAGCGACATAACGGGAGCGTGACTGGGTCCAGGAAATTCCTGTTGGTATTCCTGATCGAGAGCCATGTTGCCCTGCCTCCTCCTGCCATCAGCACCCGAGGGAATGTCATACACGATGCAGAACACGTAATTCTCGGGAAGGTGAAATTCAGAGAGAACCGCTTTCAAGGTGTCCGCAAACTTCGCAGGACCCGCCTCGCTGTCGCCGCCTTTGTATTCTGGTATGGGACGAGTCTCTAGAACACAGCGTGCCAGGCGCCAGTTGGAGTCGACAAAATGCGAACTGACCGTGAGGTAGAACTGGCCACTCCCTTCAACCCCACAGCCCTCCACAGATCGCCAGTGTTCGGTGCAGAGAGCCAGACAGCGAGGGGCGAGGCTGGTTTCAAGGTGCTGCTGCAGACACTGTTTGAGAATGTGGTAGCGATGCCACAGGAGGCTGCCGAGCAAAGAGGGAGAGGGCACTGGATAGTTGGGCTCGAGGCAACTAAGCAACAGTCTGAATCCTCTTTCTTCCACCACCGACAATGGCTGCAGGTCTCGAAACACCATCTCCAAGATGAGCTCTGTAAAGACGCCTGCCCGCTTGTCACTGCAGCCCCGAGTCCCACTGTTGTTGCTGCTTCCGCCGCTGCTGCTGAGTGTGCTGTTGATCTCCTCTGGAGAGAATCCGTACGCCGGATCCATGTCCGGGTTGGGAATGGAGTTGGCGTTCGACGTGCCGCCTCCGCCCGCGGAACTAGGGGGGTACGTGGTGCACGTGTGTTTGGTCTCGGCGGCTTCGACCGATGCTTCCTCGTGCTGCTCCTCCTTGACGACGACGGGTACCACGGGCTGAAACGCCCCCGCTGGAGCGTCGCCTCCCACGGCGGACGCAGCGAATCGGCCGCTGAGTAAAGCGGACTGGGCCATCTGTGGATGCAGTGCCGCGGGGTTCGGGACGTCAGCCGTGTTGGGAGGGGGCACTGCTCCATCACGAATGCTGTGCTTGCGTCCCAGGTGCTCTCTCATAGATGTGGTGCTGTTGTGAAAAGACAACTGCCTCTTGCAGTGGTTACACTCGACTCTGTACATGCTAAGCTGGGTGTAGTGGTCCCACACTTTGGACGTGCGGCGCTCAGAAAAAGGTAAAATACGGTCCATTCTTCTCCTCAGATTTGGAGTGCTTAGACTACCAGGCCGCCTTCGAGCCTCCATTTCTGTGGATCAGACTGTAGATGAAAAACAAAAGGTTAACTTCTGTTAACTGTTCAATGTGTACCTGTAGACTCATTGCCCTACATTTAGGGCAGCCATGCAAAACTATTTTTTCAAAAGTTCCACATAAATTAATCATTTGTGTTTTATGTATGACGATTACGGCATGTCCATCATTCTTCAAATCATGATGTGAGGTAATTAAAGTAAAGCAATCTTGTGTAATTCTAAAATAATATTTTATCGTAATTCAGTTCACTTCACTTCAATGTTCTTCCGGGCTAACCCTGCCATAATGGTCTAACATTTCATTCACGTAACAGCCCTCATACCATTAATACAAAGAACACGCATATCTGCTTAGATGTAACACGTGTTGAAAGCAGTTGCAGTCGCATTTCTACCACCCAAAATAATGCACAAAAATAAGTAATACCTTTACTGTGAAGTTTACAACATCGTAGGATTACAAAACGGCCTCCTTCCACATTTGCGACCTCTACACTGGAAATGGTTTGAGTGGTTGCTGTTAGAGCAGGAGTACAAATTACGAGACATAAAAAATAACGGACACTGTACGAAATCCTTAAATCATTGCATACGTGGTTGGAGTACAACATGCATTTTATCCATTAGTCTTTAACGCAATTCAGTTAAAAAGATGGGAATACCACACTTTAGCAACATATTACTTACGAATACACAATTACCTTTACGTAGGACATTTGTTCCTGAAAAACAAAATTTTGTCCGCATCCCAGAGCTGTCACGTCACTGCAATTCCACTTCCGGCTTCCGCGTGATGCGTCCATTAAAAACACAGCAGAAGGCTGATGTGAATTGCACCTTGGTTAAACGCATTTATTAATAAACAGTAACTATCTCCTTATCAGGCAGATAAAATGGACTATTCTGGTAAAGAGAAAGAAGCCATGGCTCTAATTGCGGAAGCTGATAAGAAGACGAAAACGTCAGGATCGTTCTTTGGAACGTTTTTTGGGTAAAGTGTCAATTTCATTTAATATAGCGAGGTTAGCTAGTGTAGCTACCATTTAACTAGGTAGTCAAAATACCACTTTCAGCTCATTTGTTAAATTTGTTATTTAGGTATGTCGTAGTTAAATCTTTAAAAAGTATGATATTATAAAACATGTATTATAAACATGTATAATAACTACATAATAACAATTCAGGCTGTCATTCATTATTTCGAAAGCTATTTTCAGCACTACTTTAAAAACGCTGATGTTCAGTAAATGCAAATTTATTACAAATACTTTTTCTAGAAGTTCTTCCAAGGCCGAAGAGGCGTGTGATATGTACGTAAGGGCTGCCAATATGTTTAAAATGGCAAAGAACTGGCACGGTATGTGATATTAATTGGTCCTCTTAGTGTCTCTTGACCTGGTAGTATCCCTTGATACTTCAACTAACATTACCTGGTACTTTCTTCCAGCGGCAGGAGATGCTTTCTGCAAAGCCGCCAAGCTCCGCTTGCAAATGCAGAGCAAGCATGACGCTGCCATTCACTTCATCGATGCTGGCAATGCGTACAAAAAAGCCGATCCGCAAGGTAGCGTGTGCTTTCTCTGCACTCTCTTATTCGCTGCATTTACGTTGAAATGACTGAGTGCTGAAATGGCCTTCGTCTCTTTACCCCTAGAGGCCATCAAGTGTCTCACTCTTGCCATTGATATCTACACAGACATGGTAAGAAAGGAACATTTGTTGTGTTACAGAAATAATCTTGCTGTCAAGAGGTAACTGATATATAAATTCGTTTTAGAGGGAAAAATTAATTTGGACTACGTTTACAGGTAGGCGGTGATTTCACATTCCTGTATTTGCTTCCACAGGGACGTTTCACCATTGCGGCAAAACACCACATCTCTATAGCTGAGATCTATGAATCTGAGTTAGTGGACATTGATAAAGTGAGTGGGACGCTTAACTCTCTGTACAAATTTCATCTCAGATGTGCAACAGATGGCCAACAGGTCTTTCCTCCACCTGAATTATGCATTATCCAGTTTAATTAATGCAGTTCTCACATATTCTGATATTTACCTTCATCCAGTTCTTTTTATCTCTGTGTTTACATAGGCAGTTGCCCACTATGAACAGGCTGGTGATTATTACAAAGGCGAGGAGTCTACCAGGTATTTCTGTGTTCCAGTCCCCCCCAACCCCCACCCCCCGAAACGATATGACCAAAACATTGTCTAAGATGTTCTATAGTCAGTTTTATCTTTTTTCTGTAGTGCGGCCAACAAATGTTTTCTTAAAGTGGCTACATATGCTGCCCAGCTAGAGCAGTACCAGAAAGCCATTGAAATTTATGAGCAGGTATGTGTTGTAATATGCAGAAAATTATAACCGAATTATTAATTAAATAATACATTAAGCTTTTACATTAAGATATTTTAAGCTAACAGTTTCCATTCAGTTAATTCCAGTACATTCCATTTTGAATCTGTTCAGATCGGGACATATTGCATGGACAACACTTTGCTGAAGTATGGTGCTAAGGATCACTTCTTCAGGGCAGCACTGTGTCACTTCTGTGTTGATATGCTGAATGCCAAGGTGACTCATTAATGATCCCTTAATGGCAGTTCCACAGCCAGCCTCATGATGCTAACAATGAGCCCTTTGTTGTTTTCATTTCTCATTTAATTCTCATCTAGCTGGCCGTTCAGAGATACGAGGAAATGTTTCCTGCTTTCTCAGATGCTAGGGAATGCAAACTCATTAAGGTTTGTTTTTTTTCTTGGTTTGGTATTTGACATTAGTTTGACATACAGTATCTCACAAAAGGGAGTACACCCCTCACATTTTTGTAAATATTTTATCATATCTTTTCAATGGACAACACTGAAGATATGACACTCTGATACAATGTAAAGTAGTCAGTGTACAGCTTGTGTAACAGTGTAAATTTGCTGTGCCCTCAAAATAACACACAGCCATTCATGTCTAAACCGTTGGCAACGAAAGTGAGTAAAACCCCTAAGTGAAAATGGCCAAATTGTGCCACAGGTGTCAATATTTTGTGTGGACACCATTAATTTCTAGCACTGGTTGTGTGTTTGGGGTCATTAGCATGTTGGAGTACTGCCCTGCGGCCCGGGATTATGCTCTGCTTCAGTATGTCACAGTATATGTTGGCATTCATGGTTCCTTCAATGAACTCTAGCTTCCCACAGCCAGCAGCACTCATGCAGCCCCAAACCATGACACACCACACCAAGTTGCTTGATTGTAGGCAAGACACACTTGTCTTTGTACTCCTCACATGGTTTCTGCCACACACACTTGACACCATCTAAACCAAATAAGTTTGGTCTCATCAGACCACAGGACATGGTTCCTGTAATCCATGTCCTTAGTCTGCTTGTCTTCAGAAAACTCTTTGTGGGCTTTCTTGTGCATCATCTTTAGAAGATCTTCTAGTCCAACAACCATGAAGACCAATTTGCTACAGTGTGGGGCATATGGTCTGAGTACTGACATGCTGACCCCCTCCCCCCACCCCTTTAACCTCTGCAGCAATGCAGAGCCAGGCATGGCGAGGACTGTTCTGAATGTAATCTGTTAAGGCACTGTATGGTTTTCAGCTCAGTTTCAGAGCAATCATTTTTTTTATCAGATCCTCAGAGAGTTCTTTGGCAAGAGGTGCCATGTTGAACTTCCGTACAAGCTGTACACTGACTACTTTACATTGTATCAAATTGTCATATGTTCAGTGTTGTCCCATGAAAAGATATAAAATATTTACAAAAATGTCAGGAGTGTACTCACTTTTGTGAGATAATGTAACTAGGGCAAATTAAATGTTTTGATATTGTCATGGGTATTTGCATAAAACAAACTTAAGAAAATACATAATAGTGAAAAAAGTTTCTTTACAACCCTGATGAAACTAAAGATTTGTGTGTGTGTGCGCATGTGCATGCATTTCCTTCAGATGTCCCCTAAGCTGCAGTTACTTCATTATTTACTTAATTTAATGTTTAACAGAAACTTCTTGCCGCACATGATGAGCAGGATGCAGATTCATATACTGATGCTGTAAGTTCTCATATATCACCTGTCCCTGATATAAGGAAAATAAACAAGCCGTTGTCCTTTTGAAAAAGGACCATATCCTATACGTATTTCTGCTGATAAACCTTGTGTCTCCGAAGTGATCGTTCTATCATTTTCTAAACACATGCAAAATCACTGAAGTTTAATGACTGATTTATAGAGTAGATTATTGCTGATACACGTGCCCAAGTATCTTGTTTTACTTTTAGGTGAAGGAGTTTGACTCGATCACAAGGCTGGATCAATGGCAGACCACCATGCTACTGAGAATTAAGAAGACTATTGAGGAAGAAGAGAGCGATCTCCGTTAATATCATGCAGAGCCTGACGTGGACTCTGACTCATGACTTGCTATGCACGTTTACTTCAGCTGAAATGTTCTTCCTAAACCCAAAACCCATTCCTTGCTTTTAACTTTTGGAGTTCCTTTTACAAAGTTCACAAAGGCCCAGCTGCTTCTTTCAAATCCAGTTCTCAAAACAAAAGGTTTTTCATTCAAAGAATAGCACTGTGAACTCTTGTAGAATAGCCCCAGTTAGAATATATCTTGCACATATTTATTTCTGTTACAGTTGTAGCGCTCTACTTGCATTGTGTTTGGTATATCTTATAAAATTGAGTAGAGCTGTATTACATTAATATACATTTAATTTATTTAACAATTTTAATTTATTTTATTATAATCAATTTTATTACTGATCTAGCAATAGGCTCAGTTGCATGAACATTTCCCATCTAACAATGGAAAATATGTAAACTTGACAATTTTGTAAAAAATATATATATATTTCTTGCCAAGGACTGAAATGGTCCTAACTGCTATTGTCCTCTATTGAGGAAGTTCCATCAGCTTTCATTTTTAAACATGATTACAAACAAATTCCACAGTTAATGTCAGTAATGTTTTTGTAGGAATTAATAGCAGTAATGTAGTTTTTGTAGGACACATTCCACAAAGATGACAACCAGTGTAGTGTTCATCTACATATTTAACTTCATCTGTATATTTAACTGGATCAACCATAACTGTTTACTATTTATCCTGTTGATGAAAGCTCTGGCTTTTTTAACCAGACGTTTGTGCGTTTTAAACTTGTGTGTAATTAATTAGCATTTTTCGACAGAAAAGGAACGTGTTAAAACATTCGGTGACTAAACCTTGCTTGCTTCTTACCTTTTCTGTTGTTGCTTTTTGCCTTGTCCGTCTCAGTTACAAAAAGTAACATCGACATATAAATTGTTTAAATGGTATAAATTATTTCATACTGTTAACAAACCTTTTGAGCTCAAGGAAAAATAGCTCAGATACTCTCAGTTCGCATTACATGTAACTTAGCTAAGCGGCGGCATGTGATCAGGGCTATTACAGTTCACAGCAGGTTATGGCCTGGAGAACATTAGTCCACCGAATGCAGCAGGTATGTTTATGGCATGTAGAAGCAGTTTCTCTGATGCATGAATGGGGCCCCATTGTAAACAAGACCAATAAAGGAAGGGCCCAGATCCCTGATCTGAAGTGTTCAGCAGGGGCAGCTGGAGGCTTGCATGGGTCCCGCATGTTGGGCTTACATTCCAGCCACGTATTTAACACCTTCTGCGCCAACACAAAATTGCATTTAAGGAGAATGAATAAATTCACTCTTACTCAACTGTTTCAGATGTCTCAATATGACCCGTTTATATAAAACAAACTGTTCAGCAGCACTTTTGAGTCTTTGAAGGTAGGAACAGAACATTAAATAGCAACTGTCTAAATACCATCAGTACAGGTCTTCAGAACTTAGAAAACCAATCTATGCTGAACTAAGTTTAATGCTGTTAAAACAATAGTTAAAAAAAGTAATTATATTGCATTTTTCTCAGGTGTATCCAAGTCCCTCTTTCTCAGTCGTCCTCCTCTTCCTCATCATCCTCTGCCTCCAGGCCTTCGTTTTCCTCCTGATCGGCCTGCTGCTCCTCCAGGGCAGCCTTCAGGGCCTGCTCCTCCTCCACGCTGGGATCCACGACCTCCGTCACCTCGGGCCCGCTCGGGTACTCACTCTGTGGTGGGGGCGGCACGGTCGGGGAGTAACCCTCGCCAGAGTACTTCAGCCCCCAGCCGACGTAGATGTTCTCGAACTTCCTGTAGAAAACCACGGTTTACACATGGGTTATGCAAATTATTTACACAGGTTACGCATGGCTTACAACCGTTGTATGATGTCTGTGTGAAAACGAGGCTCTTACTTGCCACACGCGTAGGCAGTGGCACCTGGCCACAGGTTGGAGTGGACAACAGCAATGGCAAACTGAGGAATGAGGTGGGATGAGATTCTGGTGCTCCAGGGAGGAGTATCATTTACCTCTGAAATGTCAAAACATGCATTCAGCTCATATTCACTATATAAAATACAAGTATATAGTGTATATAATTATATATATATAATTATATAGTGTAATAAAATTCACTATATAATGTATATAGTGAATGTTTGTACAGATAGCATGCTTGTCACAGTAATTTAAAAGAATGTTTAAAAACACTGTTTAAAATGTTTAAGAAAATGACAACTAGTGCAGACCTGTTAGCCTAATACATTTTGCTTTGTAACTGACACATATTGTCATGAAAAACATCAGCATTTCGTGGTGAAGTTTTGTTTTAAATCTTACAGAGAAAGCTTCAGTGCCAATTCAGCTTTTGTTTCCTAACAAACTGGACTCTTATATTACTTTAGTCTGGTTTGGGAGAGTCCCTTTTTTACTCCGTAGTAAGGACAATGGCTTAGACTGAGTTCCAGAACTAATTTAATCCACCTGCCATTAAGTTGCCCACTACAAACAGGCTGGTGATTATTACAAAGGCACAGAGATAAGGGTGAGAAGGGCACAATGGTCACTTGGAGAGTGCCCTACCACAAATAGTACTGTAAATGAATGCATGATCCTGTGGCTGTTTTCATGGTGGGGGGAGGCCAGCAGGTGGTTACTTTTGATTGGTCAGTGGTAGTAAACATGGTTTCTTGGTCAAGATAAGACAGAAGGGAGTCTGGTCCAGGGGTGGAGACTGGGTAGAGGGTGGTGGAGGTTTGGGGAGAGTGGAGCTGGAGAAGAGGTTTTGGAGCTGGTGCACTGAGGAGTCAGGTTTAGAAAAATCCCTCCCTGGGCCTTGCTCTGCTTTTCTCTCTCTCTCTCTCTCATATATATGTATATATATATATACGAGTATATATAACTGTTATTCTTAACATGTTACCTCTAACCGATTGAAATGTGTAATTAATGGGTTGTAATATTCAAATAAACCCTGTTGACTTAATCCTAAACTCTTCCATCCTGCACCCTTGTGTATAACGTTGTGCTTTGTTCGGTATTTGTGTCTATTGTTACTTACTTATTAACCCTTTAATTGCTTAACTCCACTTCCTGTTGGTTTTAAGTATCCAATATAGTTAGAGAGATGGCCGATACCAATTCCCTGCAAAGTATCCAATCTGCGGTGCACGTTTACTCGGCTAAACCGTAACTTAGGCAAGCTGAACGGTAAACCTCTGACAAAGCAGGCTATTAATTATAGCAAAGAACTTTGTACAATTGCTTACGCATATTCTAGTGTTAGTTATAATACATCAGTAATTATAATTTGGAGTCAGATAAAGCTTCTACATGCATTAAACCTTCACCCGCTCCTCGCTCCTATTTCCGTCGTTGGTTGTAGGTACGCGGGGTAGATAAATATAAACCAAAACCCCTACAGCTCAGTGTCAGGAGTGAACAGGGGCCTCCCAGCTCAGAGCCGCTCTTCAGATCCTTTGCTCTTCTGGGTCCACTGACCTGCATCATCTGACAGCGGCGTGAGAAGCGCCGGCCCGATCTCAGGCTCAGGCTCGTCAGGCTCCTCCCTCTTTTCCTCTTCCTCTGCATCTTCTTCAAAGTCCATCTCGACCTTTTCAGCTAGGTTGACCCACGTACAACGACCCTAACACACACACACACACACACACAGAAAGAAGGAGCATTCGTCAAAAACATTTGACTTACAAACATGAACAAATATGCATCCTGAATTCAGTCTTCCAGTACTGCCACAGCCACCTTTGGCCTTGAGTTCACAAGGGAACTACTAACACTGCTCTCATAATGTTACTTTAAAATCATGTTTCTCATCAGTGTGGCTTCTGCCTTTTCCCACCCATTTATATCTCCAGTGTTCTATAATTGCTAACAAGGCTGAAAGGTAATGCTTTTTATGTCGACAGCCAGCGTATTTGTTAAGCTGCCACCAATGCACCATTGCAGGCTGAAGACGTTTGGAGGAGATCACAATTTTTGCTCAGTTCTGCACATATGGTGTAACAGTATTCACAATTCAGATTTTCTTTGCAGTGCCAATTTACCTGTTTGAGGATGTGCTGTGTGTGGTGCACCCAGGCAGACAGTGACTCTGCCATCTCCTGCATGGGGATGCCCTCGAAGTCAGGATTCTCTTTTATGCTATCACACGCTCCCTCCTCCTCCTCCTCCCCTTCTTCATCCCCAAAGTGGTAGAAGCCCAGTGGGCTGACATGGGTGCCTGCTGATATGCGGGCGATCTGTGCTCGCAGGTAGTTGGCCTCGTTGCCCGGGAACGGCGGGTAGCTCACAATGGGGGCATCAAGCCGCCCAGTGAAGAACTTGCAAATCTGCCGCGCGACTGTGATTTGAGCTGGGGTGACGCTGGGAAGGCGGACCCAGGGCAGGCCTGGCTCCCGGCACACAAAGTAGGTGAATTTGTTTGTGCCGGAACGATGAGGCTCTTTAGGAACTGTGGGGGGTGGCTTGTAGGCTGACTTGGGGAGTGGATCAACCTAAAATAACCGGAAATAAAAAACAACAACAGAGCAATGAGTTAAATTTTAAACACACATCTCTTAATTATGTAATTACTCAACAACTTGTATGGGTATTACCTGATTTTTACTGGGTCCAGACTCATTTCTCACTCATGTCTACATTAGTTAATTTCAATATATTTCAACAAAATAATGAGCTGTGTTTAAGGTTAAAGATATAAATAAGAATGCTTGAGAAATCAGGCATTTACCACTTCTACGTTCTCTCCTTCTTCATCTTCCTCTTGAGCGTCTCTCTCTCTCTCCTCATCTTCCTGCATTTCTTCTGTTCCTTCCTCCTCCTCTTCCTCTCCATCTCTGTATTCCACTTCAGCTACTATGTAGTTTCCTTCAATACCCAGGATCTTGCCCCAGAGGCGGCAGTGTTGCAGGGGCTGCGCGTCCACCAGCTGCTTCAGGGCTAGGAAGATCCTTTGCATCTCTTCCCGTCCCAAGCCCACACTGGCCTGTTCCATAAAGAAACTCAGCTCAGCCACATTGGGAAGTGGTGTCTCCACCTAGAAGAATTTGAAATAAGGCAAAAAAATACAAATAAATAAATGTATGTGAACTTCATTCCATCATAGTAGTCAATGAAACATAATGAAATGCTTGTAATTAATGTCCAAAATATATCTGCAAGGTGTTGGTTTATATGGCAACTTAAGTGTTTTTTCCCCTCTCTCAAAAAAGGCAGTTTTCTCACCAGCTCGTCTTCTTGGTCGCCCTCGTCTCCTGCCCCACGTGAAAACAGGGTTTTCTGTTGTTCAGCTAGTAGTTCTGTGGCAGTGATGACCGGAGCATCGCGCAGAGTGCTCTGCTTGTCTTGAAACATACTCCGCTTCACCTCGCGGCTCATGTCTTCTATCACATCAACAGCGTTCTCCGGGCGTTCGTCCATAACTTTGGTAAGCAGACGCGCTAGGTGGTCATACCTGAAAACAAATGTGACATTTTTCGATACTATCGACGATTCAACTTTGTCATTACACATGTACGAGTACAAGGCAACGAAATGTAGTAGCTGGCTAATTAGCTAGCTAATTTATTAACCATTAGGTATTATTGATGCAAACGATTAGGTCAAATGCACTTGCAAAAAGTGTTCACATTCAAGACAACACTCACAGGTTGAGGTTACTGTTTGTGCTGTTTTTCAACAGGAAAGCCTTGAAATTCATTGCCGCCTGCTGCCTTTGATTATTTATTGGTCCTTCGGCAGTTTCCATTCTGTGATACTTTTGGGTCAAGTCAAAAATAAAGTTGGTCCTTATCTTTAGATGTAAATTTATCTAGCTAGCCTGCATTTGTTATGCGTACTGTACTTTACATGTCCAGAGCAATAACTAGCTAGCTAATGAGCTAATGCCCAAATAGATTTCTGGTTGCCCAAGATACAAATCGCTAGGTACCAACAAAATCGGTTGCCATGACGCTTGGTAACGGAAGTTCAAGCGAGACTTCAAGACCGGGAGGATGGTAAAAGAACGGCAACGCATTTTAAATCAAACTGCCCTTGTAGAGTCAGTTAACTACATAGAACGTCTGCTTGTAAAAAAAGTTCAAAGTTATGAAAAAAGAGAAAAAGAAAAAAACCTACAAATTACATATAAAGAGATTATTTATTTTTGTTTGACAGGACAAAATCAACTCAATTTTCAACAATTTTATAACACTACAGAACTGAAGGGGGGAAAAAGGTTGGAAATATACTGATAAACTATAAATCATACTGGTATCCATTTGAGAGTTCAAGTCTATTCACTGATATTTTACACTTAAATAAATCAAAGCTTCCAGAAAATCAAAGCTTCAACAGTTGGTCCACTGCAGTCAGGCAATGAATGCAGGTGTCCAGTCCCCCTCTGCACTGCTTCATTCAGCATCTTCTGCCCTGGTCTCAGCTTCTGTGATACTGTTCTCAACTGTCTCTTGTGGTTGTTCACTGGTAGAGTCAGTAAATGTCTCCTCCACTGGTGCATCTACCTTTTCCGGAGGAACTGGGGTAGCGCTCACCTCAGCTTCAAGTTCTTCAACCTGCCATGGATAAAATTCAAATGTTAGGTAAAAAAATTGAAGTGTTTGGTGTTAAAGGAAATGCTATTGAGAAAGAATTTTCTCACTTGTGCTGTGGCTTCAGTGGCGATCTCTAGACGTTCGGCACCTGCATCACCTTCCTCCATAGGCTCCTCCTCTTCCTCCTGTTGGGTCAAAGCTACCTGAGGCACTGGCTCAGGAGCGGTGATGAGGGTGGAAGCTGGAATTTCTATTTGCGCTATGGGTATCGTGACCTGTTGGGGACGAACCTGTAGAAGAGAGAGAGAGAGAACTCTAACTTCATATTCTTTTAGGCCTCCCTTCATGTGATGTTTCCTTATTTTTAATTCCCCTGTATTTCTTCTATGTTCATCCCAACATTTCCCAGTTTATTTAGATGCATCAAGGTTTTACCTCTCTCTCCTCCATGGTGTCCATGCGTTCAGGCTCAGGCTGTGGCTCCTGCATCCTGCTGTTGGCCTCCAAAATCGCCATAATGGAGGATGGAATGTGGGCTTGCTGTGGAGTCGAATGGTTTAAAACTCGTGTGTCACACAAAACGAACATGAGCAGTACGACATAAGCAGACTCAAGCCCTTAACTGCACACCACGTTTGCCTGGATAGTTCTATAAATTCTGTCTGGACAGTTCTAGAAGGCTGTTCTAGAACACAGCCGGCAGTCCCCCCCAACCCACCTGGTGCGGTGTGAAGGAACGGACATGCTGCAGGAGTGGCTCCCGCATCTCTGGGCAGCGCTCGAACACGGCGGCCAGCTGCGATGGCGGCAGCTGCAGGAGCACGCTGTACGACTGTGGCTTGGTGCGTTGGCAGCACTTCACAAAGCCCTCCCACACCTTGGGGTACTTCCAGACCTACCGCCGCCGCATGGTTAGAGGCACAGACCGAGTGGAATTAGGTAAGATGAAAAGTAGGGGTTTACTGGTCATACACACATTTTTGTTTTACCCACCTCACAATAACCCAAGCACTAAACCATTAAGAATGTTGAATACCAGTGATGGTGCAAACATGTGGACCATCTAGTGAGCACAGAGGAATGCACTGAAATTTACCCAATTCCATAATCCCACAATAAATATCTCAGCAAATGATGCAATGATGGTCAAGCTGAAACTGGATAATCTACAACCTAAGGATGTTATGTATGCACTTGAAACTCCACAAGCACATCGTCCTTTTCTTCATTTCTGGTCCAAAGAAGTGTCCCTAGAGCAGCTTGTTGAGACAAAATAGGCGCACCTGTTTGAGGATGAGGCGGGACAGGACGTTCATGACAAAGCCGCCCAGGCGGGGGTACATGGTTAGCGACTGGATGACGGTGCGCATTAGAAGCATGGGGAGAGGGTTCTGCTCCATCAGCTGCTGCATGACCACAGCCAGCACCTCCGACGTGTACACGTTCTTCTCACCAAAGCACAGGTTCGTGGCTGCGGGGGGGAAAGGGGGGGGGGGGTTTGCAAAAGGGGCAGGGCTTAAACTTTTAAAACATATTGAAAACATGACAGCATTCAAAACAAGTATTTAAAGCAGTATTAGTCAGCATCGCCATAATGAGGTAAATATTTAGATGACTGACTACATTATGTTGTGAATCCAAAACAGGCTCTGAAGCAGTGGCTTTACCTTTGATGATGGACTTCATGTCACACTTGGTGGAGTCGATGTTGTGGAGAGCGATGAGGAGCTCACCAGGAGTTAGAGGAGACATCGAGGAGCTCCCCTCACCTGAAGAGTGCAGACATCATTAAAGCCATACATACATAATCAAGGACCAGTCAAACAGACAACATAACATGTGACCTCTACCTCACTAGGCACAACCCCTTCTTGTGATGCAGACAAAACCACGCTCTTACTGTGTTGGGTGCCGAGGAGGCGGTTGAAGACCTCCTTGACTACTATGGGATTGAGCTTGATCAGTTTGGGTAATGCCTGGACCACCTCTTTCTGTTAAATGCAGGCAAAAGGGAAATAGATCATTACAACCATAAATACAGAGAATATACAGCCGGTCTTTCAGTGGGAAACAGGACAAAGTGGTGAAGGAGCAGTACAGCCAGACCTTCTCCAAGCCATTGATGACCGGGATGAGGAAACGGACATCTGGCACCCGTTTGTGGTAAAGATCCCTCACTCGCTCCACCAGGTCTGGAGATGGAGGCACTGCAAAGAGCAGGAGAGATGATGTAGATGATGTTATGATGTGGCTGGCTGCTACAGATACACAAAATGGCTCCATCAGACACATAGAGGAAAGCTGTCATGGTCATACCTTTGTCTGTCAGTATGTGCAGACAGCGAGTGACCAGAGTCTCAGCCCCCTTAGGACAGTTCTCCACCAGCAGCAACAGGTCAGGAGAGTTCATACCCATTCCCCTAATCTGCACAGCCAAGGAAGTGTGTGTGTTGTCAGTAGGAGAGACACACAGAGTTCACAAACCTCACAGAGTTCCTCTCATGCATACAGAATAATAGGAAGTGTGAGTAAAGGGGAGGAGCTAAGTAGAAGGGACCGAGGGAGCAAGAGGACATTCAGGCTGAAACCACGGTGACAGAGCGGGATTAGGGCAGGGCAGGGCGAGGCGAGGCGGATCAAGGAGGCGGGGCAAGGCAAGGTGGCTCTCACCGGTTGCTCTATGACGCGGAGCACACTTCGCTTGATGTCGGCGATGGCCTCGGTGTAGACGGCGGCCAGTTCGTGCACCAGCCGGTGGTTGAGGGGGAGGAGCGAGAGGTAGAGGTACAGGCACTGCCGCACTGTCTCCTCTGTCCACGGAGACGCCACCTCTGCACACAAAAGATGCTCAACAGTTACCCAGAAGGCGCAAGTGGCCAAACTGCAGATCCTATTTGCTTAACGCTAACTGCCCTTTGGCGGTACTCATTCATTAACATATTTCTGCTGAATGACGGCTCCATTACGCCCGACAGTGAACATCAAACTGGGAGAGGCTTCTCCAAACCTGTGTCCTCCCCGACTCCGAACAGCAGCGAGGGAGGGTTGGGATGGACGAGCAGCTGCATGTAGTTCAGAGCGAACTTCTCAATGTAGTCTCGCAGGTGCTCCTTCTCGTACATGCGCTTGATGAAGGTGAGGGCGGTGGAGCGCACCTGGAACAGAGCAGGACAGTGCGTCACTCGAGCCCACTGAAGGGAGTCAGGTGGGACTCCCTGACTCACAGGTGGGGCGGTGAACAACCAGAGGGACGCCGACCTTCTCCTTCTCGTGGGAGCTCAGGTCCAGCAGCACGTGGAGATACTGGAACTGTCTGGAGGGCCGTTTGAGGATCAGCTCTTTGAGAGTGGTCATACCCAGGTACACGCGGGACTACACACACATACACATCATACAGAGATCCAGGTAAGAACAGATATATAAATGCCACACCAAAGGCATTTCATGCCACAGCCATAACAAAGGTTGTGTAAAGCCACTCGGTAGAACTTCAGATATGCTGTTGACTGGGGGTCATTCTTACCTCGTCCTCACAGTAGCGTCGGATCACTTCCAGGGCAGACTGAGTGATCAGAGGAGCCTCCAGCACCAGCTTGGTGAATAGCCTAGACCAGACAGGATAGAGCGAATATCAGTGTAACAGGCATGCAGTTCCTCTCTTAGGCCAAACTTTCCATGAAGCTCCAACTGTAAATGCTTCCACACTATCTCCAAGCAGTTCAACAGTGATGGGGCTTGAACTGGCAACCCTCTGATTACTAGTTGAGTGCCTTAACCACTGAGCCACTCTGAACTGTACTCGGGTCAGTGTGTTTGGTTCCACTGCGCCACTCCGTACTGTACTGGGGTCAGTGTGTTTGGTTCCACTGCATGTACACTAAGGGTGGTGTAGCGTCGCAGACTCACCCGTCCCTCTGCTCGGGCCGCTCCTGCAGGCCCGAGAGCAGGGCGAACAGGCAGTGCTCGTAGCTGTCGAGGGAGCCTGAGGGCAGCTGGCCCAAGTGCTGGTTGTACTCCTGGTAGAGCAGTGAGAAGGCCAGGTCACTGCGGCCACGCACGTCCTCCAGGATGAACTGCAGCATGTCGTCCTTCATGGTGCCCTCAAACTGAGTCATCAGCCTGGCCAGCAGCTTCACGCGCACCTGGAAGACGAGAGGTCTTCACGTAACCCGTGCCGCCAGCACGTCCACACCAGACACACTCGAACCCGCGCAGACGTCGTTGGAGCTTAACGCCGTGTGCGGAACGTGGCATTGGCTCCCGGGAGCCATGCTTACGTGAGACATTCCACTCCGTGCGATGGCCTTCTCTGACTGGAGGATCCGTTTCACGGACATGTTGGTTAACTTCTCGATCTGGGAGTCGGACAAGGGCTGGACGACGTCAGCCAATCGGAAAACTTTTTTCCGCCCGCTGCTCCCAGGCACTCTAATAATAAAAACAGGAACAGGAAGTGAGAAAGAATGCAACACATAATCAACCTATGGTCTCCATCAAGTTACCACGCCATCCTCCCTCCCCTACTTAGGCTGGGTAGAGGGCATGATGGGTTCTGGAAGTTTCTTGGCCTGGGGCGTCTCCTCTGCCGCTTGGTTCTTGTAGGCGCCGACCACAGAGATGGCCTGACCCAGGGACACGGCCGACACTCTGCGGATGATGATGGGGTCCTTGGAGGAGGCCTCCTCTCCTGCGGCCTCTCCCTCTGCCTCCTTCCCCTCCTCATCCCGCACCCTGCACTGTTCCAGACCTGCAGAGAGACAGAGATACTAATATGCGATACTAATATTATTCTGTGATGCTAATATGCTTTAGAACGCAGACATTTGGAATTACAAATCAATGTTCAGAGAAGTGGTCCATTGCTATCAACCCAGCACAACCCAGGTTTCTGGTGCGCGTAACACCAGTCAAAAGCTTCTAGAGGGCGGCGCTGACCTGGTCCGAGCCCGGCTGCCGTCATCTGCGTGGCCATCAGCCTGGCCAGGTGTTTGATCTGGGCGTCCGTGCCCGCTGACTCCACTGGCGTGTAGGTGGCCTGGAAGGAGGCGGGCATGACGTCCGGCAGGTAGACCATGCTGATCAGCACCTGTGTTGAAGACACACAACACTCTACATTCCAGCTGCACTCCTGCCATGTTGATTCACCCGCTTCTGCTTTGGGAAAATGGACTGATAGTGTAGATCTCAATGTGTATTAATCAACAGAATCTCAATGTGTATTAAATAGAGAAAACAGACACTGAGAGGCATCTAGAGATGTGAAGGTATCCAGAAACAACTTGCTTCAAGAGAAGATATTTACATGCAATAATGCCAATGTAACTACAAATAGGCCCTTAAGCTTATGTCTACTGAAGAAGACAAAAATGTACCAGGTTGGCAACATTTTCAGGTGAGAGCAGGGGCAGCAGGAACTCTGCGGTGAGGTCTATGGCAGACTGCGTGCCCGTACTGGACGATGGCTTGGGTGCAGCAGCAGGAGCTGGTTCTTCCTTATCCTCATCATCCTCAATCAGAGCAGGTTCTGTGTGACAGAACAAACGATCCTGAGGTCTTATTCAAACGGATGAGCAAGCTGAAACATCAGTGCAAGCACAAATCAGTGGCAGTAAGAAGCATCGTTGTCTTCCACAGTGAACTACCTCGAAACATTTAGAAAGAACTCCCCACTAAGCACACTCCCCCATCTTAAACTCCCACTCACCCATCTTAATTCTCTTGCCCTCATTGTAGGGCTCGTGCCTGGGCCGTTTGCGGGCCGGGGCAGCGGCGGGCACGCAGCGGGCGATGTCACCCTGGGCCATACCCAGGTCCAGCAGCAGCGTGGAGATCTGGCCGTGGTAGTCGAGGCTGCTGGGGTGCCGCAGCACGGCCACCAGGTGCAGCTTGAGGTTCTTCCGCACACTGCTCACCTGAGACTTGGCCAGCGTGGGTGGAAGGTTGGCTGTTGGAAACAAGGGTGGAGGACTGAAAGGGTGAGTAACACGACCGTGACCCCCCAGTTTACCAGTGCAGTTCTCAGTAATCCACAGACGGTCCATGTTTTAACTCTGATAACATTTCATAAGCTTATATTACAGCACATGCCTTTAAGTTGAGGTGCTGCTATGATTAACCTGTAACGAATTTAGTTCACACCGCATATTAACTATGCATAACAGATAGTATTAGCCCTGCATGACTTCCCAGAATTACACAGCACTCTTTAAAAACCATGTTAGTCACCATAACGACTACAAGGTGTGCACTCACCATGCAGCGTCTCGTAGGCCTGCACCACCTCAGACATGAACATGGGCCTCTGGCGGGCCAGCGTGGCCAGAGAGCCCAGAGCCGTGGTGAGGTTGATACTGGAGATGGCCGGGTGCACCATGAACTTCAGCAGCTGCTCCAGAGCCGACTTCCCCTCCTCAGACAGGACATCTGGGGGAGGAGGATGATGGAGGGCAGGGAGGACAGACACAGTGGCAAGGAGAAAAGGAGGTGGCAATTAACTGCTGTGGGGGTTTCATAAATAAACAACACCATGAAGGCTCGTGAAGGAGCCATTTTAATTTTTTTTTGTCTATCTTTGGTTAAAGGTACTAAAAATAAGTAAACTCTAATAAAAAAAAAAGTTATTGTACGTCCTGTTATTGACGGGTACATTCTAGTGTCCATCCTCACCCACCGTAGCGTATGTAGGAGTGATCTTTTGGGATTTTGTCGAGACTGATGTCCCCCTCCTGCTTCTTGGGTATCTCAGAACTGAGTGTCCGAGGTGACAGGGTGATGATAAGTGCCTCTGTGAACTTGATGGCGTGTGTGCGCACGCCATCGTTGTCTGAGTCAAGCAGAGCCAGGACGTCCCCCTTCATCTGAGTCACCATGTCCCAGCACGCCTCCTGCATGTCGGACACGCTCTTCGAGCGCACGAGCCACTGCCAGAGGGAATCCGAAACAGCCAGTGATGCAACAATACCATAAAGACCTCTGACTTTAGACACCCATAACCACACAGCAGAGGGTGATGATGTCATTTGAGCCGAGCCCCCCCCCACCCCACCCGGGGAGGCAGTGCTTACCTGTAGGGCCACTTTGTACAGCTGCGTCAGTGTGAGGATGGCCTTCTTCACAACGTTCACGCTCTCGTCTTTAAGCAGCATGTTAAGGTTCGCTATGAGCTTCAGCAGAAGCTCATTGTCCCGTTTACTGAAGCGGCACAAACACAAAAGCCCATCACGCATTCTAGAACAAGCACTTCATTAGTGGGTCAGGAGGTTCAGCTAACTGGGATTTTAAGAACAATGAAAGGAGACAGTTACCAGTAATTAGTTCTGGATGTTTTAAACATTGTTAACTGTGTTAACTTCAAGGTACTACAAAACACAAGTCACGTGTATGGCAAACTCACCATGCCTCTTCAATGAAACCAATAACAAATTTTCGCACTTCAATTGACTTGTCAGTCTGAAATGCAATCATCTCCTGTTAAAAGAAACGTAAAGTTAGAGAGATCACAAATGTTCAGTTTGCAGCTCAAAAATTAAACACTTCTTAGGGTATGGCAAAGAGAAGACTGCTTACATCCAGGAAATTGTCAAGCAATGAGGGATCCTTATTAATAATCAATTCTTGCACCTAATGGTAAACACAAATGAACACAGTGATCAAAAGATGCAAATTCCTTTATTTACATTAGAAGATGCATTAGAAAGGGAAAAAAAGTTACCTGCTTAAGTGCGGTAAGTTTATCATCAGTGGACATAAATGCAGCCTGATTCAGTAAGTCCACAACCTAGAGTACAAAAATAACACAAAACATTATGATCCAGTTAGCCAGACTTGAATTAAAAATAAATCAAATCAATGGCACTGCAATTCAATCTAAGACCAAGTGTCATCTGTGTTTGATTTTGTCAAACTGAGACTACATGTTAAATCAACTGGATAATAATTTGACAAAAAAAACTTAAAACGCATATTTCATAAAACGTGGAGTAACAGTAAATTAAGAGACTGTGTAAGAGACTGTGAATGTGTAGGTATACAATGTTAACATGAGCATATAGATCTCTTTTTACTGTAATATTAAATATTCTTCACTGTAATGTTTGCAAGTTAAGCCTCGTACCTTTTCACTGGTAGTCATATCGATGGCCACGTCCTCCGTACCAGCAAAAAACTGGGACGCGACTCCGGTACGCTCAGAGCCAGACGCCATTCTGATGTTCTCTACATTCAGATAAACAAAAAAAGTATGTATGCAAACCTCTGACACAGTAACCAGTGATCTTATTCATATATAATCATATTCTAAGCACCAACAAAGAATACGCCCCATCACAAATACAAATCTGCCAATTAACGTTACGTTACACTGCTATTTACCTTCTTGGTTTACTCAGACGTAAGAAATGTTACCTAGAACTTTACCATCCAGCTGCGATATTAACAAGAGTAATATTTTTCTATGTAAGCACCTGCTTTCACACTAAAAGAATTTCAACCTCCTGCCTATGAAATCTTAATTTATACAGCTTTGGGATTTAAATCACTAGGTCAATATTAGTGCTTCCCCGCTGTCAATATGCGTTGTTAGCTAGCTAGCTAAACTGGTCACAATTTCAAAGCATAATGTAGAGAAAGATATCGAAATAATACGTAGTAGTCATTTGTTAGCCGTGTATACTTTGCAAACATTTCAGTGTCGTCACCATAGAAAACATCAACTCCTTGAAACGTTCGCATTATAATCCATTCAATCTATACTGCCCTTTTCTTGCAGAGGTAAATCAACTGGAAAACATGCCGGTTGTGGTAGCTAGCTCGCTAGCTAGCTTGTGCGATACGTTATTGATATGTAATATCTCATTTTTTACTATAGGCATCTAATAGTGTTGCGGGGCCAGTTATAATTACCTAAACGAATCACTTAAACTTACTGGAACCGTATTTCTTCTGATCTACAGTCAAATAAGTTTTACTACACAGGACTTAAATCAAAAAACAAACTTCTAAGGCGCCATCTTAAAAACAGGCGGAACTACTTCTTAGGCGAAATGAATTGTGGGATTTCCCCTTTCTTCGGCATGAGAACTTCCGCAAATGTTTTTTCATGCTTCGAGATTTTAAATGTGAAAAGATTAAGTAAATATTCACGAGCTTGTTTATATTACGTAAAGACAACTTTCTAATTATACATTATAACCCGTTTCATTTTAGACTTTAAATACGACTGCTAGATTTTACGTTATCATCACATAATTGGGAGAGCTCAAATGTGCCTTGAGTTGTGTATAGGATATAGAATGTGAAAAATCTGCGTTACGTAGACGCGCCATTTATATTTAAGATTATTATGTAGTATTCCAGTAATACATCCTCTACGGCCAGGTCGGGTAGATTTTCGGGATTCCTGTTAGATGTCCAGTTCACAGCTTGTAAGTAGAAAGCGATTTTAACTGTTCAGTACGACGTCATTAAACATTTTATGCAACACTAAAAACTCGCTAAACTATCGAGGTTAAATGAACGAGAAAGGAATAGATGCAATAATGTGGAAGATGGTATTTTTACGAACAGCAAAATGCAACAGACCAGTTTTGCGCCAGAAAATGACATACAAGTATACACTTCAGATTATATTCTCAAAATACAAAAAACATTGAGTTTTGATTGGACACAAAACCACATGCAGATAATCTTTTACAAACATAGTACAAGGTATAAAAACTTTTACAACCACACAATGAACTAATTATGCTCACTAAACTGGAGATACAAGGGAGAAAGATGTGAAACCAGCCAGTTGAGGCATTTTAAGAATGGAATATATAAAAAAAAAGATGTAATGGGTAAACTCCACAGGTATGCAACATCAGTTAAAGAGCTAAGAAGAATTACGCTGTTAAAATTTCCACTTATACCTATGCAGACAAGATCGTGTTATTAAAGGCATGAAGCTAAATGTTGGCCCAAGGTCATAAAGGAGACTACACAAAATCAGCTATTTTTTTTTTTTAAAAATGTGGTTCTTAAGACAGAAATAATCAGCAGATTAAAACAATTTTCTACATATAAAATATTAAAACTGATCAGAAAAAAATTCTATGGTGTAGGAGCCCCCACCGTCATGGACTCAACCACACAGCATGTAAGCACAACTGCATGTGCAGAATTTGGAGCAAACCGCATGATGCATCGCTACCCTTTTCAAATCGCACACTTGCCATTTATAAATATCGCCTAGGGAAAGAGGGTCGATATCTGTGATAACAATACTTTAAGAGCAAAGCAGACCACCACCACCACCAAATCTAAACACGCTAATGGGGCTCAAAAGCAATTAGCTTTAATGCTAATAAACTTTTTAAAAAACAAACAAACAAACAAAAAAAAAACCCTTAGTTAACTTTTAGCACAGGGGAGAGGTGTAAGAGAGAAGGAAGACTGAGTGAAGGTGAAGATGGACACTATAAAAAAGGGTGGAGGAATGCGCTGATGGAATGGATGTAGAGAGCCATGACAGGAACGTGGCTACTGCTGCGTCCCCTGCGAGCCCTGGGAGCTCTGCTGGTTGCCATAGTTGCCGTAGTTGCCGTACTGGTTGTAGTACTGGTTCCACTGACTCTGGTTCTGGTAATACTGCTGCCACTGCTGAGCATACTGCAACAATGAAGACATTATACAGGCAGACAATGAGAAACGTGGCTAAATAAAGATTCAAGAGTCATCATTCTTTGTCACAATTACCCCTTTTCCACCAACAAGGAACAGAACCGCTCTGGGGCCTCTGAGAGTTGTTCTCTATCAAGAGAACCGGCCCATGGTTGCTCCAATTTTTACTGGAACCAAAGATGCGTCATCAGCGGAGGGCGTTGTACAACACACACGGGAGTAACCAGTAGTAATGGGAAGGCAGTGTGTATAGGTTACCTGCATGCATGTGTGTTTTTGCTATAGAAGTTTGTTTTTACAGATGGTTGTCTAGCAACGCTGTACAATAGTTTTTATTTTGGGTCCTCTGTATAGTTTTTTTTCCCTGCTTTTTTGCACACGAAAGCCAAATCTGCCACAAGATTGCCATAAAGCTTTTCTTTTGACACACCCCTGCTTGCTTTCACGGTTCGTGCTAAAGAAGCTACTATTCCTTGGTTCCAGCTCGGAGCACATTTTTATGGATCCGGAATCTATTTATTTTGGTGGAAATGTACCAAATGGTTCCAAATTTGGTTCGCAAACTGGAATTGTTCTGGATCTGGTGGAAAAGGGCTAAATGCACAGGACGACAGACCAGCAAAGAAATTTCAGAAGTCCATGTAACCAAAAAACCTTAGTTAACTTTTAGCACAGAGGTTATATTATAACCTCTATGAGTATGTACCTGCTGGTATTGTTGGTTGTAATTTTGCTGCTGCTGGTTGTATGTCTGGCCCGTGGTGGCAGGTGTCTGGCTGTATCCCTGGCTGTATCCTGGGTACTGGCTGTAGTTTCCATAGTTGTATCCCTGGCTGTAGTTCCCTTGGTTGTAACCTTGGCTGTAACCTTGATTGTAGCTCTGAGGCTACACAAAACAAAACATTTTAGCTTTGACAGCATGAAAATCAATCAGAACAGGTTTCATTCGCCAGGTATTTTGAACATATGAGACATTTATCTTAGTTAGTGTGCATGCAACATACTAAACACAGACACACTGCACGACTTACAGTTATACAATATAATATCCTACTGAACTGTTAGTTCACAGCTGCCCTCTGCCCACTGTTGGTCCTCTGGTACCTGAGACTGACTGTAGCTGCTGCTGCTGCTGACTGCAGTGCCACCTTTGTTATAGGAGCCCTGGCGGTTGTGGTTGTAGCTGCCTCCCTGCTGCTGGTTGCGGTTGTAGCCTCCCCGGCCACCCGAATCCCTGTAGTTGTTCCCCCATCGATTCTGGTTGTAGCCACCACGGTTGTATCCTGTGAAAAGAACAAGGGAAAATCCAACTGTGCTGCCTGTTAAAGCTCAATTGCTCAAAGAAAGAAAAAACAAAGCTGATTTATTTGAGGGTGAAATAAAAATAAAAGGAGCCCATGATGATAAAAGCAAACCATAAAAGGAGGGGTACATAAATAAAACAAACAAACCCATTACCTCCACGGTAGCCGCCTCCTCCGGAGCCACTGCGGTTCTGGTAGCCACCCCGGCCTCCCTGTGGACCGCTGTGGTTGTCGTAGCGCTGGAATCCGCCTCCGCGGCCACGGAAGCCACCCTGGCGGTTGTCGTAGCGCTTGTCCGGCGGGGGACAAGCCTTGCGGCCCTCTTCGTTGTACTGCTTGATGAGAGCGTCTGCCTCGTCGTGCTGCAGCTCAACGAAGTTCACGTCATCCAGGAAGTCGCTGGCCTCAGGAAGCACGAAGTTGGCTACGGAGGGAAGGGGACGGGGACGAGGGGGGAGGCAGAGGGCACCCAGTGAGAGAGAGTACAGCTGAACCGTGAGGAAACAAGAGAATCAGTATTAGCATCGTAACAGTGGTGGCCAAAAAAATATTAGAGGGGGGAGAGGAAGGAAAGAATAAGACAGAGAGAGAGAGAGAGAGAGAGAGAGAGAGAGAGAGAGAGAGAGAGAGACGGATAGAAGAAGACAAGATGTGGTGGGGACAGTCAAGAAGGACCTTGGACAAATATTGCCTTAGCTGATTAAAGCAAAACTTGTCCCAGAATAGGAGTAAATAATGAAAGGTAGACATTAAAAGAAAGTAAGATAGTTGCCAGAAAAAGAGAGTCATATAGGATTAAGTATGGGCAATGAAGGCTTACAACAAGATGCTTGGAATCAAGTTTGACTGTAAGTAAAACTAATTTAATGATGCAGTTAATATCTGCTAAGCCGATCAATATCTTCAAACTCTTTACGAAATTTGCCGAGGTACAGGAAGTAAGATGAGATATTGCAGGGTGAGGGGTTAGATGGGCCGAGGGAGTGATGGGAAAGGGCAAGACGGGTGCTCTTTTATCTGGCAAAATAGAAGGGAGTGGGTAGGGAAAGGTCTTCCAAGTTTGAGCGGAGGAGGGGATGAAACAAAAAGGTAAACAAACAAACAAAAACAAACAAACTAACAAATAAAATCAATAAAAACAGCAAAAGCAGATCTGGGTGTGTAGGTTGGAAGCATTGTTGTTTTGGTTATCCGTGGCGTTCCTACCTTTCATTTCTAACACAGCATGATCGGGTACATCCTTCCCTTCCTCATCAGTTCGCTTTAACGTTCGCTCTTTTAAATCCTCATCCGTGGGACAAATTACAATAGCCTTGCGTTGAAACCCTTCAAAAGGACGCATTTTTCGTCTCTGGGCTGATCCATATACATTTGTCTAGCAATGGTGACAAGAAAGAAGTAGAAGCTTGTTCATTATTTTTCACTTGTTTGCTTTTTGTTATGGCTTTGCGTTCCGGAGGAAGGGGATTGGGGTTCCTGCAACGATGAAAGTGAGAGTGTGTTTCTTTTTTGTCCATAGCTATAGTTACTGTCCTGGAGTGACTAATGGTTTTTCTCTCACCACTCCCACCGACTCACCTTGGAGTGATGCAACATCTCAGCTGAAGAGTTACTTTTTCCAAGATAAAAACGGGGACCAGAATTGTCTCTCTGTGCTCACTAGTCTTAAACATTTCTGTCAAGCAGACTTACAAAAATATTTTGTGCAGGTTAAGCCCAGTCTAACATCAGCCAGCAAACACTGAAATGCCAATCACTACACCTAAATAAATCGATAAAATAAATAAGCTTTGCATCTAAATTCTGCACATTTCTAGGAATCTCTGAGAATATTGTCCAAACCTCAACCTCAAAATTGATGTTTTCACAATGATAGTCAAACAAAGCAATAGCTGTTCTTTTTTAGATAATACCCGATTTTGCCTTAAACACCAGCAAAAAATATAACCACTTGCTCTCCCACTTTTAAATAACCATTATCTGATTAGGAATGCGAACCATACTAACTACAAAATTGTGTGTGCAAAAGAGGTTTCAATAAACTCTGGATCATTTTGAGGTGATGGAAGATCTAATCTACCCTCAGCTGAGTCCCCTTACTTACCTGTACTTACCAGGTCTTCAAACGCCCAGCTGTGCCCAGTACAGACAAACACTTATTACCTACCTGTCAATACTCACAGTTTCCTTAATGAACCCAAGGAGCGCCCATGTGACCTCACCTACCTTACTGTGACTAGGTCCATACTTGACCTAAAAACTTCAAGCCAGTTAGTTTTTCCACTTACCTTGAGGTTCATTTTAAAAACAAAATTTAACAGTTCCAAGTATATCTAATTAAACATCAAAGCGATGAGGAATTTTACAATTACCATAGCAACAGAAGGTGTTTTCTTACTCACCAGGCTGTGATTACTTGTTTTTCAAGATCTTACTATTGACACAGACTACTTGTACAGTGTGGTAACATATCTCTTTACAACAGCACACACATTTTTAAAATGGAAGCCAAACAATATTAATAGTGAGAGCATTCTCTACTACAGTTTGTTCCTGTTTTTTGTTTTTAAGAAAAGGAGGGAAAAAAAAACAAAAACCAAAAAACCAATAAATGAAAAAACAAAATACAGCAACATGTTCAGGACAACGAAATTAAGAGTGACAAAGTAAAGTCTTCAGGAGCACAAGCTGCTAATCAATGCATTTGGGCTGGAGCTACAGAGAGAGCAGAAGTGCATTAATGAACATGTGCATCGGAGAGCAGAGAGGGTGTTTTTGTTTTCCTCTAAGGGGGCGGGAATGGGGAGAGGGGGCAGGTGTGCTGCGGATCAACAGCAGAGGAGGAGTGGGCGGGGCAGGAAAGGCAGTACCTGATCCAGGATGTAGTTGCGCTTCTTGCGTGCGGCGATCTGAATGAGGCGGTTGAGGCACTGCGTAGCCTGCGAGATGAGCACGTCCCAGCGGCCGGCGTAGTTCCTCTGGCGGCGCAGCCCCATCACCTGCGGTGAGCAGAGGCGAGTCAGTCCCACATGAGGCCAGAAAGGCCCAAAGTTTGCAAATGAGGGAACTAATTCACAGAGCAGCATTTGTATCTGAGAAGTTAATTAGCCTATTCCTACCTTCATCTTCTCCATGATGGCATTGGTGCCCAGGATATTGAATTTCTTCTCTGGGTGCTCCTCAGCATGCTTGATGGCCCAGGTGGTTTTCCCACTGCCTGGGAGGCCCACCATCATCAGGATCTGAAGAGAGAACAGAAATCAGTCAGCCGTGCACTTTATTTATGTCTGCATCAAATGTTTAACAGCTACTCTTACCAAAACTAACTTTCTACTAAAACCGAGAAATGTGTCCATTTATTTAAAATAGTTTCAAAAGTCGTTGGGCAGCGAGATAAATAATTTTATTGCTGCAAACTGCTTGACTTGGGAAGGACTAAAACTCTTAGACCAGAAGGCATCCCATTGATGAGCGTACCTCACAATCTGCCTTGGTAGCTGGCCCCACTGTGCCTCTGGTCCGGTCCTCCATCGTCACCTGTTGGATGAAGGTATAACCCTCGGGCTGAGGGAAGAAGGGCTCCTCTTTCTGGCCGAAGTTGAACTCCACCCCGCAGTTCTTTACCAGAACATGCGGGAAGAGAGCTCGGCCAGCCAGCTCTTCAACGGAGATGTGGTAGCAGACTCCCAGCCACTTGCCGTTCTTGGAGAACGCTATCTCCACTTGCTCATCACTCTCAAAGTCCTGAGCGACAGAGAAGGTATTCAGTGCAAGAGACACCACCGACTCTGCACCTCCACTTGCCCCAAGCACATTACTCTAGAAAACAATGCTAGTAACTGATTACTTAATTAAAAGGTAGAAAGGCCCAGTTTACATTATGAAAATAACATGGTAACTAATTCTGACTTGCTTTTCACTTATTATCCCTGCTGGCATTTCTGAGATAATTTTTCCTTTAACAAGAAGAGCAACAAGAGGAGACATATTTACAATGTAGCAACCGATGACATCATTTTCACGAAACTTCTCGCCATAGTCCTCAAATTTACAGTCGGAGGATTTCTTGCCTGTCCCACCGTAGCCATAAGAAAAGGGTTCTTCTCCTGTACAATAAAACACATCAACCATGAGCAAAACCCTCTCACACTCTAAGAAAAGGTAGCAGTTGGCCTAAATTGTTATGAGAATCTCTCACACATACAGGCCAAGATCTCAGGTTTCAGATCAAAGCTACCAGCCAATCATTCCAATACAACAACCATTAATCAATAACAGCAACTCCTCCTCGTCTTTTATTTACACAGCGCCCTTATCCACTCACCAAGCTGAGTGCTACAGGAGTCCAGAGACCATCCAACTCTCACCACATGTGGATCTGGCTCACTGCTAGGGAGGTGCTTTACAGAGATCTCCTCATTGATCTTAATGGACATAAGAGATAAGAGGTTTGTCCCAGAGGGATATTCTTTAGTGCATGTAAACAACATTATGATCAACTGCTCAGGCCATTACCTTCATTTCGAAGCACATGCGTCCTTTGGTCACACCATAGGAAGCTCGTGCACCTGCCCACAGGTATGCGAAACCTTCGATGGTAAGCGGGTAGCCACTGTATCGGTCGCGAGACACCTTGAAATGCAGGTCGCAGTTATCTATGGAAAGGCAAGGAAAACATCACTGAGTCACATTATGCCACTATAACTGAACATCAACACTTGCTTTGTGTTGGCAAGCAGCTTCAAGCACCTGCCACTTTAGTACTATTTACATATCCATTAAGCAAGATGAAGCATGAAAAACATTTTTAAAAAATCATAGCAGTGTAAGAGTAATGCCAGCTGGCCATTGTTTAGTTGTCTCATTGCTACTGATGTGATGGCACTCAGTAGATGAAAAGGCACATTTCACATCTTGCTTACAAGTGTCGATGGTCACCAGGGTATCATCAAAGTCTTCTTCCTCTTCCTCAGCTGGGGGCTGAGGCGATCTTCCTCTGTGGAGCAAGCAGTGAATCATCCATTCAGGAAAGCACAGTGTGAAATAATTGAGATGGGGAAGAAGAAGAAAAAAAACAAAACAATACAAAAAACCCAAAACAAACAAACAGCTACTCACCTTCTGTCCTCACGATGCTCGTAGTAAGTGTATCCGCGCCCGCCATCATCATACGGTCTCTTGCGGCCGTAGGAGCGGTCGTCTTCTGCTCTGGTCTGTGCCGACTGGTCCCCATCCGGAGACGCCCACGTGTTGTCTGGGGTGACCTGCTGAGGCGCATCCTCATCCTGCATGGCCTCTGGCTTTGATTCATAGGCTTCTGGTAAAACGACACACTCAAATCAATACAAATGATTAACTAATGCCCTGCAACTTCATCGCTGCACTGTGGTTGGTCGCTCAGGCTTTGGAAATTAAGTTTTTGCATGATGCAATTTCATTCTAACACATTTTAAAAAGGGTGCAGACAGAGAAAATTCATGCCTTCTTGCTGCGCCTCCTGTTCCTGAGCTTGGCCGTGGTAAGCTTCTTGTCCCTCAACTTCGGGCTTCTCTTGCACCTCCTTGTATTGCTGCTCCTGTACTGTGGGCGCTTCCTCGCACTGCTGACTCAGCTCCGGTCCTCCAAAGCCCTGGGGCACTATGGGTTCCTCGTAGCCCTGCTCTCCTTCCGACGCCCCATACAGCTGCTGGGGTTCACTGCATGCCTGTTGGATCTGCTGCCCATAGTCCTGGTCCTGGGGCTCCACATCGTCAGAGGTGAAGTCGGCCCCAAAACCAGGGATGGGGGCCTCTGTACCATTCTCATTGTTGTTGTCGTCCTCGGTGTTGGCATTTCCCTGGACTTCATCGTCCTCCTCCTGGTACGGATCATCATATTGGGGCATGTCCTTTCCACTGTTGCCCAGCTCCTCCCTGGTGACCTCTGGACAAAGATACCAGTCAGCACAAATTATAAAAGCATGCTTAATGAACACTGCTCTATATACACTGACCATCAAAAGTTATCTTATGTTAATTTTCAATTAAAAAAAGGTTTGGTAATGTAATTTTGCAACGCTTGGCATGTCCCCGAGTGTCTTCCTCACACTGTTTCCACTCCTTCCCTTCAAGCATCCTAGTTAATATTTAGTTAAACTACTGCAAACTGAAAAATAGGTCAATTTATTTGAAATTTTAAAAATAGGTGATCTTTTGTCGGGCAGAGAGATATGGTACTAATTAGTGAGATCGGCAGGCAACAATATTGCATATAAAAAAAGTTATCATCGGAATAAAAAAAATGTGTAGTATTAGACATTACGAGTCTGTTATGTTGCAATGTGCGAAACCCGCCAAACTGCAATGTTATCGCGTAATCAATTTTATTGTTCAACTGAACAAGGACGGTTCCCACTACAAAAACGTTAACAAATCTTGTTTACCTTCGTCTCGATAGCCCTCTCCTTCGCCGGCCTCCCCGCCAGCATCGTAATCTTGCGGCGCATCGGGGGTACCGTCTCCGGCAGCCTCGGCCACAAGTGCTGCCTGCAACCTATCCACTAGGTCCGCTTTCAGCCCACGAGTGTCCAGGCCACGTCGTTGGAGCTCCTCTTTCAGCTCATTGACTTTGAGCTTTTTTACATTCAGTGTGCTCATTTTTCATGTACGTGTATTTGCGATGAATCCCCCCAAGCCCTTGCAAAGGAGCACAGAGAGATCTTTAGCCATTGACTGGTTACTGCAAACGGCGCTTTTCTGGCAGATTAACTTACGTTAAATAGCTAACTAGATAGCTAACTAGCTTACATAGTTGCAAAATAAATGTTTTCCAAGTAACTAGCTAGGAAAAATATATGTTCTTGCAGAGTAACTATAAGGAATGTTAGTTTATGCGCGCGCAAATTATAACTTACATAGTGTATCCTTTAACATTTAAAAACAACTCGGTAAGATGCTGCAACCTTATCATAGGAAGCTAACTTAACTAGCATAGCTAACGCTAGCTGAGCAATAGTTAGCTAGCATAGCATCAGGCAAATAAATGCCTTGTGCAAATACTTACTGTTGTTGTCTTACAAAATTAACTTGGACGCTGAGATAATACTAACAATGAGATAATTAATATTTTTATTCGTTAAAACCACGCCCTTACCTATTAAGTACGTTTTCCTTCAAGCAAACCGCGGTCGTTGCGGTATCTACAAGATGGAGGGTGACCGAAGCGTACTAGCTAGCAAGCTAGCTAGGTAGCAACTTCCGTGACAGAGCAGTGCGTGATTCTCGGCTTAGTTTTTGATTGGTTAACCTTGTTGTCTATTCTTTAAAATTGTTCTCATTTGCTATTTGAACTTTTTTTCAAAAACGATTTCTATCGTTTCCGATTCGATGGCTGACAACGCTTTCACTTTAACATCATGTAAAACTATAAACATTTTAAGATATACAAAATAGAATATGTGTAAAACATGGATTTTTTGTGCTGTTCTCTAGTACAATAAATCACTTTAGGCACAAATTTTGCAGCATACATAATGTTTGAAAATAAAAGTCTCGAAACACGTTTCGATTATTCTTGCCTTGTCTTTGTCGCAGTTATCTATAGGTAAGGGCTGAATTCAGGACTCAGAAACTCAGGAAGTAATACATACCTGAAAAATTCCAACTGGAAGTTGCATACGTATATTATTTTTTGACCATAAAATCGACAAAGTTATTCTTGTGATGGAGAGGGATGTCTCAACAACCACAACTCTTAAAGCTCTTGGGTAAAATGCGCACATTTTCATTTTTCATTAAGTTATTTAACATGAGCATCTGGTGCCCTGTAAACCATAAACTGTTCATTTGTTTTACATATAATGTTTTATAGATATAATAATAGTCGTTGTCTGAGACAGTGTAATTGTGACGAGCTGCCGTGCCCGTTGCTTTCTTGGCTGGTCACGGAGCTGAGAAGTTGTTGGCCGAAAGCTGGAGAAGGTAAACTCAAGCATAGGTCTAATTCTTTTGGGTCTACATTACGATGACATTTTACGACGTGAGCTGAAATTGGAGCCAACTACCTTGCAGTGCGGTGTGATTCTGGCGCGATTCTGGCGGGGGACCTGAAAGATATTCTAGATGTGACGTTCTACCCTTACGGCACACTTACTTCCGAGACTCTGACCCCGATTCATCTCAAAAGAATTACAGGTAAATCGCGGAGCGGGTGTCAAGTCTTGGTTGTTTTTTATGATACACTTGTTCATTTTGTGTTGAACTTTGTACTGCAATTTCAGAGTTCCTAGTGTCCGAGTTACAGGCAGCGCGTATGGTGAAGTGGAAAGAGAGCCACCTAGAAGCTACCGAGCAACTAAAAGAATCAGGCAAAGAGCAGAGAAAGGGGGAATTTAAAATCTTAGACGTTGAGGAGGAGGTTCAAGTAGAGGGCTGTAAAAAAGATGAGAGGGAGGTAATGAAGGAATTGGCACAGTTGTTTCAGGTGCTAGATATGGATCCAGCCTCTAAGCTCAGTGATGCATACTCACAGGTAAGAAATCAACAGAGATTTTCAATAGCTGTTGAATTTAGATCATGTCATTTGTTTTCTGTAAATCAACAAATCTCTATTCATTCAGGTGGCATCACGGCTAGAATCTCTCCCAGAGAGTGAAGCACGAGAGCCATTGCTAAAGGCTAATCTAAGCTCATCGCAGTGGGTATGAATTACACGGGCCCCACACATCATGCCAGCTTGCTACACTACTCGTTTGAACACAACCTCATGTTTGTTTCCAGACAAAACTCCAGACGATTAACCGGGCCTTGTGTAAAGACTACGAGTGCCGACGTCAGATGATGCTTAAGCGCTTCCACGTCACCCTCCAGTCCTTTGCATGGGGAGAGCGGGGAAAGGTGCGTGTGGCATTCCAGCTTCCCTACTCATGTGCTCGCGGTGCGCTCCACCTGCGTACTACTTGTCCCTAACAGCATTCTGGGAACTTTTGTCCCCTACAGGAGCGCAGCGCTCTGCTGTCCACTGTACCTCCCTTTTCGGCGCCACTTGAATCCTCCATCTCCATCGCCCTGTTGCTGGCAGCCAGACAGGACCAGTCTCGCATCCTGCCCGTGAGAGCAGGACCGTCGACCTCCGTCCACAAGGTGGCCCCGTTTGTCTTCACCCTCTTCAAAACTCCTCCAGGCATCAAGTACGTATCGGCACACATGGATTTTGCTGCCTGTTACTTTGTGGTTTCTCCCTCGGTGCAGGTGCTCATGGGCAGCGTGCCAGACAGGGGAGGACGGCCGGGAGAGATCGAGCCGCCTATGCCAATCTTCACCAAGCGCAGCGAAGGTGGATCTGCTGGCCCAAGGCGCGAAAAAAGCAAGTTCCAGAGACGGGAGTACAGCGGAAAAAAGAAAAAAAATAAGAACAGATAACACTTACAAGGACCCAGAGTAACACTAACATAAAAGAAAACTACCCAAAAATTGTAATGTTTCTCAGAGTAGATGCCATGTTCACATTTTAGGGAGTAGCATTGCTTTAATGATTTAGGTGGAAGATTTTAGTTCATAGCCTGGAGAAGCTTAGAGCTGTTGTTTTGGAAAACTAATTTAAAGTACTTTTGTTTTAATGTTTGCACTTAAAAAATGAAATGTCAATTTAAATATATGCAATGCATTTCTTATTTTAAATTATGCACTTAATAGTGATGTATGAATAATTGAGTGCCTGAAAAAATGGTTTACATATATTGTTTGATGTTTCTTTAAAATTTTTGGAGCTATTCAGTTAGTAAGTTCTGCCTTCCCTAGTAAAGTGAAGACAAAAACATCACATTGATTATGGAGCATGTATACAGTGTGCAATAAACGTATATCTTTATGGTATATCTTTAATTCTGGCAGCACAATATAAATATTGATTCATGAAATTTTGTTTGAACTTAATAGTCATGGTAAATATCTTGAAAGCTGCGATTGTTTATTTCCAACAAATATTTTGGTTTCAATATATTTATAGTGAGTTTTTAAATCCAGTGCGTTTTCTTTTTTTCTTGATGTTTTTAAGTGTCGGCACTGTACAGCTGAAGAAGTCCTATTGACTTCAGATGTTCCGTGATGGTCATGAAATGGTTAAATGGAATGTTTGGAATTAGACGCTGTCTGGTCACCAAGGACAACAGGGCAAGACGTAGTCTACAAAATAAAGCCATTAAAAACTATTGAAGAGGGATGCATTTCGATACATCTACACACTTGTACTTAGGAAATATTATGCAGTCGTAAATTAAACCTTTTAATTGTCGCGAAAAATATGCAGCTAGTTGCTTAGCACGTCTGTCAAACTTTCTAAATACTCATCTAGGATTAGAAGCCTCGTGGCCGGTTGTTTTTTTGGATCTAAAGCGACGCAATTTAACTTTCACGATTACAAATGATATACATTTTCAGACGTCACTGAAAAGAGACGCAGAAGGCAAATTAATATTTTTTCTAGCTATGTCTGGAATTCAGCATGCATCCAATCAGAGCATCAGACCTTTCAAAACAAGCGAGGAATATCTTTATGCGATGAAAGAAGATCTGGCAGAATGGCTGAATGACTTATACGGCATTAACATTAATGTGGACAACATAATGGATATACTCGAGACAGGGGCTTTGCTTTGTGCTCACGCCAACAACGTGACACGGGTAGCTGAAGATTTTTCTAAAAAACATACAGAGACGCAGGTGCAGGTACCTGCGTCAGGAGTTACTTTTGTGAGCACAGCACAACCCGCGACATTTCTAGCAAGGGATAATATATCAAATTTTATCAACTGGTGTCGGCATCAGATGAATATAAAAGGTAATTATTCTTTTTTGTGCGATTGTTTCAAGAAAATTACTTTATACATAAATTATTTATGCCATAATTGTACCACTAGAGGGTGGTATAAGCTTGAATTATTTAAGATCCGAAAACTGATTTAAAAACTGAACTCATCTCTGTAAAAAATACAGTATTTTTCACAACACAGAACACCAGTTAGTTAAGTTTCTACAGAAAACGCGTATTTCATTGATCGATTCTTTATCAGCAATGACTCTGAGGCATTTTGTCAAAGCTATTTCAAACTGGAATTTGAGTATCCAATCAATTGTACTCACTTGGCAGTCTTACAATTTTAAATTCCTCCTTCCTCCGCAGACGTTTTAATGTTCGAGACGGATGACCTCGTTCTAAGAAAGAATGAGAAAAACTTCGTGCTATGTCTACTAGAAGTGGCCCGGCGGGCCTCTCGATTCGGCATGGCCGCGCCCGTGCTGATCCAGCTAGAGCAAGAGATCGAGGACGAGATTCGTGTGGAGATGGCCGCGCGAGAGCCCACACAGCCCGCGCCACAGAGGCGTTTGCTGAACGCTCAGAACCTGGATGAAATGGTGACTGACCTGTAGATGTCATCTGTAATACGAATTAGTCTGGGGTCGTGTAAAGTCAGTTTAAGTGACTTTAAAGGTTAATTGAAATTCCATTAATGATATGCATTCATATATATTTTTTGGTTTTATAGCTTTCAAGTAATTATCTAGAATTGAAAACAATCAATCTTCAAAGTTCACTGAATTGAAATTCAGTTCATTTTACCCATTATACCTGCATATTTGTGAAGGCAGTAAAATATTTACTGGCGGGTACAAGGCCAAACCTTGTCCTAACCTCTATCAGAAACATTATTTATCAGGAGACAGGTTTACATCGTCTCATCAGAAAGGACCGATAGTTTATTCTGTTACTTAAAAAACTCATCAAGCACTTCCACTTAAAGTTCATGCACAAGTGGGTTCTCTTCTCATTCATTTAATATATCCTGTGTACAGCTTTCTTATATTTCTTATACATGGAAGTGTATGATATATTGAACTCCTGGTATATTAAACTGAAGTGACTTTGGGGAGGAGGGCATTGCAAAAGAACCTCAATAAAGGGTCTCGGTCTGTGTGTGTGGGGTGTGTGTGTGTGTATGTGTCTTAATCTTTTGTGTGGCCAGGTTCAGTATCTGCTAAGTCACTGCACTTGTCCTACCCAGTTTCCCTTGGTGAAGATATCAGATGGCAAATACAGAGTTGGAGACTCCAATACCCTCATATTTGTGCGAGTACATAAACCTCAGTATCTTCTCTCTCTCTCTCTCTCTCTCTCTCTCTCTCTCTCTGTCACACACAGTCTACTTTCAAAGTCACTCTCATTCTGTTCCTTTCTTATCTGTTGTTTGACAATCTGTTACTCGTGGATATGTGATTATAATGCAAATAGACAAGCTGTCACAAATAACAGTAACATTTTTAATTGGAATAATAGGTTTTATAGTCAGAGAGACATGATATAAATATGTTTATAAACAGATTTGATACATTGCCAGACAGCAAATATATGCATAACATACTGGAATATGTATTTGATTAAACTGTGTGTGTGTGTGTGTGTGTGTAGATCTTAAGAAATCATGTGATGGTGAGAGTGGGTGGAGGGTGGGATACCCTGGAGCACTATCTGGACAAACATGACCCCTGCCGCTGCACTTCTCTCAGTGAGGCTGCACACATGCACCTACGAGCATTCCAGCACATTTCACTGAGTACACTTTTCAAACTGTTTTCTCTGTTTTTATTATTTAATATCCCAGAATGCACTTCTTCTTTTAGAGAGCTATAAATAGACATGTGATGCTTTTTTTAATAACTGGAACATTTCCCTTTTATTGTTGTTTTTGTTATCAAAATATAGGCCAGAATTCAGATGTATTTTAGATAAAATAGGCAAAGCAGGGTAATTGCTCCAGTAAATATATTGGTTTTCATAAAACAAGGGAGCACCTGTAGTCCCGTATTTCCCCATCCACTCTTTTTATATTCATCATTGATCCTTGCTTAGTGCTTTTGATGCTTAATGCAACAGATCTCCACTGATGAATCACTGTAAGAATAGCCCTTTTCATGGATGGTAACTAAGTGGAACAAAAGAACTAACCCTTCAATATTTGCCTTTTCAAACACATCTCTGGGAAAAGGCCGTGATGCAGTCAGATGTCTGTCAGAAGAGCTTTTGGGCATTAAGAATATGTCAAACACCAGAGTAGCTTGGTTAAGACATTTTGGGAAAAGGATCAGTATAGAATCAAGCACCCGAGCACAACCATCCTTCATAAATGTGCTTTCTAAGTAGGAGGAGTGAACATCTTATGCCAGTGCCCTCTGTTTAGCTACCTGGGAAGCATTTAACCATAGAAACTTGCACCTTATTTTTGTCCTGTATGAATTAGATAACCCAGCTACCTAAGTGATTGAGTTCTGAAGTTGCTTGCTCTCTCTCTCTCTCTCTCTCTCTCTCTCTCTCTCATTTTTTCTTCCTTCCTTTGGTCCCTTCTCAGCCCATAAGCTGGCACAACGCCCAGCCACCCCAGTCCATGAGATCAAAGCTAGGCCCCGTGACCCTGACAGCCAGACCCCTCTGGTGCTGAGCCGAGCCCAGTCACCTCTGGAGCCTGTGATCTGGGCCTCTTCTGCTCCCTACAGAACCCAAAGTGTAATTCCCCCACCCCGGGCCTCTCGCTCCCCAGATCCAGGGCCCCGGAACACCCCCTCTCCCAATAAGTAAGTGGTCTATATACTTTTATAATAATTTTTTTTTGTAAGTTACTAAACATTGAAGTTATGTATTACATATTAACATTGTGATGAAATGTGATATATTAATGTGATTAAGTCTATGTGGAAGTAACACAAAACTTAATGACATTTGTGTTACAGTTGTTTAATTCCTAAACACTTTCATACTCAAATCCTCTTTGGGGTTTTTTTTTTGCTTCGTGTTACAGTGTTTTTTATTTCTCATGGATGCAGAGTCAAGTGGCAAAAAGTAACAAATAACTAAATGTCACTGAATGCCACAGATATTACACAGCGTGTGAGACCAGGGAATCCTTTAAAAAAGAAATGACTGGCTAATCAGAGCCAGCAGAGGCTGATGAGAGGATAAAGCACATAACGTCATATGTTGTGTTTAGCGTGAGTCGCATCTGTGTGGAGAGAGGTGTGTTAGGGCAGGGATTGAAATCCTTGTAATCTTTTAGTTCGTATGTACTTTAGGAACATGACCTTTATTTAGGTTTTACTATTGTTGTAATTTTTAGCACATTGAAGGTATGTTGTAATATTCTGAAAAACACAGCTTGTCTTCCAGAATTCACATATTGACAGTAATATCAAGCCAGGATTATTTCTATGTTGTATTAGCAAAGGATGATGTAGCAACAAATCCATTTAAGCCTGCAGGTGTCCTGCCTTGCTTGTGTCTTGTGATGTAATGAATCAGACAGCACTTAAGCAAACCACTGAAAACTGTACGAACACGGATCATTCTGAACTGCTGCGGCGAGACACTGTTCCTTCCACCGTCTGTTTCTTCCCCACCTTCCGTCTCTCGTGGACGAAGGCACTCAGTCAGTCAAGATGAATCAAACCCCCATCTTAATCGGTTAATCAGTCGCGATGAGTCAAACCCCAGGCTTAATTGGTTAATCAGTCATAATGAATCAAATCCTCATTGCATCACCATAATGTCATCAAGGAACTTCCCTGCTCACACACTTGAGCAAGAACAGCAGTGCCATGAAATGGCGTAATGACTCATTACGCATTATACAAATGTAATGACCAGTGTGAGTGTCTAATGTTGGGCTATTCAATTACAATAATATACTCTGGCATATATGTATGCTCTGAGGGTATAGAAAAAAATATTCAGGCTCCAACTCATCCCTTCAGCTTTTGGCTACTAATTATATGGTTTAGTTTGAATAATGATTATTGCTTATTCAACACTGAGTGTAGTATAACATATAGAGTATAAATGCTTTGCTTGAGGGGATAGTAATTGTAGGTACATAGTGGTGTATTGACTTATGCATCAGTTAAATTGTTGAGATTTAACATTCCCTTGCAGTGCAGTTTCTTATCATGCATAGAGGTAAATGGTGTTGTTTTATAGTTGTCGTATTCTTGAATTGACACATGATAAGTGATAATAGAGGGAATTAATGTACTTAGGTATAACAAGGTCATATCAAGTGTTTAGTATTGTTGCTGTCCTGAGAAACCCTTGTATTTTTAAATCAACAGCTTTTCAGGAGATCATCTGCTAGGTTTTCCACCAAGCTGTTTAGAATCGTTTTCAAATTCCTAAAAGCGGCTATAAATAATGAATGGATAGATTTATGTTTAAGTGCATATATAATTAAAATTGTATTAAAATTGTACAGCCATATGTCAAGCTATGAGAGTACAGTGGATTGTGAGACTTGCACAAAGGATGTCTCAGTGGAGTAATTTTGGAAATCTGTAATGGCAACTAGCACCAAAGGACTTCATCTTGGATACCTCTGATGTGGTATTAATAATGTTAAGAAGGGGTGTTGTTTTGACATTTTAATCTGCATCCACCTGATTTGAATCAACCTGGTGTAATGGAATATACTTCAGAATGTTGCTTAGTCACACACTAGTATGATCGTCTAAATAACTTAAAATACCCTGCGAACACAACAGCTAATCATGGAGGGAGGGTTTGTGCATGTGATAGTGTATTTTTGCGATACAACTCATGTACGGCAGCTGAACTAGCTATGTGGCACTCCTTTCAGGCTAAGGGAGAGGTTGACCTGTTCAAAGAGCCAGGATGACTCAGCACTTAAGTCCACCAGTAGGACGGGCCGCGAAACCACTCGAGGATCTCCCACTCCGCGCCTAGCCAGCAGTCTTCCACGCCCAGCTCGCCCTTCTACCCCACCACAACCTGAGCACACTGGCATGACCCTTGTTGTCCAGAGGGCACACTGCCAGGCTTCTCCTCAAGGCCAGCAGTGTACAGACCAAAGGCTGGGGCAGACCTGGACCAAGTCACAGTTTGTCTCCAAGCTGAGACAAAATGCCACAGCTGGGGCAAAGAAGAACCAGGAGACGCAGGGTGCCCCAGAGAAGCAAGCAGGTTCCAGGCCTTTTCAGTGCATCTCACCAGTTCAAAGTCTTAATACAAATAGAAACAGTTCCGAAAATCACCAGCCTCCAACCATTAGTATTCAAGCATCTGAAAACAGTGGGAATGCTAAAAAGAACCCTGATTTTATTCGTACTTTCTGCCCTTTTAATGGGCTTATGAGCGTCATATCAGGGGAAGCACACACAAAGTGCCCTGCAGCAACTGGAAGAGGCCAGCCTGCTGGCTCTACACACCGTTCCAGGCAAATTACACTTGCGGTTGATGGAAATGAAAGAAACCTACAGAGAGCCTTCTCACACAGCAACAGGAAGAAATACTTGTGCCTTCCAGTGCACACTGTACCCGACTCTCCTATACAGGCAGGTAAATCAAATTCTCCCATCACTACTTTTCAGCCATTTGAGGCCGTCATTGATGTGGATATAAAGGGTGGACAAGGGGAAATAGAAAGTAGCTACTACCTTTTCACTCCTCCCCCGATCAGTCCAGCTCAAGAGGCCGTCCTGTACCAGAGTCTTGAGGAGGAGATCCTGACCAATCTGCAACAGCTCGGCATGGACTCTGATGACAGTGACTCCGGAAATCGCCAATACAGTAGTCACCCTGAGTCAAATGAAATCCAGAAACCCGATTGTGTGTCATCTGCCACAAGTCCTTCTGAATCTTTTACGCCCGATAAGGCCAAAAAGAGTAACAGTCAGGCAGTCACTGATGAGTGCTCAGATGGGAGGTTGCAGCTTGAGATGTTTGCTGAAAGTTGGGTGAACACTCTATCCAGAGGTCTCAGAGCCAGGAATCAAGAAAGTCACTTCAGTGCTGACTCAAGTCACTGGAGTGTTTCCAAAACCTCTAAAGTCAGTTCCTGTTCCCATACCCATACCCTAGGCTCCAGTACGGGTTCCAGTGATTCCACTGAAACTTCCAAAGTGAGAGAAGCCAATAGCATGGTGGGGGTGGGTTCAATCCAAGGCAACTCATTAAACTCTGGGACTGATAAGCCAGAAAAGGCTCAGGCCTTTACTTACAGTCAGAAGCGGTCCTTAAAGAAGCCAGAACGAGTGCCTTCTGTCTATAAACTGAAACTGAGGCATTGTATACGTCCCAGAAGGGACCACAGATCAGACAAAAAGCCTTCAAGGATCCCCAAACCAGTTTTCTGTGGGAGAGGTCAGTGCACAGGAGATGTCATTCAGACCAAGAACACTGCAGACAGTGCTGCAATGTCTGACATTCAGAACACACCCAATATTCCTCATAGAACTTTCACCAGGAACAGCCATCAGACTACTCCCAAGTTCACTCCTACAACCATGCACATTACAGAGTGCCAAGCGGCAGCCCAGGAACCAGTGATTGATCAGGAGAGGGAATCCTGGGTTTAACCGCCCTCCACATTTTTATTCCTATGACATTTTGTGGCATTTTTTTCAGAAAGGAGATTTCATTATTCACCTCTCAAGCAATGATGAAGTTGAGACAAGCAATTATTTTATGCTGTTTTTGCCATCTTTAGCCATTGTATTAGCACCATGTGTCTAGATACTCATTCACCATATGAGGCATATCATTCAGTAGTGTTCTTTACCAGTCACCACATATCATTCAGTAGTGTTCTTTACCAGTCACCACATATCATTCAGTAGTGTTCTTTACCAGTCACCACATATCATTCAGTAGTGTTCTTTACCAGTCACCACAGGCTGCAGAAGACTAACTGCTTTATTCTCTGTGCCTTAGGTTTAGACAAGCCATTTTGTGTGAAGATTCAGTTGATTTTTACTTAACAACCAAGCTTCAGAGTGAATTTTCAGTTGTTTTTTTATGGGAGAAAATGGCACTAAACATTCAAAATCCACCCTGTGTTTTAAGCATCACTCAAGTTTCTCAGCATCTCTCAAGATAACATGCTTTGCTATTATCAAAACTGCTTCACTCCCTAGAGACCAGTCTCAGAGCAGGAAAAAGGCAGGAGATATACAACAGAACGATGTCCCTTACTGCACACTATTGGCATCACTAGGAGAATAACTTGGCCTGGCAGAGCACTAAAAATGCCCTGGCTGTATTGCCATTTGCCTATGTGGTCTGCAGAACCAACCTATATATACAGTATACATGTTGTTAGCACAGTGCAGTCTGTCTCTCCCTCAGTCCCATTCAACAAACCTTAGGAGTTTTTAAGGTTTAAATATGCATGTTGTGCATTTGTCCTCAAGCGATCATGAATAGGTGCATCTGACTCCCTATTTCATCACGCAAGTAACCCCCATGAGGCTCCTCTTAGCTGGGTTTTTTAATAATGTTTGCGAGTCACCTTGCACGGTAGTGATTGCGGCTGCGGTCTTTATAAATAACTCCTGGCATAAGTCTGGAGCTATTTATAGTCCCCTCAGAACTGCAGTCTGTCACACTACAGCAGCTGCGCCCCTGTGTATCTCTCCCTCCCTCCCTCCGTCCCTCCATCTCTCTCTCATTCTCAAATTTCTCTGAGGAGAAGGATCACTTTAGACCTCTAGAGTAAGAAATTGGACCGATGTGGTAAATTGTTCACCCTTTCAAAAACCATGTTGAACTTCTCCCTGAACTTGCCATAATTAACAGTCAGGTCTTAGAGCTACTGTATAATATTAACATGATCACAGTTTGAAATACTTATCTGCGTGTTTTTTTCTGCAATAAAAATATGTGTATTACAGCCACTGTACTAGAAATCACTCTTTCATTATGAAATGCTTTCTTGAATTGCAAAACTACTGTATCCATGATCACATACCAGCAAGATGATTTATTGTCAATTTTAGTGCAAACAAGTACAGCATGACTTTCAACCCTTCAAGTACAAGTTGTATGATTTGTACAATATTAAACCTCGTTATAAATGAATTCTTTTTTCATTTTAAATGTTGGAGCCATGTTGGTGCAATCTCCCAAATGAGGAAGAATTAGTCATTTATCACATGGATGGTTTTCCATCCATATTATACATAGTGCACTGCATCACTTCCACTGGGGTTGAGTTCAGTCTAGAACTGGCCATAAATATTGATATGGAAATTTCAGCATACATCAAACATAATGTCATTCACCATTATCATTCAGTCATTTATACAATGATCCCACCATTCGGGGAAAGGAAAGAAAACTCATGCACATACGAACCATTTCTTTTGCTCTTTTTAAAGTATGCAGTTTAATACCAAAGGAGATTGTGGAGTTATTCTAAATTTCACATTAGAACATCTGGCAATCTTGTGCTGTTTAAGAATTTTTAAAAATGTGTCAAGTTTCATATTATAGGATCATACATTTATATGCTTCATTCACTTACATCCTGTTGCACTGATGAACATTATGAAATGAATCACTGACCTACATCTTGTTCTAATGTTCCAGCTGATTGCAAAATTAGGACATACAGTAATTTATGCCTTAGTGTACAACACAGTACCAGGGATAAATCGTATCTGAACAAGCTAAACGGGTAAATCCTAACATGGAAGTGTCCACCGAGCATACGTACATTTAGTTGTGCTCTTGTGTATTGCAACAGTGTATGGTGCAGCCACACCCCATAATGAGGCAAACGCACTTCACTAAGAATGGAAGAAACAATAATGTGTGTTCAGCAACAAACAGGCTAGAATAGTCTCAGCATGAATTAACTTATTATTTGCATTTCGACAGTATGATATTAAAGCTGATCGGTTTTGAGGCTTCAGCCGCTGGCGAGGCGACGTTTCCTAGAGAGGCAGCATCTGAGGATTCCTCTTGGCATCAGTGAGCCGTCTACGCGAGTACATTTTCTTCGGTGAAAAAAAAATCCATGTCAGTAGTTCCTTGGCAAGAAGACAAACCGGGCTCACCATCACAGCTGCAATTTTGTTTTTCAGCGAAAGCGGGGCGTCATATCAAGCTCGCGCCTCACATGAGAGCACAGCGCTCTCTCCTCAGCGCTCGCTGAAAGCGGATGGTGGCATGCACGTGTTTGCAGCGCGCGCATCCCACGCTGCGCAGGGCTTCGCCGAACAGCAGCAGGATGTGCCAGTTGAACTTGGCTGAGCATTCCACGTAGCCACATTTCCAGCTTTTGCGGACCAGATCGGAGACGTTGTGGCGCGGGATGACTCGGCCCCGCTGGAGGTCTCGTTTGTTGCCCACAATCAGGATTGGCGTCTCCATTGCGCCCATTACCCTGCGAAGCATAACAAATGCATACGTCGAATGTGCTCATTGAGAAGGAAAATCCTGACAAATACAGGGAATGAAGAGGGGAAGAAGGAATCGAGATTGAGCTCTAAACAATTGGATCATTCACCGCGCGCCCCCATTCTCCACATAGGCTGAAGCTGGCAAATAGGACCACATAAAAAAATAAAATAAAATAGGTCTTCTTTTTGTGGAGAGGCTAATGAGCCAGTCTGGATTTTTTTAGACTCATATCCTTTTCGCTACCTTTACTGACAAGCCAGGTTAACGGAGCGCTACGGTGTCGAGGTGTCAGGGAGACAAGTTAGTAATAGCGCGAGTAGAGAGCCGACCTATAAGCCTTCCATAAAACAGCCCAAGTTTTCTGTCTGATCTGTTTCACAGAAGATGACACAGCTATGACAGTTCCAAAAAATGTATTTGTTCTGTGGCTACAGAGGCTTTAATTTAAAGAAACGGGGAAAGGGGAATCCCAGTCAAGTGGTTTGTTGTCTAATTATTTTAAACGTTATGAGTGTCTTAGAGCAAAATTGTAAATTTAATGTGGATGTAATTAATAACATGACCCGGGAGTTAAAAGCTAATTAGTCTAATTCTTTCGGCGCACTGTCTGTGTGTGAGAGAAAAGATGCGCGTTAAGGTGGTTAGGTCTCATTAGCTAGCCGTGAGCTTCCCGTTGCGCTGTACCATAATCTCCTCGTGGAGTCGGGGGTCTTGAGGAGCAGAGTCGCTCTAACGCAGCTGTCCACTCCAGGTTTAGATATCGATCACTTGCTGTGACAATTCCAGCCACTAATCTCTACTCACGCATATTCTTTTTGTAATTGTCAGCAACAAAGGTAATTTTATTCCACCGGTGAGAAAGGGATTAGGATACCGGGTGTGGTTCGCCTCGCCGAGGTGTTTGGATGTTAGGTTTGTATCCATGATGAAAGTGTATTACACTATTTTGGCCCACTTCCAATATAAGCAGGTCTAGTTTATATTCCGGAGATAAATTGGAACTCGATCAGCGCCAAGCACATGCGTTCGTACAAACATCAGGCTCATTAATCTAGTTAATTTTTTCAAATTACAAAGAATGTTGATTTCATACTAGCGAGAGAGAACAGGTGTTAGGTGCAATTCCAGACAGTGTGGCATACAAACAAGCCCGAAGTAAGATTTATGGCAAAACAACAGCTTGGAGCAAATGACGGACTCTGGGCGACTTGCTGCTGATTAATTAACTGTCATACTTTCTCACTCAAACAGAAACTGTCCTATCAGATGAAAGTCTACTGATCGGCTGATTTCCCCAGCTGTCGGTTGATTCTGCCAGCTGTAAGCGGCTCTGTCGAGCAGCCTAAAAACACGTAAAGTCTAGGAGCTAAAGTCACGTAGCTCCTGTGTGAAGGAGAGGCAGCGATGTGTCAGTCCTGGTAGACTTAACTGCGTCGCGTCGAGATCGATAAAACATGAATGTTTGTCACCAGTGCAGCCAGCCTCGCCGTACCGTCTTTGGCACGATCGCGACATGACAGCTGATGCCATCGTCTCGAATCAATCAACGTCTGAGTGACAGATAGTCCGCTCGCCCACGTAGCCTGTAAAAAACTGAACGGGAACGATGTTGTAGTAGGCCTACATACGTAAATATTGACATACGCACACACCTGCCCAATTCTTTATTCAGCTTCTCTAAGCTCATGTTCCTGTGTTTCTGATTAGTTCAGCCTTCTCTCCGGCGAACGTAATTTGTGCTAAATTGCACCACTCTGTGACGCGAAGTGTATCTTGTAGCTGCCAACCTTACTCTCAGATTTACTGATCAAAACAAACTCGGTTGAGTCGTTGTGGCGCGCGGGCGATAGTGCCGGGCCTTGTTCCTCGGCCTGTACTAATTAGAACTGTACCTAGCAATTAGCACTAATTTTGGGGAAGGAGTCAGACATGACGCTACATCAATGATGTGTTGAGACGCAACATTTGCCGCTCAATTCCTAATCAATTTGCATGCGTCTATCCAGCATCCCTCGTATTAAAGACTATTGTCTAAGGCGGCTGGTATAGTGAGGTTTTTCCAAGTGGCTGTGTGGACGGCGGCAAATGATCTTGGTAATCAAGATGAGCAGCATAGAGAGTCGTTAATTTTGGTGCCGTTTCAAATAATGCATAAACGTAGAGGAGGGTTAGTATGAGAAGGTCGTCATTTATTAGCGGAATTGTAGGAGACGTCAAAGTAGGGACAGCACGAGACGAAGTAGCAGACAGAGAAAATACAGGGTTGGGATAAAAGGCGGAGCGAGCGGAAAACAAAACGGGAAAAGAGTGAGAAATAGAGAGTGAAAAGAAGAGGATGGTGAAAGAGCCGCCGAGTTGTTATCCGCAGTGCACGTACCGGGTCTCCAAGATCTGCTGGCGCATGGTCTTAACATACTCGAAGCTGTCGAAGCAGCAGATGTCATAAACCAGGATGTAGACGTGGGCGCTGCGAATGCCTCGACAGCAAATGTCGGACCATTCCTGAAAAACAATTGAGCACACAAGGTTACGCCTGCAAACTAACCGCAATACATGATTTTAATAATCAATAACAAACAAAAACAAATAATATAACTGAGAATATTTCATACTGGGCCACACACAAAAGATGAGTAAATAATGTTTGCACGATGCAAACATCATTTACCTACGCGCTGCCTTTTATAGTAGCATTACGCGCTTTGCTTTCCTTAAAAAAATCTGAAAGGGAATGATTACAAAGGCCTCGCGCATGGAAAGTGAATCTTTGTGCAGCGTTCGGCTGATGTTCCCTTCCAAACCGCCTGCGAACTGCCCCCGTGTCAGACAGCGGCAAGCCGTGAAAAAAGAGACGAGGGATGTAAAGGAGATGGATGCACCAAGCCACCATTCATATCACGCTGAGGTGCGAATGAATTTCTGCTAGTTCATTATTGAGTACCATTGATTTGCTTGCTTTATTTTTTTTTAAATGAGAACAAAGAATTGGCTCTTAGCATGGGGTAAAAAGTGAGAAAACTCCTCCACAATGTGAGATTTTAGAGTAGATTTGGCAACAAATGCCTATTGGGGCTCACTAATATCACTGAGAAAGCAACATGAAAACAATATACTGGTGAGGATTGAGAAACTTTTCAGTGCTAACCTCTAGTAGTTATAGCTTTAAGGAGAATATTTAAGCATTTTAAACATACTGTTTCCTAAAAAAGACACAGCAGCCTGTTGGTCAGTCAGCACAGCTTATCCAGTCTGGAGGATAACAGCTCTCTTCAGTCCACAACGAAAACAGTTAATGTTACATGCCAACAACACTGGCAGATTACTTTGTAGATGGAGAAGAATGAAGCACTGAAAAAATGTCTTAAAATTCACTTTGAGGCCCTCTTATGCTAATCTGTTGCCATTTCTTGTTATGGTTCAGGTTAGGATTTGGGAAGCCTTGTTATTAATCAGAATGGGAGGAAAGCTGTCCTGATCTTTTTTCTCATTTGTTGAGCTGAAGTTTGTGTTCTGAAGTCAGTGGTGCATAATACTTATCAAATTGAGCATGGCTTGTTGAAAGTTGCACCGGTGGGCACAGATGTATGCAGATGGGAACTGCTTGCAAACTGAATGCAAATTTATGCAAAGCAGTGCTGTGCACATGCACACACACACAAAGACACAAAATCAAAATCATTAAAAGCAAACCCATAAACAATCAAACCTGACCTTAGTCCTAATTGTGATTCGTTACCATGCATGTAAATCGAGTTAATTTGGTCAAAATTTCCTAGGCTTTTTTTTCCAGGTTCGGTGCATGTGCTAAAAATGCCCTTGATTGGCCAGTTTCTCTGAACCAGCAGGGACAGAGGATGTAAGTACAGACAGAGGATGTAAGCAGGGACACATGGTGTAAGTAGGGACAGAGGGTGTAAACGGGGACAGAGGGTGTAAACAGGGACAGAGGATGTAAACGGGGACAGAGGGTGTAAGCAGGGACACATGGTGTAAGTAGGGACAGAGGATGTAAACGGGGACAGAGGGTGTAAACGGGGACAGAGGGTGTAAGTAGGGACAGAGAATGTAAGTAGGGACAGAGGATGTAAGTAGGGACAGAGGTTGTAAGTAGGGACAGAGGATGTAAACATTCCTGCCAGCTAAGCAGAGCAGAGACGACTCCTCTAAATGCTGCAGCATTGCTGGGTCTTGATCTTGTGTCTCAGTGACTGGGGGGTCCTTAAGCACAACCATTAATGAAAGGTTTGCCTAATTGCTTTAGATTCAGTAACAAAGGACACAACATGCCTCCCACTTAATGAAAAATGGGATTGTACATTGTACTCCATTGTATAAATATGGTCGATGCAGGTCTTTGATTTTACAGTTACTCTTTTTTGTACTAAAATAAATAAATAAATCAATGTCAAACACATCTAATACCACTTTACATCTACAGTGATTCATGTACAGAATTGTTTCAATTAAGGACAAAGACTTAATGATAAGAATCATAGAGGATCAAGAAAGCCAAAATGGAATAAAAAATGTAATTGGCAACCAGAAAGCAAAGGAATAGCAAAGGCAAGTAAGATAAACTGTACATCCAGCTGTATTAGCCGTTCCTTTGTGCTATGCTTCAACCTATATTGTGCATTAAATAATTGATAGTGTATGGAGTGCAGCTTTAACTGCAGATCCAGTGTGCTGCACAAGCTGCATGTGGTTAACAGAATCATCTGACTGTACCTGCAGGGAGCTGCCAGGGAAGCTGCTGATGGCGGGGTAGTCCGTGATCTGCAGGTCGTGCACGTGGCCGTTGAGCACGGCGGCGGACAGGTGCACGTGGCGCCCCCGGGCCGACCCAGCCGACTCGCTGTAGTCATCGTGGAGAAAGCGTCGTACTATGGCCGTCTTGCCCACACCCTGCGCGCCCAGCACGGCGATGCGGAACGGGGGCGGCATCCCGCCCCCTCCGCCTCGCCCTCGGTGGGCCGCGCCACCCTCTCTGCTCTCGCAAACCGCTGGCCAGTGCATTCAGGTGGGCACAAGGGCACCGCATAGTCCAAGACTGGGGCACGAGGAGCTGAGCTGGGCAGGGTGCAGCCCCATTCATAGGACAAACGCACCTGGGACCCTGGAGGAAGTGGGGGGTGGGAAGGTGGAGTCAGTTAAACAAGGGGCATTTAGTGCCACTGCTACAGAGCAGTGAGGGAGGGCTGCCCTCCCCCTCTCCCAAAAAATCTGAATCACCTAACATGAATGAGAATAAATGTGACACCATTACATACTGATGATAAAACAGCTTCACAAATGCAAAGCATTATAAATAATAATCATTTATACTGTATGAACACAGCTAACACTCTGAACACACTGAACACACTGAAATTGCACTGATGACTCGATTTGTCTCATAAAACTTCTGTCTACCCAAACAAATCCTTAGCTGTACACAAATTAATAACTCAGAAGAGTGTTTGTGCAGTTTCCATCTTAAAAAAGCAGAACGCAGTCCATCAGAGAGAGAACTGCACTGGAAATCTGCTTCAAATACTGCTGGCTCCTTCATACACTAATGTTACAGCATAGCGTTCCATAGAGACTGTATTATAGTCTATAAGATTGTGCCGTTCTTTAGTTGCACCTGAGTACTTCTGTGGGGGCAGGAGGAATTAAAGGGAAACCAGTATATTAATAGAAAATGCCCCACTGCCCCATATAAACATAGCTTTACAAACGCCTACTTACACACAGGTACAGTATACTGTAAGTTGCAGGACGCAGATACACACGGACTTCAAGTAAAAAAAAAATCGTTTGTCCTTTAAGAAAGTAGAAATATGTTTATCATTTCCAAGACACATTCTCAAACCATAATTATATGAAATTTGCAGTATCTTATTACACACCCTGGCGTGAAAAACACATTATTATCGTTAAACATTTTATTACTGATAAAAGATAACACGATCGCTGATAGCTTAGATAATATGTTTTATGTATAAAATGACACCTCTTGGTATTGTACCTTGACAGCAGGTAAGGATCTGGATTGTGTGCGACGAGTGAACTGAGTAGGCTGCCCACCACCTGCGCAATCGATCTGACAGACAGACGGAGTTTTCACGACTTTTCGCTTCCTGGTCGTTTCCCAGTGCATGGGTATTCCAGATGGTTGCTGCAGCTGTCCTGAAGGGACATCCTTCTCTGTTGCGCGGAGCTGCCTTCATACAGAATAGGTCTAACTGCCCGTCAGATAATAACGCTTTGCTGGGAGGGGGGAATGCGTGCGCGCAACAGGACCCACACCTTCGTCACGCGACCTTGATCTTCATTGGGTTACTGGTCGGTTCTCGTTACAGCCCGAGAGAGCGCAGGTCTTCATTCTACTAGTTGCAGCAGATGGGAGAATAGTGGCCAACGGCCACCCGCCACCCCCGTCCTCGACTGTGCGTAAAAGCTCCGATCCTTCGATACGAGCGAGAAATACAAACAGGGAAATATACAGCAGGGATTAAGATTATGACGGCCGTCTCGTGCACTGAAACGGGGAAACGCTTGGTGGGCGGGGGGGTGTTGACAGGGTATCTACAGTACCACTATGAATCTCCCAATTGTAAGTCTGTCGTCTGATGCATTGCGTTAATTGAACAGATTGTATGGGCTTTTGCACTAATTTCACCCAAGTCCCCCCCCCTTAACTCTTTGGGGGTGCTCCAACATGTGCTCATTCTGCATTTGTCGACAAGGAGTACCACGGCTGTTTCTTAGCAACCCAGACTTTCCCCCTTGTTGCTAAGTAACCACGTGGTTCATACCTGTCGAGTCACGTCACTTACACACTTTATAGGCAAATCTACCCAGGTGTAACTATGTTAGGGCTAAGTGATCTGTGAACTTTCAGTCTGAGAGGAAACCGTAAAAAGGTCCATCATCAGTAGAACACTCATGAGGGTGGAGGGGTTCTTGCGACTACAATTGTGCGTGAAACGCATGTAAAAATGGTGTACCCTGCCTTGGCCAGGAGAGTACAAACAGGCGTAAAACATACAGCAGATTTCACTATGCGAAGCAGATAGTATTTGTAGTAATCTTGTTAAACACAAGATCACTGTTGAAGAACTGCAGATCCCAGTGTTTTTTTTATTCTTTTGCGCCTAGTTTGTTGTGTGGGGCGTTAACCTTTATAGATTCAACCAATTAAGACTATTTTTGGAAAAAATGGAAAAAGAAACGATACAAGAGATTTTTTCCCCAAGGCTTTCGTTGGTGTGCCCGGAGGGACACGCGGTGAAGACTTCGTGCCAGTTGTTTGGAGACATCGAGGGACGGGACGTTTCAAGTAGCTTGAGTGAGCTATCACGGACAGCTTGCTATGGTGTAGGCGGAGCGAGGCACCTTGCGAGTATTCCTGCTTCCCGGATTATAAAGAGGTTGTGCGGGCGCCATTTCGAAGTGAGTTCAGAAGTACCTGCTTCATATTCGCAATCTGGGATTCCTCGAAGTGCCCCAACTTTATTTTCTAGGCCCCAACTTGCTCCAGTGACAAAAAGAGTTTCCATTATGTTAAGATGTATATGTTGTTGTGAATTGTATGTCACTGGGATTTGATTTACCGAACCCATTGTTGATGTTTTTTCTTTTATCGGTCGTAATTCGTAATGTTACGTTAATCACGTGTTAGATTATGGCGTTGGTTTGTTTTTTATACAGGACATCTTGAGTAAAGAAGAAAGAATACAGTTTCCTATTTATTTAAGAATTTTAGTAGGCTGGATTATTTTGCCGTAGCCGTTTAAACATCTGGCTCCATACCGAGGGAATTGTTAGATAGTGGTTCGCAGGTCACTATTCTGTACCGGAGATTTTATGATGCACATTTAAAACATTTACCTATAGAGCCTGTTGAGAATTGGAAATATGGGGCTAAAGTTCTCAAAAGTAGAGTTGAGTTCAGAAGAGGAGTGTCAGGGGCGCCCGAATCAATGGAAAGTTTAGCTTTAGTGTGCCCCGACCCTATTTCAGGGTCCAGTGTAGCTCTGCTAGTGGGAAAAAACACTCAGATAGTGAGGAAGTTGTTTAATTCTTGCAAAAGTCAGGGTGGAGAGAAATTTTTGAGTACTCTGATCATACACCTCAGGAAAGCTTATGAGTCTTTGAGTGAGAACAAAACTCCTGAGGAAGGACCTGAACAGAAGGGAACTGTTTGGTTTGGTCGTCATAAGCCTATAGTTTTGCAGCCAAGCCAAATGCTTTGTGTTACTGGGATACCCAAGATCCCAGGTGAAACTATTAACTCATTGTTGCTGGTAGATCAGCATCAGGAGGTGTATGCCTCAGAGGCTATAGCTGTGAGACCTGAGGTTCACTCAGCAGCTATTTTGGCACAAAAGAACATGGTGGTCACATTGTGAGAAACGTTTCTAGTAAGCCTGTAGTTTTGAAAAGGGGAATACCCCTGGCAAATATCTTCCCTGTTACTATGGTGCTACAGTTAAAGTCCCCTTATATTCCTGATGAGACAACTGGGTTGTTGGTTGAGTCATTTAATTTTGGAGACTCCCCAATGCCAGAGGATGCAAAGCGGCAGCTCTGCGAGAAGATGTTATAAAGAGGGGAAGCGTTTTCTCGTCATGAGTGGGATGTGGGTTGTTCCCGGAGTACTAAGCACACGATCCGACTAACTGATGCAAAGCCTTTCAGAGAGAGATCTGGACGCTGGCCTTGGCCGATATTGAGGATGTGCGCACACCAGTTTCTTCAAGACCATGGGACCATTTCAGAGTCCAGGAGCCCTTAAGCGTCCCCGGTTGTGGTTGTTCGTAAGAAGTCTGGAAAAGTGAGAATGTGTGTGGATTACCAAACAGTAAATCAACGCACCGTCCCCGATCAGTATACTGTCCCCGTTGAGGATTGAGGATGCCCTTCATAGCTTGTCTGGGAGTAAATGGTGTACAGTTTTACACCTGAGTAGCAGGTATTATCAGATTCCCATGGGTAAGGCTGACAAGGAAAAGACTTTTTTTTTTTTTTTGCTTTTATTTGTCCATTGCGCTTCTACCAATTTGAATGCATGCCTCAGGGAATTTGTGGAGCACCTACTACTTTCCAGCAGGATATGGAACAGACATTGGGAGATATGAAATTTCTTGAAGTACTAGTCTATTAGATGACCTAATAGTTTTTGGTAAGACACTGGAAGAGCACGAGGAGAGACTCCTCAAAGTTCTTGATGGGCTAAAAGAGGAGGGTTTGAAGGTATCACTTGATAAGTGTCAGTTTGGTAGAACTTCAGTTACCTGTGTAGGTCATATTGTGTCCCAAGATGGAGTGTACACTGATCCCTCAAAGACAGAGGCTGTGTCAGCTTGGCTTAAGCCTTGCACACTGTCAGAACTGTGTCTTTTCTGGGATTTTGCAGCTATTTTCATCGTTTTGTAAAAGATTTTTCCAGCATATGTTGTCCTCTCAATGAGTTACTTCAAGGCTGTACACCTAGGTATGAGCAGAAGGTCAGGGCTGGAATGCTGCCTTCGAAGTAAGAGTTGTCTTGACATCAGAATCTTTTGGTTCCAGGTGGACTGAGGAGTGTGACTAAGCTTTTCGCGAGCTGAAAGCCAAGTTGACTCAAGCCCGTGTTAGCTTTTGCAGACACAGAGAAGCCCTATGTGCCGCATGTTGATGCTAGTCTGGATGGCTTAGGTGGTGTGCTGTTTTAAGAGCATGATAACACATTATGGTCTGTTGTATTTATCAGTAGGAGCCTATCTCCCTCTGACAAGAGGTAGCTGGCACATAAATTGAGTTTTTAGCATTAAAATGGGCTGTAGTGGACAAACTACATGATTAACTATATGGTGTTTCTTTTGAGGTGAGGACAGACAACAACCCTCTCACATACATTTTGACGTCAGCCAAGCTTGACGCTACTGGCCATTGGTGGTTGTCTTATTTGTCTACCTACAATTTTAGCCTGAAATACAGACCAAGTAGGAGAAACATAGATGCGGACCATCTCAGCGACCGCATGCCAGTTTATCTCTGGATGATGAGTGGCAAGAGATTCCATCTCCTGGAGTTAGAGCAATGTGTCAGGGAGTGTCCATTGACAACCCTCAGGGTTCCAGTGCAAGCGGTCTTGTGAGTCACATAGGAGCTCATGTATTAGGATCAAACACCCAGACATTAGAAGTCTGAAGAGAGAATGGGAGAAGCTGTCATTCAGGCATGGGTTATTGTACCGAACTGTTAGACTTGCAGATCAGAGAATGAGCCAACAATCGGCGCTGCCGGAGCAGTTTCTCAGTCTTGTACTGAAATCTTTGCACGATGGGAATGGGCATTTAGAGTTTGTTAAAAACCTATACTTTAGTGAGGGACAGATTCTTCTGGTCACACATGAAGCGCACAGTGGACGCTTATTGTCAGATCTGTGACTGCTGTATAAAGAGAAAAGCCTTACCTCAGAGAGCTGCTTCTTTATTCCAACCAAATAGTTCTGGACCTATGGTCCTTGTGTGCATAGACTTTCTTACCATTGAGCCCAATTCCAGTAATGTGTGTAATTGTTTGGTAGTAACCAACCATTTCACAAGACATGCACAGGCGTTTCCTACTAGGGATCAGAAAGCAGTGACGGTAGCCAAAACCTTGAGGAAGAAATGTTTCATTCATTCTGATCAGGGAAAGGATTTTGAGAGCAAGTTAATTCATGAGATGCTGACAATGTTGGGTTTGAAGAAATAGAGAAGCACCCCCTATCATCCGCAGGGTGACCCCCAGCCAGAAAAGTTCAACTGTACCCTGTTGGATATGTTGGATATATTGAATGTACAGCAGAAATCTAAGTGGAACCAGCACATTGCACACTTCCTGCATGTGTATAATTATACACCTAATGAAGCTACTGGGTACTCACCGTAATATCTTTTATTTGCACGCGAGGTGAGGTTAGCCATTGATGTTTGTTTTGGTGTTTCTGCTGATGGATTGTCATTGGGGTCCTATACAAAATGGGTGTCAACTTGGAGGGAGCCTACCATCTAGCAGAGTCTGTGGCTGCCAAAATGAATCACGGCAACAAAGAGCGTTATGATCAAAGGGTGCGGTATCGTTGTTTAAGTCCAGGTGACCGATGTCCTCATTCGAAACCTGGGTCTGAAAGGGAAACAGGAACTTTCTGTTTGGTGGGGTTCAAGCCCTTATGTGGTGGACAGACAGTTGTCAGACATGCCAGTATATCGCCTGAAGCCCTTAGAGGGGACAGGGTCTGTGAAAGTAATGCATCGAAATCTTCTGTTGCCCCTGGGACACAAGGTTAGGTTAAGTCTCGACACTGGCGCTATGCCTGTAACTTCACCCAGAGCCCTCCGTCGGAGGAAAGCTAAAGAAAAGAAAGCGACCATTGATTTGCATATGGATGCACCACCTGCAGCTCAGTATATGTCAGATAGTGATTTTGAGTATGGATGAAGGGGTTGGCGATGAGCCTCAACAAAATGAGGAGGTTTTGGAGGAGGAGTCTGTAGGAGAGGCTGATAATTTGTCTGTTAGAGGGGAAGATGATGCCACGGTGATCGAGACTAGGGAGGTTTTGTCTGAACCCTTAGTGCACTTTGATGAGGTAGACTTGGAAGTGAGCAAGAGATTAATGACCATCTAAATAGGTCTGGGGTAACTGAAAGCCTAAGAAGGTCTGACAGGAGTAAGCGGCCTACTGAGCGTTTGACCTATGATAGTTTAGACCAGCCTAGTACTGAGCCAGTGGTAATGGTTAAACATTGTGATGCCAGACTACCTGAAAGGGAAAAAGCTTGTTTTCCTTTGCATTGCAATAGTCATCAAGCATGGCAGCGTAAGCTCAAGCTCTTTGTATGATTTGTTCACGTACACCTGTGTTATTACATTGTTCTGTTTGTCATTTGAGTCACCGTGAGGACACGCTGAGATGTAGTGACGGGGGAATGTAGGAATCTTGTTAAATACGAGATAGATCATTGTATTTGAATTTGTAATATTGTTTTGATTTACTGTCGAAGAACTGCAGTTCCCTGCTTTTTTTTTTATCTTTTGCGCCTAGTTGGTTGCGTGGGGCGTTAACCTTAATAGATTCAACCAATTAAGACTATTTTTAATTGATGGGGTGATTATTACGATGGAACGCGGGTTTGTCTGGGAAGACGAAGAAGAAATGGAAAAAGAGACGATACAACAGGAATTTGTTTTTCAAGGCTTTCGTTGGTGTGCCCGGAGGGACACGCGGTGAACACTTCGTGCCAATTGTTTGGAGACGTCGAGGGACGGGACGTTTCAAGTAGCTTGAGTGAGCTATCACGGACAGCTTGCTATGGTGTAGGCGGAGCGAGGCACCTTGCGAGTATTCCTGCTGCCCGGATTATAAAGAGGTTGTGCGGGCGCCATTTCGAAGTGAGTACAGAAGTACCTGCTTCATATTCGCAATCTAGGATTCATCGAAGTGCACCAACTTTTTTTTCTGGGCCACAACTTGCTCCATGACAAAAAGAGTTTACATTATGTTAAGACGTATATGTTGTGAATTGTATGCCACTGGGATTTGATTTACCGAACCCATTCGTTGTTTTATTTTCTTTTATCGATCGCAATTCGTAATGTTGCGTTAATCATGTGTGTTAGATTATGGCACGTTAGTTTAATTTTTGCCGTAACCGTTTAAACATCTGTATCCATACCGAGCATTAAAACAGTTCGGAGGCACCGCGCCAATTTAAACTGATTTCATATTATTCATGAGATACGCCCCCGCTAAATGTGTAATTAATTACATAGGGCGCCTTAGGGAGGGCTTACATATTTCTAACGCCACGAGAACAGTCCCATATTTGATTTTTGCTAAGATACAATATTGATAAATATGTATCAGTTAGATGCAACTTAATCATTCACAGTACATCAGTACCGTTATGTAGGAGAAGACAGACATTTTCTCCGAGCAGTAAGACGATTTCTCGTGGCTGTCCAGCACTATTCAGTATTCAACTCGGACACCAATTAGACTGAAGAGATTACGCAATGCCATGGCCCGGCGCGTGCGTCAGTGATCAGACAGCTTGATCACACGGCACACGTTTTATGAAATACTTAACTCCAGTGACGACAGAAAAAGTGAGCCAAAAACGCCGAAACGATACGGTCAAGGACATTTTTTTTTATTGAAAATGAAAAATACTTCAAGTAAGACACTGGCATCACTGAGTGAAGAACAATAAACGAGGGAGCAAGAGTGAGGCTGTAGCATTTCAAGAGGAAGCAGGCCTATATTATGACTAGAGAACAAAAGACAAGCATGTTTAAACCATTAGCATTCATAGCGAGAAGCAGTTTTAATAGATTTTTTAAAACTAAATTTCCCCAGTCAGTAGTGATTTACTCTACTAACAGTTGGCTAAGATGGTACGGCCATTTAACGTTTAACACGCAAGCTCATTACAATTAATTAAGCTCTAAATAAACTCACTTCACTATTACAGAAATCCCATAGAATATGAGCCCTTACAGAAAACACGAAAAACCGCGAACAGTAACCCAAGTGTAATAAAACACTGCTTACGTGTAGCTTCACAGGCACGTAACCATTTATGACAATAAAATGTCACACATATAGCTACTACCAAACTAGACTAACAGCCAATCGAATTTATTCTTATTTATTAACAGCCAATCACATTTATTGTACAACACCTACCTAAACTGTCCTTTAAGATTGTAGACGGTGCAGCTGTCTATTGGTTCTCTCCCTTCATGTTCTAGTGTTGAGACAAAGCAAGAATATACACTACTACTGGATGAAGGGTTTGTTATACCCCTAGTTATTGTACATGACCCTGATGAGAGCCATCTAATGAGTAATTACAGTATACAATTTCACCACACAGAACCACAGAGCCCATGATAACAGTAAAGAACATGTCCTGCCAGCTCTCGCAAGCACGTCACCTCTGACTGCATTCGGACCATGCTAAGGACTAAAAACAAACAATTACTCACCTCTGAAACATGGACAGGCTGAATAATACACACAGCCTTAGTTTATATGAATGGAATGCATGTGTGATTATTTAAGAATAGACTAAGGCATGCAAAGCTAATTTCGTATAGTGTAATATAATCGCACAAGAGGGCAATGTACTGCTTCACAGTTACTCTTGATTAATTGGACCCTACACAGACATGTGGACATCAAACAAAAGTGGAAAGACACAGAAAAGGGAAAATTTTAATGATGGCACCATTATCAAACATAGCTGCTGAAGTTAGTGGTTCTGAAGTGGCGGCCACGTACAAGACATTCCATCCTCTCCAAAACCGACAAGGAATCAAACGGCTGCTTCCTTCATTACTTTCTCACCTGCTTTTTCCTAGCTGCTGAGGCCATGTTGGCTCAAAGTCATGCGTTTCCCGTATTTTGGTGGCACTGATTCTAGCTGGCAACATGAAACTGAGATCCCTGTGAAAAACAGCATGGCTCCTGAAATGTCTCATCAAAGCTCATCACACCTTTTAACTTTTTTGTTTTTCTTTTCTGTTTTTCCTCCCGCCCTTCAACCAGCAAACTGGTGAAGTGTGGCACATACATGTGCACAAGCAAACAATGAAAATCACACATTTCATACACGTGTTCTTGGCACGGGCAGCTATAGCGAGGGAGAGACACAATGCACCATCTACACGTTATCCACTACACAGACATTTGGCTTGAGCAGAATGGATGTGTGTGGTTAGTTGCAGGACATTAGGGTAAGGGATACAGATCTCAACAGATGCATTTGAAAATAGTGGCAGAGAAACAGGAAGGTGTTAATTTGCTCTTGTACCACAGTAATGGGGGAGGGGGAGGGGGGGGTGAGTTTGTGGGACCGGAGGGACTCAGTTCTTCAGCACTGCGTCGTACATCTGGTACACGTACTGCGAGACCTCTGGAGCCCTGCACTTCAAAGAGAGCTGAGAGAGAGTGAGAGAGAGAGAAAATAATAAAATCAACCAAAAATTGCAGAGCAGTTGGACGGAACAACATCTATACGCACAAACACAGCTGAGTTTTGGGATAACAAATGAACAGCAGAAAATGATCTCTGGGTAGATTTCAGGTCAGGTTTTGCTCACTCAGAAAATTCATTTTTCTATGCAACTATCGTTTCACCAGCTCAAGAGAAACAAGAAAATGAGTGGCATCCTGAGATTAAAGGATAAACCAAGAAGGATGTAATTAATGAAACATTAGTTTTGACAGTAAATAATCATTAGATGTTGTTGACCCCCAACCCCAACCATAACCATAGATGTAACTGCAATCAGATGTGTTGTGTCTTTGCTGATCAGACCAGTATCAGCTGTGTCTTCTATTCTGGTCAGCATCAGCTTCATCATTGCTGGGTGAAACCCAGCTGGCCCAAAGCACCTCTCATCTGTCTACAATCTAGCCAAGCAAACCAAATTATCAGTGTATAAAACTTCCATTACACTCCATTAGATTAGAACTGGATTGGTCTCTTGATTATGCCAGACCAGATCAGTAATCAGGCCTGGTGGCAGTAAACTGAACAGCTGCTTTCTGGAACGCTCGAAGGGTGGTCACTTCGAATCAGCCGATTAATATATTCAGGCAGGCATCGTGGTGGACGACAAAGTCTGCGTTATACAAGGTATAAAGTAAAGGCAACACACACACACACACACACACACACACACACAGGCTGATGGCCAGTCAGCTATGAACAAAAACTGACAAATGGCTGAAAACTTGTCAGACAGCCAGTTATGCTCTGATGCTTTCTGCTAAGATGAATAGATGGAAAAGAAAAACCAAATTCCTCCACCTTTTAAAGGTGCTGAATACAGTGTGGTGATTTGTGCTGTTCCAAGTGCCAGGCTTTGACAGATCTGGCCAACACAGTGAAAATAGATTCTAGTGTGTATTCTGTGAAAGTGAGGCCAAGGAACATGGTAATCACTTTATGGTAATGTTCCAACCTCTCATGTTCCGACCCCTACGGAGTGTCCTCCTTTGAAGGAGGTGTCATGTGCTTTTTCTGCAGCGCGAGGGTCACCTTGTCGCCCCCACTTTGGCACAGCCGACGTCACTCTCCCGTTTCAGAGCTGCTGCGCTGGAGGCTTTTATCTTACTGTAATGGCGCCAACGAACCGTAAGAGTCTGAACGTGTGGAAGAGGCTGGAGTCCGAGCGCAGCCAAAACGTTCGGCACGCCGGGCCTTCATTCCAAACCAGATTCTTAAAAGACATCTCAAAGAAATGCTTTTTGGGTTTTTTTTTGGTTTTTTTTGGTTTGCTTAAAAGCTCATAACAACCAACTGCCACTGGTTTAAGCCTCTCATTTTTATAACAGCTGCTGTCACCATGCGGTTTACAACCTTTCCCTCTCTTCATGTGGGTGGAAGTCATGACCCTCTGCTTACTGCTGCGTCCACACGGCCCACATGGGCAGGTCCTTACCGTGTAGTTGGGGTTGCCAGGCTGGATGCGTAGCTCAGCGAGGATCCAGATGCCGTTGGTGAGTTTCAGTGACTGGTACAGCATGTCCTGCCCCTCCACGTTGCGCTTGGCGATGGTGTAGATGTTGTTGTTCTGCAGCTTGCCCGACACCGTGTCTGCCCGTGGCCACACGCGCGCGCAAACATACACCAACACACAGTCAGTTACACGGTCACACCAAGCGTCAGCAACACTGTGGAATTCTACAGAAAGGTCTCTTCAGGGGGTCTGTTAGAGGAAAGCTGCTACAGCAATATTTCACATGCTAAGGCTGGTAATAATGAATGATCACTTGCAGGGGTCAGCTAGCATTATGCTAACAAGATCGCACCAATCAGTCCCCACCTGAGCCATCTTTCATGCAAGACATTTCACATTTTCCAGACACATGGCTACACGGTCAGTGTTACTGTAGAAATAATAAAATCACACTCAAATATACACTGCAACCTACATTTTTTTTAAAATCCCATATTGTCATGGTTACCTAATAAAAGGATGAGCTAGGGGTGTGCGATATTGATATATCTAGATATTTTCTGGGATTTCGCAGATGACAATAATTAAACGATACTTTGCATGCTTCCAAATGTGTTTGTAACAGTCGCGCATTACATCAGATTACTCTTGTTAATATCATATTAATTTTTGCTTACCAACGACATTAATGAAATTCAAATATAAGGAAAACAGGTCTTATTTACTTAAAACAAGCATTCAAGTAAAAATTATTTTAAAAAAACCAAAAAAAACCCCAGCAAGTATTACTGAGCTAACAGTATGCATAAATAGTGAAGATTTCTGCAGTTTGTGCACTAAAGTTTGAGGACATGAATCATGCAATTTAGGCAGAGCTGTTTGAAATATATTTTCAGCCAGACAGTGAATATATTGGGTCTAAAGCATCCAAAAGTTGTTTGTTAGACCCATCGACCGTTTGAATCAACACCATGTCTTCGGTGATGTAAGTGGTGACTGTGTTCATGTCTTAGCCGTTGGTGCTCGTTTCGTTTCCTAGCGTAGTTTGTTCACTCGTTTTTAACTCCAGTCATTCCTTGGCAGAACGATATATAAGAAATTACTGCAGAGAAAACATCTATACAACAGAGCTATACAACATTGGAATTTAAGCAAATTTTCTGCATTTACCTTGAAAACTGCTTTTAAAACCTTTGCTTAAAAAAAAACCCCAAAAAACCCACGAACAAGAAAAACCTCAGCAAACTTATGACACACTTCGATTCTACTCACTAAACACACACAAGATCAATATTCCCTCCTGCTTTCCTAAATCAAAATGCCAGCCCCTCCTTAGAGAAGAGAGGCCATGCATGCAATGTGTGATGGTGTGGCTGGTGTAGCACCCCTCCAATTTTTAGAAATGTCTAACAGAACCTGCCCCAATTCATTTCTGATGGAATTCTCAAACGTCCTTATCCTCATTGGTACCTGGATCATTAAAATTTTTCTGCAACACTGCCACTATTCCTCTGTATTTCATCTCTAGGTGTCAACACTAACACAGGAGGAGGTGGGTACAAACTGTAGACACGCACGCACCTCTTCCTCAAAGGCCAGCATTTGGGTTGCCAGCAAGTACTAGCCAGTGATGGTAGAGTGAATTCAAGAAAGATTTTATTTTTGAAAAATCACAATCTGTGATTCATCTTCATCAGGGTAGATGTGAGATAGGACAGTGATACTGGATTAAGGTTGCATCACCTCCCTACTAACCTACATTATGTATCTTGCATTGGAAAAGGGTCTAACATTTTCATAGAGAACATTAAGACCCAACATGGGTGGTCTGCTTCATACGCGACAAACCCAATCAGTCACGGATTTGTGCTTATTTCTGTGCCCCCCCCCATCATGCCGTATCTGAATTAGGACCTAAAATGGAGGGCGTGAAAGCTGGATGCCCGGTCAAGGCGAGAGCGCCTGTGATCTAAGCTGTGCCCGGCGGTGAATGTGAGAGAGGCTGATATCCAGCAGCACCGTTACAGCTACTGGCTGCGGTACCGTGAAAGGTACGACCCGGCCGCGGGGCACACAGCGGGCAGACGGAACCGGGGCCCGGTGCGGGATCAGCCCACCGAGATCAGACAGAGCGGCCCGTGGGTCACCGGAGGAGAAAGAGGCTGATGACACAGAGAGCAAGAGAGACACGAGCGGTAAAGAAGAAGAGAAATGACCCAAGGACCTGATGGAGAGACAGAGACAAAAAAAAGAAAAGAAATGAGTGACTCAGATAGTGAGACAGAGAGAGAGAGAAAGGAGGAACCAGACAGACAGACGAGAGATGAGAGGCAGGTGTTTGTGAATGGGGGTGGGGAAGAGACAGGTCAGTCAAAGCAAAGGCAGACCTAAACAGACCTCACACCCGGAGCAGGTGAAACGGACCACTGCACTTTTTTTTTTTCAACTATAGAAAAGGCTTCAACCGTTGAGAAAAATCCTCACTATAAATACCTTTAAAACCATTACATAATTCTTTCACACCTAAAAATAGTCCTCCAAGCAGAGAAAGTAAATTGAAATGACAGTGAGAGACACAGGAAAGAAGTGATTAAGTAGTAGTATGACAAACTCGCAGTCTCTAGAGTGAATGAGGGCACCAGGGCAGTGAGTGACTGACAGGCAGAGGGAGGGTAATGGAGGCAACACACACACACACACACACACACACACACACACACACACACAGCTCTACTGTTCACCCGCAAAAACCTGTGGGCCCCTGGTGCCGCTGAAGCTGGGAGCCTCAAATTAACCAAACCACAGGTGCAGCGGGGGCCACAGGCCTCACCGCAAGTGCCGAGCTACGTTTGAAAAGGCGAATAGTAATAAAATGAACCACTCTCTTAAAAAGACAGCGTGCTTTAGTGCGTGCTTTTACCAGGACAAAACCAGCTGCGAGAGAGAGAATAAAACAAAAGACCCCATCAAAGGAAAGACAAAGGCATGATAACGTGCAGCAGGAGTCGTCGATCCACTAGGCAGGGGCTCATTTTCCGTGGGGGTTGCAGGGGTCGGGGAGTGGAGCGGAATGCCGACATCGTGCTGTGATGAGATGACTGGGGGCCCGCCAGCTTTCGCATGACCAAGAGGGAATCAAACATCACCGTGGAATAACAATGAGAGTCAGCAGGCAAGAGCTGGAGCAGCAAATTCTCACTGCCGATCTAGTTAAAGTTGACCTGAGGGGCGTCACTATAAGCACTCGTGCGCGAACACACACTCGCACGTGCGCATACGCTTGCGCAACCCCCACGCATTTATGAATTTACTGCTTATAGAAACTGCTTGTAGCACAGGTCTGAGAGGTTTCATGGATCTTTCTTTACAATATTAATTCCGTCTTTTGCCACGACGCTATATAGCGAAACGTAGCTATGCTGTGTCTCTCTCTAGGGCCCAAAAAAAGTGAGAAGCAATTAGTAGTCTACCACAGAGTAGCAATCAGAAAACATTCCACAGCCCCTTGGTCACAGCCCCTCCGGTAAGGATGCACAAGACAGACCAGAGCAGTGTATCGTGGTTGTACTGCTATACATTGTGATGTGCACGGCGGTACATTAAAACAAGCCATCAAGATCATTTTAGCCATGATAATTCACATCTATTAGATCAGGCGAAAGCTGCGCTTCATCAAAAGTATCTGAAGGAACGTTCCATCCCTCTGGACATCACTTCATAAGGCCACATTTGCATACTGCAGGCTCGTATTGTGCAGTCTCGGTATCGCAAAGGCCAAGATTGTGATAACGATCCGCAAACGATACATTATGCCGCTCAGGGTCATCAGCGGGATGAGCGGGACATGCGGGGCTCCGTCAACTCGGCAGACTCGCTCTCAGCACGGGACTAAACAACCAACAACACGCAACACACTCGGGTCACTGAATGCATAGAGACACCTCCACCTCCACTCATGGATGGACACAGGACAACTCAAACACAGGTGCCTCCGCTTGTGTGTGTGTGGGGGGGGGGGAACCCACTGGAAAACTTATTTAAAAGAGTCCATCACTGACTGTTCTCCAAGCTATGCAAAGCTCAATTCACGCTCATCTTCAAAAACATTTGTACGTGAACGAAAAAGGCTTTGAACACTAAGGGCCTCCTCTTTGGGTAGAAAAAGTGGCAACTCCTCTGCCTGTTTCATCTTGTGCTCAGTAAGTGCTTGATGCATTCCTTCATTAGCTGCACAATACTGCTCATTCATTTTTCATGACTCTTCATAGAGAGGGAAGTGCATTAGCCCCTTTTACCGATGCTAGGAAACCCGCGCGTTTAGACCGTCACATTCTCACTGACGGAATGCAACAAACAGATTTATGAGAGATCAAGAGGACCTCCTTGTGTAACATCAATTACTTTGAACGTGCTATGAACATAAAAAAAAATACATTACTTGTTTTTATACAACAGTTAGGGTTAACCGACCTCACAATCTGATTGGTAGAGAAGCATCCCTACCATGCAAATGTTCTTGATGATATTCTTCTGCTTTATCCACCCAACGCTAATTTGTTTTGTGCTTTATACAAAATGAACACCCTGACTTTTATAAGCTAGAATTTGATCCACAGCCTGTTGGCTCAGACTGCACATCAAATTGCATATTTTCTATTACTCTGAAAACATTTAAGTTGACTGCTGTGTAACTGCACAATGAACCGAAGTATACAAATTAACGTATACAAAACACAATGACCTTAATAGCTAAATCTCTCAATTCTGTCTTTTAATTCTTAGTAAATTTTTGTTTAGTTTTTTGTCTGTTCCTTCGCTTATTTACACTATCTTAAACCAATATTACTTGATATTGCTACAGAAACCGTATGCCTTTGTAGGCTACTGTTAGGCAGGCAACTGTTACTGTTGCATAGCAACAAGTTTTTGTTGTGGAACGCAGACCATGTTGTGGAGCTACTCTTTGATGGAAAGAACTGCCAATATTAAAAGATTTGACACTATGTTTTGTGCTTCTCTTTATATTGTTCATGAGTATCGCAAATATCGTGAGGCCCTTGTGTCTGTGTTATTTCGATGTATTCTACTGCTTAAACCATTTAAAAATAGAATTTACTGCACTCTACGAGCAAATGATTTTAACGTTCTAGAACCACATGAATGATTCTAGAATCAGAATTACACATACAATTTTCCCGGGGGTGGGATGACCAGAAAGCAGTTCCACTAGTATTCTTACCAGCATTTAAGTGGCACTCCTTGATCTGGTACTGCAGCTCATTCTCATTGGGAATGTCTTTCCATGTGGCTAGAAACACTTGGCGCTCTGTAGAGGCAAACAACACGGCGTCCAAGCCGAAGACACTGAGCCAGCATTTACCAACAACAAAACACACATTCTGACATTCAGCACAACACATGCGTTTCTTTTCAGCTCAAGAACCGTTTCCTTAGCAGACTACTTGGTTTTTGAGTGTGAAAATTTGCTTATGTGACTTAACGAAAGTTAAACCGCCGTGGTGAAGATGCGACGGAAGAGGCACGTACCCATTTTACCATCCTCAACGAAGAAGACGTTGAGCGGGATCAGCACGCTGAAGTAGAAGACGTCGATGTTGTTCTTCACAGCAACCTGCGGCACGGTAGAGCATGGTGGTCAGAACACTGTTTACGTTACGCTAGACACTAGAAGTTATCCAAGTTGTGGAAGCACCGTGTCAAAGGTCAGACATCAGCAGTGTGATGTGGTGTCGCTTGCATGAATAGTGCAAAAGAGTACAATACAGAGAGAGAGAGAGAGAGAGAGAGAGAGAGAGAGAGAGAGAGAGAGCGTGCAAGAGTGACACCTCACACCTGACAAAGGACGAATGGCACCGTGTGTGCGCGTCCGGGGGGGGGTTTGCCATGTTTTTTTAAAACACCTTATAATTATGACAACAGGGATTTGTCCTTCGTATTACCTGTTAACAGCATTGCAATAAGAGGCACTGAAGTCTGCTTCAGGCTGAGAGGTACTGACATCTCAGTCAACCTTCTGAGGCCTTGTCCGAGAGCCCTACCGTTTTCTCAAGTGCCTTTCTTTGACGTCACAGTTGGAGTACCACACCACAGCTGAATTCCGTGATGGTTTGCAGGGATATTTCCCATCAAAATTCAATCAGCACCAATAATAAATGAAGCCCAGCAAAGCATGATGCAAAATCAGAACTCCCAACTGGTTCTTACTGGCTTTTATTTCTTGATGGCAGTGTAAGCGCTTTGATGTGAAACACTCGTAAGTTAAGAGCCTCTTTTTCTTCTGGCCTGACATTTGTGTCTGGCTTGAAGCCCATATCTGCTGGCTTTCACCATTTCACACCTCCCAGGGCACCCATCAGCTTAGCACGTGGTGTGTGTGTGTGTGTGTGTGTGAGTAAGACTGACAGAAGAGAGTAGGTACCTCCCAAAAGCCCCTGAGGATCTCCTGTGACCCAATTATCAATGCTGAGAACTTTTTTTTTTTTTTTTAGTTTAACCTCAGACAGATGTAAAATGGATTTCAATTAAATATGCCCCCCCAAGCCTCTCAGCATTTAATCTACTTTGCGTTTCTCCATTTGCCCCAGATATGACATGAATGGATGAGAACAGTAGTGCACATGTTCTCAGTTCTTCTAACACACAGACCAAACCGAAGAGCTTAAGACAACAGTTGAACCCAGCAACACACCACAGCAGCAGTACACTGGCTGAAACGACTGACTTCAGAGCACTTTATTCAGAATTATTCAGGCCAGGTGTATAATAATTCTTTCAAAGCATTGTTTTATTTGTACGGTGTCGCTTTTGTTACTGAACAAATTCAGAGTAGCAACGCGACTTCGACCAAGCTTGGCCTGTGTGGCTGGAGCTTCTGATTAAAATAGCAGGTCTCTTTAATGGAGATGAAGCTGCGTGCTCTCCTGCTTTAGCTAAACAAGAGTCAGCTCTTCCACCCTAATACATCAAAATAAAATATTCATTTGAGTTGTTTTTTTTCCCCCTGGTTTGAAACAAGATTAAGAAAAAGAAATAATTTACACAGCCCAGGCCGTCACAGCTATGGAGGTGACTATCGGAGGAAAACACTGCAGTGATCTGAGCTTTGGCAGGGCTTTGCTTCTGAAGTGGCCTTCTTGCTCTCCGACATGGACTAGTGCAATCATTCCAGCCAAACTAACACATGCCATCTTAAAAGCACTACTGTCTGTGGCCAAAATGTAACAAAGCTCTAAACCAACGCGTCTGTGGTCCACATCATTGCCTATAATGAACATGTGCTAGTTTAAACAGATGTCGCAGTTCTTTCATATTGCCATGGCAATTACATCCTAGGCAACCAAGGCTAATGAAAGTGATGGAGTGAGGCAGTGCTGTCGCCGAGCTTCCTTACGCGAGAGCACACTTCTGCACAGTCATCTTCTGCTTGATGAGAACTTAAGGATTAGCTATAATGAAGCCCTGGGGACTTGTCTGGTAACGGCAGACGGGTAGAAAAGGCCCAGGGGTGGAAAGCTCTGTGGAAGGTGGTGACTTTCTTTAGCCAGGTAAGCCTGCTCTTCCAAGCCGCTGGCTAATTAGCACAGTCTCCGGAGGGGGGAGGGGTTGACTGTGTGTGAGGCCAGGCAGAGGTAGAGGATGACGCTGCCTACTCTGGAAAGTAAGAAAGGAAGGAAGAAAGAAAGAAATTGGGCAGGAAAGATGGCAAACAAAAGTGTGTGAGAGAGAGAGAGGGAGAGAGCGAGCGAGCAAAAATAAATAAATAAATAAATAAACAAATAAATAAATAAAAGCAAACAGATGTGCCAAAGAAAGCGATAAGCAGTGAGACGGGGGAGAGAGAGAGAGAGAGATAAGCAGAGACGGAAAACTGCAGTCAGACAGGAGGAGAGTGGAGGGAGCATCTTGGATCATTAAAGTATGAAGAGTAAAACACCATCATGCTGTGAGCAGTACTGCTGGGTGCCATTGTGCTTGGAATTCACCGCCTTAGGCTTTTCCTCCCAGGCAGGAGGGGCCTTGGGTGAGAGCAAGCCACACCCACGGAATGTAAAGCAAGCCCAGGCCACGCCCACAGAGTGTAAAGGGGCTGCCATGGTGCTTTGGTCTGAACTATTAGCTGCCATGGGTCTGTGACAATGGTGAGTGCTTGTTAACATCAGTTGTTAAACTACATAAATTTTTATGATGGAAACACCTGACAAAACTAATGGGCATTCCTGATGGGATAGTGAGATAATTACATGCGTAGGTGTAATTGAAAAAAATGGGTTGGTTAATTTGAAGTCAAACGCTTAAGGGTACAGATAAATAGTGAGTAGCTTACAGCCTGTTAAATGTGGCCCAGACAAGGAGAGGAGTGTGTGTGTGTGTGTGTGTGTGTGTTTGTGTGTGTATGGGGTAATCAAGAGTGACGAGAAGACAGAGAGCCCCGGTTAAAGTGCTTTCCTTGCTCTACCTGCAGGTTGTTGAGAGGGTCCATCTTCATAACAGGCCCAATGGTGTTGAGCGGCAGGGAGATGTCGATGTTCTGATTGGGCATTAGAGGAGTGTGAACTGGGAGAGGTGTGGTGGGAATGACTCCAAAACTGGAGGGGAGGAGACAAACACGCACAGCAAGAGTCAACACCTGCAAAGTCCAATGCAGGATTTTACTTGGGTAAAATTAACAATGTCAGTAATGGCCACACTAGGAGCACAGGAGCGAACACACACATACACACACACACACACCTGTTCTTGTTGAACTGGATTGCAAAGTCTGTCATGTGCTGCAGGGCTTTGTTGGTGAAGGTCATGTCCATGTACATGTGACCCTGGCGGCGGGAGAATGTTCCGGAAATCTCCAACCCCTTGGCCTTGACCGCAGGCAACCACACCTGAAACAAACGGCTCGGCATTATCCTGCTGCGCTTCACTGTGTCGGGCTTTTAGGGTGAAAGGTCACACACGCTGGACTGCACGATCAGTCCTCGGCAGATCCGGCTTAAGTGTAGCAACGGTGGAATAAATAGAGAAACTCCACGGAGAACAGCAAGGTGGTCGGCACAAAGCCAACACCACGCCGTTTCCTCTCTGGGCCTCTACAGAGCGTTCACCGTAGCGTGATCAGCCAACGACATATGTCCATCGGCTCAGGGTTTTTATAAATCCTACACAGCATTATCTAATGAAGTGGAGAAGAGAGCAACAATGGTATTTAGGAAGCACACACACTCTTCACCTCCCACTGTTCAAATTTGTACCGCCGCATAAGGCTACAGCATCACACCGGCTTGGGAGACGTGCGATTTTTAATCGGACTTGCTTGACTCGCCTGAGCAGTTGTGTGCATGTATGTGGACCAGCAATAACCTTCGCAAGCTCAGTCAGGAGAAAGAGAGACCACAGTCCCTACATTGTGCAGCAGGGACCGAGTCAACTACGCAAAAGGTGCATGAAGCAACTGTAAACTGCCGCAGGAGGGCAGAGGTGCGTGGGCTGTTGCCGTGGGAGTCCTGAGGGGTTGGGGGGTGGTGATGAGAGGAGCCACTCACGGCTTTTGGGGCCACGTAGCCCCCTGTGGTGATGGCCATGCTCGTGGAGAGCTCAAACAGGTCGTTAAGGCCGCTGCTCAGGGCGGCCGGGGTGGGAGACGGCGCAAACGTGTTGGGCACTGAAGAGGGAATGAAGTTCTGGCCGACCTGCAAATCGCAAACGCACATAGATACAAGACATGTGAGTAGAATTCCAGAATGTTCTAAAAAGGCATTGGTTTTAGGTATTTGGACCCTAATGAACTGTTTATTCTTTGTTGCCGAATGACTATTTGGAGATATTCTATGACAGATTTGTTTGACACAGGTTGAGGACCTAAAAACAGAAATAGGATATACAATGGCATCTCAATTTGATATGGCAATGCAAATATTATTAAAGTTTGAAATCGGACATAGAATCATAGCACAGCAAACAGCACAGCAAACAAAAGACAAGCAAAACTATAGGACGTGTGTGCATGCAAACCCAGGAAAAAAGGTGGGGGAAAAAAACCAACCAAAAACCAAAGGTAACCAGTGGCTAACCTATGAAGCTCGAGCCAGTGCCTGTGAATTAAACATTAAAAATATCAGCAGCATACACAGTGCAGACAGATGGACACGCAGAAAAGCTACAGACGTTACGGACATACGGATGGACGGATAAAGGGACAGACTGGTTCACTTACTGCAGGGCTGCCCCCAACACCTCCTCCAAGATCTCCCCCGAGCTACAAAACAAGAAGACCCATATCCCGTAAATAATAAAGGGGAAAAGTTCGAGAGGTTAACATCCTGGTCCATCTTGTCAAACTTCAAACATTCCACTGCAGGTCAGAAGATCAGACAACTAACTGATTTGATGGTTCATTTATTCTCCCTTTAAGAAACAAACAAACAAACAAACAAAAGAAATTACCCATAAATGGAGGTTAATTTCATATTTGAACTAGCCATCTCTCAGCCAGACTTATACCAACAAATCAAACGGAAAGGTCAATTCTTTTGCGACGCCAAACGTCATTTTCTGAGGCCAACTTTCCCAGCCTCAGCAGCCAATTCAGCCCACGGCAGCACCATGTAGCAGGGTGTGGGTGGTGGGCTGCGCTGAGCCCAGCAGTCACCCAGTGTGCAAGCGCGACTCCCCATAACTCTCCATTATGGCTCAGTACGACTGCCAGCCTCTGGAACATTTAGCAAGGACAGTGGGGGACCAAGGCTCCGTTGGGAAGCGCTGAATCATTCCAGCCTTCGTCTGAAAGGAACGCGAGACGTTCACAGCAAAATCTAGGAGCTGGTGTTAATTTGAAAGGGCGGGGGTATTAAAAAAAAAATAAAAGCCCCAGTAGAACACAAACATTTCAGCAAAAACACTTCCATTGTTCATAAATCACAACCTTGATAATAAACAGTATAGGCAGGGCAAGTAAAACACTTCAACAATTTAGATCAACGTACATCTCTGTTTGCGCCCTTCCATAAGGCTTCCCCACAAAGACGCCCCGTTTCATATCCCTGAGAGAATCTTGTTCTGGACACGCTAAGGAGCAGAAACGGCCCTGTGGTTGTGCCAGGAACTCGCCGGCTCCCGAGACTTGTCCTCCGTCTCCACGTGCCCGTGGCCTTGGGTACCCCGCTCCGCTCCGCTGAGCGCGCTCACTATTATACGCCACGAGGTGACGTTGGATTCACTGACGCAGAGGCAAGTAAAAGAAAACCGCCTCTCGTGTCCAAGCTGCCCGACGACTACGAATCAGTCGAGCGAAGTCGGTTAGCGTGCGAGCGTTATCCATCGGTCCAGGGAGCCGGTGCATTGTTCAGCTGGTTTGTCCGATCATGAAAGCACATGCGTTCGTGCGGCAAGCTCTGGTGAAGACAGATAGTACCGCGACGGAAAGCTGTGAGGAAATTCAGACGCAAAAGGCATTTCAGGGACAGCACAGCAGTTCTCCCTCCTACAGGCTGACCACAGCACTTAATGGACACCGTTTCTAAAACATGGCTCAGCAAAGCTGCTCTCTCTAGTTCCGATTCAATCGATACTTTATTGCCACATGAATATATTCAATAGGGATTTGTTTCTCTCCCACGTTAATGTTCATGGCCTACGACCACAGTTTAGCATTCTTCTGGGTTCATAGCCCATGGCAAGCTCTGGTTGCTGGGGCGAAAAGCACTTCCTGGACTGGTGGACAATGCAGCTGGAGCGCAGGGGGGGCGGCCCTGGTGCAGACCCTCGGATAACCCTGCCAAGGCAACTGTGGTGCAGGAGAATGACCACGCGGCCCTGGTCCACACAAACACGACACCCGGATTAATCACAGCTTTAATTAAGACGTGGCAGAGTGGCATAAACTCGACCCCTCATCACGCTCGGTTTGTGCACCTGCTCAGATCACCACGCAGGGTGCAATTTCAGGAGACGTGATCAACCAATATATTCACACAGCTTCTTGTACATTTGATTTACAGTCCCTCACCAACCCACTGACAACTGAAAATTACCACTTACTCCACACATCGACAAGCCCATCTTACAGTGAAGAACGAGGAATGGGGGGATAAAAAGACCACATCTGCTGCTTTCTCATGCCTGTGAACTGCGACCGCTGACATCTGTTGCCTCTTTCAGACCGACGGCTTTCGTTAACATTTTACTGATTATATCAATCACCCTAATGGCTGCTGTTGAGCGATGGCCTTTGTTCTTCTTTAATCTACTTTAAACGAGATGAGAAGCTTTCAGGCCAACAGCTGAGTGTCAGCGGCTGAGGAGAAATTTTGAGCCAGATAGCTTCCAGCTGAGTCTAATAAGTCTTGGAGCTAGCATTCACTATTGCAGAGAGTTGTCCTTCAGAGAACCATAATAAACGGCAATCCTGTGTACTGGATGAATGAAGTAGCCCTCGGCTGTTGGCGTTTCAGGCTCAGGGCTCTGGTATAATAATACCCAAGTCAAAGGGACTTTGGATACCAACCACTCGTGTCCGTTCCCAACACGGAGCACTGGCGCATTGTTTGTGGGCGAGGCTTCTTCTTCAGGCGGATCCACGAGGACACCAAGCGTCTGGCCTGCTCTCAATATCCTTTATCCATTACAGCTCTGTTAACATGTGTGGCTCTGGTATCCAAACAGAGCTTGCATAAATTATGCAAAAGCTATAGCTATATTCCATATGCTCCTCTCATGGATCAGTATCACAAGAAACCATCTCAACGTCAACTTGTTACATAGCTTTAATCTAGCACTCTCATGTAGCGGAGCTGCTACTAAACCAGCGCTCAAGTGACAGAAAGTCAATATGAGCCAACCTGCTTATTATTTAAGGTTTCTCATGCATGGGGTTGGTCCCCAACTTCATGTTAAAACCAACTCAAAGTTCGAACATGTCAAAGCAAAGTCAAACATTCGGAGCAGGTTCCAGCACTAAAATAAGGTGTCCCAGCTTCCTCACAAGTAGTCCTCACAAGTGACTGAAAACGAGGTGCGTTTAATTTGATCGCTTGTGAGTAGGCCTCTAAACCCTTGAGGTATGGAACACTTGTCTCCTTGCTATGGGCAATGGTTCGCTCCACTTTCATGAAGCGGGTGCCTCTGGGGACAAGTGAGCATGGTCATAAATGGTAGCTCCTGTGTTTTAAAAACGCAGGTGTTCTCAGGGCCAGGGCAACCCATCTTAAAGCCACAAAACTAAAACTGGGCAAAAAAGTTCACATTCATGTGAACAGTCGAATGGTTGCATAATGCAAGAGGTCAATTCACAGCTTCACAAATTTACAGAACTCACAGAAAATATTTTTAAAAAGCAAAAGAAAAAACAAGCAAATGGACTTAAAGCTGTCATTTCAAGAAATCTTCTCTCAGTAATAATATGAACTATAGACTTAACCATACAAATGGTGTTTTAATGATCTCTATAAACTCTAGCAATATACAGTAAACAACAGATGTTCACAAATAATCCCTCATAGCTGCAAAACGTATAACGTTTGAACCAAGGTGCTCACCAGACTGTCCAGACCTCCTCCTAGAAGATCCACAGCACCCATCTGCATAGATGAGACCTGAGGCACGTTGACCGGAGGGCCGAGGTCCAGGTTGAGCAGGTCGCCCAGAAGGTCACCCTGGGACGGAATCACCTGCGGCTGGTCGATAGTGGCAGCAGGGCCTCCACTAACTGGACTCTCCCCAGTGTCAATGCTAGTGGTAGGGGGAGGGGGGAATTGTACACAGAATAAACAACCACAGATAAATAGCCTTTGTTTCCAAACTGGGAATGACAATGTCGCCGTTTCCTGTCAAAGCTTCCTTTGTTCCCATCAGCTGACGGCAAGAGTGTTGAGCAATTCATTTACCTCCCCAATAGGCAGGCAGCAGAATTCTTACGATAAATATTCCTTTCTTTCAGACTTTGAGTGAGGCAAATAAGTCATTTCACAACCAGAAAGCAGATGAAAAGGAGAGAATAAAATGTCTTCAGGTGCTGCTCTGCTTTAAAATGCATAAGTCTTGTTTCGCCATACCCACATTAACCCTATGCTAAGACTAGTAAACAATACAATGACATACTGAATAATAAAACACCAGATGTTGAACATTACTCCAAGAGTAGGATTACGTCAGGATAACTGGCACTACCTCCCGCCGTCCCACGATGCCTTGCTCCCCGTGTCGTTACCTGCCGTGCTGGATGGGCAGGTGCTTGCGGTGGATGCCGTGGCTGCCCTCCACGAAGGCGTTGGGCGGCTTGTGGTAGACGGACGCCAGCGAGCCGATGTGGCAGATCAGCTCATCCAGCAGCGTGGGCTCGATCAGGTCGGTCTCCTCCGAGATCAGAGGCTTCTCCGACAGTACCACCTCCTTGGCCGTTACCGGGTCGGTGGAGAGCAGACGCCAGTAGATGTACCCGCGGTCACGCAGGTCTGGGTTGTCAGAGTCCTGTGAAAAACACAGGGTGGGGGTGGTATTTGTTAGTGCTGTTTGTAGTGCGTTATTGACGAGAATCAGATGGGATTGAGGATCCGATCGGAAATTAAAATGTTGCTCATGACAACGCAGATTAGGGTGATCAGGTAGAGACGTGAGGGGCAGAAGTGGCCGTGACATTCACTGAAGCATAATGTGAAGAGCTGGTGAAGTGCTGCAGGAGCCCCAGAGGGGTCAGGTGGACGTCATCTCACCTGAGTGGCCAGACTGAGCACCTGCTGCACCAGCTCCTGCGTCTCCGAGGGTTTCTTCAGAAACAGCTTCACGATGGCCGTCAGCAGGGTGAGCTGCACCTGGAAGGCGAGCGGTTCACGAGTCAGGCACCAACACAGGCTCTCACCGTCTGAGGAGCATGCAGTTGTAGGAGACTGTACTTTTAGGTCTAAGAAATAATGTGAATAACATGGAGGATATGAAGTACGATGGCTTGAGTTTCTCATGTAGCTAGGTGGACCTGTTAGATGAATGGAATCCTGGATGTGAATTCTGTTCCTAATTGCTCGGTCAGAGAAGTTGGCGGACCTGAGTGCTCTCGTCATGGAAACCCTCCAGGAAGCTCTCCAGGAGCTCGTCGGCGTTGTCGATCCTCTCGGCGTACTCGCCCACGATCCAGATCATTGCAGCGCGCGCGTCCGGCTCGTCCAGGGAGTCCAGGTTCTCGCACAGAGTGGCGATGATGCTCTCATATCTGCGCGGAGCAGTGGGGAGAAAGGAGCGAAAGGTCCATCACGGCTGGGACAGAACCAGGTCGGGTGCAATAATCTTTGAAAACTGCAAATGCTCAAGTTGGGAACATCTAGGACTTCAGCGCGACACTGACTTGTTAGGGTACTTGCGGAAGATGTCCCTGATGACCACGATGGCCTCCTGTACTACATAGTTCACCTTTGTCTGAATGAGGTCCAGGAGAGTGCTTACACAACGCTCAGCTGATTGCTAGAGAGAGAGAGAGAGAGAGAGAGAGAGAGGGACTTAAACGCAGGGATGATAAAGGTTCCTGCTTGAGGTATGTCACAACCTAAACTGCCATGACAGGCAAGGATGAATAGCTGTATTTGGGCTGTGAATTTCAGGTGCTCAAAGCTGCATTAATGCTGGGATTTCCGCAGGCCTGTGGTGATTTTGTAAGTGCGTTTTGCATATTTGTTTCCCATGCTAATTCTCTGTACTCTGTAAGCATCTCTGGGTACTTGAAAAGCGCTGTATAAATCAGAGTTGTTGTTATTACTATTATTATTAATGGCATCGTTCCTTGGGGAGGAGGGGTTGGGGACAGTACTGAGGGCTGGTGAAGGGCATCAGCGCACTCTACCTCCACTTTGATGGCACAGCGGCCGATGGCACGGACGGCCTTGCGCACAAAATCCACATCCACCTCAGTGGCATACTCCTTCAGCTCAGCCAGCACCTGTTGACCAACCACACACACACACACACACACACACACACACACACACACACACACACACTTTTCAGAGCGTCCATGTGGGCAGGCCTTTGTGCTCTGCTGTAACAAAGACCATTAAAAATGAAACTAAAAAACAACCAAAAACTAAAATTGACCATCAAACGAGGTGGTGACCTAATCTAGCCTCTCCTCTCCTGATGGGATACTTGCATTTTCATAGTGTGAAGGACTGTGTTTATCGCATGGGGCAAGTGAGAGACTAATAGATCTCCAAGTTCACACGCCTGAATGTTGGAGCTGCAGTGATGTAAGAACAGAGTGCCAATTTCTGGGCTCTGGTCCCTCTGCAGCAGAGAGAGATCACAGCGTGAGGCACGGGACTTTACCAGGACACGAGCACTGTTTACTGTCTCTCAGACGTGCCAGTGGAGAGATTGTAGTGATCTCTGTGGGCTTTGCTGGGCTTGTCTGAGCATGTCTGTGCCAACACAATGACTGTCCAAGAGCCTGAGTGAACAGACTGTAGAGTGCATGAGGACACTGTAAGGAGCTACCCCACCCCCCAGAGCACTGCAACAGACAGCAAAGGTCAGAGAGCTTCCTGCAAACTGGTCCTGCTAATTTTTTTTTTTTTTAAAAAAGCACTAAAGTCTAGAGCAAATGCTCAACCTGCTGTTCGCCTATTGTAGCTACTGCGTATGTAGTGGCTACGTCGAGGCGAATGTCATTTCAGCAGAAGAAGGTGATTGGTGTAGTTTTTAAGATATTTCTGATGCAGATGTGATTGATCACTTGAAAGGGCTGATGCCACATTTGATGCCAATTTAAAATGTCACTGAGTGAACTCCCCACCAATCAGCTCATTTCTGACTCACTCCTAAAGGATGCTGTCCACCAATCATGTTATCTCTGGTACCTGTGCTATATTGGCCTGAGAGGCCAGCCGGATCATGATGTCCAACTTCTCCAGCTTGACGTAGATGGGATCATTGTACTTGACAAAGAACACCTTGATCTCCTGCTTCAGGATCTCAGGTCTAGCAGTGGAGCAAGGAGACATTTACCAGGTTTTAGAGGCCAGCAGTCACAATGTCAGCACTTTTTTGTAATCCAAGGATAGTAATATCAGAATAGTTTGTTTTCTCTACTCTAGCATTCCCATTCCTCTGTTGCATTTGTAAAGGCAGGGCAAATACTGAATGGTGTTATGTAATCACTTTACAAGATATAGCACTGTAAGCATTTGCTTCATAGTGGACAGATTAAGTAGAAATAGTAGCTGTAGAGAAATGCTGCCACCTTGTGGTTAGCACTGTCCAAACATTGCTACTTTCAGCTGCATAAGACGTTTGAATTTGAACCTTAAGTTGTTTAACATTAAAACAGACAGTCGTAAACACATGGGAGAGCGTTGCTGTGGCAGCCCTCACCTCTTCTGCACAATGAGGTTGATGTTCCTGAGGGCCACGTATTGGACCTCGGGTTCCCCGGAGAGCAACGTCACCAGCGGTGGTGACAGCTTCTTCAGCAGCGTCCCGTAGTAGTCTGCCTCCTTGGGCAGCAGCTCCAGGAACTTCATCAGGACCTTGACGGCCGAGAGCACCACGGCGGAGTTGGCGTGCGAGAGGCGTGGGGTCACGCGCTCGCAGATGCTGCAGGACAGCGGGACACAGAGAGCCCAGCCCTGGTTTAAGCCCACCAGGCCTCGGATCCACGCTTGAGATTTCTAACATTTGTCATAGATGTGATGTAAGACACATCCTGCACTATACAGCAGGAAGCGGCAGTTTATCATGCATGGATAAATATTATTAAGCTTGTTACAGAACTTTTCACTGTAGAGAAAACAAATCCACTGCACATTCAATGTCACACACAATAAACCTGCTAGGCTTTCAGCTAATGTACATAATTCCATGCACATATATAGGAAATGGTTCTGCCTCCAAGCGTGATGTGAAAATGCTGCAGAGTTCCATTGCATTTTAATATATTAGAAATATCTTGTTCAGTCCAGTACTTCAACAAACCATTAAACTATGAGCATACTCAATAAGCACATGGTTATTCTAATCACTGGACTAGGAAATGAACCAGGAAAGTTTAATTCAGGCAATACAAGCACCAATGGAATCGGCTGCACCATCACCATGACCTTTTCTTACAGAAATACTTACGTCCAACATGTGGTAGGAGCACTGTGGAAAAAACTCACAATAAAGTCTATGCATGTCGTTGAGTAGGTTCTGTCCCTAGTTTCCCTAAGGAGTGGCTAATGAAGTAAGAGGAAAACAATGGTCATGAGAAGGCTCAAAGTTGCCTTTAGTGTCTCACCTTTGGGCTTCACGCTCGTCTTTGGGGTTGTAGTTGGACAAGCAGTCCAGGATGAAGATCTGGCCCCATTCAGTGCACTCGTTCAGTGCGGTCAGTAACTTGTTGATGTTCTGGGGGTTCAGATCCAGCAGATTGCTGTTGGGGTGAGATTCGCTGATTTCAGACAGGGCTGCCACTGCGTTAGCAACAACCTGGAGAGAGAGAGAGAGAGAGAGAGAGAGAGAGACATATGTAATTTAATGTTATGTTTCTCATCCAAGAAATACACGGAAGTGCAAGCTGTAGTATCGTGTCTCTCTGAACCACAGTGTTATCTCAGTGACAGAGATCAAACTTGGCTCCTGCTCAAGCCCTTTTCTGGAAAGGAGACGCACCATGGGGTTGGAGTCGGCGATGAGGTCCCGGAGGGAGTCCAGGAAACCCTGGTCCTCCACCATCTGGGCATTGATGTCGTGCAGCTTGGCCACGCACACAGCGGCCGTCTTCCGCACGTAGGGGTCCTCATCCTTCAGGCACTTCCGCAGGGGTTCACACAGGTACTCTGTGATCTTGTCCACACGGATGCAGCCCATGGTGCGCACGGCCAGGGCCCGGATGAGGGGGTTTGGGTCCTCACAGTCCTGCGGGGCAGGTGTAAATGACAGGGGCTTTTGAGTAAAATGGGACACACATAAAAAAAGCTCCACACTCACTGTGCAGTATGGGTGCACTAATGACTCTGGCACTGTGCACTGTTCTATATGTCAAACAGAATGAATGTGGGACTTTGTATTTCTCATAATACCAAGAACACAGTGTAAGTAAAAAAAAATATATATATAACCATTTTTGAAAAAGCCACAAAATAGTGTTTCATGTAAGAAAATTGAGACTACAAACAAATGGTAGTTTTAAAGCTGGTCCAATATTCATGCTGTTTATGGATTCTGTGAAAGAGAATAGAAAGCTAAAGACTTTTAAAAAAATGTATTTAACACATTTCAGTACATTTACATCATTTAGTATTCAACCTTATCTATAGTGAAAAAGATGATATCATCTCCAATACCAGTAGAATTACTTGCCTTGACAAAACTGTTGACAGCCATGATGGCCATGTCAGGCTGACTCTTGGCATAGTTCATCAGGTACAGATAGACTAGCTTCTTCAGCTCTAGGTTATCAGTCTGCATGCAGTTCACCACATCTGGGAACAGTGAACTAGAGAGAGGACAGAATAAAGCTGCCTACGTCATCACCAGCACCCCCCACCCCCCACTCCATCCACATCCACAGCAGAAACATGCAACTATGTATATCACCACATCAATGCAGGCAGCAGAATGTGCAAAGATTTTACAATGCAAAATGAGCTCAATTTAATTCTGCTTTCAACCCCCCCCACTACCACCATCCAATTCCACATAGGTCATAAACTTTGCAACTTGTAAATATTTTCCAGAAAACAGGGCTTCATTACTTTGGACTTGACCCCTGCTTTGCATGACAATAACGACATAATCCTATAAACAGACCATACCTGACATCCTTGCCTACAGTCATGGCAGCAATTACTTTTTTCACTGCTTCTTTCCTCTTTTCCTTTTTCTCATTATTCAGCTCAGCTTTCAGTTCAAATATTTCTCCTGGAATCAGTAAAAAGTGTATGGGTGTTACATCAGAAATGCCACAGACCAAAAACAGAAATATATGGGCTATGTATCGTGATTAGCAGTAAGGCTGTAATGAGATCTATGACTAGACAGCAATATTAGCTCAGATGTATATCAGTAAAGGGACAATGTAAATTTATACCTTTTTTGTTAGTGGTGAAATACTTTGAGTCGGTCATGTTGGTTGGTCTTCACGTGCACTGCAAAAATAGCACATATAAATACTTCTCTAATAAGCATAAGATCACAAAAACTATATTATTTAAAAACTAAATTTTCCCCACAATCTTATGTGCGTATGTTGATGTGCGAGACCTAAAAAGGTTAGGCATATAACGTTATTGATAAACTCATTTAGCTACATGTCATGAGCAGTATGATAAAATCAAAACTGTCAAAGAACTGCATGTAACCAAAACATTCGAACACGGGCGTTATATAAAATGTAGTGACTTAGCTCCTGAAACAAAACCAAAGTCCATAAAAATTGCTTTTGACACGGAACTGTGACCTCTTCTGAAATTAACGCTTTAGTATTTATCTAGCTAGCTGACTACCGATAAGCAGCTTGTCTGCCAGTACAGCTAGCTAGCTAACGTTAACCTGCACATCCAAAACATCAGCAGGCCGGGCAATCTTAGCTACCAAGCAAACCATACACATTTGAAATTTGAACATACACAATTACCAGATAACTACACTCACACATAAATAACATGAATATAATAAAATATAGTAAACCTACACTATAGCAGTATATTTTTCTGTCGAGCGTGATGTTTATTAGCTACATGGGTGTGACCAATACTAGCTTGCTAGCTAGCAAAGCTAACATGAAGCTATCTAGCTAGCCAGCTAGCGGCTCTCGATAGGGATCATTGACGATGAAAAATGACCTGTTAGCTCGCTACTGGCTATCCTCTAGTCCCTTCATAGCTACACAGACAATCCATAAATGGCAAAGCGCCTCACCTTTTATAAACAGGGACGAAATTATGGTATGGTAAACTAAGCTCCTTCCCGTAACTTGAGTTAATTGATGCTGTTGCCTATTTTCGCTGCCACAGCTGTGGACGGCAGAAAAAGATGGAGCGATCCCGGAAAATCAAATCAAGAGCGGAACGGAAGTTGGAAAATTGAAACACGGAGTGATTATAAGGTTGCACCGGAAGAGAGTACTATGAAACGGAGGTAAAGTTGTTAAATCTATTTAGCTAGCTAAATAAAAACATTGTAAGTATCTACTATGATTAAGTGAATATGGCACGATATTCGTACAGGATTGATGTGCAGGATAGAATAAAGACAATTATTTGCATTTATTAGCACATAGCTTCTCAGTTACCATAACTTGCAGGTAGTTACTTACCTGCCTGGTTACTTATTTTGTTGAATCAATCGTAATGGCGGAACGAGGTGCACATTTGACAACCGCGGCCGCTGAAGACAGGCCTTCTATTTTTGAGGCTTTAGCTCAGGATTCCTTGATGAGTGCTGTCAAACCTGCATTGCAGCACGCAGTTAAAGTAAGTCTTCAGACCCTTCCAATCCCACGTCTATATTTACGTCTATAGCTAACTACAGTATATAATATAACGCATTATAATATTAAGAAGCTAATAGGTACTTATTATTTATAATTTCAACAAAATATCGCTGATATGGATTCACTCCATTTCTGAACGGTATTTCACTACTGTAATTTAAAGCCTTGATTCATTCTCATTATATATTCACAGATCCTAGCTGAATCGAACCCTTCTCGTTACGGAGTTCTTTGGAGGAATTTTGACGAGATCTACGCTATCCTGGACCTACTGCTACAGCATCATTTCTTGTCGCGCACCAGCGCGTCTTTTTCCGAAAACTTCTACGGTTTGAAGCGCGTGGGAACGGATAGCGCGCGACCGGCCCATCATGGCCTTCCCCGCAAGCAACATTTGCGCTCTCTGCTTCTTCTAGCGCTTCTCCCGTACCTGCGTGCCAAACTGGAGAAAGTCTTTGCTCGCCAGAGGGACGAGGACGATTTCTCAATAAGGCTGCCCCAGTCCTTCGCCCAGAAGATGTACAGGGCTTTTCTCGCAGCCTATCCTTACATGTGTTTGGCGTGGGAGAGCTGGACCTTTTGTCATCAACTTTTGTACATTTTTGGCAAAACGCGGACACATTCCCCTCTTCTTTGGCTGGCAGGCATTAGGTTGTCATATCTCACAGCACATGACATTCGCAGCTTGGATCTCAAACCATCAGGACTTTCTCCGAGTCCCAGCCAGAGGTAAGCATCAGTCTTTGGGTCATTTCAGTAGTGTAGTCTGCAGTTCTGATACAGTAAAGCCACTTTACATTCATTATTATTGATCATGAACCATACAACTTGTCCAGAACCTGCAAAACTTTAATCTCTTTTCTTCTGTCCTTAGTGTTGGGGAGAAGGTCCGGCAAGTATTGTCCACGGTGGTTGGTGGGGTGGCAGTGTCCCTCTCCACTAGCCTTTCTCTGGGGGTGTTCTTCCTGCAGTTTCTCGATTGGTGGTACTCTGCAGACAACCAGAGCACCATCAAATCCCTCACCTCCCTCCCCACGCCACCTCCACCCCTTCACTTGGAAGACCAAGAAACCTCACCGACATACAGCAAAATCTGCCCACTTTGCAGGAAAGTGCGTGCCAACGACACAGCCCTGGCCACATCAGGCTTTGTGTTCTGTTACCGGTGCATTTACATGTATGTTAAAGCCAATCACAGGTGTCCCTTAACAGGCTACCCCTCTGAACTGCAGCACCTTATTAAGATTTACTCCCCAGAGGGGTAGATTAAAGTGGGTTTGTGGCATTTCTAAAGTAGGTGGTAAATTTGTTTACTCATGAGAGCCTGATCTGCTCTGCTGAGGATGCTGTAATGTTCTATGTCAAGTTGTTTATGCCTGCTTCTGATGAACAGAGCAGCTTCACTAATGTTGGTTTTAAATTGTTCAGGTACCACACCCCCTTGACTTTAGCTCAAGAACACCGAATATATTAAATGCTTCTGGTTTGGGCTTGTGGTCAGGAGCCTTGCTTTTTTTGGAATCTTACTGCTCTCCATGTCTTGCATGTGAAATATTAATGTGTGAAAAACTCAAGTTTCTAGTGAAAGTGTTGCTAAGTGTAGGAAAAGAATTCTGGAACAAATTGTCTCAAGGTCTTATTGACACTATGCAGCACTCAGGGTCTTTGGGCTGCATTTGTTTTCCACTGCAGCACTATGGAGATTGTAAGTCACTCTGGGTAAGAGCAGTGACTCATAAATGGTTGCTCTAATGTAACTAAGAAATAAACTCCAGGTCAGTTAGAGCACAAAGGGAAAGGGTGCAGAAGCAGGAGTGCCATCCCTGATGCAGCCACCCCCCACACCCCCTTCCCCAGAATGCAGTTTCAGTTCCAACCCTACTCTACACCTGATACAGTTTCAGATGCTGCTGACTGCTTTAATTGCATATGTACCCTAAAACTTCATAGCATTAAACGTGAGAGGATAAGGCAGTCATGTAACCGATATAGTGCTTTGGGGGACATGAACCATATCTAGTGAGAAACAAATGGCAGATTCATTTAGTGTTCCACCAGTACACAAGTCAGTCAAGCATTTAGAGATTGAATTATGTACAAATGTACAATCAATTAACAGGGAGTACAGTCGCCCAGCTATGGAAAAGCACCATGTGTTCCTATTGAAAATGTAAACAGAAAGTCTGATCTTAAGTGAGGGAGGAAGTGTACAATACAAAAATGTCAAAAAAAAGTCCAATGATGTGATCTGCATGCTAAATTTAGTATAAAAATTCACATTCCCACGTCCATGCCTGAGAATTGTTGCTAGGACCCCAAAGCGGCTGCCCCTTGCAACCAATGTTTATGAAAACACTCCCACTGCCAGGAATGACAAAGAAAACTACATGCATGCAGCAGGCTAATGATGATCACGTTTAACAACAAAAGTGTTACACTTTGTTGCAGGAGTTATCAAAGATGCAGTTTTGTACAAGACTTGAAACCATGTCTCTTTTTTGTCTTTACATTGTAAAGCACATTACTCAGTCCAAGTAAGTCCTAGGAGGCCCACATTACAAGCAAACGCGGCACATGAAACAGGAAATAAATATACATCTGCAGATCAGAGAGGAGCTTAAATTCAAATCAAACCTTGTTCAAATCAAACATTGGTCACCTCAGGATGCCTGTAGCCAGTCAGCCAGATTTCCTCAGTCATTACAGCTTCTAGGCACTTCCTGTTGAACAGCTGCCCTTAAAATGTAACCATAGTTTTTGCACAATATGCAAACTGACATGACCAGATTTGGTTAAAATGAAAACAAGCTCTCCAACAACTAAAAAACCTTAAAACATACAGTGGAAATAATTATTTGAGCCCTTGCTGATTTTGCAAGTTTGCCCACTGACAAAGATATGAACAGTGTATAATTTTAAGGGTAGATTTATTTTAACAGTGAGAGACTATAAAATATAGAATCCATAAGGATATAGAATCCATAAAATTACATTTTATAAAATATATAAATGTATTTGCATTTTGCAGAGAGGAATAAGTATTCGATCCCCTACCGAACATTAAGGGTTCTGGGTCCTACAGACCAGTTAGACACTCCTAATCAGTTCATTACCTGCATTAAAGACAGCTGTCTTAAATTGTCACCTGTATAAAAGACACCTGTCCACATACTCAGTTAATCAGTCAGACTCTAACCTCTCCAACATGGGCAAGACCAAAGAGCTTTTTTTTTTTTTAAAGGATGTCAGGGACAAGCGCATAGACCTGCACAAGGCTGGAATGGGTATCTAAACCATAAGTAAGCCGCTGGCTCAGAAGAAGACAGCTGTTGGTGCCGTTGTAAGAAAATGGAAGAAATACAAAATGACTGTAATCGATCTGGGGCTCCATGCAAAATCTCACCTCATAGGGTGTCCTTGATCATGGATCATAATGGATTAAAATCCTGCAGTGCCCACAAGGTCCTCCTGCTCAAGAAGGCACATGTGCAGGCCCGTCTGAAGTTTGCCAATGAACACCTTGGATGATTCTGAGGGTGATCAGGAGAAGGTGCTGCAGTCAGATGAGACCAAAATTGAGCTCTTTGGCATTAACTCAACTCGCCATGTTTGGAGGAAGAGAAATGCTAACTATGACCCAAAGAACACCGTCCCCACTGTCAAGCATGGAGGTGGAACACATTATTTTGGGGGTGTTTCTCTGCTAAGGGCCCAGGACTACTTCACCACATCAATGGGAGAATGGATGGAGCCATGTATCGTAAAACCCTGAGTGACATCCTCCTTCCCTCCTGATGTGTGCAAACCTCATCAACTACAAAAAAAACATCTGAGTGCTGTGCTTGCAAACAAGGGTTTTGCCACCAAGTATTAAGTCTTGTTTGCTAGAGGGATCAAATACTTATTTCTCTCTGCAAAATGCAAATAAATTTATTTTATACAATGTAATTTTCTGGATTTTCTTTTAAATATTCTCTCACTGTTACAATAAACCTACCCTTAAAACTATAGACATATCTTTCAGTGGGCAAGCTTACAATCAGCAAGGGCTCAAATAATTTTTTTCTTCCACTGTACATATGCACATGCTTAATGTTTGTGTGAAAACTACACCAAGCACATGGACACATTTGCATATTAAATTAATAATGATGAAATCTAGCTAAACTTTTAGCAAAAATATTTTCATACCCAAGGATGATCAAAGCTCTGCCAAATGACAATCTACATTACTAAAACTAATATAAAACCTGAAATTGGTCGTCACCGTGAATTTATATAAGTACACCTGTTCCTTCTTTTCCTTCTAAGGATTAAGTTAAGCCCCGCCTTGCATCATTCTATTTGGACATTTATTTGTTAAGATTATTAATTAATGCTACTTACTGACATGCCAAACTGTTACTTGGTGGCTGCAAATTAAGAGTCTGCATAGTGCTTGACCAGGCCTGACGCCGTTTAATCCACAGCAAATGCCGTTTTAGAAAATCTTGTAAGGTACAGTTGGGTCAGGCGCTGTTTGCACATGGTTGAGTAATTGGAATATGAAAAACATTGCATTTTATCTGAAAGCTGTTGATGCCAGAGAAAGGCCCAAAATGTCTTTATTGGTATTACACATCGGATTTACTGGTGAACTGACTTATGCTGGTCAGAAGACCAGTACACCGTCCATTTGAAGTGTTTGGTTCCTATAATTTCATCAGCATGTCCACAGACCTTTGGCCAGCACACATGGAACCCATACTCCAATTTAGAGACCATTAAATGCACGATTATGCACAAATCTTACAAAGCCCCATAGAGTCAAGCATGTCTTGATATACTGATCGCATTACGTGCAGTTTAGCCACTGAAGAACAAGTCATGCTGGGACACCCACCCTGATGGTGTTATAAAAAGCATATCTCACTATTTATAACATTACAGTCCTTTAGGGGAAATCAGTCCCAGACTCTGGGCCAAGTTCCCTTCATCCATAATAAATACAGAAACAGAGTCGCAGCTATAGCCACAAAACAAGGCGGGCGCTGCGGTCTCCATGGAGATGGGGGACTTTCATGCATAGCAAGTGCCAACCTTCCCACTGTGCCAGCTGTGTCTGTGTTCTTGTGGGCACGGCCACGTCAGCTGCTACATTGTACAGGACATGCACGAACCACAGCATAATCAGGCCAGGCTCGGGCCACTCTGGGACGTTGCCCTCCAGACCCGACCTCCTGGGAGACCTCTGTAGTCCGATCAATTGTACTGGCAAGTAAATACTTTTAACCGAGTTTGAATAAAAACAAATTCATTATTGTTCACCTACAATTCAGGCCATAATTTAAACTTACGCAATACAAAACGTTAGCATGTAGGAGGCTTGAAAATAACCAAAATATGGCATTTATTTGACATAAATTAACATACAAGTACACAGACAGTACATGAAAAGGACATGCCATCTCACAAAACATTCTGATAATAGTTGGTTACATATTATGCAGCAGAATACAATATGGCAGCGTTCACAAGATCCCCCTCATCTCTTTTGTTGTTACAATGTAATCTGGCACACAGAGTATCGTTACAAAAATGCACAGTTTCCTCAAAGGCATTGATTTAAAGATCAGCAGTGTCTACAGGACTTTGTGTTATTTTCTCTTTTTGGTCAAAGATTCGTCTTTTGGGCTGTTGGCACCATGTGGATGCAAATACAAAAGTGTCTCAAATTTCAACAGTACTCCATTGTAAAATGACCAGTGCTGATCTTCAATCTGTTCTCCTGTGTCCTAACCACATCCACTAGGATGTGAAACGCCAACACACACCAGCTCTGCTTAAGTTTTATAAATTCTATACATTAAGTATTTCACAAAGCATGATAACACGACTGCCATGAATAATAATAGAAATAATGGTAAATTTGGCAATAAACTATGAAGAGGCAAGGTGACCGTTATCGTGCTTCGTGAAATACCACATTAGACCACCAAACCACTATATACACATTACAAAGGAAACAAGTTCAACTCATTTCCTTGCGCTATACTACAAGTGAGCCTTCGTGCATGTCCTTACAACAAAGCAGGCACAGTTCTTGGTCTAACACTTTTTGAGAAGGGGGGGGGGTCCTCACATATACCTTTTACATAAAAGGTTACATTTTAGGTTAAGAGGAACCAATCGGAAGCTATGAAGAACTCTGCCTACACCTACTGAAGTCACTCTGCTCACTACAGTTCATAACATTCAAATCAAAATGCAATCTATTTGCACATCTGAAGTAGGTGATTTTGTAATTGTCCATTAAATGTGCATGCTCTCCATACACCAACACAGAGTAATGTGAACACATGCTCTGCCACGGTAATTTCAGTGTAAACCTCTTGAAACATAGCAGGATGAAAACCCCGCTTGTTTATACTTCTGCTTTGTGCTTGAGAATTCAGTTAGAATGTTAACTCTGGCTACCTAAGACTTACCATGATCTATAAATATCCGAGTGCACTTCCATACAACTGAATCTGTAATCGACCATTTCACGAAAAGGAATTAAGACATTTCCTGCTGACATATTAAATGGTCCTTTACATGTTATACAAAGAATAAACAGACCAACAGAGATCATGTCCAAGATTTATACAATCCGTCAGATGTGTCAGACTCCTCATTAGAGAAAAAAAAAAGGCCAAGTAATTAATAACGTATTTTTCACCATCAAGTGGAAGCTCAAATGACACACCTGTGATTTATATCCACTGCATTTCTACCTCAGTTACTTTGGCAGTGAGCCTAAACAGCTTTAGTTAGTAATGTAACCAAGAGTCCTGCATTCTTGCCATTATTTGTCAACTGAATTTTGGCACACTGTTACACATCACCCATCAACCAACAACCAACCAAACAACTCTAAAGACAGGGGAGGGGGACTGAAATACAGGTGACCACCTCACTACTGTGGTTGTTAAGACATGGCAATAGAAGATAGTACAAATCCAAAAGCACTGAGGGGGAGAAAAAGAAAACACAACCTCAAATAAGAGGGGAATAAAATAGCCCTTCAAATGAAAATCTGTAAACATGCCATTTTTTTTTCTTGTAATGCAGTCTCTCTGAACATGGGTCATCTTTAAGCACAACAGAACACAGTCAGAATCACTGCGTTAGATAAATGCTGCCAAATATGCATATTGTGCATATAAAATGCAGGCAAGGGAACTGACTTCCATGAGGAGCAGACATTAAAGGCCATGAACCAAGGCGCTTAAAGGCATGAAAAATGGTGCCACCAAAACAAATAAACAAGCAAAACCTGAAGAACAAACAAACATCTCACACTGCCTGTAGTCCCCTCTCATGGCCATCCAGCTGCACTTTGATCTTGTGCAGTTCCTCGATCTCCTGGTGGTGGCGCTCCGTCTTGTGGCGCACCAGCGAGCGGTAGAAGTGGATGGTGAACACCACAAAGATGAGACCCACAGGCATCATGATGATAGTGGAGGCCAGTGCTGCCTGCCAGCCACTGTGGCCTGCCGGCTGGGGACATGGAGGGCCGGTGCAGTTCGGCGCCCTGGGAACGGTTCCGGAGTCCACGGGCAGGAACTTGATCCAGCAGAGGAGCACCACCTCAGCCAAGAAGAGCAGGATGCCCAGGGCGGTGGAGAAGCCCCACGCTAGCTCGATGTAGTGGTGCATGCGCTCGTGTGGCGACTCTGACACCGAGTTGAGGTTGTGGATGTTGCTGACTGCCTCCACATTGGGCAGGATACAGGTGCTGATGAGCAGGGCGAACAGGTGCACTGCCACCAGCACCGTCGTGCACACGCTGAAGGCGATGAGAAGCATGCGCGGGTAACTGTACTGCATCTCCAGCTGCACCTCCACCATGGCCACCTGGCAGGAACAGCAAAGAGGCAGCCCTTCTCACTGGCAACCGAAGCACTGAGCTACTCTTATGTTCTCGTTTTATTTTATGCTGGTCAAAAAGCTGACAGAGACATGTTAATACTTCTGGCTTTTAAATTAATATCTTGAATATCAATTAGAAACGTATTGCTTGCAAGTGATACAACAGACGTCTTCACAATCATCCTTCACTGAGAGCAAGAGCTCATTTACATCCAAATATAATATTCCGGGTATTTCACTGACCATTGCGAAACCAGATAGTAGGGCTGAGGTGCGGCTGGACGCTTTGAGCTTGGCCCTGCTCAGGTAGAGCTTTCTCCAGGACAGCGCCTGCACCGAGTGATGGTTGGAGGTGACTAGCTCCAAGTAGCTGCGGCGCACCCAGTCCCTGTAGTCCATTCCCCCTCCGTCCTGAAGCCTGTCGGACACGCCGGCCGCTGAGGACCCCATGGGCACGTTCAGGTCGCTGCTCATGGCAACTGAGAGCGAAGCAATAGTCGCGAAATATAAATAATTGTCTTTTTTAGCCACATTCATGTATTTGGCAAGTAGTTTTAAATAATAGCCAAGTAAGTTTATTTCACAGCGACATTCAAACGGATCCTAGACTGGGCGCTACTCCATCTACTAGCTACTTACTTTGCTGGGTTTCCCCGCTTTTATGACTGACTTTCCTCACACATCTCTGGACTATTTAAAGGGAAGACAGCATACGCAGGAGTTACCGAGCGATAATGACGCAGGACTAGGACGTAAGAAAAAAAGCAGAGTAGTGGATTACATTCTGGCAGACGAAAACCATCCCAGGAATCGTGAATTCTCCTACCGAGCTATGGCAGCGACTTGCATCTCAAACTCAATCTGACTTGCACACTGTCAAACTCAATCTAGGTAGCTACCTACTCTCTTGCTGAAAATAAATTATTATAAACTTGTTTGGTGTAACTGTACATATTTTAATACATGCAATTAAATAAAAAAAACACCATCAGCTAAACAAGAGGAACATTTGTAAATTCACGAATGTGCGCCACGTCAGACTGAAGAGATCGCGCAACAGACACGACTAGAATGAAACACCAGCAGCCAAAGCATGATTCAGAAGACACTGGTATCTATACTCACCGTAATCGTCTACGTCGAGCAGGGTTATGCTTTTTGTTCTATGGGAACAAATATAGTCAGTTCATTCTCAAGGCAAAGACAGGTTAATTACTTCGCTAGCTACCAACCTTATATGCAGATATACACAGCTAACTAGCTAGCTAACAGCTAGTGAACTAGCTGGCCAGCTTTCATATTTGAAACATTCCCCCGGTTAGGTGCTGCGATGTTAATTCTTGTGTTAAGTTTCATACGACTGACTTACCTTCAAATATTTACCAAGAGATTAGCATTCACAAACGCAAAACAGCCCAAAATGAGATTCAGAAATCTATCTACCCATGTAGGTACAGACCCAAAACCAGCGAGACCGACAGACTGCAAAATTCGTTTCTTCGTCCCTCCTCTTCTTGCCTTCAATATACCACGTGACGAGGATGTGCACAGCAATTCCCTTCAAGAAACAGGGACGCTTTCTCGTGCCTCCAGGTGATATAAACAATCGTGAGATTAACCAGTTTAGGGGGACGTGTATTAGGCGATGTTTAAGATTATTTAAATCCTCAAACATCCGAATTATATCTTTAACCACAGAACAGGTGCCAAAGAAACACGCTCATGCAAGGTTTCTTTTTCTTTTGTTTGTCTACATTGTGCAAATATGGTACAAAAGTCAATTCTGTGCACCATTTTTAGTCAGCATGCCATTGGAGTTTTTCCAGATCCAGATTAATCATAAACACAGATTGTAATTTCTAATGGTGAATTGCAGTTTAGTCCTTTAGTCCTAGGCTTTTTCCAAGTCAAGAAGAATGAAACTTGGATTTTGAAATTGTTAGGTTATTGAAATAGCAAGACAAAGAATGGACGTCTTTGTGCAAAAAGCCTTCTGTCAGTTGTTGCTATTTAGACATATTTATTTTAGAAATTTATAGCATCGTAATACTTTGCAGGGTAAATAAAGCTTCTGGTCGAACCGAAGGCAGACATATAACCTATAATAGTCCTAATTCCCATGTGGAGAACATACAGGGTAGTTACAAGCGTCGCAATTATCCTGTTTTCTTTCTCATCTTCTAAGAAATCAGGGGTTAATTATCCGGTTTGGTACATTCGATGACCGATGTATAAGTCACGACCATCTGAAATCAGCTGATTAAGTCGGAATTGCGTGCATAAAAACTGGATGCAAAACAGATCGATTCTCATTCCGATTTTTTAATGCCCAAAACAGATTTGGCATATATGAAAAACTAAACAAAAAAAGCCAAAACAAAGCCAGCAAAATGAAACTATACTCTCCTCGACATGATGCCAAACACCTCACGCCATATTTTGGCCACATATATTTACAAAAGAACGTGTTAATGTGCGCACGTTAAATCATTTTATCTAGTTAAATCACTTTCATAACGTTGCACACAGCACAACCACTCAAATATCTTTGTAGAGTGGAAATGAACACTGAGGTTTAGCCAGTAGAGGGCGATCTTGGCCAATAAACCTCCAGTCCTTCAACACATGCATGACTATCACGTGGCATCTTACAGAACCAAATGTTCAGAAATAAGAGATGAAAAAAGAAAACAAAAACAGAGGGAAAAAAACCCCCAGCAACTTTAAAGCCCGTTACACAATATGGTCATTAATGATGGATTATCAGATTGCTGGTTAAATAAAAACAGCAAGGGTTCATCCTAATGTAGTAATTAAATGACCCCATGAGTCATACAGAAATAATAACATCTCAGAAACTACAGGTGACTGCTGTGTTCTTGTTCTAAAGTCATTTCTGTGACCCCTACTGGAATGTGACCTGAATTAACCATGACTAAACACCATATCTACTGAGCTGAGAGCATGTATGTTTCAGTTAAGAATATGCATCAGTTCAAATGTCATTTTAATAAATCTTTAATTCTTGGAGAAACCAAACTGAAATAAGGAGGAAAAAAACCCCTGAAATTCTTGTTTTGTCAAGCATGTGTCAAGCATGTAATAGATATGAAATCTATATATATTAAGTGTGGTATCTAAATATGTAAAATGCCAAAATAATTATGATTAAACACTTGGACAAATGAGTACATTCAGTTTCACTGTTTGGACACTGTGTTTTTTTTTTGTAAGGCAGTAGGCCTGTTCTCATATGGGCAACCAGTACTGACCAAGCCTTCCAGTACTGACCAAGCCCTCCAGTCTTATTCGCTGATCTTTCCTCACAGTCCCAAAAAACAAAAAAACATGGGAAGGGGGGGGGGGGGGAGGTGGTGCTCCTTGTTAGCTCAGTCATTATCCGGAGGCAGACCAAGGGGGTGAATACTAAGTCATGGCCAGCTGACTACATCTTCTACAGGGAGTGCGTGAGGAGGAGGAGGAATCGAGGAGTCAGTCAAGTGGTTAACAGAGGTTAATAGCTTTCAGGCCTGGGGGAACCTTTGAAGGCTCGGCAGCGTCCAGAAGGGTGTGAGGGGGTCCATCACAGCCTGAAGCTCTCCCCCTTCCCGTCGATGTGGCGCAGGCGCAGGTAGACGTCCGTGCCGATGCCTTGCATGGACTGCAGTGCCAGGGAGCCCCCAAGATACTCCGCATAGGCCCGGGAAGTGGGCAGGCCGAAGCCAAACCTGTGCAGAACACAGAGGCAGAGTCAAAGCAGCCCCAATCACAAACAAACCACAGCTGCAATTCACAGAACAGGCTTTTCCAAAATGTCCTGTAGAAAAATCATTTATGTGGATATGAATTAACTGAAATAGTTCATTAATTACATTAATGTTCTGACTTAAGACTGGTGGATCATTGCCTGAATCTGACCCGTAGTCTCTTCCCATGGAGTTGTACTTTGAGGGCATAGAGTAAGAGGGCAGTATTGTGAAATCATATCCAAACTTCTTGCAGACAAACCAGTCTGATCTGGCTTGGGCTGCCCAGGTCACTCCAACCTCTTAGCTAATAAAACGACTAGGATACAACTGTCCTGCAGCAGTCAGTTTTAAAATAGCTTAAGTTGTAATGAACATTTAGTAGCTATTAGAACGGTTCAATAGGTACACCTTAGAAGGGTTTTTCTAAGGTGTTTAAGGTTTTAGCACACATGTGACTAAGTGCTATCCTTGTTAGATTTCGGTTTTTGACCCCAGGATCACAGATGTCAGATCTCTCTTGCCATCCACAGTGACGTGTAAACTCCAGCACCATGGTGCCACTGTAGCACTGTGGTGCTGATACATCACTGTAGCACAAACACACCCAGGCCACGGCCATGACAGAAGCACGGCAGCGTCTGAAGTGTTCCACCACCAGGGTGATATCTGGTCAATCCTGGCCCTATAGCTAATGAAGTGTGTGGCATTGATAGGCTACAGGCTGTAACTGCACTGCTGAAATGCACTGATAATGTAGAGAATTTCTAAAATAAATAAATAAATATAAAATAAATAAATAAATAACTTGTTTATATAGGTACAGGATAGATTACACTGCTAGCAAATGCATTCAATCATGAACTATAAACACATTAGGCTGGAGAATTCCCTTTAAGAATGACACAAATGCATAAATGAGGCTTGTAAGCGAGTTTACCCGTGCATGGGGCCGGACTGGGGGCCACTGTTGGTCAAGGTGTCGAAGAGGTTGCTCATGCGCGGGTCCTGGGTGCTCTGCTCGGCCGTGCTGAAGTGGTAGTCCATCACTTTATCCATGATGCTGTGGGGAATGCCTCCACCACGATCCGAGATCCTGCACGGCAGGAAGGGTCAGATAAACGGCCACCTCCAGAACTCCCCACCCGACACGGTGAAATAGATCGCATTTGAATAGGGGTGATTTTAACTTGCCGAGAACCAGCTCAAGTAGTGACATTTGTGACTACTAGTGGTTGAGAACTATGGAAACTTAACAAAAAGGGGGGTGGGGGCCAGGACAGGAAGTGCTCATCTTCAAATCATATTTTCACAAAATCCCGCAGAAATCCAATCTACTCGGGTTCCCCGATGAAACATTAGGCGACCCGAAAATTTCAGTCTCTTCCCGTCAGGCGTGTTCAGAGAGCAGCGTTTCCACACTGCAGTCAGGTTCCTTCCTGTATGATAGTTTTTGGTTTCTTTCTGCAGTGGTGCACACCAGTGATTTTAGTATGTAATAACCAAAGTGTTTCAATGGTTATTACATACAATACAAAGTATGAAGTAATTTTCAATTATTCCCAAAAAACATTTTATTTCTGGGCTTTGCAAATGATTATGGCAAAAGAAGTTTGAAAACTGGGCATGGGATCCAAATCCATCCCTGGGTTTTAACCTTTGGTAGTTGAAACGTGTAAGTGTCCGGCCACCTCGACCTCTGACCCCTCTGAGGACGGGCAGTGGAAAATCTGCCGTCCCCATTTGCTGGAAGGCTGTGATTTGAACAGCTGTGCATTCAGCACTAATGCACAAACCTTCCAGAACATACAGTCACACTAACAGAACCAAGCAGCGCACATCTACAGGAAGCTTAGCATTTTAACTCCTGCACTACATCTATTCCTGGCCTTTCCAGTCCTACTCTGGGCCCATGTGCAAATACAGCATGGAGTCTAGTGAAATGAGTAACCAGTATGCTGACTGGTTTAGGGAAAGATAAATATTGTGTGGTAGGCAGGTGTAGGCGTGGGTGAACACACATGATGGAAAATCTGTTTGCTCTGAGCAAATTCACATCATCATCATCATCATCATCATGGTGAAAGCAACCTCCAACTGTGCAGCACCCATTAATGGTCTCCTGCCTCCATAATAAGTGCACTCTGCTAGATTCACCCCACAATAAGAATCAAGGCTGGGTTGCCTGGGAGAAACATTTGTTCAGGATCGCAACGCACACACGGCCTGTAACTACTGTGTGCACGTAGACGCTCACCTGATAACAAAGTCCGTGTCATTGTTGGCGATGGTTACCACCACATCTGGTACGTTGTAAGGGGTGTCCAAGTGACTCTCCATGGTGGCTCTATGAAACGAGGAAAATGTTTTTACAAGAGATTGGAAAATAAAGGACAGAATAAGTAGGAATGTGTCACGCAAATATACAACAGATGACATCGGCACATTCAGACACGAGCAAAACATCGGATAAAGTAGAGGACACCAATTACACAGCATTATTTTCATTGTACATTAGCATAGCCATCGAATAGTAACTGCACTTATAAAAAGATCCTTGAGATAAATAACAATAGCCGAGACACTAGCACTAGAATACAATCGCAAATAATCTGTCCCTGACCATTACTCTGCAGTTACACACACCAGTGTTCACCTTTATTTATTTGTCCTACATGTGAGGCCTCGGTCAACTGTCCCCGAGGTACTTTTACCAGCGTTTCTCAGAAATATGGGGAATGAGTGCTTGCTATTAGGGGGTTTCTGTTGGTCCAAGATCAGTGTAGTTCAGTTGCTAAATTGAATTAATGACTGGTGCAAGCAGGGAAACACCTGATCCAAGATCAGCAACAAAGACTGCCTGTGAATAGTCCTGAGCCCAAACAGTGTAGTTGATCGCCAGGGGCACCAAACTGAGTACAACTTGGTGCCGATTTACATTCAATGCCAGCCTTTCCATAGACCTATAATCCTTTAGCACCTGACCCCAGACCAGCTCTCACTCTCAAATTTAGCCTGGGGATATCTAAAGCCAAAAGTACCTCGAGTTAGGGCGCACTGCCAAGGACACGCCGTTCCTTCATCACATCAGTGAATCAGAGCCTACTTTCAGGCAGCCAAACTTCTCTCTCACTCACTCACACACCAGCTGACTCATGACCACAGGTGACAGGAGATCACGAGCACCATGTGTGAGCCAGGAAGAATGTTACTCCATCATGACAAACCATCAAAAAAAAAACCTTACTGGCCCTTGCTATAACCTACACGTGCTTCTTCAAGATAATTAACACCTTTCAACTGTGGAGGCATCAGGGACAGAGCAGTCTGAAAACAACAGAAACAAAACGGGTTCTTCAGGTACCAGGCAACACCGTGTGCTGACAAGAGTGCAATCAGCAGGTTCACACTCAGCACGGAGTAGGCAGACAGGTGTAGAAGTCCCATGCATAGATTAGTCACGTTGATTTGAAAGCAGTAGTTTTGGAGCACGTCACAGAGGGAGTAGAGACTCTGCAGAACACATGCAATCCCAAACGCCTTCCTTACTGCTGCTGCAGAGGTATATAAGCATACACACCAATCCCAGCCACGCCACAGCAGCATGGAGCAGTTCCAGGAGGCGGCGAGCTGCTGGAGCGAAGGCCCGAGTCCACTCACCGTGAGCAAAGTTCTAAGAACGTCCCTTGTAGATAAAACCAGGAGGCACAGGTGCATGAACGTGTGGACGTACACACACACACGCACACACACACACACACACACACAGGCGACAGCTGGTCACCTTTCTCTGATTTAGCATTACTTTACCCTTCACTGAAAGTTATACTTTCAGCTCACAGTGAACATGCTCAAAAGCACCAGACCAAGCTACACTAAGTGTCTCTAAAACCACAAAAGATACGAACAAATATCACTCTCTAAACACACCAAGTGCTATTTCGGGTTTAACCCAAATGGTCACTCCTACGCAGACACACACTCTTCCTACACAGACTATTCACAGATCTCAGCCACTGCTGGCCCAAATGCACGCTCCAACTGGGTGAAGGGACAGAGTAGTGATCATGGAGACACAGAATGACAGCTAAAAATGGAATAACAATATTCAGGTCATGTGTGCTCCACCCTTAGATCCTCGGCCTCGGAATACTGCTCCAACACCACCTCACCAGTTCACTACAACCATGTGTGGCATGCAGCAATGAAAATGAATTGCAGTGTGATATCGGGCCATCGTGCTTTTTTTACTGTAATGATCCTAAAAAGGTGAACTGCAAAACAGCATACCCCATTCTTCTGATAGGCAAATAGCACAACATTTGATTTATACCATGAAATTATTTCAGCTTATATTGCAGAGAACAGTCTTGAGTCAAATTCATACATCAAGCAATTAAAGGTCAAACAATTAAATACCTGTTCTGGTGACATTTAAAATAAGCCAAACAGAAATCCAGATTCAGTCCTTACATGCAAACTCTTACCCACAAATTCTTGGGCAACCTATGACAAACCTGTTTTCTACACAGAGAGACGTGTACGACAGAGGAATAAGTGGGTGTATATGCCAAGATCATCTGTACGGCACCCATTATATCAAACTGTAACGTTCAAACCGTCACGTCGGCAGTAAGGACAGGGGTGTTACCTCATGGCGTTCTTCAGTAGCTCAGGCAGGATGTAGTCCAGGGGGAGAGGGATGAAGGGGAAGCGTGCAGCCACGTGGCCGTTGATGCGCACCCGAGGAGAGTTCCCGTACTGGTGCTCGCACAGCCGCCTGACAGGGTGAGAGAAGGGTGCTGACATTGGCTAAAAACCCCGACCCCAACACCCACACAAAGGCACACCCAGCATGTCCCATGTCGCACTGAAGGAGACAAACAACCCGGATTCCTTCTTAACTTTACCTTGTCAAAAGCAATGCGTTACCTAAAGGAGAAGTGATGCTTTTGTCAGACATCCTCCAGACAAATGCCTTTAATTGTTTTCATAACCAAATCCAGACGGCTCTCCTTAAATCGACAGAACTACTGTCGTCTACGGCACTTTCGGTCTTGGAACAGTGCCAGGCTTTGCAAAAGGCAACTCTCCTACTCAGGTTGGCAAATAAACATGTACAGAACCATTCTGTATATTCTGTACAGGCTGTAGCTGTGACTAACCCATTTGCTTCCTAATATACGTAACCCAGGGGCATGTACTTTGAGCGTATGCAAAATACAGAGGAGCAGCAGAGCTGCATACTGGGAAAGTTTTCCCTGAATCGGGCCACCTGACAAGCTCCAGGACTCTAAAGACCGGCACTGGTACCTTTATTTGGCTTCAATCGGTGGCCTCCAGCTCACCTGAGCTCTAATTACTGAGGCCCACAGAGAGGGAGAGCAGTCCCAGATTCGCTCAGGACTTCCACTGTGCCATGGCCAACACTATATTGTTTTCGTGACCCGCAGATGGTTTGTGAACATAGGGTTTCAAGCCATGGAGGGAAGGAGGAAAAGAAAGACAGACTGCAAGAATTCTATTGCTATAACAGATTAACCAGCTATTTGCCTTTGGATATGCATGAATCATTAGTGTACAGTTCTTCACAATTCTGGTTTCAGTTAGCACATAGCCATTTTGGAGAAGGAATGTATCAGAAACAAACAAAACAAACCCCTGCCATATGATAGAACAGCCTGGTTTCTATGAAGTGTAATAGACCAATGAACAAGAAGAAGGAGAGGAAGGAACAAACAGATTGTTCAAAGCATACATTTGTACCCTTTCCTTTATGGAAACTTCTCCTTTTTGTGCCTGTGTCTATTTAGGGTCACTGTATGCTATAGGCTGGACATTTAAGAGATGGCACAGACTCGTAACAACAAAATATAAAACGGGTCTCCCTACTTCATACATAAAAAAGTCAAGGACAAAACATATAGTCAAACAGAACAAGAACAGCATGTCTCTTCTAGGTTACTCTTTCCCAGAACCAGAACAAAAGCAGCATCTTACAATACATGATTACAAGACGTTTTAATAAGAGTTGATACAGCACTGTATTTTTTATAGGTCACATGTGTGATCACAGTGTACCTCTTAGACATGGAGAAGAGGAGTGTGAACAGTGTGAGGGTGGAGAGGCTGTACTTACCGTGCAAAATCCACCCACTTCTCAATGATCTTCTTTGGAGATAGCCGCCTGCAGATGATGCCCACATAGTCAGGCTGAAGGAGAAACGGAGTTTATGAGCAGATAAGAGCAATGGTCACCATCATATACACACAAACAGTAGTAAATATAAATAAATAAAGGAAAATATAAAACAAGAGGTTGGAAATTATGCATATTAAAGAGTGAAAGGAATTTCTATGTGATTGTGTTTACATCTCTACTAGCTCAATCACATGTCACAGTGATCAATTCGTTTAAATTCCAAATGTGCTGCAGTCAATCCAGGAGCCAAATCAGTGTCCAATTACTTATGCACAACACTATATAAAGAAGGAAGTGATATCTCATCACTCAAGTAGCTCGGGCTTTCACATCACAGGCTTTAGAGAAGAGAGTTGCTTTAATTTTGCAATGTTAAAAACAATCAGACAGCAGATCTCTACAGCAGGGAGTAGGGCTGCATGATTCATCGCTACAGCATGATTGCGACGTATATTTCACATCGCTGGACATAAACCCCCCCCCCCCAAAAAAAAAAAAAAAATCATACTACAACTTTTTACTGCTTCATACAAAAATAAAACCGTTTTCATTTTCCGTATTTACCAGTCGCAGATAGCCTGCCCAGTCCCATTTATTTTACTTCAATACCGGGTAGGCCTACAAGTAGTTTGTTGCTAGCTGTCGTGTTTGACATGCAGTTTCCACGTGCACAGCGAACCATCCAATCACTGTTGAAGAGCATCAGCCGTTACAGCGGCCCCTCCCCTGCTAGCCGCTCACCAGCTCGAAAAGGAGCGATTCGGTTTCAAAAAGAAAATCAAGTTCAGATATATGGAACTACTTCGGCTACAGAAAGGCTAACGTTGACAAAAAGGATATTGTCTGACAAGTGTCGTGCTGTTATAGCCATAACGCGAAGCAACACGACACATTTGTTTGACCATTTAAAGCGGCACCACAAAACTCTGTACGAGTTCAAATAAAAACTCTTTTGGTTGCATTTGCCAAATGTTTCACCATATGAGAAAGGATCTAGAAATTGCGATAACTCTGCGAAAAGACTTTTCACATTGAGAAAGACATGGCACCAGTTACAACAGTTACTACCAAAAATATCTTTAAAAACATTATCCGGTCGCTTGATAAACGGTACATAATTGCCTTACGCAGGTATTTTTCCTCAATTTGCTTTCTCAGAGTTGTAACAAGCTATAGTGAATATAATCTTGTACAAGTTACTTGTTTTATAGCAAATTAAGTTTATTTTAAATTGTATTTCTCTACACCACTCAGTGGGCTGGTTATAGTTCTTATTGGTATAGTTTTGTTTTTATAATGTTTACTTCTTTGAAGAAGTTTTAACCGAAATAAAAATGTTAAATGACCCATTTTGTCACTCGTGATAATTCCCTAACGTGATATTGAAGGTTCCTTAATTAAATGAGTAAATGATGCAGCTTCCTGTAATATCCTCTACTCCTAGTCACCATCTTTCCTTTTTCACAGATGAGCCCCTTTATTTATTAGGAAAAAACATGCATTATTAATATCATGACATATTGGATCACTGACTGGTCAAATTTGGTGAAAATTCTTGCATTTTTTAAATATCGCAATATATATTGTACATAAAAATATACTGCAATATCAGTTTTTCTTCCACATATCTGCACGATAGATAGCCTTAACAGGGAGTGTGAGAAGTTTCCACCATCAGCACAACATTACAAAAGTTTCATGTGAGAAAACTCACGTTTTCCTCATGCAGGGCGAGATGGTGCGTGGCCAGCATGCGGATACCCAGACGAGACGTCAATGTTGTGTCAAGGAAATTTCGAACCAGCATCTCATTCTAACATGCAAATGAGCAAATAAATATACATAAGTAAACCATAAATATTAATGGACCATTAGAAAAGATATCATGTTGCGCTGAGCTCCAGCTCAAAACGACATGGGATCCATTCAAAAGAGCAAACAAGGAAATGCATGTCAGAACTGCACTGGATGCATGGGCTTCCTTACTTGGATGTGCTTACGACACTCCCTAAAACCCTCAGCAAGCATGGTCACCACATCTTTGTGGTCGTCAAGCAGCTGCTGAACAAGCTTGCTGTAGCGGGCCTCTGTTTCCTGGTCTGTAATCTGAAGTAGAGCAGAAAAAACTTTACTTGAGTGTCCCTAACATTGGGTTGTATGAGCAACGGATCAAATTGGACAACTGAGAAAAACGATAGTGTGCACGTGTCTAAATTCATGTAAACTTGACTAGTAAGAACATGGTCCTTGGGAAAATGCCTAATTGCCCTTGTTACTCACTCTTCCCGTTTGCCAGAGCTTTAAAACCCTGAAATAGCACCGTTTCGTCAGTTCCCGCCAAACCATGTGAGCACACACAAAATGCTGCCAGGCAGCCTTGCACAACACTGAAAAATCATCCATGAGTAAGCATTTTGCACAGTCAGCATGGGAGTAGGGGTTTGCTAGGCCATTTTATCCAGTTACAAAGGTTCTTAAAAAAAAAAAAAAAAAAAAAAAAGTCTTCTGAACTTGACCTCACCTTTTACCGCTAGCATACCTGAGTGGATGTAGCTGGAGCAGGTACTTACCGCAGGGAAATCACTCAGCACGTGGTAGGCTCGGATGTAAAGCTCGTGCTAAAAGAGGAAAAGAGGAGATTATAAAGGTATTCTCAGTTCAAAGAGGCCCCACCAGACAGCCCAGTCTCTGCTTTCCAGGAATCACCACAGCCCGTTTGTCTTCCGACACATGTTAAACATTCTTAAGGGGTTCCAAGAACATCCATATGGGGAAAGAACAGGCCAGAAGGAAACCTCACGGATTAATGACCCCCCCCGGTATCAGCAGAACATATGATACATTCAAAATCAATTTAAACAAAAGGGACTTTGTAGTCCAGCAGAGACATTGCAGTAAGAAGCCCAGTATAGAAAGAGTTTGTAAAGGAAGTTTCTAGCTCGTGTGCATGTGTGGTATTTTCAACTGAATACAGCAATGCTGCACATGCTGGGGAAATAAAAAATATTCTTTATTCCTTAAAGAAAAACAAATAAACAAAAGAAAAACATTTTTGCAAGAGTGTCAAGTTCAGTGTGAAGGATGTGGGTGAAAGTTCAAGTGAAAGAGTCTCCCATTGTATACAGACAGAAAGCCATGGGAGGAGTCTAACTGTGGGGGCGACCTCAGAGAGGCATGCAACGAGCTCGTGGATCTGATAACGTTCCATTTATTTATTTACTGTATTTGTTCACAGGCACCACTGTGCACTTACTGAGTGCAAGGGTACAAAGTGATTGTGACATTACCTTCACATTTGTAATAATTATGTAATTTGTAACAAAAATGTGTAATAATTATGTTTGGTCTTGACTGGTCGATTTGAAAACCAACAAGACACTGTATAGCCACCCTTCATTTGATCTAAAACTATTTAAAAATCATAGCTATTATGAGTTGTGTAGGTAACAGCATTTGTAATAAGCCCCGAGTAAAGTGATATTGCCTATAAGATGTGGCTCACATGGTAGAGCCATTTCACAATGCACATTTTAGGCATGCTGCATTACACAGGAACACACCCTTCAAGACAATTAAGAAACGAAAGACAAGATGAAACCGATTCCACTCGATTCCACTGGAGGTTCGCCACTCATTAAACCCATCCTCATCTCTTACTCCCTCTAATATCGGAAACGGGGGGCAGACGCAACCAAGAAACAGCAGGAACTTTGCCCCTACGGACATGTAAACATGCACTTTGCCCATATTCTCAGTTAATAAACATAGAGCTATTTCTGCCCTGCCCATGTCCAACAGTGCAGCTTCAGCAGGTCCTGCCTGGGACCTCTGATCACCCCTGTCACATACCATATAGAAGGGAGCAGGGGGAAGTGGAGCCAAATGAACATCACCTACTTTACTTCCACCCACTCCGAGAGCAGATCCTTTCCCCCCGGAAAACCTTTTAATCGAGATCATCTAGGTACTAATCGCAGGGTTGGAGCGGGAGAGCGGTGAGATGGGGAACAAGGAGGGCGGACTCACCACTTGCAGGATGGTGGGGTTGCAGCCAATGATAAAGGGCAGGCTGCGGAAACCCTTGATCCGATGAGCGATGCGCACGGGCAGCTCTTTGTGCAAGTACTTGGCACTACTCTGCAATGACCACACACACATGTGCACACACACACACACACACACACACACAGTCATTACAAAATGCAAATATAAAAAACATAAAAATAGAGACGAATCATTGGAGCCCATGCATAAAGAGCGGCAAATCGCAGTCGAAGGATGCAGCAGGCTAATGGAAAAGGGAGCCATGCCCATTAATACTGTAATAATGTGATACAGCATAATACAGGTGATGCAATCATACAACAGAGACAAAGCAAAAGCTACTGGAATTCATCCAGATCGTAAAAGCAGGGAGTTATGAGGGACAGCCTGTAATTACCAGGATATGGTTTCCATCCGGAGACTTGCCAGCATACAATAAGGTGCTTGGTGTAAGTCTAACAGAAGGCTGAGGAGACAAAATAATAAAAGAAGGTATAAATGTGTCAGTGGGTGGGAGTACATAGGCCGTGTTTATTTAGCACAATTTGAGAACGACAAATTCATTGTAATTACATAGGAGGTAACAAATGGTTACAGCTCGTAAAGCATTTTATTTATGTGGTAGTATATTATTAAAGACAATATAAAGACAAATATAACTACAACTCTTCACTCCATTGGGAGGTCTCGTATGACTCAGTGATAACATAGCTAGACCAACGGACCACAGCAGCGGGGTGGAATAAGCGCACAAAAATGTTGTCAACCCTCATCCACGCGAACTACACGGAAAATTGAGACTCGGGCTGATTTTCAGTACAGTTATGTAAAAACAGCGTGCACATGCAGTCTGCTGTGCTAACGGGCCGTCTCGCTGTAGCACAATTCAGAAACAAGCTAAAAAGGTACAGTGCAACAGGGACCTCGGTTTCCAAGTCCTACGAGATCTAACGGTAAACCAACGCCAAAGTCTGTTAACCTTGGTTTGACCTGTCGTGCTAGGGGAGCCTTAATGATACGTGTTGGTATTAAGCTTCTGGCGTAATAGCCAACTACCTGCCCGGCTGGAAGAAATGCCAGATCTCACGCAGATCTGCTTTTACCGTTTTGTTGATCTAAGCTAGCTATCCATTTAGCTGCTTCACCTAAATCAGTGGCTGGCCATTTTGAACATAGAAACATATAACGTAATCAGTCAGCTAGCTGGATAGCCAACTAAGCTAGCGTCCAACTAGCTAGCTAGCTAGGTGACATGACATCAGAGATGGTGACAAACAAGTAACCCGAGTCTCAAGATAGCCAAATTAGCGAGAGGTTACCTACCTAGCTAACACCAGATCCTCACTGCTAGCTAACGTTACTGTTACATGATATGTAACAATCGGCAAGTTATTATAAGAAGTGATGCACTAGACGTATTAACTGGTGTCTGTCTAGCTAAGCTAGGTTAGCTAAGTGGCTACATAGGAATCATAACGACAACCATTCAGTTCCATGATACGAAAATATTTGAGACATTCGCCAACATACCTTTTCAGCAGAAGTGTCGATTGCCGATTGATTGTAAAACGAGGTAACGGTTTTAGATCTTTCTCTGGCCAGCTCGGAGTAGCTGGAAATGGAGGACGTAGATCTAAACCTTTTATTAATGCCAATATCCACACTAGAACGGAGACCAGCAGTTTTCGTTAATGATGCAGGGATCAGTAGCTTCATCATTTTGCCACAACCCAGGACCTCCATGGTTTTAACCGTTAAACGTCGCCGCATTTCTGTTCGTTGCAGACCAACATAAAGACGAACACCCCTCCGGTATCCCTGAAGTGTACACTACATTTAATATTACAAAGCCATTGAAACAGATAGTGTTCGTGCACAAAGGCACATGCCTACTATTGTCACATAGCTAACCCTAGCTAAAAAAAAACACACGACGAGCTTTTATAGATTGAAAGACCATTCCAGTGCCTGTTTTTCAGAAGATACAGCCCATGGCCCAATCATAACCCAAGAAGGGCGGAACCAACAGCATGGTCACTCCCGTCGACATTTCGAACAATGAACATTGCGTACTTTCGGGGATGTGCAACAGGACGAAAAAGAAATAAAACATCTAATGCTGTATAAACCTACCATTAGTGAAATGTGCTGTATTTATACTCAATCTATTCGGAACTTGTGGGCAGTCGTACAATTTAAAATAAGGTACACGTGTTCCAACTCTTATGGTATCATGGTTAGAGAGATTAAGGTCATAAGGTCGAAAAATAAAAAAGCTTTGCGAGATATGGCAACTGGTACACAATTCTATATTTAATTGTAAATACATTTGTGGCTTCTGGAGAGTTTTATATACCATATACCAATTTTCAGTTTTGAGAACACAAAATGTGCAAAGTTTTCTTCCAATCACACTTAAATGTGTGTGTACATTTTAATTCCAAAGAGAAAATGCAAGTTACAGTAACCTGTACATTTAGATGTTCTTTAGGAATACATATCTGCATAAAATCAAATGCATAAAAAAAAAATTATCCAAGAATTGGCAGTCAAATGCCATCAAGGGTAAACCCCCTTTCACTCCTGTTTAACTTGGTTAAGAACACTGATGCTGGATATACACAGTACAAATGTCCACTTCTGTCTGGTTCTGTCTGCATGAGACAAAAACTCACTTCAAGGATAAAACATAACTGGTCATGTTCATGTAGGAACTGCCATGTCTCTTTTACTGCACTCCAAGTCTAATGTGTCACTGGAACTGTTGATTGGTTCATGGCTCTCTTCCAAACCACCACCATGTTCTTGTCACTAAGGGCAACCAAATAATGAAGATCCGGATCCATGGCAACACTATTGATGGAAGACCCCTCGACCGCACCCACTCCAGCTCGGACTGGGCATGGCCACTCCAGCACCTGAAACAGCAATGCATTAATGTGTTAGCAGCAGGATAAGGGTCTGGTAGTGTTTGTTATGTAGAGCTGGAAATCCATCTGTGTTCACGTGATCTCTATATAGGCAGATTAAATAGCCACAGAGAGTACCATCTACTGACTGACCAGAGGCTCTAATTTGAAGGCTGATAGACAGTTAAAAGTTGCACAAACATATGGCTAACAAGGAATATGGCCAACAATGTCGATTAACATGCTAGGCTAGATCAATTTTCCTTTTTAAGTGGCCTGCAATTGCAACCACATCTATGTAATATCCCACATGAACTGCCTTTAGACGGAATAGTTCATTTATTATCAACTGTATTAGATTTTTTTAGTAAGAAGAAAACACAATCTTATATACCATGACAGAAAACATTTGTAAACTCTGTCCCTTTAAAACTGATTGTTTTCCACTAAATTCTGTGAGCATGTGATACTTGGAACAGCCTCCTTCTGTATAACTGTAATGCTATGGTTACCCAATCATTAGTAACAGAAGCAGCTGAATCGGGCCAGGGTGTCGCTCACCTCAGTCGCTGGAACAGTTTTTCCACTTTTAAAAGTGGCTCTAACGGAGTCGGAGATGTGGTACGTCCAAAGTCTGCCCTCGTCATCACCACATACCACATAGCCAAAACCTGTGGCAAAAACAGCAGCTCAGCCACACAAATTCACCTGACGTACAGTGAACATTAGCAATGGTCGCTATACAAAGAAATGCTAAACTGACGATCAGAGAATGAGCTATTACTCAGAGCAGACCATAAACCAGTTCAACTGAACTAGATAAATGAACAAACAAGTAAATGACAATTGATTATTTTAGGCATAATAATAAAATCTCAAAATATCTATCTGCATATAAAACAAATGTATTAAGCCACAGATTGCAATGGCGTAGAAAAAAAACAAAAACAAAAATGGAGTAAAATATTGGAACAGGCAATGCTCACCTGGGCATGTGTTTAGAGACAGATAAGGGATGTCCGTGCTGCTCCACTGCAGCTCAGCCAGGATAACGGCAGGCACCTCCTTCTTCTGCCTCCGCCGAGATGCCCTCGTGCCACTCCAGCTCCACAGGTAGATGAAACCTTGCTTGGGGCTCTTAGATGCTGAGGTGGACAAAGACATGGATAAAATCAGACATGGATGGAGACAAAAATAGTCCACAGATCATTGGCAATGGAAGACTGAGGCTGCATTACTTATTTTCAATTTCAAGCAACGTTTACCAAATAACATTGCTATGGTTAGAAATGTGCCAATATTACAAGCAGAACAATACCATACATCAGTACTGATACCATGACAAAGTTTGGGACACAGGGTGTACTGAGACTCTGAATGCATTGTAACTGACAACCAACATTATTGTTGGACAATAACACTGATATCATGATGATATAACTAATGAAATTTAGATTAATTTAAATGGTTTAAAAGAAACTATTGTAAACATTGGGGAGTAGCATTACCCTACTTGAGATCTGTCATATATGGACAAGAATGGCACAAAGTCACGGTTGCATAAAGTGTATACAGTGGACAAAAAAAAATCTTCTGTCCATATCATTAAACACCTGAGGTGTCTATGAGCCATGGCAACCTGCATCACAGCATCCCTACCCTGGTCACCCTGGTACCCACCTACTACATCATCTGTGAGGAAACTGAGGCCATCAATGGTGTGACAGTCATTAGTCTGGCCCTTCTTTTTGCATGAAGTAAATACAATCTCCATTTCATTTGCCCTAAGGGGAAAAACAAACACACACTCACAGTCCTGAACACATGAATGCAGGTTATTCGCTGAGATGATTTTATTTGGGGGAGAAAGCATAAAGACCTGGGTGAGTAGTGGTACACTAGTGGTTCAGAACTCACTGCTCTGGTCCACTACACCTCACTGAGCTTAAAAGGGGCTAGTGAGTGATGGAGGAGCTATTTAATCCATAGAAACACTGAAAAAGGGAGCGTTCTAATATAGTGACACATTCTGTATTAAAGTTGCTTTTTTCCTGTACATGTCCTGAGCTCTCTAATCAGCAACCATTTTTTTTTAATGGTGGCAGATGTACTAAACCAAACAGGAAACTTCTCTGCAAGTGGCCGTCCTTCATGCCTGTTAGTTATTTTGCATATGCATGCAGTACACAGGGCTAAATATTCACAAATGTTTGAACATGGGAAAGAGTAGTCCAGAAAAGGTTGACCAACTATAACTATGAAGGTGAAAATAACTATAATTTGTGGTCACGCTGTGGGAAGCACACACACCTCTTCTGTACATTTCTGCTGAGCTGGATGTCAAAGCTGTACAAGCCTTTTTCGCAGCCTGCGAGGAGGTGCGTGTCTGGGGAGGAGGGCGGCAGACAGAGGTGCAGGGGAGTGGAGCCGGTCTCCAGGACCAGCAGCCGGCTGGGAGTGTGGGAAACACGAAAGAGCTCACCTCATTCACATGTTACAAGGTATATTATAATATATTACAAGTTGTCGAAGTCATGTAGAAAAGAACCAGGATAACATCAACATCAGCAGCACTGAACCTGGTTTTGAAATTGTAGTTGCGGTCCAGTCCGCCGATGTCCCACATAATTATCTTCTTGTCATATGTCCCAGCTGCAAACAAAATTAAAATATAAACCTCTTAAAGCACAAACACTGACACATGTAAACTCCTCTAAAGAGTCCCTCAGGAGCAGTTCAACTCAAGAGGTAATTCTGCAAACCGAATCCACACTGCTGGATTTTGTAAATCACTGGTACTTATTTGAACGGTTAATGCGACTGATTATAAAAATCCAGGACTGGATTTGGATAGGAGATTTAGGGATTGAAACCCTCCTGCTGTCGAGTACAGGCTGTCGAGTTCACTCACCAAAGAGGACGTTTCCACGGCGCGGGCAGAAGCGCAGGGTGGAGATGGGGCACTGGCCTGTGCGGAACTCTCCGTACGCCAGGTTGGCTCTGGGGTGGATGAGCTTCACCACACCCCTTGTCCCGCCCGCTGCCAAGATACTGCAGGGGCGGGTACACGCGCCCTCCCGCGACATCAGCACCGTGGTCCAGGCCAGCGTGAAGAATGTCTGTGAGAACGAGACACGAGGTTAATGATGTGACATGGAAAAATGGGAAGAACTATGAAATAAGAGCAGTTATCATCATCATCATCATCATCATCATTTATGATGATATCAAAGTTATTACATTTCCTATAAACAAAAATGGGGAACAGTTTTTAATGCCACCACAGAACTAAGTGGCCCCTATTATTTATTAGTAGCAGCATTAGCTTTTTTGTGCAGTTCCTTTAAAATCAGTTAATTCATTGCAAAAGCTGTTAGCAGTTGGTTAGTGAAATTATAAACGTGATAGAGGCATTTTACCACCCGGTGGTTAAGAAACACTACCCCCTGGTGGTAAGGAATGGTAAATACAAAGTGAAAAGCTGTCCCCTACCTCACCAGGGACCTTGTATTTCTTCAGCACATGCCCAGTCTCACAGTCTATTAGACAGATGGACTCCCCTCCACATGTGGCTACTGTGTGTGCCCAACCACTTGGGTCTACAGCAGAACAACACGTCACCAAAATGTATGTAACCATGTATGGTAATAACAACCCACCCTCCCTGCCCCACGCATCTAAAAACTACCAGAAGTTGGTAGGGAATAAGCTTCCAGAACATCTGAACACCACCGGGATACAAGTGCTGACACCTTACCGCTGTTGTGCTGCAGGGGCTGGAAGGCGCAGGCCCACAGCTGGGTGCTGAAGTCCTGTGGGCTGTCCTTCTGGCTGTGACACTGCAGAACGTGGAGTGGTTGCAGACGGGCTGGCTCCTGGCCCAACAGGTCAAGGAGAAGGAGACAATCGCTTAATCATGAGTCAACAACTCTGTGACGAGCCATTTCCGACAATACACAAAAACCCAGGAGGCAAGACGGTTCAGCTCTCACTAGAGAGTATACTTATACTTGATAACAAAGAATCTAATAAAAAACAATGGTAAAACCATTATACATTAATGGTAACATTTAATAAACATTTTCCCATATATATATGTATCCATACCTGAGGAACGTGGTATGCAGTCGTTTTCATGGGTATACCATTTTCTGTCTTGGTGGTGCCTTCTTGCACCATGAGTTTCTCTTTCAGCTTTTTCTCTGGGGACTCAGATGTGGCCCCCCTCGCAGAGGGACTTCTGGGGGTCTGTGTGGCCTTTCTGGGGCTCATGGCTGCCTTCACGGCTTTCTGTGGCGATGTCTGTGGGCAACTCTGTGTCCTCTGACTCTCTTCAGAAACAGGCCTACCGGTTGTTCTTTCAGACCTCCTTGGGCTGCATACGTTGGCGTGGGATTTCTGAGGGTAGTGTTTTGAAACGGCCTCAACGACGGCAACAGTTGCCAAGCGGCTTGATTTGCGTGGGCTGGACTCCGCGGCTGCCTCACTGGATAACGTGTGTCTCTTCCGAGGGCTTTGCATCTCACTGCTTATGACTGGTTCACATTGCCTTTTCCTGGGAGGTGACTGAGCAACCTGAAAAACCATTCATAATTAAAAATATAGGAGGAAAAAAGTAAATATATATCTTCAAGTATATAAATATCTTTTCAATTATGTTTCTGAATTAACACTGTTGCTCAGTCTTACCACATCCTCCTTTTCTACTACAGCCCCTGCTGAACTGTTTTCCGGCTCTTTCCGTGCGTCAGTCAGGGTTTTAATTAATTCTTTTGCAATCATCTCCACCTGAAGCAAAGAATGACCAAAAAAATAAATAAATCAAACAATATATAAAATTGCTTAACATTGAATGGTAACAAAAATGTACATATTTTATATTTAGGTACTCACCCTCCATTTGGTGTACTCATTTAAAGAGCTGGGGCCATATTTCACTTGAAAGCAGGCAGCACTAACAAATTTCTTCTCTACTGCAGAGAAACTCTGTGTAGTTAGTGGATCGGGGAGACTGAAATTCTTTTCCCACACCGCAATCACCTTTGAGAGATACGGAGGGAAATACTCATTCCACAAAAATCAGAATATACAGGTGACTTGTCATTAGTACAACTTTATATTAGTACTACCACATTATATTAATACTACTTCAGTATGAGACATAACTATGCAACAGGTATTTTTGTTTTTTTGTTTGTGTAGTCGTACCCGCTTCTTAAGAATCTCGCTACTAACATAGCGGATGTGGTTAGCTGTGGCACTGATGTCCTTCCCATTGAACTTCCTTAGCCTGGGCAAGAGGAACATCACCTTGTGCTCATCGTTCACCTACAAAACATGCCAAGCAAATTGGAGGGAGTGTGATGCAGCTGCTGCTGTTCACAGCCCTTTACCTCCCAACCCAACACCAAGCCTCTTACAGTGAGGTAGAGGTTGTCCTCCAGCCTCAGCTCCTCCAGGTTGCTCAGAGTCTCCAGTGAGGTCACGTCCTCCATGTCGTTGTTGGAACAGTCAAGAAGCTTCAGGCAGGGTAGGGAAAGCCCCGAGGGCAGCTCCTGGAGCATGTTCCCCGAGAGGTCTAACTGCTCCAGGCTGCTGAGCTTGCACAGCAGGGGCACAGGCAGGTCCTGCTTCTTCAGCCCCATATGAGAGAGACTACAGAGAAGAGGGTTAAACAGCTAATCATTGCTTGTGTTATATAGTAGTTGAGCCAAGTATTAACTGCAGTTATATTACTATGCTAGTATGGCTTGGTTGCAATTAAAATTCAGAAAGCCCATTCTATGCTTTAATCTTTTACTTCTAGTACTGTTTGATCATGGCAGATTTAGTGATTTTCTTTTAAAACAATGTTTAACTCAAGAAAATACTGAGAGAAAAAAAATCACTCTTACTTCAGACTCTTAACCTGGTCCAAATTATTTGTTTTTGGTGAACCTTTCTCTAGTAGTATGTTTTCCGTAATCTTGTCCATGGTTGCACAGCTAATGGGGAACACAGACAACGCAACAGAATTGAACAGTCTTAAATAGGTCTAGGGAAGCTGTGATCTCAGGTTGAAGTTCTTGCTATTGGATGAACTGGTTTAAGAAACTGCATTATAATTACAATGTATGTGACTAAAGTGGTCACTTAACACCCGGTAATGGCTGATACTACGGAACAACAGTCAAGTCTGACTGTCTGCAGAAAGCTCAACTGCTCACACGCAGGTAGGATTGGTAGAATAATTAATTTCACGGATATTCTAAAATCGAGGTTACTTATGGAATAGAGCAGCTACCTAGTGGTTTCATTCTAAAATCAAACAACAAATAAAATCAAAGTTTTATGTGAAGTTGATTGGCATCATTGGCATAGCAAAAAATGAAGGAATTTTTAATTTTTTAAACGTTTTAATTTTGTCCATGATTTTCTAAAATCTATCGTTAGCTAGCTAGCACTCGCTGATTAGACATTTAACTTGGGTTAACGTTGTCCGGTGTAACGTCACTGTTGAGGAAAAAACACGAAACATTTTTCTCTAATTTATGGAGACCAAGTATATAATGCAATGAAGCAAAACATATTTAATATGGGTTGTTAAACTTACCTTTACTGATCACGTTCAACTTATGCTTTCCCGGGAAAGTACATTCTGAACTTTGACCTCGTGACACGCTGTATTCGTAGAACCTTCTTTCCGCCATGTTGAGTGTGGTACGTCAATTTATTTAAGGTGCTAACTACGCAATTAAATATTACATTCTTTACTTGATTTTCCTGTATAATTCTACATTTTCCTTGAAATATTTCAAACATACTCATCAACAAATTAAGTGAAGTCACATTTATTAAATACACTTTTTATTTAGGTTACAAAATCCAAACAGAATGCGTCCTGTAAACTCAGCCTAACCAACGTGAACATTCGACTAAAATACTAAATTTCATAATCTTATATATAAAATGTTTATAAATCTTATTTTAAACGGATTTTAGCCATCATAATAAATCACCAAATCATTTTAGAAACTAACAAATAAATAATTCTGCATTTCAACCTAGAATTCAAAGCCGTGCGGCAACATCTATGATGAAAATCAGCAATTAAAACATCTTAAAACAGACTTTTGAGGGTTACAGGGGGGCTCTAAAAATTTCATTTTACAAAGGAATTCCATTAAATCTTGATGCTATATCCAACAACTCTGATCCAGTGTTTTCGTGCTCCCCGCCTTCCAGAAACTCAGCAGACAGCTCTCTGAAAGTACTGCATACCCTCCTACTGTGAATATCCTTTCGGTGTATAGCGTGTTTCCACCGATATCGCGCCTCCCCATACAACACAATCAAACACCTCCTTGGTAAATCAACCGCTACTCTCACCTCCCCTTGGTCCGTGTCTCCGCAGCCTTCATCTAAGATCATTGTGACAACGGTGTCAGATAGCAGATTAATAGTGACCAAGCGCTCCCCCCACAGCCAACTGTCGTCAAGGTGAGGATCAATCGCAGAACCCCGCTCTGGACTGTAGTCTAGGTTGCACTGTTCCACTGGTCGAAATCCAGCTAACATGGGTTCTTTGGTCATCCTGTCCACTAGTTTATAGCTGGCAGCAGGAAGACCACTGAAGCCCCCAAGACGAATACGCTGTTTTTTAAAGTTTACCTTGGGTCCAAAGTCCTACAATGAATCAAATCAGGGACACATTTAAATATTACTAGCTCAACATTTACACAGGCAAAACCATATGTTATCTTTTCTGTTCATATATTATAAAAGAATCAAGAAATCGGAGAGTTTTACTAATCTATCGTCACACCTGTTTATGTCGTCCAGACTGGGATACTCTCCAGACATCTTGGTCCATTTTTGCAACTAACTCTTCCTCCTCATTCTCCGATACAAAATTCTCCCACAGAAACACACCAGGAAAAGGGAACGACCGTTGAACATTACCTTCAACAGATACCGCTAGCTTCGATTCAGGGTCATACCTAAAATCACAATGTACCTGGCACGAAAGGAATATATGCATTATCAAATAGTGTCCCACAGTGATTAACTAGCTAGCTGACTACATTAGTTACATCAGTTACATTAGGTAATTTAGTGTTAGCTCATTTGAAATGGTTAGAAAAGATAGTACTTAGTCTAACCTCTTTTTATAGGTGATTCTAGACCTATATTTTATTCAGTACTTGGCAGACTTACCAAATGGTTATTATTCAGTAAATGTCGTTTTTCATCGCCTGTCTCACATAACAAGCACGTCCTAATTCCCTTACAGCCACAATTTACTATTTGCTGCTTGTCAGCCATGTAGCAAATTCGTGCACCTTTTCAATAATTTCCCTCTAGAAACAACCACATATAAAATAGTTCCCAGTTTCCATTTGTAACCCAGTCCAAGGAATAGGTGTGTCAGGTTCAGCTCCTCCTATGGACTCCCACGTTTTGTATATAAGTGTTTTGCCAGAAACAAAACGAGAGCTTGTGAACGAGCAAGTCAGTTACCGTTACTTCGTAGTAAGTGTGCTGTTATTGCAACTTAAATTCAAACTTCTCAGAACGATATTTTCCGTAGCTAGTTAGCTAAATATTTTAGCATAATATTATTTACAATATAGCTAGATAACTATAAATTGTGCAATGTTTACGCGAACTAATGTTAACTAGTTATTCTGGTTCTAGCTGTCAAGTACGTAGACTAGGTTAGGCTAGCTAGTTAGCTAGATTGCCAGTTTAAATTAGCGAGATTAAATGTATATTAAAGTTGCCCGGATACCACCTTAAAAGACAGCTAAGAAGATATCACTGCGGAAGTCCTCCGTTACTGCTGTTTCTTGGTGGCTATTTGCAAGGATTTCTTAAGCAGCATTTCTTTCAGGTAGACAGGTAATTGTTTTCCTCTTCAAGAACAATGATGGTCTCAAATGGATGCTCAGCACTTTCGAAACAACAAAGCAATACTTACCTTGCTTCCCTGACATTTTACAACTTGGATTTTGAAAATCAGTAACTATCGAAACAGTGCCAAATGAAACTGAAGCGTGCACAGTGTACCTGGCCCTAAGTGAACTAGTCTTGATTACCTCTTAAAGAAAATGAATGCATATATTATTGAAGGTAAGCTTAATTTGTGAAAGAAATATGGCTAAACACTCATTTATTCATACTCTGGTTATTTTTCACATTTGGAAAGACATGTTAAATGTGTTTTATTTTAGGCATTTTTGCAATCTGCAGGATGTGCAGCATCATGGATGTGTGGATGCAGGCTCACAGGCATATATTCAAGGGAACACCAACACATCCGTAATGCAGGAGTATGCAAAGATGGGACTTAGATGGTGCAAAAAGACATGGGGACAATTTGTTTTTCTTACCAAATGAGATAAATTTGTGTCTCTCCTGAGATTAAGCGAATTTACCTCTTCTAATCCTACTTGGTTAAGTACAGTGTGCAGCTTAACATTTCTTCCCTCTCAGAGACTTTAAGTCCATTTTTTATTGTTGCTTTTGAAATGAAATTTGTTTATAACGTTTATTTTTAAACTTTTAAAGTTTACATAACGTCTACTTGAAATTCCTTTCTTTTTTGTGGCTAGGTGTAAATAAACAATTATATATTCGTCCATTTTGCCTGGAATTCCAACCACCTTGTCACTCCTTCCCACCAATTACCTTCCAGTGGCTTGTGGCAGTTATATTTACTATATTAAAATTGACCTAATGTATAAGAACAGGTTAAGTCCTGCATAAGTTATGCATGCATAACTGTTATTCATTTTGCATATATGTTATGCATGCATAATGCATGTATAACATATATGCAAAATGAATCTGATTACTGCTTTTGACAAACTAGACAATACGTTTTTACTATACGTATTACACTATATTAATACGCATTACACTATACGTCTTTACACTATAGATATGTATTAATTACACTATACATCTACACGATGAATCATTAATTACACTATAGTGTTTACACTATGGCTTTGTATTAATTACACTATACATCTTTACACTATGACTCAATTACACTATGGCTTTCTAATAATTTTGCCTTTTACAGCTCCATGATAAGATTCCAGAAATTTAGTCAATGTAATAAGGCCAATCAAATATTAGCATTTATCTTGCCTCATACAACACTGACTGAACAATTTAAATCTAGTCATTTTATTAAACAAATCCTTTATTCATTCAGAGAAAAAACTACAAATGAACACCTGATAAGGGCATGTCATTACTGATATGGGAGAAATACTGTACAAAAAGGATTCCTATCAAAAAATCTCAAATGAGCTGTTCAGGGAGGTGTCTCTACTAGCCGAAGACTTGATGCAGGCTGAGATAGGAAGAACGTGTGCTGTTCACCTGCAGCCAAAGCAGCCACCTACAGGAAGTGCTATTGAGCTCACTGTGCTGTTCTTGTCCAGTTTCTTGTGCAGTTGAACAGATGAAGAACTTGGCGTAGCAAATCAGCACATCCACAGGTTGACACAGCTTCATTTGTCACTCAATGCCCTCCTGCTTGTCTTTGATAGCAACCTAAAATTAGGTAAAAATGCAGTCAACAGGACAGATCACTGGACATAATGTAAAAATGAATTAGATTGGTATGTTTTGAGTCTGTTTTCCAGAACATTGTAAAAACGATGACTTATGTAAATGTAGTGAATGGTTACAAAGACATATGTACACATCTTTATATGCACTACTACTTTTATCACCAGTTAGTCATCTGCTGTTTGTTATCCATTCAGTGACTTCCAACAAATAAGCACTTGTGTTCATACCTGCATATAATAAATACTGATATCTACACAGATTATAAATAAGTCATTTTAATTTAGCTGTCATTGGAATTGCTTCTCCATGTCACTGTCCAAAAACCTTCAGAGCTCATATATATATATATATATATATATATATATAAAAAATTGGGCATATTAAACTTACTCTGAACCTCTCTTCCAGCAGGGACAGCTCACTGATGAGATCAGTAATAGCATTTGTAAAGGCTTCCTGTGGACTGTAGTCTGGTGTTGTCTGCACACGAATCACAATCTTGTGCTCCAGTGGATGGGGCACTTTATACCCAGCAAACAACACCTGAGGATCCTTGAGCAACTGTCTGTTCAGGAGAAACACACGGGTACAAGGAGCATCAGCATGCGAGCCAAGTCGTCTACATTTGACAAGCACAAAGAGGCGGCAGTAACAAGCTAGTATTCTTACGATCGAATGATGTTTCCCAGCGTGTGGTCTTCTTTGTTCAAAGTGAACAAACAAGCATTTGGCACCTTGGTATCCTTTGTTATTGTAATTCTGCAAAGAAGATTAGATTACTGATGACACCTATCGAGTTACTGTATCTTTTCTCAAATTCATGACTGATGAGTTAATCTGCATTCAAATATTTACGTTATAGATAAGTTGCTAGCTTGTAAGGCAAAGCAAGTTTAAATGTAGAACACGTTTCATACACAGCTGCGATTTAAAATGCTTCACACAGACAGAAGAAATTTAAATAAAGCTTATTACATCCAGAGATGTCACTTCGGGAAGGTTTTTGAAAAAAGAAAAAGGGTTAGAGTAAAATGTATTTAGATAGACTTAAATATAGTTGATCTTAATTAAATCTGATTAGAAGATGAATATATAAAAATATTACAGGAAAAACGAGAAAGTAAAAAAAATATAAACTTGTAAAAAAACGTAATAAAAATAAATATTAAAGAAAAATACAGTGCATAGTTATAACATATTGTGACATAACATCCGTCGACACGAACCGCCAGATGAGAAAAGAGCTACCAATACCAAGTTAGCAAACGTTACATGTAACAATAGGTAACATGGTATTGAAGTAGCGTCAGCTAGTTGGCTAGTTAGTAACGTTATTGTCAGATCCACCAAACCACATAACATTAAGCCTGTATTACACAAGAGTATACCTATCAAGAGATCCCGGCTAATAGTTAAGTTACTGAACAGCGGTGAATTTTCGCCATCCTGCTAACATTTGCAAATCATGCTTTACAAAATATTATACCGCTGCAGATTAGGCTAGCCCACTAGCTAGCTGGTTTACTAGCTAGACAGAGTTCCCTAGCTATGAAAGGGCAAAGTATGTCAAATCTTACACAGAGCAACCCATGCGTGAGTATTAACTTTTTCTATACAGAGTACATACTTCTTCTCTCCCTCAAACAACAAAAACGACTCGAATGCTGGCGGCGCGTTCATCTTTTCTGGATATGCGTGCTAACATCTAGGTAAGCAGTTGAATTGATCAGGGTCTCGTGTTTACTCGCGAGATTGCTCAATTAGCTTAACTTGCAAAATGGCTGTCAAAACTGTAGTATGACAAAACACCAGAAGAGGCCATCAATGAGCTTGTTTTGTTTCCATGAGGTTAATGCAATGGTATGAGAAGATACTAAGTTTATGTACAGAGTACATTTAAAACGAAAAAAACCCTGACAAATTAGCTGCACATATTTAAGAACAGAAGGTAACAAACAACATAACAGGTATGGTCATGATTTAAACCCTGAGAGATCAGGGTTTACTCAGTGACAGGTTACTCCACAGCCTTGGTACACTCACTATTTAGACTGAATCGAGTGTGTGAAAGCTCAGCAATAACTCGTTTGAAGACCTCAAAGAGTGAAGAACAGTAAGGGCAGAGCAGGTCAGCAATACAAGACTGAGCTAGTCCCTCTAAGGATAAAGAAAGAATATTACTTTAAAGTGCACCAGGTAATAGATAGGAAGATGGGAAAGTGATATTAAAAAGGGTAAAGTGGTTCCTTTTTTGTGCCATTGAGTAGATGAGAAGCTGCATTTGGACAAACTATGAACAACTAATGTTTATCTATACCCATGTGGAAGGAAGTAAGGAGTAACTGAGATATTAAAAGTGTGGATTACAAAAATAAAAATACTTACGTTATAGATACGCTGCAAGCATAAATAAGAACTACAAAGTAATACATTATAAAGTTGGGAGCTGGGATAACTTTTTTCAGGGCCTGGAAAGGAAAAAAAGAAGATAGTAATTTTGATTTGGATTGGTCTAAATTGAAAAAATGAATAGCAGAGTCTGTCGGTGCTCCTAGGTTTCCGACCAGGTTTTCAGTCACTTTAGGGGAGCCGACAACAATGATGTCAGTTTTATTGACCAGGTCTTGATAGCCTCAAAGCATTCATTGAGACACATGAGATACAAATTATTTGATATTAGTTGGGTATCATCCACGTAACAATGGCATGAGGTGTTATTTTCCATGAAAATATCACTTAGAGGGAGAATATATAATGAGAACAAGACTGCTCCTAATATGGATCCTTAAGGAAAACCACAGTCTATGACAGTCTATAAATTAGCAACAGCTGAAAAATAGTTACCAATAGTTTGCCATTATTGTTTGCCATAAACCATTTGTATGCTGAGGATGAGGATACCAGGGTATCAGATGCTGCAGTGAGGTCTTATAGAAGTGAAGATCCAGAATCAACTGTAAGTAATAAATAATTTATAACTTTTTACCAAAATAGTCTCTTTGCTATGAGCCTTAGAACCAGACTGGAATGCTTAAAAATATCACAGATTACCATCTTGAGTTTTTTTCTTTTGCTTTGCCCCATTTCCCATGGTCCCTTGAGGTCTTATGGCTTTAGTTCAAGTCAGATTGTTGTTTTGCTAACATTTTGGAATTACAAAGCATGAGATTTGTGTTTATGAAGCGTTATAGTAGAGACAACTGTCAATTTGCTTTGATAGTCATATTTCCTATTTGTATAACACATGTTCATTTGTTTATTTCATGTTCATTCAGTTTATTTTGCTTTGACACTGATTTTATTCATTTTAAACCACTTTGCCCTCATGTGTTTGTGCCTTCCCCGACTCATGGTATTACACTAGAATGGCTAAAGCTACGAAAATTTTGACCAGTGTTTAGGCAATTGTTGAACTGAAGCATCTCTCAAATGCACAATGGACAAAATCTGAAACATTGCCGAAACCACATCAAAACAAAACAATGAATTATCCTGAAGGATGATCCACCCACTGAGATCACGTTGGGTATATTTCAATTATGTCATTCAGTTTTTGACCCTTTAGTTTTTATTTGTGAAGTACATGGGCTTTTTTTTAGCCCTCACTGTGTGGGTGTCTGACATTTGAGTCACAATTTATGCAACATCCATGGATATGTGTTATGATGAAAACAGATATTTCACAAGACAAAAAAATCATGTAACTGATTCCAAACACACTCTGTGATAAAGTGAATGCGATTTAATGCTATTTATGTCAAATTATATTTAATATTAAGATATGTTTTATGTCCTATGTAATAACATTTAATTCATCAAGACTATTAAATATTGTGACGGCGACAGACAAGGAGTGGAGGGCGGGGCCGCAGCAAACGGAGCTTTATTCTCCAGACTAGCGAGTACAGCAAAGCAACGACTCGTAGAGCAGAAAAACAAAAGCAGCGCGATTGGCAGTTCAAAGCTTGCGAAGACGCAATGACAGCGGGCTGCGGCAGAGGCAGCAGGCCATGTGCATCAGTGGCAAGCGAATGTGCAGCAAAGGTAGTGGTTTCCTGTGGGCTTATATAGGAAAGGGTGTGATTAGTAAAGTGGTGACAGGTGCACCTATTAAACCGGAGTGGAGGAGCGTTGGAGTTGCATGGTGCACGGTGCAACATGGCAAATATGGAATACTAAAAAATATTGTAAAAATGGAATATTGAATACTGTAAGAAAATAATACTTTAAAAAGTATGTATCAAATCAGTTTTATTTATATAGCGCCTTTTACAACAAATGTTGTCTCAAAGTGTCGCCTCCAGTGAGCAAGCCAAGGGCGACAGTGGAAAGGAAAAACTCCCTAAGAGTGTGATGAAGAGACCTTGGGAGGAACCAAGACTCAGGGGGGAGCCCATCCTCTTCTTGCGACACCAGTCACCACGACAAGAAGATAAAGAAGGGCCTGTGTTGAGAAGGGCCTCTGTCCAGTTGATTAATCTTCCATCCGCATCTGGATAAATAGGAGGTGGTTAGTCTGGGGCAGGTAGCAGGAGAGCCTCGTCAATCCTTACTTAGTACTAAGCCAGATGGGGGACATCCATTAGCTTTGTAAAAGTAAAGAAAGGCAGTTAGTTCTGTATGGGACTAATTATGGAACATAAAATATAGACATTTCAGAAGCATGGCAGCAACTCCAGCAATTGAACTATTACAGCCTAACTAAAACGACAGAACAAGAAGGTAACACAGACTTGGGGGCGCCCTGAGGCGATGGTATCCCTCCGCTTCACTGTCAACAAACTTGAGTGAACGCATGCAGTGGAAAGACGACAGCACCAGCCCATGAACCCTCCGCCCATGAACCCCTGGATCTGTAGCCTTTATCTAAGAGGGAATATTAATTACCAAATGCTAAACTAAATAAGTATGTTTTTAGCCTAGACTTAAAGATTGAGACAGTGTAATACTGTAAAAATACTTATTTAATTACTATAATCTATCATTGTAATTAGGTGTAATTATGCTCTTGTAATAAATGTATACCTTAAAAGAAGCAAGTGTAGGTACAAGGTATTTGTTTTTAATAACATGTATGATGAATGTATATTAGACAGTGGGTATTTAGTAACATGTATGATGAATGTATATTAGACAGTGGGTATTTAGTAACATGTATGATGAGTGTATATTAGACAGTCGGTATTTCAGTATCTGTGAGAGTGAGAAATCTTTGTTTTGGCCATGCATCAGTCATTAACAGGCCATAACCTGCTTTCATAAGATCTTCTGTCTGGTTTTTGCTAATATAATGTGATAAAGTTACACAATGGCTTCACAAAAAGCTACAGTTTCCTTCCCTTTTTACAGGGAAAAAAACTTTTCCCCTTTTTACAGTTGTTTTTTTTTTTTAACCTTTTTAGGTTTTGAGAAAAAGACCATAAATACAGCATAGGTCAATGTACATTATGGAACTGTGAGAAAGCAACCTGGGTGGTTTGGTGGTTAGCACATATGCTTCTCTGTATTGGGGTCATGGGTTTAATTCCCCTTCTAAGTGGAGTTTCCATGTTCTGTCTGTGTGGGTTTTCTCTGGAGTTTCCTCCCACTGTCTGAAAACATGGAGGTAAATGTGTTGGGTAAAATTGGGGGTTCTTTGATGAGAAAACAAACTAAGTTGTTCTGGTGTTTATGTATACCATCTGACTGTATGCCCTGGGTGGTATCCTCTCTCCCCTTCGGTGCAGTCCTCCAGAGGGCTATGGATTCTGGTTGAGATGTTGGCTGTGATGTTATTACACCTATTTAAATACCTATTCTTAATATTTCCTCATTATAAGGTATTGCCACTGTTATGTTTGTGTATTTGTTCTTTTCTCTTTGATTTCTATTTTTGTTACCTGCCTGTTTTTCATAATGTATTTCCACTACCCTAATATCAATAAAGTTTTACTATCTGATTTTATCCATGAGTGTCGCCCTTTATTCATTTGGTGTGACATTTATTCATTGCTTTATTTATATTTAAAAATATATATATAAGCATAAAAAGTCATTTTGATATTAGCATGGATTTTCGACAGGTTCTCTGTAACAATACACAGTTTGCAGTATTTTTGTGCTCAAAAAATGTTTTAATCAAAACGACAGCCAGGTTGTATTTGGGGAAGCCTGCGTTCCGTGTTTTGCAGGACTCTTTGAGGTCAGGCCGTTTACATGTTTACTATGCAAAAAAAAACACCGAATTTTTTTTGTTGTTGTTTGTCCAAACTTTCTGGTACCTGAGTTAACCTAGCATTGTGACTTCCCCTTCATGTGAAAAGGTAATTCATGGTACTTTCCTCTTTAACACACAAGAAAATCTGAAGTTTTTTATGTTTCTCATCATTAGCTATAGTATGTCTCACAGTGTCTGATAAATATCTGAAAGTGTCACTGGCAAATTGCAGAGTAAGGATCCTTCTTCTTGTTTGGTGACTTTAAAGATGTGTCAAGTGTCAAGATTTGTTGCTGTCTGCACTGTAAAACAAAGGCACAAACTGACCCACAACCAACTCACAAGTGTTCATGCATTCACTGTTTAAAAATGTATGTAAAACTACTAGAATACATTTTACAAAAAAAAATAAATAAAAAATTAAATAATAATTGTTTGATTCCTTAGTCAGGTCTGACTTTGCTGGAGTTGCCCCGCTCTGGATCATTGTACGACCACACGGCCCGACGAACACACATTATCAACTCTGAAGGATGTAATGACTTAGTCTGTGTGTCAGAATACGTGAGTGTCTGTATGTCTGCCACTTCTCACTGGGCCTTGCAGGAAACTGTTTCAATGCTTACGTCTTCACACATACTGGTCGGTGTTGCCCTGTCTTTTATCATAATTATTGGCATTTGTATCTTCGTTGTTTTGTACTTGTGCTCTTTTGTGCTGCACCATGTTGCAAACACACAAAGGTATGAAGCAATATTATAAGAAACTGTGTGGATTTTGTGTAATTGTTCTTGTTTCCTTCTTCTTTTTAGTAAGCAGCTTCTACTCAAGAAGTGTGTAGACTTATAACCGAACAGATACAATATGAAACGATATAGAAAATAACTTTTTTTTTGTACCTGGTTTACATTAGTTGTGAATAAAATATAAAAAGTGTTGAAATGAATATGACATGCCTGTATGTATGTTTGTGTATGTAGATATTTTTCAGAGCATAGACTGCATCGCAAATATATTGATATTTTGTTAGCCACCCTCTGCCTAGATTGTCCCTGGTCAGCTGACCCAATTGTACAGTAGATCACTGCTAACAGAATATTATTTGAATGGTCGACCATAGTCGTCACACCAGTCGTCACACTAACATTGAAGTAGAATGATAATGATTTTCTGCATCGTTGGACAAGCCCTTGAAGGCATTCAATTCAGTTCAGTTCAAATGTATTTATATAGCGCTTTTACAACACACGTGGTCACAAAACAGCTTCACAGACGTATGGGCAAACCCTAATGAGCAAACCGAGGGCGACGGTGGCAAGCAAAAATTCCCTAGGCGAATAAGGAAGAATCCTTGGGAGGACCAAAACTCAAAAGGGAGCCCATCCTCCATTGGGTGGTTCACCTAGCAACAGTCCGAGCTTTTACATACTTTTACTTATATTATGGTAAAAAGTCGATTTCCAGGGGTGGCGGTATCGATACATCCACAGGCAACAGGTCTACATGCGGTAAATGCGCATTCACAGGCAAGACGAAGACATTTTTCCACTTAAATAGTATTGCATTATAGTAATCTCTGCTAATATTCAGACCTTTGATAAAAATACTAATGTTAACGGTTTAAGCATATCATTCAATGGGCTAAATGTCTGGATTTGGTTGACATGAGAAAAGGGGGAGGGGCCAACACATTTCAGACTTCCTCTGCAAATGCGAATCCTTTTAAAACTCATGAACACACATTTGCTTCCAGTAATCACACGCTGAGGTGGGCAGTATTCAGCAAGATGGAGGATATCTATGTACTTCATGTTGAGCTTTTAGGGTTTGAGAAAAGGTTCTACCCAAGCCAACACTATGTAAGTAGAGCATAAAGCTCTGCAAAAATATGTAGTATATTATATTGGACTGCTAATAGAGAAAACTTTATATGGTTAATTAGTGCAGTTAAATGTTCTTTTCTTTGAAGGTGTACATGTTCTTGGTGAAATGGAGTGACCAGTCTGAGAAACTGATTTACCGAAAATATCCAGAAATTCACACATTCCATGTAAGTTCATGATCTATCTATCTATCTATCTATCTATCTATCTATCTATCTATCTATCTATCTATCTATCTGTGTTGGTATAGTTTATAACAAATATATACTATATACTCATAAGTAGATAGATAGACACTATAAATGTGACATTTTGTCTATGTTTACTGTTTATGGTTACAGAAATCTCTGAAAGAGATGTTCCCAATTGAAGCAGGAGACATTGACCCCAAGGACAGAATCATTCCTTCTTTACCAGGTAAGAACTGTAGACTTTTATCTGTTACTAGACTGAATTTATCTAAACTGAAGTTGGACTTTGCCCATATCAGAGCTTGTTTGAGATTAAGAGGAAAGCAGAGTTCTTTAGTCTCATTTTACACTTTGCCTCAGGAAACACCTGGTTCAACACACCCTGCTAATTTAAGGTATGGTCACAGTAAGGGAAATTACAGCATGACATCTGTGCATCAGGACTGCACTAACTCTAATTATAACTACCAACATCTGTTATCATGTAAATGTCTTGAACAGACTGATCTTGAGCTAATAACTGAATTTTTAATGCCAAATACGGTATAGTCAATACGGTATAGTCAATACAGTATTTTAATATAATAAATACAAGTAATACTATTGAGGTACATACTTACTGTCCTAAAGGCCATTTAAAAGTTGTTCCAATGGAATTTGAATTTTTGACAAACAAAGGTGACGTTAGAATCTATGTGCAGTTTGTGGAATTTACACACTCTTGCACAGTGTGTTCAACTTTCAGTTCCCTAAAAGTGGTTTCCACAGAGACACTTGAAACGGCACATAAGGTGTATTTTCTCTGAAAATGAAAGCTACAGACTTTCCATTTGCTCGCTCCTGCTTAGCTAGTGAGTGGCACAAACGGAATGGAAAGAAGTTGCATGCCAGGCTGCACAATTACAAAAACTACACTGTGCATTCCAGTAGAGGAATACAGTATTAAAAACCTTGTCCTCTCCTAGCTCCTAAATGGCTTGACAATCAGAAGACAACTGAAAACAGGCAGGGGACCCTTGCAGAGTACTGTCGCTCTCTGCTCAGCCTGCCCCCAAAGATCTCCCGCTGTCATCTAGTGAGGAGTTTCTTCAAAGTGCGCCAAGAAGATGAGACCCCACCCGCGCCACACCCGTAAGTCCACTGTAGCCTCAATGCACATGTGAACAGCACAGTCGGCATCGTGGCTGAATCCACAGCAGGTCAAGTTCTGCTCTGGATTTGTATTGACAGATAACACTTTGTGGATTTTGATTGTGTTTGTAGATTCAAACGAAATGAAACCTATGTCATGTCCAGGGACAGAGCAAGGACCACCACTTCTGGTAAGATATTGACCAGTGCTGGACTTCCAGCCTGGTAAAGCATCAATTCCATGTATCCCTTCGCACAATTCACAAGGAAAGGTCTGACAAATTTGTTTTTCTTCATGCACTTTGCTCAGAAATCACAGGCCCCATTATGCTGGACACTTACAGAGTGATTGCAGATTACAGCAAGAGTTCAAAGTACGAGCTCAACCTCAAAGCTGGAGATCTGTTGGATATTGTTGAGAAGAGTCCCAACGGTGAGAAAAGAATGGAATCTGCACTTCTGGTCCAGAGTAGCACTAGTTTTGTGAGACGTCCTGGCATTGTAGCCCTCGAAACATTTAGATGCAATGTCAGACATCCATTAAAGAGAGCTTTTGATGGCTGAGGGTGTTCTTCTGTGCTCAGGGTGGTGGTTCTGTCAGTGTGATACACACAGAGGATGGGCTCCAGCCTCCTATCTAGAGCCACTGGATGGACCTGATGAGTCGGAGGAGCCTGAGCCCAACTATGCAGGTGAGAGACCCCATACTGAACCTTCCTTGAGACCTGCTAATGAAGCCCAAGAAAACTGCTGCAGTCAGATAACGGTTGTTGATGATGAATATCTTCATTCACCAGGAGAGCTTTACAAAACCATCAAGGGCTACAAAGCAGTGGAGGAAGATGAACTTACCTTGCAGGTGGGAGAAACCATTGAGGTTATCCATAAACTTCTGGATGGCTGGTGGGTAATCAGGTAAGGGTCTCCTATCAACCTTAAATATGCAGCACTCAAATAACCCTAGGCAAAAGCTGTCATGGTGATACAAAGATGTTGGTTGGAGTTAATTATGTCTGGGTTTGACAGGAAAGGAGAGGAAACAGGCTACTACCCCTCCATGTTTCTGCAGAGCACAGGGGAGTGGAGAGATGTGGAGGCTGAGAGGAACATTGTGAGGAGGGAGACGCCTCCGCCTAGAAGGTAGGTTTGCTTACCTGGAAGAGTCATACTAATACTAAAAAAAAAAAACTCACTTCAAGCCAAATTTGTCTTCTTTCCTCGCACTGTTATTTAAGTTCTACATGTGAAAAATTCACACACACACACATACAAAAACAACAATGCTGCTTGGTTATTAGATCGACGATACGCAACGCAAAAAGTATCCACAACAAGGGCCGTCAGCATATCAGCCAGGAGAGTTACCGCAGGCAGAGTCGCCGGTTCTTACAGCAGCGAGGGAGACTCCACTCTCAGCCGAGAAAGAACTCCAGAGCCACCTTGCAGCAGGAAGAAGGTGACATGAGTATGTTTTCTATGTACTATGCAAGTGCACAGAGTTAATCTCGGAGTATGTCAAAACCCTGACTTGCCGAATAACTCCAGCTTGGTTATTGCAATTTATTAAGGCGATTGTCAATACATTATTTCCGCATCATCAGTAGCACATCATATCGCAAAAAACTTCTTTTATTTCTAAAGTTCAAGCTGACAGTACAGTCTCACACCTGAATAACTTTAATCTAAAAGCTTTTATATTTATCTTTGAATAGAGAGCAGTTCTAAACCAGATTCTGTTATGGAGGTCACGAAGACAACTCCGATTGTCCCACCCCGGCCCAGCCACGAACTCATCATGGAACGGTGTACAGAGAGTACGCGAAAGAGAATCAGCATCCATGCAGACTGAAGCCAGTCCAACACTGTCCTCAGTGTGCAATCAGAAAAAACAAGGCCAGCTTGAACCAGATTGACTGTCTCTATAGTGAAGATAGTGGTTTTTCAGTTCCAGTACTGGACTGCTCCAGCAATGCAGTGTTTCCCCTGTTTTTCCAATTCTAAATGAAGAGTTTGTTTAGTCAAGCAGTAAATATCGAGTTTTCCTAAACGGGTGGTTGAATAGGGACCACGCTAAACTGCAGTTCAGGATTCTTGTTACTCCAGTTAAGACCACCACTGGTTAAAATAAATATACATATTAAACTTGAAAATGTCTTTTTTGTGCTGTACTGCTAATTAGATATTTAACAGATGTGACAGTTTTAAGAATTGTTATAGAAATGTACTTAGCTCTATGTTAACATATTTTTGATAGGCTACAAAGTTTTTTTTTTACAAAGTTTTAATGTCAAATAAAGAAATACATCTGAAACATCAGATTATACTTTTAAGCTGTGAACAAAGCTGTCAAATCAATAAACGATTTACAAAACCAGTTACCTTATATGCTTTAGTGTTAAGTATTGGCTGAAGAGATGAACGCTGATGTGGAAATGTTGATTTATAAGTGTAATAACAATAATAATAGGTGTGCCCTCTAGTGGACATTAGCGTCATTACACGCATTCAAGTTCCATGTTAGAGGTCAGAGTTCGCAGAAAGGTGAACTGTCATGGCTGCCTCCTGTAGGAGAACATGTCGAAGAACAGCAAAGTGAACCAGCAAAAACACTATATATTACTATTAGCACTGAAGACCGGTGCGATTTTCTACGTTGCTGAAGAATCTTCAAAACAGAACAGCAGTCTTAGAAGAGCAAGTAGGCAAATTTAGATTTTCCATAGTTAGCTAACTTAGGTAGGATAGCTAGCTAGCTATTTAAAGAAACAAATCACAAACGAAGACTTTAATGTGAAACGAATTAGCGAACCGAATTGGCTCGCTACTGTTCGGTGTTAAACAGTTGCAGTGCAGTTAACATTACATATGCTAGGCTATATTAATTTTGTGCCTCATTCTCCTGGCAGCTGAATCACACAATGATATTAATATGCATTCGCGTCGGCGGTCGATTCGGAGCTCTTCTTGGTCGTCGTGCGTATGCCACGGCGGGGAGCACCGCACCAAGCACAACGAAGAGACAAGAGTCGAAAGATGGCCGGCCGGTTCTTCAGTATGTAGGGCAGCACAGAAAGCCGACGGAGAAAGTATTTGTTTGGGGCTTTAGCTATACTGGAGCCTTGGGAATCCCTAGCTTTGTGGTCCCGGACAGCGGCTGGAAAAAACCTAGAAAATACCAGCTTACGCCATACCGTCTTGACACGGAACAGAAGGTAATATTTTTGTTTTGAACTTTTGCACGTACATACACCAGAGGCCGGGGTTGTTTGTGATCCAGGTCTACGTGTGTCACGTGGTAGAGCAAGTCGAACGTATGATGTTGGTTACCAGGGAGAACACGCTGTTATAGCGTTGAATATATAAGTCGCTTTGGATAAAAGCGTCTACCCAAATGCGCTAAATGTCTAGTTGATTGTAGTCTTGCAGCGCTCATGATAATGTTTTGAGGTCGGTAGACTTCTTTCTAAAAAATAACGGGGCAAAAAAGCATTTAAATTTACCACTGGTGTTGGATAAAAATGTCTGCGTTGACACATCTGTTTTCCGCCCAGTATTTAGTGTACCCGAGTGATAGAATGTAAAAGCAAGTGTGGGAACTCTTTATGTGTGGATATGTGATTTTTATTTCCTGTATGTACGTTTTGTGTGTGCTGGGTTGCTTGCTTTTACAGATTTCCTCAGCAGCCTGTGGGTATGGATTTACACTGCTAGCATCCAACACCAAAGACCTCACCAAACTGTGGGGCATGGGCCTGAACAAAAACTCCCAGCTGGGCTTTCAGCGTACTCAGCATGACCGCAGTAAGGCACCCCAGCATGGCTCCTTTACCACGGTAGCTGCGTCTAAGGGCAGTTAGGTGGCAGTGTGCAGATCCAGGTGTTCTGTTGAATTATGTGCATGGTTCTGAACAGAGAAGAAGCCCATTCATGTCAATAAGGGCAGAGAAGGTTAATGAAAGGACTGCAGATAACAGTTTTTAGACAAGCCTAATATTCATTTTATCCATTGTAAACAATCTCACACGCAGGCTTTTGTTGACTGTTTTTATGAAAGTGGAGAGTCTGGGTTTTTTCTGGAGTTTCCAAACAAACTGTCAGAGTTGATGTTATTCTTGGAATTTTGAAGCAGGTGTGTTTTTTGAGTGGTTTTTTGGTTGGTAAATTGTGAATCTAGTGTTTGTTCTGTATCAAGAGGATTGGTAGGATTGATATGGATAGGACTGATCTATTTTACAATGTATTGTAATTGGCAGACCAACAATTGGGTGTTTGTTTTTTAAACAACATTGGCTATGCAGTCCTATTTCTGTGTTCTTGTTGTTGTTGCTGTTTGTTTCACATAACTTAAGAATAATTATTTTGATGTTTAACCCAGTGTTTCCCAACCCAGTCCTTGGGGCGCTCTAGCCGGTTCCACGTTTTTGCTCCAACCTAATGTATTGGGAACCTGGGCAAAGCAAAAATATGGAACTGTCTGGTGTGCCCCTAGGACTGGGTTGGGAAACACTGGTTTAACCCCTAGTACACTGTGGTCCAAGACTGGATGGAGTTGGTGAGTAAAGGCATTTATTTGACATATTTAATATATTCTTTTGTGTTCCCACAGATAAAAGTTATGAGTATGTGCTGGAACCCTCCCCTGTGCCTCTGCCATTGGCGAACCCTCAGGAGACGCGCATCCTACAGGTGTCATGTGGTCGGGCCCACTCCCTGGTTCTTACTGACTCTGAAGGAGGTGAGGAGAATCAGAGTGCTGATTCCGGGTCAGTTACTGCCTTTTGTGTTCTAATGACTGAAGCCTTGTGGATGCAACGAGCTGGCCCTGGATCAACACTCCTGTACTTGCTGTTCTAAATGCATGGATACTGATCTTCTGTTGCCTCAAGTAAACCTAGAGAACCTAGGTCACACCTTTGATGGACATACCACAAGAGGATTCTTCTCAAAACAAGAAACCAAAGCTCTACTTTCTCATCTGTTCTTTCCCTCTCCCTGCAGTGTTCAGCATGGGCAACAATGCCTACGGGCAGTGTGGACGGAAGATCATCGAAGACGAAGTTTACAGGTTCGTATTTTAGCCCCAGTTCCATAACCACATTTACAATAAGCATCTGCAATATGGCAGTAGATGTCACTCCCAAACCTTCCCACGTCCAACTGTAATTATCTTGGATGGCTTTGGAAGAGATGAGTCATGTGTTTGCATCAGCGCCCGCGTGCGTAAACGGCGGGGGACTGGAACCTAGACGTGCATAATCTACCTTCTGGGCCTTCAGTGCGTTTTATGTGGATATGTTCTCTAATCCCGTTGGGAAAAGCCACTGTTATAACCATCAAGTGGCCTTCGCTGCTCTCTAATCGCATGCACAATCTTCTTTTTTTTTTTTTTTACTTTTGAGGTATTTTTTCATCTTTATCCATTTCAGCACTGGTTTGTGGTTTTAAGTCTGTAAAACCAACAAAAATGCCTTTACACAAAGCGAAAGAGTGCAGTCTTTAAATCTTGCACCTTCCAAACAGTTGGAGAAGTAAGGGCCTCTTCAATTTAGGCTTGTTTTATCTTCAGCTGCACTTCAGCCACACACTGCTGGTTACTTAAAGTCACCAGTCTTGCCTTTTTTTTTTAGCACTTTTGTGATTTGAGTAGCGAATTCTGTTGTTTTGCGAGGAAGCATAGTGGTGATTGAAGGCATGTGATTGAAGAGTTACCATGCTGAAGGTGATATGTGCCTTAGTGCTGATGGATTGTTTCTTTCCAGTGGCAGCCATCTTGTCCATAAACTAGAGGGGTTTGACAGCCGAGTCATCCAGGTGGGTGAAGATGTCCATTATTACTGCTTTACTTTTCATTCTGTTTTACTCATCATTAGCCTAATTAGGAATACAGATGGAATCTCACTATGTACTATACTCATTTAACCTATACACACTTTCCCAAAAGGTTAAACTAAGGTAGTAAGTTTTTATTGAACTAAACAGTTTACTTCATGACGATAATTTGAGTACTTTCTTATTATGGAAAAACAAACAAAAAAAGTGTTTCTTGCCATTCTGTGGCAGGTGATGTGTAAATAAACTGTAATTTGTCACCCTGTCCTGCAGGTGGCGTGTGGGCAGGACCACAGTTTGTTCCTGACAGAGAAGGGCACAGTCTACGCATGTGGGTGGGGGGCTGATGGGCAAACAGGTCAGTGCTCCCCCCTCCCCCACCTCTCTCTCTTTCACCCACTCTCACTCTCTCTCAGATCTTCTTTCTCAGGCCCTTGTCCCTCTCCTGGCCCAGTCACCGATTGCAATTAAGAAACAGGTGATCAGTTTTAACAGGAAATGAGGCCGGAGCCTTCAGAAGGACGAACGACTGTGTTTGTGGGTTTGTTCCCAGGCCTGGGGCACCATGATAGGGCTGTATTCCCAGTTTCCGTCAGAGGTGACCTGGCCGGGGTCAAAATTGAGCAGGTGACCACGTATGCGGACTGCAGCCTGGCCGTATCCTCAGAGGGCCAGGTCTTCGGCTGGGGCAACTCCGAGTACCTGCAGCTCGCCTCGGTCACGGATGCAGCACAGGTAAGGTTACGAGGTCAAACCCAGTCAGAAAGCCTTCTGAGGCCCAGAATTTATTTATTTTGGGACAAACTTTATTTATGGTGAAGCTGTAGTTGGGTAACGTGCTCATAATATGTAATGATGATTTATCATTTTACCATACCAATTTTCTCACCTCAGGGTTTGGTTTTTTTTCCTGTCTGTTAATATAGAGCTTTGTCACCTCGAGAGGTTGTTGGCTATTCTTTGAGTGACCTCTCCCATTGTCCTGTCCCCAGATCAGCTCTCCTCGACTGCTTCCTCTGAACGGCATAGGCAGGGTGACTCAGGCTGCGTGCGGGGGAACCCAGGTCGCCATAGTCAATGGTGAGCTCCATCACCCTCCACACATGCATTGTGTGTTTGTTTGTTTTTTTGTGCACATGTCTGCATGTAGCACATCTGAGATTTGAAGCTAAATCCCAGCTCACCTGGTAGAACAGGATTATGGCAGTCCCAGGATCAGGGGTTTGATTTCTAGGGAGCACACACACTCTAATGTTGATATAGGAAGTTGCTCTGAATAAGATCGTCTGCCAGATGCTGTAAATATTAATCCCCTGGGGCTCCACTCACCGCTGCTTGCACCTCGAGTGAAAAGAAATGACTGTTTTTAAAGAGAGTGCTGAACATCTAATAAGTAACTTACTCAATTGGATTCATTTTTGCAAGCTGTAAACACTTATTTGATCTTCAAAGGGTTCTAAATCAATGATGCTGCCATGGTTACCAGTTGCCTCAGTACTTTGAGCTAGCATCTATGAGGCAAGACCACATTTACACCTCGGGGGGGGTGTTCTAGAATGTTTTGAATAAGTGGAACAATTTTTTGTGTGATTTACCCATTTCCTCAAATGGCCATGTGTAACATCATTTTGTGTTTTACTGGTTAGAGGAAGGGGAGGTGTTTGTGTGGGGCTATGGAATCCTGGGAAAAGGGCCGAATTTATCTGAGTCAGAAAGACCGGAGAAGGTGCCGGCTACACTTTTTGGGAGGTCAGAGTTCAACCCTGGAGTAAAAGTCTCTCGGATACGCTGTGGACTCACACACTTCGCAGCCGTTACAGGTCCAGTTCTGGTTTTCCATCTTGCAGTAGTTTTTTTGTTTCTTGTTGCAATATTTCTGATTGTGTGTGTATGTGGGTTCATATACGTTTCTCCAGTAAATTTTATAGTACAATAAACATTTAATATTTATAGTACAATAAATATTTAATATACATACCAGATGATTGTAAATGATTGTGTAAGGCAAATGAATGTGTTGGCTTTGTTGGTAAATGCATTTTTTCCTCTCCCCTAGACCGTGGTGAGCTGTTTGTCTGGGGCAAGAACGTCAGGGGCTGTCTAGGCACTGGGAGTCGGGATGATCGGTATTTTCCATGGCGGGTTAGTAAACTACAGCCATCCTCTGCCATTTTCTCATAGAGTCCAAGCACTGCAGATATGATGTACTAAGTGCTTAGTTTTACAGATTAGATACAGTACACAGAAAAAAACAGTTTAACCACTGTTTTATTCAACAAGTTGTCACTATTTAAAGCGCTCATGTTTCTTAGGTGACGGTACCAGGTCACGTGGTGGATGTTGCGTGCGGAGTTGACCACATGGTGGCGCTGGTTAAGTCCATCATATGAGCCCAAGTTCCAAGAAAGTTCCAAAAAGTGCTCTCCTTTCTGATGGTACCAGATTCCGTCTTCACACAATTACCCAAGCTAGCACACTTGTCGCTACGCTTAACCTACATGTGAAGTTTGTGGGTTCTGAATCAAGGATTAAGTTCTCCTACTTCATGTCACACATCGTCAAACGAAGCACAGAGTTCATTTAAAGCCACTTGGAGATGTGACACCACCTCTACCCATTACCGTATGAACTTGAAATAGAAACTGAGGTGATGGACCTCCAGGAAAGGGTGAGACCTGCGCTCCTTTTCCCAAGACTCGTGTGACAAATTCCTTACCCAAAAATGCACTGTGATGGAAGATGTTTGCAGCAGTGGGCTCAGTCTTTTTCTGTAGCAACGTTGGGCATTCGGCAAGGACTGACTGATCCTGGATCTGCCATTCACCATTGCTTAAAATTGGATGTCCACCAAGCTAGAAGACATGAACACATTTCTTATGTCCACGTATTGTTGCACTTGGAACAAGACAAAACTGCAGAGGTCCTTGAAGTTGAGCTTTCGCATCAAACTCAGAAAGGCTGCCGAGCGGCAATAAGTAGACCGTCTTGCTTTACTGCATTATAGCGTAGAAGCCCAATATCTGTTGTAATACTGTCAAACCCACACTGAAATAAAGTACCTTCTTGACGTTTTATAGCCAAAGTTTAAAATATAATTTATGATCAGAGAAGAAGCCAACGGCAGGTTAAACAAAAACTATTCTCGGTTAGTCTCTGTTTACTCTATTACAGATTACTGAGTGTAGTTTGGAAATGCCTTGATAAAATGTTTTAAAGGAGACAATGGTTTTAAAAGAATCTGATGGACTTCAAGCCTCAGGTCATGCTTTTTAAAGGTTAATTATATAGTTACTATTTCCAGCATAGTCAAGTACTTGCTTTATTTGTACCAAACTATATGCAGACGATGAGTATCATTTATAAAGCAGGATGCATTTGTCCTGGGGTGTTATAGTTGACTTTCCTCAGGCTGAAGCAAAATTCAGGCACTTTATATTTACTATACAATGTACAGTTGGTGGTATGTTTGTGTGCACAGCATAAAATGTAGGCCTGGTCCAAAAGGACAGTCTGGTTTAACATTACTTGGTTTCTTAATGTAAACAACCAAACCGGAACCAAATACCGAAACTCTACAGCCTATGCTAATCCAAGTTAGTTTAAGGAAGGATTAACAAAGCAGACTCGTTTGCCCTTAGGAATCAGCGCTAATTACGATATCCATCTGCTTTAGATGGATCTTTTTTTTTATCTATTGTGGTAGACAAGTGGCGATGATTCAGAAAACAAAATGGTGCGACACCAACCTCAGTGGGCTTGTGCTCTTCCATTTCTATGGTAACTATCGACTCCTAGGAAGTGGGGGGATGGGACAGAGTCAAACCAAAGGAAGGTGAAAGAAATGCTAGGGCAGGCAACTCACTGCAGACACACCACAAGGTGGAAAAAAAAAGCATTGTTTATGTCTTTAATGGTCAGAGAAGAAATAGGTCACCCTTTTAACACTGATAAATACATGGTTTCTTCTAATCAGAATTAAAAGAAGAAAAAGCCTGTGGAAAAAAAAAACAAACAAAAAAAAATTATATTCATGCTCTAAGACAAAAGTGACCCCTTCTAAAAAGAGATTCCTTCCACAGGGCAAAGATTCTTCCCGGATTAAGTTTTTTTTTCACATCAGAACTGTAAGATCTATAAGAAAGATCTTAAATAAAGTGCACACTGGGTTGGGAGGGCAGAGGGCTTTAGCTAACGCCAGTGTCTCTGACACTATAACCCAACTAACATTCAATAAACAGGGGTGTTCTCCATTTCTTGTCCTTGCTAAAGAAACTACCTGTAGCGAAATGCAGAGTGGTGAGGATTTGGTGAAGAAGCAAAAATGTATGGTGTGCCAATATTTCCCTCCAATCACAAATCACAAGACAGTTTTACACAAGAAAGGGGGAACCAAAAAAAACCAAACAAACAAAAAACGAATGTCAAAAAATGAGCATAAAAGAGTGTACAGTAAATTGCACAATTAATTATCTATTTTTGCATTTAGAACTCAAAAAGGTGTGAATACTAGAGGTGAACAGAGCGTTCTCTGTGGGTTTTCTTGACTCACAAACCCCAGCACGAGGGCAGTAGTCATGTGTTTAATTACAGTCTGATAAATCTCAAATTAAATGCCAATGCAGCACACTGATTGTACTTTGGATACAAGGAAAACAACAACTTATTCATTACTCTGCTACTTAGCACTGAAAAAGAGAGGCTTTAAGCAGGAAGAGGAGATGTAAGAGTGAACCCCACCCTCAAACAAACAAAAAAAAAACTTTTTTTTTTTTTTCTTTTTTTTTGGTCATAAACTGAACTTGTGACCAAATGATATTGCCAAGCTGGGAAGTCCTCCCCCACTGTCCAAACTACTCAAAAATAGTAACCTTTCAAATTGCACTCAAATAATTGAGTTTCAGACAATGAGTCTGTGTAGGCCTTAACGTGACTTGGCACTGTATGAGAACAAGGGATAGAGGGCTGGGGGACAGAGGTCTGGACAAACAAGCTGGTGGTGTACATTCTGGAGGCCAAGTTACTGATACATACTGCTTGGTTGCAATGAATCAGGAATTGGTGTTTGGGGAGGGTAGCAGGAGCAAATAAAACAGTCCCACAGCATAGCAGGCCTTGTTGCCATGGTGAAATGGTGTAGGTGGGAGGGAGCAGATAAGGCATAGGGGGGAATGAGAGAAAGGAGGAGGGAGGGAGGAATAAACACTGCAGTGATACTAGCTGAGGGCTCCTTTGAGGCAGGGTGTAGGGACAGGTACCAGTGGGCCAGGAATGTGAGCACTGCATGTGGAAGAGAGAGGCCAGCGCTGATCGCAGAACTAAAGTAATACCTCTAGCATATTCCCCCGTCCCACTGGATACACACGCACGCACGCACGCACACATTTTCACACCATCATCACCCCCCCCCAATCCCTCATCCCCCAT
>JAOXYF010000003.1:3294521-3319686 GCA_028565775.1 Sternarchorhynchus goeldii | reverse complement strand
CCCCCCCCCCCCCCCCCCCCCCACCCGCCCGAATAGAACATCACGTCCATGAGCAGAGTGGCCACTGAGGGCAGTGTGTCAGGGTCCAGACTTGTCACGCAGAACATGTTACTAGGACTGGAGAGAGGATGGATGATAGGACGAGGAACTGGGGAGTGGGGTGGCAGGGAAGGGGAGGGTAAAAGCAGGCAGATGGATAGAAAAATGGATTATTATATTATTGAATACACAAGAATTATTATGCTTAATATTAATATTAAGCTGATTATCTTAACTCTGCTAGCAATGCAAAGTGGATTAGGAAATCTAAAAATATAAAAGTGTATTAACCTAATGCTACATGCCAAACTCTCCGTTCAAGGCAAATGAGCAAATGTCTAGCCGATGTGGGCCAGTCTGCACAAGGGCTCCTCCCCACAGCTCAAACCCAGTGGCGCTTACCGAGTTTAGGCTTGACGAAACCATTGGTGACCCCAGAGCAGTGGGCAGCGACCGTCTCGCCGTTGACCACCCGGAGGAGGGTGAACTCAGAGGAGAGCGTGTGCATTACCAGGGGCAGATCCCTCTCTCGCACCTGGACACACCGTCCAAACCAAGAAGACATTAGCTTGAGCACAGCCAAAAGGAGATGGCAAATGAGGCGCTGAGCGAATGGGAGGGGTGTGTGTGTGTGTGTGTGTGGAGTGATCTACTTTTTCTGGACTAGGTCCAGTTAGTGGTTTCCAGCACCAGTCTAGTCTCTTGTTTGTTTGACTCTCTGACTCAGATGAGTCATCTCATTGAGGACTGCATGATTAGCTGGTTTTAGGTGTGAATTAGGTGCCCGCGGAGGAGGGGGGTGTGGGGGGTCTAATAAAAACATACACAGCCTAAGATTCCCAGGAGTGGTGTTGGGTTGACCTAGAGGGAAAACATTCATATGGCTAATACTGAGTAAAAGCTAGTTTTGATAGCTTGCCCTCACTGTTTAAATGTATTTAGCTACCTAGCTAGCTAAACTGCCAACTGAACCTGGATATCCTAGTTTTTCAGTACAATAACAAGTGGCTTCATTTCACATTTACCCGTTAGAACATTAAAAAATGAAAATGTACATAGAACTGCATACCAAGTATTTAGTGTTAAGAAGATCTTTAGATGTGAAGAGTAACAATTATTAATAAGCATTGATATGGTCAATAATAAACAAAAACTGGTTTTGAGCCAACGACAAAAACAAAAAACAGGAGAATCAGCTCATTTATGGAGGCTATTCCCTTTAGCATACATAAGGTTTCAACACCACTTTGCTACACTGCCTGAACAGAAATGGTAGGTTCTTTGCCAGGACAGCCAATAACCTGACACTCTGTCATCTGGACATTGCCTGCATGGCTCGCGCTCTTCCTAGAAACGCTACCAGACTTGATGGCACAGGGTGTTTCCAGGGAAGCAAAGCCCCCATTAAGGAAAGAAACAAGCTTGCCATCGTTTGGACCGTGCTTGACCAAAACCACCTCGTTTAAAGGAACCACATTAGAAACCAACACTGATTTGCATTTCAGACACTATTCCTGAATACTTTATAAGCAAGTAAGAAAAGATAACCAGTAAATAATCAGATAACAGGAGCGTCTCATGCAAAGAATTGCAAACAAATTCCAAAGTGTCAAAGGACCCATGCAAAACAAAAAAAGAGGAGCACCATTAACCTGGCCATTCGGATCCACTTTCACTGTGGGCTATTTTGTCAGTGTCTGGAAGTTCATCCAATATCCTCAAGGGCTACATCTGACTATCATTATCTTATGAAAAGCAAGAGACAGAGAGAGAGAGAGAGAGAGAGAGAGACAGAGAGAGAGACAGAAAGACAGAGAGAGAGAGAAGAAACAGCCCTGAACATTTTCCATTTGAACTCCTAAAGCTCGACAACAAGCCCTTTGTCAAACGATAAAATACATTCCACAAGCACGCCTATACAAGTAGGAGAAAATCAGGCTATCAAAAACACAAGTATATGTGTCCCATGTATTGCCATAACCCCCACCACCACACAAAAGGGGGTTATTTCAGCCTTCCAATGCACCAAGTATTTGGGCCAGGACCCACTATTTATAAAACAGACAGGGGTGAGGAGGAGGAGGAAGAAAAGGGGCCAAAGACAGCAGCCTGAAGGCATGGCTCTGCTGCGCTCCCAGGCGCCAAGCTGGGTCAGGTCCACTCATTCTCCAAAGGCTGTCCCTGTGGGCGGGTGTGTGTGTGTGTGTGTGTGTGTGTGTGAGTGGGGTGGGGTGGGGGGCACAGTGATCCTCTTTGCATAAACACTGATTTCATCTATCTATCTATTTATTTATTTATTTATGGCACAGGTGTGTGTGTGTGTGTGTAATTTTCATAAACAGTGCTTAGAAACTTGCAAGGCAGTGAGGTAGGAGAGAAAGACAGATATACACAGAGAGAGAATGTGTGAGAGAGAGAGAGAGAGAGAGAGTGAGACTGGCTCAGTGTGAGAAGCGTGTATGCACAGGGGTAGAAGATTCACACAAATGCCCAACATGCTCACACCGTGAACAATGTGCTGAGACAACAAATGTGGACAGCTGTCATGGTGGATGAGCCTGGGTGTGAACAAACTCAGCACTTTTCCCCCCTTCTTTTAAATAATTCTTGTTTGGCCAGTGACTGCTTTTTTTGTTTTGTTTTTGATAGATTACACCCAAAATTTAGAGCAAAACTAAATTTTTTAGCATCTCATAGGGCTCAAATGACAGATTTAAAACACTAGCAATTGACATACATTCCTAATACCATCAATGAGGTGGAACATTTTCTTTGTGCAACCAAAAGGTTAAGCTCTGTCACCTCGTGTTCATTCCAGCCCAGCTGCAATTTGGCGCCTCATGACGGGATTGTATGATGTTAGTGAACAAAGCTACTAACAACAAGACAGGTAGTGAGCAGATAAACCCACCGGGAGGTTTCATGATGGGTTCAAAATTAAACTCTGAAGTTAAAGTATGGGTGGAGTGGTTCGCAAGTCACTTTGTATGAGTCCAAGTCAAATCTTGATTCTCTAGCATGCATATCCGAGTCAAATCTCGAGTCTCTGCATGAGTCCAAAGTCTCCCGTAGAAGAGCAGTGTTGAGTCTCATTATTTACAGTTTATAGTCTTATTTATTTATGAGGTCACTAACATCTATTCTCAATTGCAAAGACATGGAACAGTGCCTGAAACCTAATGTTTAAATTACCACTGGTCTGCAAACTTGTCACACCTTGGTTGGCAGCCAGCCAAGAATACACAGATCCACACCAGTCATCTTCCGCAACCATCCCCCCTCTCCCAATCACCCACTTGATCATCACGTTCACCCACAGCCCCTTACCTCTCTCCCTATTCAAACCCACAGGTGCAAAACTCCAGCACTTTACACTTTGCGTACAAAAGGCCTAAAGCAGAACCGCTACTCCTGCCAAGTTATTGCGTTTTCCCACCTTGTACAGCATGTTTCGATAATAAAATGCTGCAGTTTGTTCCACTACTTGCATCTTGGTCCGGTGCTGGACACTCACAAAACTAATGTTAGCTAACAAAATTTGACAGCAGGACAATGGAACATTTAGCTACAAAAGCTAGAAACTGCTTGAAAATATGGAGTTTACTAGAAAAAAATTACTAGCTACTGATCTAGTTAACTTAGCTGGCTAGCATGCTTTTAACTTTCAGGCGTGTTTGAATGGCAAAACATTTAAAATGTCTTATGCAAGAGCCCTTTATTTTAATGCATGTAGCACTTAGTCTATAGCCACCTATCCATCTCCAAGACCTTCTACCCGAATGTAGCTAGTGATTAAAGGCTTGTTGTGTATCCATGCTAAATTGAACATCAGCTAGAAAACTTTGTAGACGTGTTTAATTCCAATGATCGGTTAGATTCTTGTCCTCCCATCCTTAAATTTCACAAGTCTTAAGTCACTTTCCCCATAATTAAGAAAAAGGTCAGTCAGGTCATCGCCGAGTGCGTGAGTTGAGCAAGTGTGGGGTGTCACCTTTTATAAAAGAAGGTATTTGTGTTATGCTGGATGAACTAAGTAGGAGCCCAAGCTTAAGTTTTATGCTTAGCATTTGCTTGCAAATTGTTATTTGGAAATCTAACGATTACATGCTGATGGAAGTAGGAGGATCAATATGGAAGAGCTTTTTCAATATAACAGAACAGAACTGTAATGCTTGGTTTTGCCTCATCTGACCAATCCTGTCACAAAACACTTTGCTCTTAAAGTTTACCAGTAGTTTGCATTTAATGGCAATGAGGTCATATTGATGTATTATTCTCTTGATGGTAGTATCTGGCACATCTGTGCTATGACCCGAGTATCGTGAACTGTAGAACAGTTCCATTTTGACTGGAGTCATCCAACATCATGTTTTTCCACTGGCATGCCCGGACAATTGCTATGACTAAGCTCACCACTGCAGCCTTACCTCTAATGCACCAGACAAATCGACTGACCTGCCTAATATTTTGGCTTGGATTTAGTGATTCCAAATGTTCCGTTCATGATTAACTGGGTACAGCCTCTTTTTTTGAGAGACAACACCTGTGCACTTCCAGAAATCAACTCTAGAGCTTTCATGAGCCCTCTTTCTCATTGAGAAGAGCAACGATCGTAGCTAAGCGGCAAGTTGTCCAATTACTTATTGTGCCCTAAAATAAGGGAACTATGTTTAAGAAAAATTTGAGTTTCCTCTTCGGTTCCCCCACTATGGAAATTCCCTCAGACACGTTTTCCCTGAGTCATTGTTTCAGTTTAAATGCAATGTGCTGGAGCACACATCCACAACAAACAAGCAAACGCGATCAATACAGCAGAAACACACACCTCACAAAAATGACTGACTGTGCTCTACATGTATATTTTTAGATGAGTCAGAAAAATTGACAGCTAGAGAGAAAACCAACAAAAAGTGCTGTTCTGCACAAAGTGTTTTTGGTGTTCAGAGCTTTATGACTGAAGTGTTAAGAAGACTGAAAGCAAGAGGTGTCGTCATATTTACAACATGGTGGAAACCTAATGTTACTATCTCAGCTTTTACTAGAGCAGGGCAATATATCGCTTTGTTAATTATTGTCCGATACAACCTGCTACAATATCACAACAGACTGCAATGTGGAAATGTACAATTTAATGAAACAGATTTGTAGGCGTTTTCTATCCTTATATTGAATGTTTAATGAAATCACAATATTCTCAATATAGAATCACACTGAGACTCACCAGTATAAAGTCAGTTTGGTAGGTGGACAGCATGAATACAGAGATGTTGTGGTCAGCCAAAGGGGCAATGACTGATTTGGCGATTTTGGTCACCCCGATTGGCTGAGAGCTGGTGGCGCTCCCGCCCCCTGACACCACATTGAGAGCCAACCATGTTGCGTCCGCCACACTGAGATATTCGGACTCAGGCAATTCTGAAAACAGTACAAGGGATAGAGAAAGACACAGAGGTGATGCAAGATGGATGAACGTGGAACACTTACCCTTTTAAAATGAATGAAGCCATATACCAGGCCATTGCTTCCACAATGCCTTGAACATGTCTGATGAGAGTGTGATATGCTCAGAGGCCAGAGGGCCTTCTGAATGAGCCGTCATTAATCTCTCAGAAGGTAACGGAAGCTCATTTAAACGCTTAGCTTCATACAGCTAATACATATGAAATTATCTTTGCATTTATCACCAGAGGAGCTAATTGTATTTTTAATTTGTTGGAAAATATTTAAATGTAGACTATAACCTCATAATCTCAAGTTAGACTGCTTTTTCACCTAATACGATTTTAATAGAAACACATTTGAAACAAGTCAGGAAAACTTTGAGTGAACAGAATACCATCACCAGTCTTGCGACCCAGAGTTTCTGGTATCCATGGTGACCAGTTTGGGTCACCTTGGCAACCCATGTGTAATGACATGAATTCAGTCAGTCAACCACAAAACCAAACCAGCCGACAGCTTGGCCTCTGTTAACCCGTAATGGAAATGGACTGGGGGGGGGGGGGTGTTAGCTGATGGAGCAACATGTGGTCAAACATTGCCAGCAAGTCAAGATGCAAAGGGCCAGAAGGGGGGGGGGTGTACTCCCTTTCTACATGTGTCCGGACAAAACCACTGAGCGTACCTTTAAAGCCATCTTCGTCCACGATGATGGTGTAATCCTCGGGAGTTTCAGTCAAACTGAAGAACTTACATCTACAGGGTCAGACAGACAGACAGACAGGTTTTAAGGGTGGTGGGCTTGGGTAACACTGAAAGTGTGTGCTTACACCGCTCCGGGAGCATGGAGAGGATGAAGCAGCAGTCATGTCCTGAATGCTCATATGATGTTCTGACAGGTAAATGCAGGGAATTACACACATACATGTAAACGCTTCTCTTCTAATTACATAACCCCACCACTTATCTTCCTATAGTCCAACCACATTTATGGAAGTAGTCTCAGCATTACCCTGCTACAGGTGGTTAGCTGCTAAAATAGATATATGGAGTAGAGTTGACTGTCCTCATGTTTTACAGCTTCCTTTTCAAATAAAAAAATACTCTTGGGTTAACTCCAACATATGATCCTGCATGAACCCTCCTTAAACGAGCCACACGGCAGTACGGAGTAAACATGTATTGTGCTGTTCCACTGTGTAGTGAAACAGAACCACATTTGAATGCAGTAGCTGCAGGAGACAGCCCATGCAAACAGGATCAGGAGGGCATGCAGACACAGAAACGTTGGGCATTCTTTTCTATTTCTTGTAAAATCCAGTCCCTGGAACCAGGCACGGGGGGCCCTTATGTAGGTCTTCACTGGTACCCCTAAATGTCTTCCATAATATTTTTCCTCAGCACGGGTGTACTGAGAGGGGCTTGTTGATTCTGGAGAGTTGATTCTGGTCTTATATCACGCTGCCAAAAGAGAGCAGGGGTGGGGCGTTGTGGGGTGGACCTGAAGGCTTTCGTTAGCTTGGACGGCAGGCCCGGGGCCATCCGACAGGCCCCATGAGGCAAGGCACTGTGCTGGTGAAAAATCAAATGGACAGGAAAGGCTTATACAGCCTCAAACACCCCTATGTAGACTGGAAGGCTCCTGCACCAGCAAGCCACAGAGCTCCAAATCGATTTGGCAAGAGGGCTGGGGAAGAGGGTGGACAGGGTCTTCCACAGATTCACTTGGTATTTTCTCGAACTGAATGCCTTGGATGTGAGGCCTTTGACAAGTCTCTGTCGAACCGTAAATTATACAGCTTCCTGAGAAACAGGGGCGCACGCTGATGTGACAAGATAGGTCGCTTTGTGCGACGTGGGAAATTCAGAAGCAAACAAGACTGCAAAGCAGCAAGCCTATAGATTGGCAGCCATTTTATTTTTAAGGCCCCTTAAATCAGAATTTTTTGCTGTGACTCACCCAGCACAGTACATTTAGATATGCTGGAGAATGCATTCAGAATCTCTGGGAACAAGGAATAAATAAAACAGACAGGTGATTTTATTTCCCCAAGCATAGATAAAAAAAAAACTCTTTCAATGGGTCAATTAGCAAGTGAAAGAAATTTCAGTAGATAATCTAGATAATCACATTCCTTTCACTCCCCTAAATCCAATTACTGAGTCAGGAACACAACATAAACAGCCAAAATGATCAGCCAGAGCCTGATATTAATAAGGCTTTTTGCAGTTTATTAGAGTTTCAAAACATACATTAATCCCTGGAATCTGCTTCACATCACTCAAATCCTGATTATATGCACATATATAATACCTGTATGTATAATTTATATATACATATACAGCCCATATGTGCATTATCAGGACTGCACCCATGTGTGAATTACCTCAAACCATAAAGAACCATCTGCCAGTGAACACACGAGCCCAGTAGAGCCCGTTTTCAGCTGCATGTTGGAGGTCTCGCCCTACCCCGCTCCCTTTCCTTCTGATTCGCACCTCAGTGCGCAGTGACGCTGCTGAATTCCCACTCCGATGTGCGCTGGCCGAACAGAGTGCATGACAGCATCGTGCGTCCGCCGCTCCACAGCGCTCTCGACGCCGAGCGACGAGGGCCACGCCTCCCCTCGCATGTTTTTGAGATGGTGCCGTAAACATTCTACACCGCCGCGAGACACTTCGCTCCGAGTTCCGGAGCGGCTCAAAAGCCTCGGACAACGGCAGACAAACAAACATCTGCTGAAGCATGGAGTCAACCATACCGCTTCGGCCTGACAAACAGGACAAAGGGCCTAGAGTTATATTTCTACGTCAAATCCCACTGAAAGCCAAAAGAGTGGGGGGGGGGGGCTCTTAAAACAGATTCCAGGGCCTGCACAGCAAGAGAGCCTGTGCTAAACACAATAGAAAACCCTGAAGACACACTGCTCACAGCTAGATGCAAAACCCAAGCTGCATTCGACAGTAGAAGGAATTTGAAAACAAGCCCCCCCTCCCGATTTGAGCTCTCTTTTAATGGCCTTTTCCTTTGGCAAAAGGGGTACCTCAGTTCACAAATTAATATCCTCAAGTCTGTCTTCAGGATATTTCACCCTCAACAAGAAACTAGCTTGAGTCAAAAACAGAGTAGTTATTTTCCAGATTCCCTTTTCTTAAGTAATGCTCCACTCCAGTCTTAAATCAAACAGGCCCCAAAACACAGGCCTCTTTTAAACTTTTTGCACAACCCTGACAACATACAGTAGCATCTGAACAAAGAAAATGCACTAGCATGCAGCATTTTTAATACTTCCAATTAATCAGTCAGTTTTTTAACAAGGTAAACTAATAAAGCTGAACTTCTTGACCAAAATGCAATGTTGGGGATTCTAACCCTGGCCATACCATAAAATACCCCATTCTCATTCCCCGAATATGAGCAGCACAATTGCAATAATACATAGACGTATAATACATGATGTGAATAATACATAACCAAAGAAATACCGAAAAAGTATGTGGGGCCAGATAACAATGGCCCAAAGGGACAAGATTTTGATGTACTGACCCAAAACCACCTGGTATCTTGCCCAATCATCTCTAGCAAGGTAAGCACACAACTCGGCAAACAAGTTGATGCAATGTCAATGAGCCAGCTGATAAAGAATCACTGGTAGGGCTCTTGTCATCAAACATCCGAGACAGCATACTGGATCAAGCCATGAACGAAGCTGAAAGGGATTTTTTCGGGTGCAGAGTCCCTGATGGCAACTACTTTAGAGTCCAAAACAAGGTTTAATCTGCATCCTGAAAAGTAACCCAACTACATATAAAGCTGCTTGTGAGTTCAGTGCTTAACAAGGCTGTATTACTTGTGTGTGGGAAACAATGCTTTATCTCTACCCATTGTCACTTTAAACACCCCACTGTGGGTTCATTAGGGCCCCAGTCATGGCTCAGACAAGCAAAGACAGGAGACTGTGTCTGCAAACACAGCCAGTGAGCATTAGAGACGAGCGTGATGCTTGGCCTTGTTCATACGAACCAGTTGGAAGGAATTCAGTTCAGAGCCTCAATGAACTAAGGGACATTACACATTCCTACTGCCTGGCTAATAGGCTTACACGCATTTATTTATTTATTTTAAAAAGTAATTTAATGACGTAAACATCTTATAAATGGATGTAGCATATTGTAGGTGTATCAAAGGCCATGTGAGCATACCGAGAAAGGTGCGCCAATACACTCCAAATCAATGCAATTTTTTTCAAGCCACAACTTTCCACTGCAGTTGTTTACAGCTTTTCCAGCAACCAGTACAATTCCATTGCAGCAAGTGTAAAAAGGGTAGATGTAAGGGATCAGCAGCAGCTTCTCCGAACTGAAATCAAAAAGGGTCTGTCTTCTACGGAGGCACAGCAATTACAAATCGCAGATAATCTGACAGCTGAATGGGTTTTGCAAGCACGTAATGTTAGGTGTGAGGATGGCTCGCAGCTACAGCTCAATGCCGCCTGTGATGATTGCAACATCGCGAATAGTGTATTCAGCATCATCACGAGCTACGTAAAACGTTTCACACAGCTGGTTCAAGTTTAATTTATCTCAACCAACGTAACCTACGTGTATTTTTACGGCTGCACAAGAGAAAAACAACACGGTCGAGCTCTAAGCACGTACACACACCCCTTTTACGTCGAATGAACTTCAGTAATACAAAAGAAAAAATTGACAGGTTAACAGTATAAAACATTCGACTAATGGTTAATCCCTCATCAAGGTCCTAAAGGCAGAATCTTTATATTAGATTGAAAATAAATTTAAATAACTAAGTTAGCTCAAACTGCAAATTGCTTCACACAAGAGATATACGTAGCTAGCTACTTTGTAGGCTAGCCTAATTCCGCTTTAGGAGCAGATTACTCAAACAGTCAATGTTTTCAACAGTAGTATAGCTAGCTACATTTTTAGGAAATACCAATTTGCAGTGCACGCGTAAATCACGCTACTTACCTTGTTTTAGATGGCAGAAAAGCTAGTTTAATTAATCCGTGAGTGCAAACCTGGATGCCCTCTTTTGCTATACTAGCTACTTTCAAGCTGTGTTCTAAAATATGCAATTCCATCTTTTGCGTCTTCTCATTTGTGGTACATCTAAAATTTATAAACGTTTATTCTTTGTTTATAAAAAGAGAAAATAATAAATAAATTAATAAATAATATAGCTTTAGCCAATTGACAGGGCTTCCTAAAACGTTTAAACGCAGCGGAAAAGCGGGGACAGAAAAGGAAAAGTTGTCCCCTGAGAAAAAAGAGAGAAAGAGAAAAGCAGGGTGAAATAAAAGTAAGCACAACGAGGTAAACGGGAAGGGAGAAAAGAGGACTGTCGGCCCCCGTGTTTCCACTCCGACAGGGATTGGAATGGTCCAGCAGCTGGTTACAGTGAAACAAACAACTTGCCACTCAAAAAAGGAGGCGGGTCAATAATAGGCATGCCGTATGATGGGAATCGTAGTCCCGTTATTTAAACTGAACAAAAGTTTTCGTTCACTGAAGCCGTCAGTAGCTTGGATTTGAGAATGAGTTTAAAAATTCAAAAAGCTTTATGTATTGTATCAAAAGACAGTGTATTAACTCCCAGCTTAAGTTTAAAGTCTATGCCTTTTTCCACAAGATGTGCAATTTATTTATGCTGATAGAAAATGTTAGCTAATTTACACACTGGTAGATATTTGCAGACCAGTCAGAACCAAATGCCAAGTTACAGAAAGTAGGAAATATCCGATACATACAGATTAAGTTTTATTTTCTTTAAAACAATGAAAATGATAAGTGAAAACAACAGAGTGACAGTGGTTGCCAAACAAGTAGTAAGATTTTAATGATCCAGGAGTACTTGACAACTGACTGACATCTGAGGCATGATGCTTATCCAGTTCAATATGTAGGCCACAGTACACAACACAATATGCCTTATTAATAATTTAAAAATCCATTGACTGGATAATTTTAAGTTCACAAGCAGACTTCCTGGAAGCAGATGGTTTCACTAAATACCTGTTTTCTTGGTACTCAACTGTGATAACAACTACTGAACACAGCAGCAGGAGTTTGGAATATACATCACTATTTTAAAATAGTACCCAGCAGTTTAATCATTCACAAGTTGTGTCAAATAGGCAATCAGGGCCTTTGCCACACAAAGCCATAAAGCCCAGCATTCTTTGTCTGCAGCAGTGATAAGAGTGTGGGGCCACTCTGATCTCTTCAGGCACAGAATCATGGGTTAATCAGTTCAAAGGACAGCCGTCCATTTAGATACGTGCTTGCTCATTATCTCAGCTGATGAGATTTCAGGCTTCTGGCTTGAACAACACCAAACCTATGCACATTCAATGAGGTTACATAATGCATCGATGCTATTTAGGCCCATCAGCTTGCCAGTTTCAATGGTTAGCCTTAGGTTCATGTATGCTTTAAGTGCAGGCAGTTATCTTGTAGAATTTATTTAGAGCAGCGCATAAATAGATTAGAGAGGAGAGGGTTTAAGGTGGTGAGAACAGCTGCCGTCATTTGTCTTTAAGACAGCTTAGCGCCTGTTGAAGAGGGCAATATCCCATGGTACATTATTGTATGAGCAATTTGGCTGGGTTACAGTTCTCAAAAACCACACCTGAGTAACTTTCCAGGATTAGAAGCGAGTCTGATTATTAGCCATGTATAAAGAAAATTAGGGGTGATTTTTATTAAAGGCCAACAAAAAAGGATAACACTGAGACACCGTTTATTATTGGTCATACCAACTGTAGGGTTTAATCATTAGTCTACCACCCAAGACTGTAAAAAAAACAGTACTTATTGATCCTAGGATACAAAAAATAGGTTCACAGTGAGCACCAGGAAGCTGACAGCACCAAAACAGCAACTTTCACCTTGCAATTAATGAGCACAAAGTGCTGTCCTCTAAAGAGTACCATTGTCTGACATTGTACAGCCAGAGCTGGAGCCCCCCACACCCCCACCACAACATAAAGTGGAAGACCCTTCACTTCAGATTACACTGGCAGGACAACTCAATCACGGATGAGCAAAGCAAAGCTTTTTTTTTTTTACATTCAATTTCTATGACAACTGTAAACCTACCAACCGACCTACATGCACATATGAACCCAGTAATTTTGAACATTCAGATACTTAACAATGGTCAAAAAATGACTACTACTGTCAGCTTTCACATTGATGCGCATGTCGATTTGAATGCATGCTGTACAAACGAGAACCTTAGTACTGGAAGCAATACACTTGGGTTAACATCAGTCTAGGTTGAGGCCTTTTTGAGCTCAAGACATGGCATAAATCAGAGAAGAGCACTTCCTCCTCCTGAAGCTACATTTAAACCTAAACAGTGTCTCTAGTTAGGTTTGCCTCTGGGTGAGAAGCGTTTAATCTGGGCCCCACGACCCAAGTGAATGCAGGGGAGCTGCTGCAGTCTCAGCTGCCACAAACTGCTGCTCCAGCACCCTCCACATTTCCCATTATCAGAAAACCTGACACCCAAAAGTGCCTTTTCTCTGCAGATCTATGTTGGGAATACACATTACCTGTTAAAGTTAGACTGCATTTAAATGTCAAAAAGGTACTTTTTAAACGAACCACAGCATACTTTTAAAAGGCCTTAGGAGGCATTGATTTCAGTGAGGCCAATAGCCAAAGAGCCCTTTTAAAAGGGTTCAAAAATGTAGCCACAAAGCTAGGAAACCCAACCCTAATGTACATATTCATTTTGAAAGGACTGGTCTATAAAACCATCATCCCTAATGCTAAGTATTGTGGGCAACTCGATTATGAACCACTGAAAGTACAGGATGTACAACAGTCCCAGGGGGCTACACCCTTTAACAAGCCAAGTGACACAGCCCTGGAAAAATACATGGTCAGAGGTGATGCAAGCAGGTGGGCGAAGGTGCTTTGTTTACCAACAAAAAGAGGGGAAAGTGGTTTAAAAGTGGAAGCAATTACCCATTCATGGCAGGACAAACTGAGCTAATGTTTCAGGATGGAGGGTGGAGCCCTCTTATTTTAGTACTCCATAAAGTTAAACTTCCTGTAATACTGAGAATTCACCATGGACTATAAACTACAAAATTTCCTACACACCATCATACCAAATGCTTTTATTTGGAAATTGACTTGCAACCCACAGAACATGAACAGACAACAGCAGAAACGGTTCAAGAGAAACTTGAGTTAGGACCATGGCTCCTCAGACGTATCAGCTATCCAGCTCATCTGCCGAAAAGGAAGAAGGAAAATTACTCAGTACGTCATGACATGATTCAACACAAGTGCTAATATGTGTGAGATATGTTATGTGCTAAACACAACGAGGCATACATTACTTAATTTAAATAAAGGTTACAGCGCTCCCTCCCAAACCATACAGAAATTCATATCCAACATTAACCAGTCTTATTGTAACAAAAACAATATTTTAAAGAGCTTTTTTAAAAGACCAAGATGTACGAGTTCGTTATGTAGATTAGGGGAGCCAAACTCCATCCAGCACTTAACTACCAGTATAGTTTTGGGCAGGGAAATTGAGCCGAACAGGACTCTTGCGATCCAGACTGACAACCTTGTAGATGTCACCCTTCAGGACAGCAGGAATTTGACTGGCCAAACTCTGCATTATATCCTGCAGGGCAATTATATGGGATCAGCGCGTTAAGGGTCGCCAGTAGTGAGAAGTGGCTGACCCCCTTTGAAAGTGATCCACACCAAACATCAAGAGCTTCTCACCTTCTCTCCCTCAGCACTGCCACCTAGTGGAGGCCATCCTCTCCCCATCAGCAATCCTGATGCGCAACACAAAGACCCATTACAAATGTCTAACGCAGCAGCAAAGTCTAAATAAATAAAACAGAATAATCTTTTTCAAATGTTCCCGGCAGACCACTACAGCGAAGGCTGAAGTAATTCACTGGGATGGACATTAATATTCGGTCATGTCCACAGCAAGTCAGGAACATTGCTTCCCTGAAAGCCTTGGTATATGACCGGCCTCCACAACAACTGCACAAAAGGCCAAGACTCACCGAATCTTTCCCGGTTCAGCCGGTCCTTTCTATGCAGTCGTCCCAGGCTAAATCTAGAGAGGAGAGTTACAGGTGATACCTACAGAGTTCACACTGGACATAAAAGAGTGGGGCATGTAACCACGTGGGTTACATGAGCAGTTTGGACCTGGCAAAATCATGTGCGTACCAGGCATGCTGCCACAAACACTGGGAAGCAGGGAGGCCCAGTGTGAATGGGCATCCCTAATGTGGGCTATGAGGAAATGGCACAATGGTACCACTCTTGACTATGTTTGGTGGCGCCATCACTGACAGCACAGGAAAGACTGGTCTGGGAATGAATTTAAATGATTAACTATACACATGAATACAAATGGCCCAGTCCTGACACTTCCCCATCTCCCACAGCCAGTGCTCCACACTGTGTGGTCATTTGAGCTTCAATAGGATTAAGTGCAGAAGTCATGCCACAAAAGTGAAGTTAAGTGAAATATTAGAGCAAAGTAGAATTGTCAGATAGTAACAGCAAAAGCAGACAAACACTGCACGCAAACATAAGACATGTTTAATGTTCATAGGCTCCTGCAACAAAACGTTTATTCAAGCATGCAGAAGCAGTAGAAAGTAATATGCTTGACAACAGCTCTGCACGGACTGTATCGGCATCACAAGGACCCAACATATGAAGGATGCAAGGCCCATGATAGCAGATAGTTGCTCTTGCACTGCCATTTGAACAATCCAGTCAGATATACAACTGGATGCAGATACCATACAGTGCTGATGAAACAAACCCATATCAAGTTCATACAGCAATCAATTTCTCAAACTTTATATGCAAGATCACACTCACCAGTCAGAGCAGTGCACACCCTATGGACACTCCAGATCTCCACACCTGTAACAACACTGAACCTGAGAGGAAGTCCAATGCAGCAACTGAGCGCAGCATTTTGACAGATGTTTGTCCTGCAGCGTTTTCCCACAGAGTTAATGGCAGTAGCACTATGGGTAAAGCTGTACTACAGAATCCATCTTTGAGGCATTTCCAACGACACAGCCCTACTGGAAAGGGCCAGTCGGGATAGACCTCAGTACTGTAAAGTCAGCCGTATTACTTGAAAGGCCAGAGAATTTCAAGACACTCACCAACTATTTAAGGTTCCTGAGGTATGATTCACTCATTGGATTCATATGAAAAGTTGCTGTAAGTGAATCTAGAAAATAGCAAAATGCTGTGATAAGTGAACAGCTTTGACTTCCATGAACATGCAAGATATTTTTGTACTTTGTGGCTTGTTCAGAGAGGCATATTCTTTCATGGTCATAAGTGCAGTTGAACATTAAAAAGCCAATCATCATAACAAATGGTGTCATGTAATGTTGATAATACTGAATGAGAGTTACCCGATACTTGATCAAGGCGGCAAATTTCGCCCAACATGCACACAACACCTAGAAGAAAAGAACTACTTATTACAAAGCGATCAACAGGATAGGGAAAACTACGCTAAATAAAACGGCAAACAGATGTCCATTCTCGTAAGTAACACTGTTGTTGTGTGAACACAACAGTGAGTTGCAAGAGAACAGAGTTGTAGTCTTTGCACTGTGCTAGTTCCTAAGCCCACCACCACCGGGCCGTGACTAGAACTGTGCATTAATAAAATTAAAGCGTGCCGCCTCCACTTACCATGGTTGCAGCTCCCAATTCACCGGAGAAAACCGCCAACGCTGAGACATGCTGAGAAAAAAAAGGATTTCAGGAAGGGTTTTTCATTAAAAATGCACGTGACGTTTATAAATGCAAAGTATCGTTACATAAATATCAGCGATATTCCAGGCCTCATTGTCACCTCAGCAATTAATCATGCAGGGATGAAAGCAAACCTGGATATTATGTAGCCATGTAATATGAAGAACTGACTCACGATCTGAGTAATTCCTTTTAACAGACCTACATGGCCATTGAATGGTGAACACGTGAGGTGTTTCGCTGAAATGCAAGTTAGCAAACTAGGTAGAGGACTGCTCTGCTAGCTAGCCAGTCAGTCAAGTCAATCCGTTGCTCCTTATATAGGCTAGCTAAGCTAGCTCATTTATAACGATAGCTGACCAAAATATTAGCTAGAAGGCCCACTAAACTGGAATATTGCTCTCATAAACCCCAAACACAAAGAAAACCAAACACAAAATTTCACAAGTTCTTGTGAAATTTCTAAGTAGACAATGACTTGCTAGACTGCTAAAGTTAAGATTCACCACGTGGCACAGCTAAATGCAACTATAAATGATTCAGTTAACCTGTTAGGCTATTACTTTTAAAAGCAGTGTATTGCTCAGACATACTTTTCACGATTAAAATATAATATCCTAAATATGACTAGGGCAAATATTCATTATCTTGTAAGAAATATCAGTCAACCTACCCACCCCGGTCCAAGCCAAAGGAATGAGACCGGAACAACTGCACATTACAAGTTATTACAAGTTACGAGTCTTTACGACAGTTTTTACGACACATTTGATCTACCCAATCACAATTCGACCATCTCCCGCTGTTCGCCAAGATCTTACATATCTACAATAATCTCATTGTAACGCCTAGAAACATCTGTTATAGCTACAGTAAAATTGAATCTATTGAGTACTTTATTAAAACACAGGGCATAATAATAAAATAAATAAGACATACACAAAGTAAACTCGATAAACATCAATGTGACCTTTGACGCTCTCACGCGCATAGTTTCAGCACTGCCGTTAAAAACCGTTAAGAGTTAAGAGCTAGAAAATAGATATCCTATCTACCAAGCTAGCCATATATTTATAGATAAGGGATAGCTGGATCATAGCGGTATTGTGAGAATATGAGAGCTACTTGTTCCAGAAATGGGTGTCTTTTGTTCAAAAAGAAAGATTCCAGATAATGTATACCGATTTTGGTCCGCTGTGGCATCATCTATTCGCCTTGGATGGCTTGGAACAAATAATATAGATAAGGTAATTAGTTAGCTAACCTAGCTAGAGAAGTTTCCTGATTACAGCTAAGGCTAAGTTTAACATGATAGCAAGAAACTATTTAGCTAACCAAGTTAGTATTATTTTATGAATAGTTATTTTTATATTATCTTGATAATAAAAATAACTTATTTTTATTATCTGCGTTAATAAAAATAATAAGTTACCTAAGCATTAGCTACGGGTTTGGCAAAAGGTAGGTTAATTAGCTAGCTAACCTAGATAGGTAGGTACATTTATGAGCAAACACTACTAACTAGGTACAACCTGGTGTTTCAATGAAGATTTTGCCAAAGAATGAGTAAAATGACACTTAACACCAAGATAGCAAAAAGAAACATTTAGGATATGGAATATTGACTACAAAGAATCAGCAACGTGTGTAATTGTCGGTTCTATATTACCTATATAGGTAAATTTGAGCATTTGTTGGCAGTTAATTTCTGCCTGCCAGTTCATTTACCATGGCATGGGGCGATATGAAATATCACCAGAATAGGAGGTGGAAAGATAGCATGAAAGGTTTACATACAGTAATTGATTTAATAATGAAGATTTACAAGTGTTATTCTGGGTGATGATACCAAAACTCAGTTTCTTTGGAGTAACTTGGCTAGGCAAGTTTGGCCAGACAAGTTTATTGGTCTGTAAGGTTTATTTAGCGTGACTGATTCTTGATTGACAGGCAATGCCAAACCAAACTGACCCTCTTAAATGGAATTTAATTAGGAGATGAAGGTGTGTCAACTCGCCCTTTTCCCTCTGCTGCTGAACGACTCTGCCTTGCAAGGAGACATCGTTGGTCTGGAGGGACATTTACAGCAAGTAACAGATCCCACATGACTTCATGTCTGGAAGCTGACTTCAAGTGTGCGCCTCACCGCACCGATGACTTCTCATCGTAGGGCGCAGACGTGTCTGCTGCAGATGCTCGCGGTCGCACCCCTCTTCACGTGGCGGCAGGGGAGGGAGATCTGGAAACGGTGGATTTCCTGCTGCAGAAGGGCGCCGAGATCAACTGCAGGGATGTGGAACGGGAGACTCCACTCCGAGACGCCATCCGCAGCAAGTGTGCAACTGTCTGTTTTAAATGCGCTGTGCTCTACATGTTTATTCTGCATGTGCTTCAAGTGGGATGAAGGCTGGCTTGATGAAGTGCTTAAAGCACTGTAGAGTTTGAGCACATCTGTGTGACTTTTCACCTCTTGTAAATGTGACAAGTGCAGCTATTTTTATTACAATTTCTTACTATAACCTTCATGAATAAAAAGAAAAACTTTTCAGTGCTCTTAAACTTTGCTTAATTACTATTCATTTAGATGTGTATACACATCTAAAGCTTTCTAAATTATTAGAAACAAGGGGGTGGTGAGACTACTGGTGTGTAAGGGGGCTCACCTGGAAATGTCCCCTGTGGAACTAGGAACTGAAATGTGCTGGTGAGTTGGGATACGTCTTCTTAATACCCTCTTATTGTTTTACCCTTACACCATCAAAATATTTTAAATCAGTATCTCATCCATCATTTCCAAGTGTTTTTTTTAATTTTCATTTGAGTGATTAGCAAAACAAAATAAAGACCATTTTAACCATATAGGATTGCACTGATTATGCATTCCCTCTGCATTTGAATAAACAGCAACTGCCCAATATATATATTGTGTATATACTCTTTGACATGTTCTCTTATAGATCTGTTATGTTTGATCAGTCTAGCCTTCCTGGGGGACTCGGAGCAGATGGAGGTGTGGAAGGAGGCGGGGGTGAGCTTTAACTTTAGTGATGCTGATGGCAGGACTCCCTTACATGTGGTTAGTTATTGTTCTCATCTAAATGACTCTCCTATGATGTTCTTGGTGGAAAAACATTACATCTAAAACATCTATGCTAGTTTTTTCCTTGTAACTACTGTTCAACCCGACAGGCGGTTTCCTCCAATCAGCCTGAGATGGTCAAGTTCTGCATCTACAATGGGTCAAATCTGGAGGTATACAGGCAAAATGTACTCTGTTTAAAGCAGAAATATCCATCCTTATCTGTTTCTGAACCATATCTTGCTGGATATTAACCTTCAGGTAAGAGACATGTACAACAATCAACCAGTGGACGATGCCAGACGGCTTGGGTATGAAGATATAGTGAAGATACTGACTCAGGAAGCCCACAGTCAGAAACAACCAACTAAGCGGCTACTGGAATATTAAATGTTGAAACCAATGGACTCTTGACACTGTATTTAAATCTTTGCTCAGCTGGTTCCTTTTTTAAACTAAATTATTTTTAGCCTTGTTGAACAGGATATCCTGCTTGACTTAAAAGTAGATTCACTACTTTATCAGTTTAAAGTGTCTCAGTTCACACATATTTAGGTTGTATCATTTTATCTGCAGTTTTGTATTAATAAAACTTAAAATGTTTAAATAAAACTGAACATAGGGGATGAGATTTGGCTTTATATAACAAATAGTTTTTGGTGCTGTAGCAGTTATAACATTGTATTAACACTGAAATAAAGGAAATAAGGAAATCTGATTTTATGTTGGTTCTCTACTTTATTAGACATGGGTTTCCAATCCAGAACATATATAAATAGCACATCATTCGCCAGAGTAAAAAACACACTTGAGATATAATACTTGAACATGTTCAAAACAGACATAAAGGAAACAACAGATTCTGGTTTAAATGTGTTGGCCTCGATGCGATCAGCTACCTAAATCCTTGCCCCCAAGTGTCTGAGATCTGATTTGAAATGCTTTAGTAAATTAACTACGTTATTAGGAAGTCAAATGTAAGTCTGAGTAGGTGTACATGTGATGCATCCTGTATTTCCACATACAGCACTGACCTTAGTTTGTCTTTAGTTCGTGTAATGTAAGTAAACAGCAGAAACCAGAACCTGTATTTCCTTTGATTTAGCGTCCACCTCATTCCTACACCCTAGCCACCGCCAGCACAGTCACACAGTGTAAAGACACACCAATAATGTGTCATCGAGTGGTATATTCAGTGATACGATATTCTGACAGTAGAACACAGACAGGAATATAAATATGCCAAATGTCATATAGTTTCCATATTAAAAGCTAATATCCACCTAGGAATCTCTGTAAAGTGAGCGGTGCAAAAAACCACACTGATACAAAAGAAAAGGCACGATAAATCGGCCAATCGGTGCAAGAGTTAAGGTGAATTAGGAGTAGGAATATATCGATTTCATCAGAGAACCACTGAAATGCAAACAATCGCCTGAGTCATAAAAAAAGGAACAAAGAAAGGAACAGAACAACATTTTTTTTGTAACATGCAATCACATCTCCGGTCAATAGAGAAGCATGACAGGCAATGCGACAGCGTTCAAAGGTACAAAAAACGTCCAAGAAGAAAAGACTGACATTCTTAAAGCATCCAGAGTGATTTCTTTTTTAGAGAAGAGATCAGCAGTATCAAACATTAAGCAAAGTCAATTAAATGACATTGAGCAAAGTCAGTTTAATGACGATTTAAGAACATTGCATGCAATTTTTATGCCGTAGAGTTTGGAGTACAAAGGCAAACAGATTACAAAAGATGTCACAAGCCTGGGCAATGCACTGAGTGCTTTGATAGAGAGAAGGTTTGCCTAACCGAGCAAGGCTTACATCCTAAAACCTCAGTTCCACATACCTGGGCCATATGAAGATATCAGTATCTTTAGGATTCTAAAAACTACTTGAAAATTAATTGCCACTAGCCATAATCATTGCTAGCTCACATAACATTTTAAATTGTACTACACAAAAACAGAAATACTAGCTTAAAAAATAAACACTTGAAATAAATATAGATTAAAGCTCAGTAATACAACTAAAAAGACCACTGACTGCATGCTAAATATGTTACAAATTATAACTATGATGTATTTATAGAGTTATTACTAGGTCTGTTTATTGGCAAAAATAAAAATAAAATTGTTTAAAATAAACATAAATGATAATATTGTGAGTTCAAATTTCATCGTCTGTTAGTGATTCTCTTTATACACATTCAATATGACATCAACCATTTTTAGATCATACAATAATTTGCTTTAGTAATAATTATCTATAGATATATGGGGCTTGGCATGATCCATAGAAGGTTCTACCAGTATCTATAGAAACATTACGATACACTTACCATAATAAACATTTGAGTCAATAGACCGAAGGTATAATGAATGAGACATTTGCGTGGCATGATTCCTCTTCTGTAGGCATTTCTTGTGTTTTATATGTAAACAGGACAGAAGATGGTCAATGTCTTCAGCATCACTCATGCCTGGGTATTCTCAGGGCTGGTGCAGAAAAACATAGCTAAACAAAACATATTCGTTAACACACACATGGGCTTAAAGCAAGATAAAAATGAAATCAAGGAGAATAAAATGAAATTAATGACTGCTAAATGTGATCCCCCAACCACACCTCCTCCAATCAAATCTCAATAGGTAAAGTGGTAACGTCCTCCCAGCTATGTTAGTAAGATATAGAGATTTTTTTTTTTACCCTAAATATATTGGATAAGCATCAGAGTTTTGAATTGTATTCTAGCTGTAAACAATAGATGGTTTCTTGACCAAAACTTTCAAGAAATTCCTTTTTTTCTCAAAATGATCTATTTAAAGCCCCCATGGTAACAATATGTACATTTGTGATATCAGCATCCATTGATGGTTTGTGTAAACAACATCTTTGAACATACTAAACATCAGAGAGCCAAGACAGCTGAAGGATCAGGAGGTTTAACAGTATGTTTAAATGTTTGTACACAGGTGATCGGTGGCAAACCGACCCTCTGCCATTTGCAAGAGCCACACCACTCTGTATGCAGCACTTTTGAATAAACACATGCTGACCAAATACCCTTATATGAGCCAAGGAGCCAAACAGCAAAGTCAACATTAGGGAAGGTACATGTAGAGACAGGCCTGGAGACATGGGGGTGCTAGAGGGGCCAAGTCAAGGCTGCATTCAAGCTGACATCACACATCAAGTGGGTCGGTGGAGGTGGGGCCTGAGCAGGTGGGGGTTGGCATGGGGTGAGGTGGCAGCGGCCCCTGGTTTGGCAATGTTCAATCGTTGTAGCCCGAACCGGGGAGTTCATTGGTGAGCGTGTGCCAGCGCTCGATTTTCTTGTCCTTGTTTTTGAGGCAGTCGAACCAGTGTTTGAGACGCTCCCCGTTGGCGTTGATGCCCAGAGATACCCCGCCTGGATGAAGGGAGTGAAAACAAAAACGCATTAAAACTTAATACACACCACTGAACAAGAAAGAGCCCAAGGCTAAGAAATATAGAACAGGGGGGGACGGGACTGTTTTAAGTTAGGAATGATATGAAATATAAGTGGTCTGCTTGTAAGAGCCAACAAACACAACAGACACCACAAGATGAAGCTGACTGTAACTTACCTATAAAATCATTGGATTTGCCAATATCATAGTCCCAAACAGTCACCTCAAGTGTTTTCTTACTGAGTTCTGTGTACTTAATCTCATAGAAGAACTCCTACAGGGACAAGAAGACAAAGTAAACAACAGTAATAAGATACATAACCTTCAGAAGGAGCAGTCAGTCCAAAGAGCAGCAGAAGAATGTAGAATTGGACCTTAAAACTGATTTTACCCAAACTGTATCAACAGCACTACGGTACAAAATGTTTATTAAGACATGAAGGTTTTAAAAAAAACAATAGTTACAAAGAAGGGAGTGATTGAAGCCCAAACACATGAATATATTATATGTATAAATACAGCCATCTTACTGGTGAGTATATTATATATGTATAATCATACTGGTGAATATATTATTTATATAAATACAGCCATCATACTGGTGAAGCATCTTGCTCTCAGGTGGTGCACTAAACCATACCTCATTAAATTCTGGATTAAGGGTTTTCTTCTTAACAGCAGTTTTGTGCTTTGACTTTTTGTTCTCATCTGGCTTCAGGTATCTGAAATGTATATAAATATACACTTTTGGTACTGGAGATTGGGTCTTTCTCTCATGGGGTGAATCTGATGCATTGCTTTAATGCCCATGTCCACCAGAGGGCACTCTGGTACTGTTGTTTAACTCAGCTTTACGTTTGACCATAAGGGAAGAGCAAGGGAAACTTAAAATGCACACAAGTCACACATGGGAAAGGAATGGCATGAAATCAAAGAAAGCGGGGAGTAAGGAGACTTTTGATGTAATCGAGGACAGCACAACAGACTCAAACGGCCCAGCTTTAATGAGACCACTGCTCTCTGCTCCTAAAGGCCACCAGGCAAGGAGACTACAGCCTGATTAATGAGGCCCCACGCTGAGAAGTCAAGAATACCATAGCGTCTAAATCACACCTCAGTGTTTGTGTGTAAGCATGAAGTGTGGGGTTGGCCATTTCGGGTCCAAAGAGGCATGTGTAGACATAAAGGGTATAGAGGGTGTAGACTGATAAAAGGCACCTCTCATATATCATGTGTTGTGAATATTTAAAATAAGGTGTATTAAGTTAATATAAATCATATAATGATTACACTGTGCACATAAATAACCACTTGGATTAGTGTTGTGTGTGTGTGTTTGTGTATGTGTGTGTGTGTGTGTGTGTGTGTGTGTGTGTTCTTGTCTAAGGGGTGGGGGTCTCTTTCTTGGAAACATGTGTATATATACTTGGAAAAGCTTTTCATACTCAGAAAAGCATTGCTGCTGCAGTTTTAATACAGCAACATGTCACATAAAGAAAAAAAAAGTCCATTATCAATCATCTGTCTCTCAACCACTGGCTGCCTGTTTTTAATGGCCATCTTTTACTGCCTCAAGCTCCAAGATTTTCATTCATAGATATAATTGTGTGCTCCGACGAACTCCATTACCCAGCTGTCCTGGTGACCAATCGAATTGTGCCACATTTTCAAATGGGGGGGTTCCTTCATACATGCATTGCAGTGGAAAGTAACTCATATTTTATTTTGCCCCTTATAATTGTGGAAATAGTGTTCTTGGTTCGACTAGCTTTTATAACGACCACCACTATAAATCCACAAATTGAGCCATTAAAAGGTTGAAAATAATAAAACTGTAAGTGGGAGAACGAGGATAGTGAAACAATATGATAGATATGACAGAATATGACAGAACAATATGACAGAACCAGTTGAATTAGAACCAGGAGAATTAGCAGAACCAGTAGCATTAGCATTACCATACACTGGCACTACTTACTACAGTACAGTAGTTACAGTGTAGTAGTGTAGACAGTATAATCTGAGTGATTTGCTAATGGATTGATGTTGGGGCATTCCACAATATAAAAGGCACTTGAATAATCCCTCTGTACATCAGAATGACAGTGTTAATCCCTAATTCCTCCTCTGTGCAGGACACTGAGATCATTGCTTCAGTTTAACTATGAATTCAACATTAAAGATGGAAAACTCAGTGATCATAAATACAAATATAAACAAGTATCCTTATCTTAATATAAACAAATATCACCTTTCTCATTCCCTCTCTTCCTCTGTTGTCCATATATTCACACACACACACACACACACACACACACACACACACACACACACACACACACACACACACACACACACA
>JAOXYF010000003.1:3283611-3294421 GCA_028565775.1 Sternarchorhynchus goeldii | reverse complement strand
CACACACACACACACACACACACACACACACACACACACACACACACACACACACACACACACACATACACACACAAAGCCTGAAGTCATGACAGATTAGAAAGTAATGGTGCTTCTTCGTGCAGCGCTCAGCTCTTATTAATCATCATCAAAATACTAAAATGAATTCCAGTGAATCCTTTGTGTGTTCTGGAGTGTCTAGGTGCGGAAAGGTTTCTCATTGCTCATCATCGGCAGGAACTCCTGAGTGGTTTGCTTTGGGCACCTTTGTTCTTCGTAGGAAGGCAAAAGCTTTGGCCTTACTGCTCTGAGCTTCTGGCTGTGAGCCCAGCGATTTGACTGACTGTTCATTTCTGAACACAAATGTGTCCATGATTTATTCAAGCATACAGCACATAGGGTTTGAGGGGCTCATTGATCTCTTCCATTAATCGCCATTGATCTGTTTTTCTGCATATTCTGGCATTAGATCTCTACAGTTAACCCAACACAACTGGCCCAACACAATTGGCCCAGCACAACTTGCCCAGCTCATGAAGAATTCAACAATCACCCAATGAGTAGAAACAGAGAGAAAAGTAAGAGGCTTTTATGACTAAAGCTTGGGAACCACAGAGAGCGAGAGAGAGAGAGCAAGAGAAGATAAAACCGATCAAACTTAACAGAGTCGGAGGGGGAAGGAAAAGGTGTGACAAAGGCTAACTTACGTTTTGACATACGGGTCGGAGAAGCCATTGGCATCCATGGCGGCCAAGTGAGCACAGCGGATGATTCCCACCACCAGGCCACACTTCTGCGAGCTGTACTTCAGCGAGATCATAATCCTGCCCCGCTCCTCCAGAGACTTGTCGTCCGTCTTATCGATCTGTAGAGAGCGTGAGAGAGAGCGCACCGCAGAGAGGGAGAAAGGGGAAGGAGTTCACAAATTGCATGGGCGTGAGATTTAATTATGCGCCATGCGACTCCCTTCGTTTTGGAGACCACAGAGTGCCTGGAGTTTGACTCGCAGCCTCTGGATGGCTGTTTTATGAATCTTGACGCTAATCCTTGACAACGTTTCTTTTATATTGCTGTTGTTTTGTTGTGTGTTGTTGTTTTTTATTTACCACTTATCTGAGAGAGACAGAGAGAGATAACCATTGCTGTGCGACTACTCTGACCAAGTAAAGCTTAAAGTGAGACTGAGGTCACAGCGGATTTTCAGGTACCAAGTGGAGCACATGCTACAGAGAAAAAAAACCCAAGTCCCCCATTTCCTAGTGATTAGCTTGGCTGATTGAGTTTCCTGTGCAGTTTGCAATCACCTCCGCAGCATCATCATCTCGTCTAGACGTGATCTTTATTTTTAACCCCCTCCCCCTCCCCCAGCTCACTCCAGTCCAACTGTAGAGGCTGAACTTCTTCACGTTCGTTTAGAACTCTGGCCGTCTGTCAAGTGGCGAGTTAATTAGCTGTGGAGGAGTCGTCTCCACTCTTCGCCCACGGCGGCGCTGTCTCATTTCCGTCCCCACTGGAACATGAACGCATACACAAGCTTACGCATACACGGGTGCGCGAACACAAATGAACACAAACGAACACACACAAACACACACATACATACGCTTTCTCCACAAAACAAACAGCTCATGCTTGTCACCCAGCTGGTGGCTGCTCCAGAAGTCTGGCTGCGCTCTAAGTGCAGATCCCAGATTAGTCTGCAGGTTAAAGCGTCATCGTCTGAACTGGTCTAACGGATCCAAGTAAACAACACGTCACAGAATTAAAGTTTCTTCGGCCCTGACCGGAGACCTGGGAAAACTGACAGTTGGCAGAATGTGAGTGATGCCAGAATGATTTTCACATTTTGTAAAGGTACTAGATAATTTAGAAAAAAATGATTTTCCATTTTATAAGAAGTTTTCCATTTATAAGGAAATCATAGCTGAAAGAGGAATAAGAGGAAATAATTACTCTTAATAATGCAGAACATCAACCTCATGAGGACAATTTTGTTTTTGGTTTTGTTAAGATGTATTTGTAAGAGACTGGCCTTTGAACATCCACACACTGCGTATCGCAGGTGTCTTAAATCAGGAATGATACTTATCCATGTTCTGAACTCTATTCCTCTAGTTCTCTCCAAATCCATCTGTTACTCCATATGCTTATTGTGGTTCAGGAAAACATTGTTCAGGCAGTATGGCTGTCTGAGTAGCCAGGCAAGAATGAGCGCTACAGAAAAGAGTCACCGTGGCAATGAATGCCCATGGCAACAAGCATCACCAGTGAGAAGCTCCCAGTGTCTCCCCCTGTGTCAGTCCTTTGAATTTTTTTTTTATTTCAGAGCAGTGTTTCTGAACCAAGTAATCAGTAGCATAAGAACCTCTGGCTGCACATTTATTCTTTTTTAAAGTATTTTGCTGAAACTCCTTAAAATAAAATCATCTGCAAAATGGTTCTTTGAAAGGATTTCCACAGTCACAAATTTACCAATTTATTTTAATCTTCAGTTGTTGTAAACTCCAATGTAAGTGTACAAATCACTAGAAGCATTAGATGTTTCAAACACAGTGCTGTTGCTGGACATTATTTTGATGGTTAACAAAATAAAGTCCAGTTAAGATAAATATATATTTATCTTAAAGCCCCTGTATACTCAGTTTATTATCTTTTAACTAGTATCTATAGTTTTTGTTAGTAATTTATAATGAACTGGCAGACGAAGAATGATGATAGTATTTTCTTTTGAGAAGTTTTTTAAAGCAACTTTTACTGCTGATTTCTTTTGTCAGATTTGAATTGGCTGGGGCTTTGGCATATGTGTCTGTCAAAGCAGCCAGAGTGCCAGTCAGAGTTAGTGAAATGTTTACATCAAGTACCCACTCCGCTCAGGTGGTTGGAGTATTTCACAGGTTTTGCTCATTCCGTCACTGGAAGTTATACTTTCCCTTGTCATATTTCACTTTTTAGGGGATCATAGTCTAAAAATGGAAGGGTAAGTGAACTTGAGAGCTGAGGGTGCAAACAGAGCTGTACAATATGGCATTTTGCTATTTAGGAGATTCATATTGAATCACAGGCATCCTCTACATTGCCTTATTGTGACGTTATCTTATCTGAGTTAGAGGGTTCAAACATACAGCTAAACCACACTGATCATGCCTGCTGTGCCATTCACCAGCACCACTAATATTGGGCTGTTTGTGTTGTTTATGATGTTTGCGTTGTTTGTGTTGTCAGGGAAACGCCACTGTCAGTCTGTGATCCAACACAGCCTCAGATTTCTGCACAGGCACTAGCTCAGAGTTTTTGGAGCATTTAGCTAATATTAAATTGCATTAACACATATATTTCTTCAATATAACACTGGTAAATGCTTATTAAATAAACTTGAACTTATTCCAATTCATATTTTTACTATTAAATCTACTTTTTAACCATGTGAAATTGAGTCAATAAAGGCTTTAAGAAATCAATATCATCTCACTCATTCCTCCTAAAGGTATTGGAAATCCAGAGATTAACCGCACAATTCACATAACACAGTGCAAGATACTGGTATTGGGGTGTCCAATTATTTTGGGTAAACTTTTCTTAAAAAAAAGAACAACAATAACATAATACATATATTTATGATATACTGCTCAAGTTCTGAAACACTAAAAACAGAAACAGATAAAAACATGGCTTCTCGAATGTGCTCCTAATCAGATTAAGAAAGGATTCTTGGCTCACAACTGAAAAGTGCAGCTAAGAAAAACAGCGACTCTTATCACGTAAACACTGCAGCTCTTTGATGCATTTTGCTCATTTTGCATTTACTGATACAGAACATGTCTTAGCTGTAATAAGAGGGACACTTGGAAAGCTGGAACATAGCTCCTGCTAATCTAGATAAAGCCTTGGAGAGAAGGAAATGTCCACCTCATCCATTCAAGAAGCCACTGGTTGTCTTCACGTTATTGGCGGTTTTTCCTGCCTACAGAATTCAGCCCTTGTGTTATGCATGGATATAGCCAACACAGGACAGTCTCAGGTACTTTTGCATTAAATAATAAAGGGTGAAGTTTAACTGTGGACCCTGCCGGGTATGTATGTATGTATGTGTGTGTGTGTGTGTGTGTATGTGTGTTTGGGTGCTGGCAGTGTTGAGGACAGCTTGTGGGCAGATGAAGCAGAGCTTGAAGAAGGTGCTCTCTGGCTAGTTCCATCCTGAGCTGGCCTTCCTGTCGGTGTGGTGAGGAACAGCACACGTTCTCCAGCGCTCTGCTAAGACAAAGGAAATCTGCCTTTGCCACCCGCGCTGTGGCTCAGGCACTGATGGATATTCACTTGGACTGATGTGCTGTTCTGAGAGAGTCAATAGTCGATTCGGGAATGAGATACACACTTCTGTAATGCCTGTCATCTGAAGGTACCTGCTGTGACGTGTGATCTGACTGTGATAAAAAGGATTTCGAAACACTGATGCTCAGTGCTGATGCTCATCAGCCAATCGCAGGCAGGCCTGAGGATCATGTGATACTCACGGGCAGCTGCTTTTCCAGGCAGTTGTAGAAGTTCTTGGTCTGATTGGGCTTGAGCTTCTTCAGGGGAATACGGGTCTCGCCGATGAACTCGTTGTGACGGAACTTGTCCTCGTCACACACCGAAATCCTACACGGGGGCGACAGCGGTGACCACAGAGGGACGAGATTAGACAAGATTAGACTGAAACACAGAGGGAGGAACAGAGGCAAAGGGGCACTAGGGTACTGGAAGTCAATAATGTAATTAGCAGTACTTAAACAGGGCAGCCAGAGGACCTCAGCACACAGGACTTTCATGACTGTTAATCTGATTTCAGTTCACGGCAGCATCTTTAACAAAGTGGGGTGGATAATAAACCACGACCATCACGGGACGTCCCTTGCACTTCCCCCTCTTTCAGCACAAAACCAGACAAGGAGTGCATCAGTGCTACATTTAACCAAAAATTTAGCACAAAGCAGCATGATAAAAATTAATATAGTATATTTACATGACATATATAGTACATTTCTGTGAACAAAAATAGCAAAAATGTTTTACTTTTCTCGATTTGTATGTGGTACATATGGATTTCTATTGGTTCTCATCTATGGTCAGTGGTAACAGTATTATAACATTAGCCTTGTAGTGCCTGGACAATAGCCTGGTTAACTCTCACTGTGAATTATTTATGTACTTCAAACCTGTACTATATTACAGCCAGAAGGATATTTAAATAATGTCAATGACTTATAAACTGTTTTGGGATTGAAAATGATTTTATGTCTTAAATGTGAATCTGGTGAAATATCTGTCTGAAACCAAAATTCACAGATGATGTTTATATGGGAGATATGAGAAGCTTTATTCCACTGGAGCATCTTTAATCTTACATAAAGAAAATGTTAGTCTATGCTCTACATTTACTGATCAAAAGATTGTGAAAAAAACAGTGAAACAATAAAGTATAGTAAACTGGATCAAAATTAGAGTGATGTTGATCTGAGCCCCTGGCAAATAAATGTACTTTGCTAACTCTTACATAGAATGATCTTTCTGGTGTAAAGTTTTATTCACATCAGATTTGTTCACTGTGAAATGAGATTTTTGTGCTATTTGCAGTAGCAAGCGGGACCAATTAATGTGTGAGGGAAGACACCTGTTTTCTTTTAGCACAGATGATAATTACATCTGGCTGGATATGGGCGATTATTTATAAAGAGTAGAGAAATTCTCCAGGGCTGAGTTTACAGAAGTGTTTCAGCTTTAAGATGACCTTAACAGTTAGACACACCAGTCAAATGATCACCTCTCTCTGGCGTCTTATAATATAATATAATATATATCTGCTATGATACGTTTGGCACACACCCTGAACCATTTTTACTTTACCATTTGTTCAGATGGTACATGTAACAAAATTGTATTAATCATTATTATTTTGAACCCAGTTTTCCCACCAGTGTTAGTCACTGCCAGTTCCCACTCTCTTCATAAGCCTTGCATGGCTGATATCAACCCGCTGCATTCGTCCAAGCTGTCGCTCAAGCACTGCGGTTGGGCAGCTGAACATGCCTGGGGAGGCGGGAGGGGGGGTGTTCACTAACTGCTCAGTTCTGTGACCTAACAGATGCCTACAATTGGCTTGCATCATTCGAAGTCAACAGGACCGTGCCCTCCCTGTGCCATCCCTCCCACTCAACGAGAGCACGGCCAAGTCCGCTCCCTTGGACTCGTGGGCACGGATGGCATGGAAATGACTAGGAAACCAGGCTGCAAAATACAATATTGCAATTATATTGCTCCACATTGTGATGCCGATATGCTTTGTAATATATTAAAAACACAGTGGTGTTTAGTGACCCACTAAATGTCATATGAGTAAAAATGATTAATGTTGGATCATGCAAATGCTGTAATTCATCAAAACACCCAGAAAATGCTCAGCTGGATCTTCTGACATTAGTAATGATGCGCACAGCACAAGGACAAATTACAAGATGTTAGAGAACTCATTTGCATATTTCAGCCTTTTGAAATATCACATGATATCAGTATTGGGGAAGCCAGTATTGCAATATTGATAATTTTGTGATAAATAATATAGTTTGCAGCCCTACTGGAAACTCAGAACTGTTTAGCTGACTATGCCAGTTAAGAGTCCCATAAACTGAAATAGTTCTACGAAACATGTTCTGTCCTGTTATAGTTTATGGCTAGATTTGGAGCTATTGATCAGATTAGATTACTAGACTTACTCATAAATGGAGCATCCCTCTACATTTGCAGCACAAATCCAATCAGAAAAGAAGGTTAAACCCTTATCCACCTGCTTTACAACTCACAAAACAAATCCTTTAGTTCAGAAGAAGTGTTGCATCAGAAATCACAGAAACCACAAGGTCCAAAAATAAATGGAAACTGTAGGAACACAAGTACAAAACCACTACGACAGCAGTTGTTTAGTGTGGCTAGTAGAACCTGGGATGGCCCATGACTCAGTGTTGTCCACATGTCAACTCTTAAATAACCAAGAGATGCATTAATATTTTCAAAATATGAGCAATTTTACAAACTCTAAATCTTTAGCAAATATTCAGTTTTTCTTCTTTCATATCAAGGGGCACTGAACCTCAACCTTGTTATCACATTAGTCTGAAGCATTGATAATTGGCTTAAGGATCAAGCATTAAATATTCATTAAGATATGTAATACAGACTTCATTTTTCTAAATCATTTTTCAAACATAAAATTAGGGTTGTCACTGAGCATGTCGCTATAGTTTGCCACCTTTCAGGTAAGTGTTTCTGAAGTTGTAGCTGGATCCAGCAATTCACATTCATTAAAAATACTATTTTTAACATTCATTTTAATATTTAGCTATTACATAAATATTTATTTTACAAAGATCAAGTGTTTTCATCAAATTAAAAACAAGGCTAACATCAGGATGTTCAAGCTCACTGAATCAACAGTTTAGCTTGTAATGTAAAGCAGATCAAAACTTTTAAAGTAAAAGACACCATTACCTGGCAATGATAAGTCAAGTCCCCACTAATACAAAGTATTAATACAGTAACATGACAACACTGGAATATTTCCGGATCATTTTTTCATTTAGCAGAAATTAGTATGTCAAGACTGGATGCAAATTCACCAAATTCACCAGCGAATAAAAATCCACATACATTTTGATTCAATTTTGACCATTTTTCTAACTGGTCTAATTGACTAAATTTTGTGCTGTGGTTAAACAGTATTACAGTAGTACGGTATTGCCAAATTCCTGAATGCAGGCAGATGCTGATGTTAAAGACAGAAGCACCGAGCGGAGCAACTCATTATCATCCCGTCTTAGTTTACTTTAGTGAGTGTGGAGGGTTGAACAATGGGGGCAGTATTTCCCCTCTCGGCCTGTGTTTTATATATATATATATATATACATACAAACACACACACACACACACACACACACACACACACACACACACATATATACACACGTGTGTGTGTGTGTGTGTGTGTGTTTGTATGTATGTGTTAAGATTTTTCTCTCATTGTTATTCATGGCAAGGTCCGAGTGTGTCTGGGCGAGTGCGCGGTTGTGTGTGTGTGTAGGTGTGTGCGCCCTTCTGTCCACAGCCAGCGTCACCCTCCTATTCTGCAGTGTATCAAACAGGCAATCACCCACTCGCTCGTTCTGTTCGGCCAGCCTCACAAAAGGTTTCCAAGATAGGTTCCCAGCACGAAGCGCAGCAAACAGGGCCAACAGTTTCAGAGTAGTGCTTTCCTCTTAAACTTTAGGCGGATGGGATATTCTTGCAACCCGAACAGTGACATTGTCAGTACTGAAGCACACCGGTTCTTCTCCTTTGTACAGGTTTCTTACAGAAACCATCGCCATTTTGCGCAGTGTAAAGCAGACTCTTATTGTGTGTTAAATAAGTCTTTGTCCTGTATTTTATTTTTAACTATTTGGAAGAGGGCTTGATAGCAAGCTATGTCAGCAAATTGGAGCTTCAGCACCCATGGAATTTAACACAGATTCAAAAAACCATCCATTACACTTAAAAAATTCCATCATTCTGTCTGAAGTCTAGCAAGAGAGATCTGACTGCACTAACTGTATCACTGAGGTATTTTTTCTGAGAAGAATGCTAATTCACATGCTAATGCTAATTCACGTGCTAATGCTAAGCACCAGTGCTATGCGAATCAGAGATCTGTGTGATCTAATAATTCTGCCATAAGGTCTCACCACATCTAGGCAGAGGGCTCGATAATTACAAGGTAAAAGTTGCTAAAAAGCAGAACAGCTTTCATTTTCTTAAAGCAGGTCCTTAATGGTCTGCTGATGCAAATTCATGTTTTCACTGATTAATATTCATAGTCATGCAAATATAGCCCAAATTAATTTGCACATGTCACAATAAAGCTTCAATAGAAAATGGGCTGGGTATGCATATTTGGAGAAGAACATATCATTTTGGGTTGACCGAAGGCCAGAATCGGCACTCCTGGTAAATGTCGCCTAATTGTGGTTTAGACTTCACCATCACTGCATTTGCACAAAGAAATTACTACTGTGCTCTTGAAATGGGGGCAAACCACAGTAGTAGCCTCCATTTGCCCCCAACCTGAAGGTTCCCAGGGATAAAATGTGGTCGCAAACTGCCTTTTTGCATTGTTAATGTACTCAAAAGCTAATTTAAAAGCAAGCCCATAGATACGAGCTCCCAGTGGAGAGAGGTGCTCATGCAGCTAATTCACTTTAGCAGGAGGCTGCCGGCTCCTCCGGAGCACCGTGGTCGCTGGAGACGCCTTTTGGAGATAACGTGTAACTTTTTCCGAGAGGGCTAACACTAAAGTTGGGCGCAGTCGGCTGTTGAAGTGCCACCCCTGGTGTTCATCCCAGGCTCAGGCTGGGAGAGGAACAGGGAATAATGAGGTAGAGCGAGTGGGGATGTGATAGAGAGGGAGCAGAGAGGCAGCGAGAGGTCCTGCTGCGCTGCACGAGGACGAGGACACGCCCTCGTGCACCTGCACCGCTGACGGCCATCATTACCGCCACGTCTCCCACCGCCTATGAGAGGGGAGGGCAGAGAGGCGGGACTCTCTCTTTCTCTCCCTGACATGTGAAGCTTCCCGCGTTCCTTTTGCAGGCTTTTCTCCCTGAAATGGTGTGTGTGTGTGTGTGTGTGTGTGTGTGTGTGTGCGTGCGCGCAGGCTTGGTGGCGAGAGCCTAGCGTGTGGACACTGGTCTAAAAACCCTGTGATGTCCTGCTGTGTGGGAGAAACCAGTGACTATGTTCATGGTGGCCGACTGGGTGGATTTGCCACTTCCACCATCACCTTGGAGACGGAGGCTTCCGAACTGAAGCAGTAAAGCATAAATCCCCATTCCGTGCGCTCATAGCTCAGCAAAAATCAATAGGAGATGCCATTGCAGTCGGTGCCATTGACAGCTGAAATAAATCTGTAAACTGGGTGACACAACCATGCTGCTGTAAGTCAGCTGAGCTGAGAGCATTAGTCAACCAAAGGAAGCAGCAAGTAACCAATAAAATTCTTACTGTTGCATTAAAATGCATCCAAACATTTCTGTGGCCTTATAGTGAAAAGTCACAACATGCAGTGTAACAGGTGAGTGTCTCTGAGGGCAGAATGGTGTGATGTGGGCTGTGCTTCACTCTAATGCTATGGCAACGCCCTGAGTTTTATAAGTATGCAGGGATTTGTACTGGTTAGACAGAATTTTGACATTTACTAACCATCTGCCTATGTACATGCATATGTACATGCATATGTATAAATGTACATGCATTTGTATATATGTATATGCATATGTATGTATGTATACGCATATGTATATATGTATACGCATATGTATGTATGTATACGCATATGTATTCTCCGGACTTCCACTGCTCACGATATCTGCTTGGCAATACAACACATGGTTACAAAATGAATCAAAAGGCTCAGAGCGAACTAGTCCATCTCTACCCAGAGAGCAGAACGGAGAGTTTTGGTACAGCCCACAAAAGCAGCATGGCAGGTCATATCCTGTCATTCCATTCTTAGGAACTGAGGGCACAGTTTGCATTGGTAGTGCTGGCCAGCTGGCTTTTACGGCCGGCTCTTCTCATCTGCCATCCTGCCGCCCACTGCGCGCAAGAAAGGCTCATCGCTCGGACGACATCCACGCAGGGTGGGCGGAGCACATAGGCCAGGCATGCCACGACTGGCCCAGGCGTGTGTGTGTGGGGGGGGGGGTTGGGGTTAGGTGGGGGAGGGGTTGGGGGGCGTAAAGTCTCA
>JAOXYF010000003.1:3252069-3276915 GCA_028565775.1 Sternarchorhynchus goeldii | reverse complement strand
CACACACACACACACACACACACACACACACACACACACACACACACACACACACACACACACACACACACATACCCACTCACAGCCTTGGTGATTATAGTGGGAAGAAGCAACATCTGGGCCCCGTTTCATCGTCTGCGAGGAGCTTTACTAATTCTAATGAAAAAAAACATATGTTCCCACTCTCTCTCAATAAAGTACTTAATAACCATCTGAAGGAGATTCCAACAGGGCCGTAAGTCATTTGATTTAGTCATGTCAACCCAACAATATGGGAGGAGAGAAATTAGGAGCGTTATGATGCTTGCCTGTAAGTGGGTGGTTGACAGGCCTGGTTAGGGGAAAATATTGCTAGTACAAAATGGAATACTCATAAATACCTATAAATTATAACATTGGTGCCTGGAGATAATTTGTAATCTGCTAGGCTTTGGTCAGTGACTGATATAAGAAATGCTTTGGTCATGAGGTTCCACAGGGAGATTTGATTAAAGTTTGGGAAATCTGAAGTGACAACATCGACAACTGCGAGGGAGTCTGGCCTTCTTACTGAGAGGAGTGAATTCAGATTCAGTTAAGGACTTCTGAGTCTGATAGATTGAGCTGTATAGGTCACATCGATTTCATGGATTTGGAAGACTGAGAATGATTTAGAGAGAACAAGGATCACGCAAAATATGGAAAAATAAAAATGGATAAAAAAAGAGCAATTATAGCTTAATTTTAATTGGATTATATACACCACCCCCCTGCCAAAAAAACCTTAGATGCTTATTTAATCTGTGTACACTGATTTACTGATGCATACTATATATATACTGTATATATGAATCAAAAGGCTATACTTTCTAAGCTGTCATGACTTCAGGCTTGTGTGTGTGTGTGTGTGTGTCTGTGTAAATATATAAAAAAAGAAGTACATACTTTACTGGCGCCAGGCAGCAGGTGTAGTTTAACATAGGGATCTGACAGCCCATTGTGATCCATGGGTTTGAGTCCCTGTGTGAAAGAGCAGAGAGAGAGAGAGAGAGTTGTTTACCAACGACAGCAAGGCCACCACACTGAAGAGCAGCGCTGATCGTGTGCAGTACTGACATCACTGTTGCAAAGAAGACATTACAAAGAAATCTGTCAGGCTCACTGAGAGACCCGAAGGCTGTTATAACACCTCCTTTATTTCTGACAAGAAACACCTTCTTCAGAACAAGCTGGGCCTCACCAGCTGATTAAAGCTACTGGAGGTAGTTCTGCTCACCAAATGGGGGAAAAATAAACCTTTCTGTAGCTGATTAGCTCACGTTAGGTGTGTTTCAGTATGTGGGGGAAAAAAAATCCACCAGTAATGAGCAAAAGTCAAACAGGTCAAAATACCTTAAGAGGAAAAAGAAGCTTGGCAGGACTGTGATGGAGGTGATGCTTGTGTGGCTACACCGAGCACTGCGGAAATGTGCCTGCAGAAGATTATTAATGTGTAGTGCATTTGCACGAGGTGGGTGAGACTGCCGTGGGATTTAAAGGTCAGCTGTTGCAGCGTCAGGATAAGAATAACATGAAAACAAATCTGTGATGTGAGGTTCTCCACTTTGCGATGTGTGGGTTGTGTAGAGATGGAGTTTACTGACCCCGGACGTACGATTCCAAATGTTTCAGTCATGTGGATAATCATGTTTACCTCCACAGTGTATTGGAGTAAGAGGGAAAAAGCTTTAAAATCAACCAAGACTTTCTCACGGCATTACGTGTAGTCCTTAATGAGTAGTTTAGCACCTCCTCTCTTTCAGAGGAACTCCAACTGAAGTGGTTCTAACCCTCTTGGGCTCAAGCTGGCCTTTGGTGAAAACTTTTAAAATAGGCGTTTGTGATCCATATAAGCGTTTGGTCTCTTTGCACTAAATTAAGCCTGACATATCAATAAACCCAAACCACTTGAGACAAAAGCATCAATATCAAGCTGACATGAAGTAATCAAAGATCAATGAGCTGTAAAGTCGATATTTTCTGTTACTTTGCTCTTCACATCACTGAAGGGTCAGTGATTATGCCATCATGCCATGTTGAAACGGTGGCCATATTTGATGGGTATGATTGATGATTGCGCGGTAAAAGCTGCTGGTATGTTTGGGTAAATCGAGGATTCCCTCCCCTCTGTTCTTGTCTGCCTTCGTGGCAGGACTTTAAACCGAGGGTACAGCCGCAGGCCGACTGCTGACATCATCAGTCTCTTCACTGACGCCAGAGAGCTTCGTTTTTATCACAGTGAGCCAAGAGGAATGAACCAGTGTCTGTGAGCTGCAGCCCGTCTTTAATTCCGTTAAACCTGAGGTTATCGTATACTGATCCTGACTTAATGAACACAACTGAGTTAAACCGGAGGTTATTGTCCACTGATCCTGACTTAATGAAACTCTGAAGAGAAGTGTAAATTTATTACCTAAATTTTCAACAGCCACTGCCAAACAACGTAAGCAGTAAAAGACTTTCATCTACACATTTCAACTATAGCTCTTAGCTGGGGTTATCTCACCTTTCTATCCATGAACCGTCTCCCTAGTGAAGGAAGCTTCCTCCCGAATGAGTCAGTCTCGGCCTCCCGCGTGTGTTGTAAGTGCATGTGGGACCCTGCCGTCCACAGACAGTGGTTCAACCTCTCCTTACTATTTACACCCACAGGTTGTCAGAACAACAAGGCTAATAAGTGTTTTTTCCGGCTTCTTTGTGCTACGGAGGTGACACAGGTCACTCTGTTTACACAGAGGACCTGATTCTAAAGTCAGAGGGGGAAAACACAGCAGGCTTGTGTTTGTCGGACACGGAGGCGGCCCAGTTAAGATATATAAGATAGTTGCAACAAGTAACAATGTTTCACTTTTATTTTTTTTTTCTCTTCTTTTCCAGTCCTCCAGTCTGTGGGCTTAGTGCAGTAATATAAAGGGTGCTCGTCTGCTTACCACACAGCACTCATTAGAGGTCCGAAGGGTGTCGATGCGGTCCCGCCTCCTCTCAGCTCTTGCGTGTTTGTGAGTGTTTGTGTGTGCACAGATTACAGATTCTTGTTGAAAGCGCATTTCCCGTTGAGCTCCATTCTCCACGCCACAGAAGCGGACAACACATATAACCTGACATGAAAAACAGGGCATGTGCAGCAGCAGACTGTCTCCTCCACCACGAGTCCTGCTTTGATCTAACTGCAGAAGCTTGTGGATGAAATGCAAAATGCAGCGGTCGAGCACAGCCCCACAGTTCTGAGCACAGCCCTACAGTTCTGAGCACAGCCCTACAGTTCTGAGCACAGCCCCACAGTTCTCCAATCCTGAGCGGCTTCACAGCTTCCCCCTGTGCCTTTTCCAGGAAGCCTGGAATGATGTATGGGACTCTAGCAAAGGCCAAACCACTCCAGCAGAAAATAGGTGCCTTATGGCGAGAAACACGGGCGATGTTAGGTGATCTGGCACTGTTTCACTGGATGCCATTGAAGGGGAGTGTTAAACACACACATTCTCAAGCTCTCCATTCAAGCTGTGTCTGGAGCCCCTTCTGTGGATCACAAGAATGAGAGGAACGTGAAATGGGTTCGGCCTGGCTAGTTTTCCCAGCCCGAAAGCCCTACTCTGATCAGGAATCCTTCACAGCACACAATCATCTTGCACCTGTCAGTAGAACCATCAGACTGAATGGTGCCTCAGTAGCTCTGGATCTGCCGTGCTGTTTCAGGGGGGCGTGTCACCTTTACTCAATTACGCCTTTCAGATCACATCCTTCGGGACAGGTCTGGCTTTTGTTAAATTCCGAATGGCAGGAGGGAGAGTGACTGGGACTGACATGGAAGGGAGATGGTTGGTTGCTGCACGCTGGAGCGTCTGTGGGCGAGTCACACGGGCCCAGCTGCTGACCGTGTTAATCACCACAGCTGGCTCACCCCACATGCTCTCCCAGATAGAGAAGTTGCTCCTAGTTAGAGTCCCTTTATGTCCCAAATCATGCCGCTTCTCTCCTCTGTGCCCTCGCAGATCCGGATGGGCAATGCGGAGCTTGGCTCTCAATCCGAGCTGGCCGCTTGTGCACGGAAGAGATCTGGTAAACAAAAGCTGGGGAGGCACCGGGATCGTAATGAGCTCAACAGGAACCGACGGCTGCTGTCCGCGAGCCAGTGCCAACCGCTAGCATACTGAGTGTGTGTGCGCTTGCCACCCAGAATCTGCAGGTGGGCTAATGGGTGGAGGGGAGGAGTTCATTAGTAACGAGCTATACAGGTCTCTGGGGCGGAGCCAGGGTCTGGAGGGGGGGTAGGGAGGGGGGGGGGGTGCGGAAGCGTGGATGGAAGGCTGTGGCCAGGTCTGCGCTGATTGATCAAACCAGCCCTTGTGATGAACGGATGCATGCACATGTGGGTGCCATGGCAACCGGTAGTGTCATCTGGCCATGAATGTATGAGGGAGAGAAGCTACATAAATATCCCCATACACACGAACACAAACACACATACAGCATGGGAGTGATGCTTTGGATTGACAAAACATCAGTCTGTCATTGCTATACAGGGTCATTAGCCCTGAGTGCAGTTTAAATGTCTGCAGTGAAAAATCAACCAGGCGTGCTCTTATGAATGAAGGCAGCAAGCACGACTGCTTCATCAAATTACTCCTTCATCACAACATATTGAAACATTAAAAAAGGAGTTCAATGAATGTTGCCTACGACCCAGTAATTTATGCCAACCTCTTTAATAAGAGCTTATCATTCTTATTAGCAAAGATTGCAGTTAAATAAAATTAATGTGGCTGATCAGTCAAAGACCCAATAAAACCTTCCAAAAATAAAACTCTTCAAATGAATGAAACAAAACCATGTTACCCTAAGTTCTGTTCCCAGCTGCACAAATATCTTGCTATTTGTCGTGTAATATGTGCGGCATGCTCAACCGCTTAGCTGATTACCCTAATAAAATAGTTCTGGGATAAATGTGTGTGTGGACGGCAGTCTGCCCAGTGGTGCTCTGTCCTGGGTGGTGTCGTGTCTTCCTCTCCTGCACCCGATGCAATCCCTCAGGAAGCTGTGGTTTCCAGTCGTGGCTTTTGGCTGCTGCTTCTCACTTGTGTGTGTTTGGATATAAAAGTCGTGTGCAGGTTGTAAAGGATCCTTGCGTTTTTTTTCATTCATAAAACTGTCCGTTTGGGCTCAGTTCCAAATGAAGAGAGTTCCATGACTTTATCAATGTGTGGAGGTGTGTGAAGCTTCTGAGGCAGCCCGGCGAGCCCTGGCATGTACGGGGAAGCGAAGGGTGGTGCAAAGGGTGTAAGGAGTAAGGAGGTAGGGTTCAGGACAGACAGCGTGGAGGTCAGAGCTGGAGGCTGCGGTGACCTTCCATCAGAACGTGCGTACGCATCCGAACGTTCAATGCGGCACCCGCCCTCTGCCCCCCCCCCCCAACCCCGACACTGTCAGCTGTGTTTTGAAAGAACCCGGTCGATGGGGGTGGCGACACATAGGGGTCGTGAAGTCTGGGGGCCAATCAATAGCGAGGGAACAGGTGAGCTCGGGGTGACGCGGGGCCGTGCGGGATACCGATCGCACTTAGCAGTATTGATTCTTGGGGGTCCTTGGAGGACCAAATTACATAGTGAGTAGGGTGTGGAATCAGTTTTGCAGGCTTCGTGCATTCCTACCAGCTCATAAATAAAATAACACATGTTCACTGCTAGTTCAATCAGATCAACACATTTAATAATTAATTGCAGAGGATATTTAAGACTGGACTTTGAAAGTTATAGATACTAGTATTAAGCACTCTCTTTAATCATGACAGTACTACTAATGTGTGAGCAGTGGTGTGTTTTTGGCTGTGATGCTGTGTCTGTAACTCCATGAAGGGGTTGAGTGATTGCTATAGAAGCAGCATTCAGGGAATAGCTTACCTTGCTGTACCTGGGCACGGGGATCTGAGCATCACAGTTACAGCCATGCAGCAAGACCAAGACAGAGAGAGACAGACAGAGAGACAGACAGAGAGACAGACAGAGAAAGATCGAGATAAAGAGACATAACATGCATGCAAAACAGCAAAAAAATGGCATAAAAATGAAAACATGGTAGTAAAAGTCATATATAAAATACATGCAAAAAAAACCCTTAAGCACCAAAAGAAAGCAGGCGAGTGGATGAGAAAACAGAGTGCTCAGAATGTTCCAGAAAACAGAACAGTGTTCAGAATGTTCCAGAAAACAGAACAGTGCTCAGAATGTTCCAGAAAACAGAACAGTGTTCAGAATGTTCTAGAAAAGAAAGCAGTGTTCAGAATGTTCCAGAAAACAGAACAGTGTTCAGAATGTTCCAGAAAAGAAAGCAGTGTTCAGAGCTAGTGCATGTGAACAAAGAAGAAAAACAAATGAACTGCAAGCAACAGGAGCTCACCTGTGCACAGCTCCCTGAATGTAAAATCCAATCCACCATTGATGTCTCACTGGGGTTTCATTACCAGAGCCCCAAACTTAGGCATTATGAAGTGACCGGGTGTAAGCAGGTGTACTAAATCAAGCAGAAGACCTAAACTTTGCTCTTTGAAAAAAAAATGTAAATGGTATTCGATTGTTCCTTCTATTTCCTTCACCTTGGCAGGACAAGAAAGAAGCCCCAGACTTCCCTTTGTTCTGCAGGAATGACTGGCCTGGTTATACATTATTCATATGCTGGGGAATGAAACTACAATGCTGCAAATTTCTTCTCTGAACACTTCACATATTAAAAAAAGCAGCTGCTCATGTGAGAAAACTTGGACTGTGTCAATCGGATATTTTTTTCATTGTGACACATTTTTTATATGTAATAACTAACTAACAGACTGGTGACACCACAGGCAAAACAAATAATGAAAATGAATATAATTTCATTAAAACAGCCACAGATTAATTTGTTGCCTGGAGGTCCAATTAAGAATCTGTTTAGCCAAATTTAATGCTTCAATAATGAAGTGTTAAAATGATGTGCTCCAGATTGAACACTTTTACACAGTATACTAGATATTCAAGGAGAACCACTGCTGGTTGGGGTGGTATGTATTGACGAATGGATTAACCGGAATACCATCAGATGCATTTCAGCAAATGCCATGAATGAGTCATGGTGACCCATTTATTGGACTTTACACCTCAACAAAACCTCAGCAGAAGAACTACAGTGGCTAATTCCTTTCCATCTGACCTTTAGCAGCTGATGATAGATAGCTGTGGTGTGAAGCCTGTCCATCTGTGGCAAGTTCATTGGCCACTATTAAAGTAATAGAGGAAGTCATATAACCTTCCTATGTGACATACAGAGTTAAACAAGGTTTCTTTCTCACATCAAGAGCTGATACTAACACCAGTCAACCACAGTTTTCCTGCTTGGCTGTACAGTACCGGAAATGTGGGCCATCCCAATCAGCCATAGTGTTTCAGTCTATTCAGTGCCGATTGCACATCCTCCCCCAGTCTTCCTGTGACTCTGATGTGGGCTGACACTGCAGAGACCTGGACCTCCCGCCACTGCAGCCGGCGGCGGCTCAGTTTGCCCGGCGTCGGGGAGGAGGACGGGTCAGCGAGCAACTGGACAGATCCATGCAGCTTCACAGCTAGATGGAAACTCACATGCCAAGAGCTGAAAGAAATTCTGGGACATACCTTATGTGCACGTGGGATACTTTTTAGATGATTTTTCCATACTCAATCACTGCCATTTATATAATGGAGCTTCTTAAAACAGGCCTTACCCCAAGGAAATATTAACGTGGAAATGTTAAAGTATTATTACTCATGCTAAGGACATTTTACACTGTTTTTACGCATAATATAGCATACGAATGAATTACATTATATTTAATTGGTATAGTACATGTTCCTTCCGATGTTACTGAGCTCCTTTCAAAGCTTCAGTCTGAGTAAATGTACCTCTTATAATCACAGAAAAATACAGGGTGAGCAGCCATTTTCTTTCCACTGGTATAAAGCAAGCAATTTCACCAAGTGTAGTCCAGTCAGTCCCCCACAGGTACAAATAATGACAGTGCTCATCAGAGGAAGGCCGTCTCCCCTGGGTCCTGGGATCATTATCCAGCATTTACATACATTACAAAACCATGTGAGCAAAGCATTGATCCACATGATCTTTAACCCCATACTCCGAGCTCCTAGTGTGTCACCTACCCTGAAAACACCACAGAGACTGAGTTAATTCCATAACAGCCCTCTGGAATCAATGTCATTTGGGGTGTAACATTTGGATAGATGTTATGAGAAAAAATCCCTCCAATGAGCATGTGTGAATGTATGTGTGTACACTGCACTTACGATAAATACTCCATTATCTATACCCTGAATGGGAAATTTCTTGTAATCCTCATGTACTTCCTGTGGCTGTGAATGCTTCGAGTTGAGTGCTTATCACACCATAACAATGCAGGACAGCTCAATATGACTGATAACGACCGACCTGCAATATCCGCTTCACAAATTACAGCCTTTCTTGATCTCTCTCAGCTGCCTGGTACAATCAGTCACAACTATGTTATCCAAATGTAATTCAGCTTGAACAGTGTAGTTTTTTTAGAACATTCACTGAAAGCTTATGAATTTCTAATACACAATCAACAGTCATGAAAATGTTACAGAACAGGGGCAACTTATTCTCTGAATCACTTTTCAGCACACGAGCTAGTGACATTCACCAGAGAGACGTGAGAAATGTGAGAGACGTCAAAAACATGAGAAACGTGACCGCAGCGCAGAACTCCGAGGGCTGCGACGTGTTTGAAATACTGCGTCAGATGTCTGGGGTCAGACTCCAGGAGCGGCGTGTACTGAGTAAGACGAATGAGGGTGGGGCAGAGGGGAAATGAGAAGCTTCACCAGCCATGTGTGGCAGCTTTTCCATTGTGAGTTTTGCCATCCCCCCTGGCTGCAGCTGGCACCCTGCCACCTTACATAGGGCAGCAACAGTGGGCACGTGTGCCATGACACACATCTCCTTCCTCTGCAGGTGCTGGCTCAAATCAACCAGGTTTAATAACATAGCTTTTTCTGCCAGCTTTCTGATTAAACAAGGAGCTGATGAGTCCGGAAGTAGGAGGAATTAACTGAAGAACTAACCCGAGCTAACATCCACATTTCATGTGTGTGAACCTCCTTCACCTAGATTGATCTCCTCAACCTGTCCTCTGTTCAAAACTAAATCTTCAGGGCACTAAGTGGAGCATCGCAGTGATTTCAGGTATGAAGTGCTGGAGTGAAACCTGAACGATGTAGACCTTCTTCACTGAGGTAAAAAAAAAACACTTTTACCTTTGGCTGTGGGCCAGTGATTTAATAGAGGTCTTCTACTTTAACCAAAGCACCCATCTCCATAGATACTGATCAGACAACAGCCTTGAGATTCTAGAAAATACTTTTGATTCTAAATGGTGAACTTAAGTGGATTCTCTTTCGGTAGAAACGTCAGGACAGATGGAGATGGTGACGTCCATGAAAGCCCTGCTGCCTGAACCCCATAAGCAGAAACTTACTCCAAGCATTTAAAAGGTTCTCTGAGATGTGCATGGAATAGTACTGAGTACAGTTCCTTTGAGGCTCCAAGAAGTTGGAGCGACCGACGTACAGTGTGCCAGTGTTCCATTAACATGCACATCTATGTTCTATGCTAATGAGGTGCTGACATCTGTATATTATATGGTCACACACATTGGTGTGCATACAAAGAAGATGGTAAAACCCATCTTTGCTTTTTATTAAACTCCTCCATAATTCAACAAATACACCAGATGGCAGAGGAGACTATTTCAGCAGAGTCAAACACGAACTTCACTTCATTCCACAAACCAATCCCAGGAACACTTCTCGAGCCCTTCCCCAACTGTTTGTTTAGTTATTAATCTGAGCTCTCTCGGTGATGAGACCACATCATAAATCAATGGCCTGCCATGCAAGGAGCCTTGCATTATGATGACATGTCTGATGAAACATTAACAGCTGGGAGCCAGGGGTAGCCTGCCCTGCCTCCAGAGTGAAGGATGGAGCAGGAGAGTCGTGGGGGGGGGGGTGTGGGGGGGTGTTAGTGGAGGATGGAGAGAAGAGGCAATGGAAGTAAATACAGCTGATTGGCTGATATGTGAAAGTGAGTTTGTATAAAGGACAAACAGGAGGTCTTTAAGAGGATGGTCTTTATTACTGATGGGGCTGTCATGAAACTCTCCCACATTGTGAGCTCATTCACAAGGGTTTTCCCCACCACTGGGAAAGAGTTCTGGAGTGTGGCCAAATTTGCAATTAATATAACTGCACAGTGACATCAGAATGTTGATTATGCACTCTAATCCAGGTTAAGCCTAGACCAGAACCAAAATAATGTATGCACGTTATATTTAGTCCAAGATTAAAACTAATTCTGCAAACTAACTGATGATGTAACTATGATTTCACTCAAAATAAGAGCTTTGCTTTAACTCATTAATCATAAATCATGACAAAGTCTAGGCTAGGTTAGGCAAACGTCACATAGCCTCATGGGTCGCCCAGCCAGGCAGCTGTCCATGGTGCTGAACAGAAGAAACCTTCCCTTCAGCTACTGTATTGTAGACAGCGCTGACCACTTGACTCTGGGGAAGAGTCAGATGATCAAACACTGCAGTCGGAACACGATGAGTCCACCTGCACTCGCTAATCACCAACATCATAAAAACAGCCTCGACTGAGACGGGGGATAATCAACCCTGCAGGTGGTTCTGCCAAAACGTCTGTCCCTTCTTCTTCCCTTTGTTTCTGTCTTAGCAGATTAGAGGGATTCGCGGTCCGGTGATTGTGTTGTCGTTACCAACAGACAAGCGGTGAACCTTCCTGGGTTCTCTCTCCTCACAGATGTTGCTTGTGCATGGGAGGAATCAGGACCGTTCCCGTGCAGTCCCACCCACTCCCGAGCAGTCTTGTCCACTCCCACATTGTCCTGTGCTGTCCCACGCAGTCCCACTTTCCTCCCCCACTCTTTTATTGGAACTGCCGGGCCACTCGGCTGTTTTTAAGTGAACAACAAAGCAAACAAAAGAAATTCCTGCTGGGACTGATTCATACACTTCCAGATCCTGTTGCAGTGCAGTTGCTCACTTCAGTTTTAAGTTGAGAAATTGAGCCAGAAATCGCTTCTTTAGCTGTAGTGAAAGGTAATTTTGATTTTTCATTTGAATCTTGCTGTGGGACTTCAATGCTTTTGTTCCAGAATGCAGAATGCAACCCATATTCCACATTAAACTCAGGAATCAGGCAAGTAGGCAGCTGGAGTGGTCTTAGGGAGAACAGTACCACCGGGGAGCACATCCACTGGCATGGGACATTAATCTCCAGCGAATGCTAAATAGGTCCACTTGCTGCAGGCTTTCTTTTAGTCTGTGCTCTTACGATAACAAAAAACCCTGAAAATAATGTATAATTTCTCATGAGTAGGAAAAACTACTGACTGCACAATATACTGAGCTTAGTGCCGTGACAGGAGCACTGGGTTTTCAATATTCTCCTGAGAAATATGGCACAATAGCTTGTATAAAACAACATCAGAAGATAAACAACTTTTTTTTGTTTTCAACTGAGGTTAGAAAAAATCACTGCAAGACTGAGTGCGGCTGAGGCTGAACTCATGAAAACACAGCGCAGGCCTCGCCCTTCCTGATTAGCTCGTTATTCTTACCACAGCTCAAAAACTCAAACTGAACCAAGCGAAATGATCCTCGTTATCTCCAGAGCCCAGGAGTGCTTCTGGGCTTCTCCAGCTAAGCACTCTGCCTTGGCCAGGAGCTCGAAACAATGTTCACATGTGCAAAGTGGAGACGCTATATCTGGAGTCAGCCATGCGGGAAAGCCGCTCCACAGCCAGTGCAAGGGAGCTGGGGTAGGGGCTCCATAACCAGCACAGAGGGGCTGGGGTAGGGGCTCCATGACCATCACAGAGGGGCTGGGGTAGGGGCTCCATGACCATCACAGAGGGGCTCCATGATCAGCACAGAGGGGCTGGGGTAGGGTCTCCATGATCAGTACAGAGGGGCTGGGGTAAGGGCTCCATGATCAGTACAGAGGGGCTGGGGTAGGGGTTCCATGATCAGAACAGAGGGGCTGGGGTAGGGGTTCCATGATCAGAACAGAGGGGCTGGGGTAGGGTCTCCATGATCAGAACAGAGGGGCTGGGGTAGGGTCTCCATGATCAGTACAGAGGGGCTGGGGTAGGGGTTCCATGATCAGCACAGAGGGGCTGGGGTAGGGGTTCCATGATCAGTACAGAGGGATTGGGGCAGGCATTGATCGCAGAGAGCCTGGAATCTGCTGGGACTGATGCACTGCAATTGCCATGCTACATCTGCTTTGCCACTGTTTTGGTGTGGCAGAGGCTTCTGGTCACCTGCTGTTTCAAAAGGCAGCAGGAAGCTGAAGTTCTGCCTCCCATACTGGTATATTTCAGTTCCTAGGACGCTTTACCCCTGAGGCACAAAATGAATGAATATAAAGAGAGAAGAGGTCTGGTGTCAAAAGTCTGGTAGGGAAGGTTTGGGGCAAGCAGCTCCAAGGCTGTGAAGGCATGGCCAGGGTAAGCAGGTGATAGTATAACCCATTAAAATGGGGGTAGGGATGGAGCATTTTGCATCTTCCAGTGGAAAAAATGGTTTATGTCAAAGGTTAACTGTCCCTGTCAAGACAACTGCAAATAAAGACATGAAGCTGAGCACAGTAAAAGAGATAGAAAGATGGATAGAAAAGAGTTAGAGGGAGAAAAAAGGAAGAAAACAGGGAGAGAGAACAGGTGAGGTGGTGTTGGTGGTAGTGCTTGGGTGGGTTGGGCTTAAAACAGTAGCTCTTGCCCCATGGCAGTTCACATCACACTGAGTGAGTGCTCGCAGTCACAGAGGAATTCTGGGATGCACCACATCACACCTGCACAATGACTGGAGGTCCGACACAGATGGTGGAAAATCCTCACCAGCATGTGTCAGCCCCAAGCATGTATCTGAACTCAAGTGGAACTCAAGTGGAACTGAACGAGTGGAACTGAATGTACATGGATATTCAGAAGATATTTATGTAAAATGGGGAGATAAAGTCATGTTGTGGATGGTTTTGTAAGATTTAAAAATAAATCAAATTAATGTTAGCTTGCACATTTAATGCTCTTCTTTCTTTGTTGCATTCATTCATCTTGTGGTAAATAAATTCCTGTATAGTACAAATTATGACCAATGCTTTTAAAATGACCAGTTTTTAAAATTTATGATAGAATATATTGGAGTTATTGAGCTACTATAGCAAAGGAATTAGCTGAAGCTGTAAATATGAATACATTGTGTATGAATGTGTACAAAAAGTAAACAAAAATATAAATGTAATCGATAGAAAAGCAATCCCTCATGCTTTCAACCTTTTCTCACAGCTAATTTATTCCATCTCTTTTCTTTATACGGAGTCCTGGCCAAAACACGTCTGCTGATCTAGCAAGGTAGTACCCAATGCTCAATCACGTTGTTTTTAGAATTGGGGAATTCAGAGATGGAGAGAGAGAATGAAGGAAAGAGAGAGAGAGAGAAGTAGACAGAGCGAGAGAGAAAGACATAGTGAGGGAGATAGAGATAGAGAGAGAGAGAGAGAGAGAGAGAGAGAGAGATGTAGGGGGAGGCATTGTTTTGGTCTCTCACTACAGGATTGCTGGGCCGAGCAGCCATGCCTGACTGCAGGCTTTTATTTCTGCTGATGCAGGTCTGACAGGATGACCAGAGCAGGCGTGTGGAAAGCAGAGGAAATCACCAACCTTGTGATTACTTCCTCCCACTTAGGGCTATGGTTGCAACTCCAATTCACTCAAGGGGTAATTATTGCTCTAGCTCACAAACAAACATGCAAACAATTAAACTGTCAAAAAAGGAAAAACAAACAAAAAGAAAAAAATATATTGTACTCTACAGTGTTTGGAAAACTGCAGCTGTATAACCAATTAAACAGCTGGCAATACAAGGAAATTCATGTTTGTACAATTGGACATTTGGTTCTTGGATTAAAGTGTCTAAAGCCACGGGTTTTCTTTTAAAATCTGAGAAGTCATATTATGAAACTTGCAACACACTTATCAGAGTTGGGAACAGAGAGAGAGAGAGAGAGAGAAAGAGAGAGAGAGGGAGAGTGAGAAGGGCAGGAGGTCAGAAAGGAAGGAAGAGACAGAGGAGGAGAGCGAGGGAGTAGAAAGAGGAGTAAAAGAGAGTGGGCGGGTGCACACTTTGAAAAGCAGCTCTTGCTCCGTGGGAGCTCCTGCCACACTGAGTGAGCGTTCGCAGTCCCTCACCTTGCCTCGGTGTGTCCTGACATAGATGGCAGAATTCCTTACTACCATGGCACCTCAACTTTCCGGTGATTAATTATGATTACACATCAGTGATTATTTTTTGCAGCAATGCTACTCAGTTTATGGCATCAGGGCCCCGTCTATGGTACTGTGTGCATCTGAACATACAGAGGTGTGATGTGAGATGAATGTGAGAAAGGGGTCAAAGGTTGTAAAGTTCTCCACTCAGCAGTACTGAGATGAATCATTATGCCAAATGATGACAAACAATTACCTGCCATTGATTAATACTCAGACACCTCCACATGAACAGGAACAAATATTTCATCCCACTATACAAACAGAAATAGTGAGGAGAGAGAATGAGAGAGAAAGAGAATGAGAGAGGAAATGGACAATATAAAGAGAAACATAATAGAGAGAAAGAGATAGAGAGAAATAAAGAGAAAGTGAGAAATATAGAGAAAGATAAAAAGAGTGAGAGAGAGATAAAGAGAGATTAAGAGATAGAGCGAGAGAGATAAAGAGAGAGTGAGAGATAGAGCGAGAGAGATAAAGAGAGAGTGAGAGATAGAGTGAGAGAGATAAAGAGAGAGTGAGAGATAGAGAGAGAGCTTGTGGCTAGACACTGAGAGGAGAGGACAGTGGCAGATGCTACCAGCAGTGTAGGTTGTCAAGGGAAATCCCCCTCACGCCATGCTTCCCCGGGCAAAGGAGCAAACCGTCCCTGCTCAGACGTCTCCTAGGGGCGTGCCGCACTTGTGGGGAGACAGATGAGCACGGAGCGGGGACGACTGACTTTTAAGAATGTCTCTCAGTAGAGCGGTAGGCTGGGAATGCTGCCAGGAGGACTTGGGGGGATGGGAGGGTGTGTGTGTGTGTGTGTGTGTCAGGTTATGGGGGTGGTTGGCAGTCTATCATGTTTCATTCTGCTCTGGTGCGAGTATAGACGAGGGGAACCTCTAGATGGAACACACGTTTTGGCGAGAGTAGCACGATCTCATGGCTGGAATGATAACAAGACTATGTGGACTTGTCCTGGACTCACGTCCTGGCATTCAAGGGACTCTGTCATGTCTCTGGCACTGGCAAAGCCTTGTGCCTGGAGAAGAAACGTTCAACGTTGAGGCTAGAGGGGTTAAGGGGTGCTTACCTTGGCTTTGTTGATGGTGCAGTGGAGAGCGTTGTTCTCCTGGTCGTACAGCAGACTGAAGTCCAGTGTGCCAAGAGTAGCTGTAAACAACACAGAGACAGGACACGTTAAACAACACAGAGACAGGACACCTTAGCCCATCGGCACGTCCCTCCCACCCCTCATTTCAGCTCTGCTGGGCAGGAGATCCTGGAGATTTTTCCGTTTTTGGGTTCTATCCATGACGATTCTTGTGACATACCAGACAGAAGCAGAACCTGACAAGACAAGAGTTGCATTCACACTCTGGTGGTTCTACACCTTGATCCCAGACAGCTTGAATCAACAGCCCCAATTTTTTTTTTTTGTTCTTTTCAAGGGTGCTGTGAAAAAATATCTCCAACCAACCAAACAAACAAACAAACAAACAAACAAAAAAAAACACAAGGGAAAACAACACAATGTCAGAAGTGAAAAGTCTTTGATGCCTTTCTTTTTTTTCGAATGACCTTCAAGGCAACAAATAGCTCTGTGCTCCAGTGGTGTTCTGTATAACCTGCCTCTGTTCATCGCCCTGGAAACAGCCGAGAGCATCGCTAGGCTTGGTCCGGATCATGCAGAGTCAGAAGTCATGGCCGGAAGCTCCTGTGCTGGGCCTCAGAGGTGCGCTACCCACACTGCCCAGGGCGACCAACACCTGGGGCATCCCACCCACAGCTCCTTGCACTTAAAGCCCAACTCCAAACCTCAGATGGGGATCAAAGAGAACTGAAAACCAGCACCCACAGCAGATCCCTGCTTCTATCACCACACAGCCTGAGGGCACAGGGAGCGTTTCTGTGGCAGGATATATAAACAAGCAAGCATGCTCTGAGCACTGACACTTGATGCATACTAGCACCTGTTCATAAATGGTGTTTTTGATTTGATAAGTGCTATGGTCTAAGTAAGAAGCACAAGAATATGTGTGTGTGTGTGTGTGTGTGTGTGACAGAGAAGCATCAGGGGACACCCAAGGGGATTAAACCAGGTGTGCTTTCGATTACCCAGATTGACACACCAGGCGTGACTTCAATCTCTAATGCATTTATGAGATTCCAGCATGTGGTGCCCCACCCCCAAGCAAATTGCCTTAAAATAATTGTTTTTCTTTGCAGCACCCACCTCGACTGCCTCGGAGTCCCTGTTATCATGTCAGATTTGTTACGCTGTGTTGTAGCATTATTTTTGTGCTCCTAAATATCCTCTAGTGAAAACAGAGAAGGGTATGGACAAGAGCAGGAGAAGGGGAGAACAGGAACAGAGAGGAAAGAGGGAGAAACAGGAAGGAAGAAAAAGAGAGTGAAAGAAAAAAAACAAAGAAAGGTAATCTTGCCATGAAAAAATAAAAGCCAATTGATAACAAACAATTACCTGTCATTGATTAACACACAGACACCATCACATGCATGGGAATCAATAGTTAGCTCAGCCCATGATAAATACGAAGAGTTTCAGAGAGAGAGAGAGAGAGAGAGAGATAGAGACAGAGAGAGAGAGAGAGAGAGAGAGAGAGAGAGAGACAGAGAGAGATAAGAAGAGAGAGGGGGCGGGGGAGATAGAATGAGAAATGCAGATAAATAGTCTGAAAGGTAATCTTGCCATTAAAATAAAATACCAAATTTTCAGCCAAAGCTGATCAGAGTCACAGATCAGAGTCACAGATCAGCTCATGCGTTCGTCATTATCTAATTACTATTTAATCACTAACTGTAGCAGAATGAGACTCTGAGAGGTACTCTGGTCTTAACAATCCTCTGGACTCCCACTGGAAAATCCATCCTGGAGCTACAGCTGCTCCACACATAAGTTTCCGAGTCAAGGCAGTGATGCACAGAAACTCATTTGCGTGGTGACAATCTCTTTGTTTCTCTGCTGAGCCTGTAAAGGTAGTACCAACGATACATTGCAACAATAAGTACACTTGTGCAGTTTACTTGAGTTACTCTAATCGAAAATCTCCACTCATTTGTAAATGTTGTCAGACTCACATTTACACAGTAGTCGAAATCATGAAGAACATTTTTGTAAGTGGCCTACATGGAAGCACTTCATCTCGACTTTTATAACTCAGACCTGGCCGGAGTTCTGCTTGATGCATTAAAAGTATTTGGAGAAGCTGCAGTTTGTGATGAAATTCGGGGTAATGTGATGAATGACCCAGTCATAGCAGGGCTGAGGACAGCAGTGAATAGACTGGTGTAATGTATGATAGCACATTACAGTAGTTGATCTTGATAGGCCTCGCTAACAGTAACAGGGCAGGGAGTTGCATAACTTCAACGCGTAAAACTGCAGTGAAAGAAGCTCTTCTCATATCATTTGCTTTCTTCTATATTTCTGCATACGAACTTTATATGGGCATCACTAGCAAGAACTGAACATGATCAGGGGCAGATTACAAAGGGGATAAACCCCACGGTTCATTTAAGCAGAACATCTCAGACAGCGACTTGCTGCAGGCGCGCGAAAGATACTTCATTGATACTTCACTTCACTGTCACCTCACTGACGGTGAGCCAAGGGTGTCCTGCTCGTCAGGAGCGGTCGAAACGTAAACTGTATGCATAGGCCTGGAAAGGCAAAACAGAGAGAGCTCCACAGCACTCGACGGATGCAGCAGAGGGTGCGAGAGCTGGATCCGTGGGCGGCAGAAAATGTGAGGGGGTGGAGGCCTTAGCGGAACACAAATCGGAAAATGTCAAAGCTACCAAAGGTCACAGTGAAGAGTCTGGGCTTGGGCTTGGTGGTGAGTCAAGATAAAGAAATAAAAACGATCTTTGGAGCCCAAGATCAGGAATACTGAAATCTTCTATGGCTTCCTACATACACAAGTATATAAACAAGGAGCATTTGATATATGTATGATATGTATTTGCTGAATTGCACTAAAGTTCTTTGGTTAAGGTGAAATGAGTGCATAACAGTTAGTAAGTCTAAAATGGAAGCATTAAAACCATCAGCAAATTGTGATTGTACACTTGAGTTACAACTTCTGTATTAAAGGAGTTTGCCAACTCCTGGCTTGAATATTTACTTACTTGCAAAATTTTGCTCTTGGCTCTAATATTAGCATAATACAGAAGGCCATTAACTAGATCAGGACCGTGAGATCAGAGTTTGAACTATTTCCCTCACAGGAAAGTACTGTATCTGTAGAACCATAGCTGGACAATGCTGATTTAAAGCTTAATTTTTCCTACAAACTGCAAACATCAGATTGTTCATTTAAAAAAATGTCTGACATGTCCTCTTAAACGAATATCCAACATTCGTTCACTTCCAGCGGGAGAGAGAAAGTTCCACTCGTTATTTTTCCACTTGTTCTTTTGGTTCTAATCTTACTTCCTTTTTTGTGTCTGCAGCAGCCAAACGTCATGGGCAAAGTTGTGTCAGTGAAAATCTCTAATGCTTGTAAGCAAACGGAAACTCCACAGGCTGACAGCAACACACCTCAGACACCGCAAAGGCGGCCGTGAAAGAACTCGACGAACGGTCATGTTCTATGAGTGATTTTCTTGACTAAACATTTCCATTAGAAACAATTTGCAACCGAACGCCTGCTCTCTGCTCACAGAAAGCAGGAGTGACAGGTGAAGACAGCCATTAGGAAAACTCTCCTCAGCCCTTAGTCCTAAATAATGCCTTTCCTTGTCTTGTCTTGCCTCAGTGTTCTAAAGCAGATGAAACTGAGTGATGATTTAGTCTAGCTAATGTGCTCCCATTAACCCTAGGGACCAGTTAGCGGTAGCAGTTAGCGTTAGCCGCTGTGGAATCCGAGTGTTAATTGAGCACCTTTAGAGTGGGCTAGTCATAACCTTCATAATCGTGATTACACTTGCACATGTTTTTGTGTCAGGGAGAGTCAGACTTCCACAAAAGCCTCATTAAAGTAACTCTGAGGTCGTTAAGGTAACTGAGTCAACTCCATGGTGGGACACAGGCAATACGTTACCCAGTTACTGGATGTCCATAGGGGGAAACTCGAATCTCTTTTGGGAGAGAGGACTGAAACACTTCTGGAACTACCTATAAAGAAATGGAAGGGAGTGAGAATTGCTTTCCTCTGAATTCTTAGTATATCCTGGGGAATTCTTTAAGTATGTGGACATAATGATACATTCTGATGTGATTGCTGAAGTCTTTTTTTAATATTCCAACTACACTCTAGCTGTGACAGTTATGAGGCAACAGTGGTGTGCAGAGATATGGCACCTGAAGAGAATGTCTAATCCTTTACTATGAGGAGTCACTTCATTCACTGAGAATTTTTTTGAAGGTTAAAAAACAGCTGCTGGTTCATTTAGTATAAAATCCAGCTACATCCAAAGGGACTTTCAAGTGAAACGGAGAGAGAGAGAGAGAGAGAGAGAGAGAGAGAGAGAGAGAGAGAGAGAGAGAGAAGATGGATGTAGGCGTGAGCTAACGTGGGGGTGGGGGTTGGTCTGGTCCATTTGTGGCTTAGTGACCATCAGGCTGGTCACATGACACCAGCCTCCATTAGTCTTCTTCTCTGTTCACCACCTTTAGAGGCTGAGGGTGGTGCAGAGTCTCTAATGATTTCCTTATTGACGGAGTTGAGAATGTTCAGCAGGTGTCATTAACTAAAAATGACACCTGCTGAAGGCCGTTATTGCTCTCAAAATTTATATATGAATTCAAATAAGATTTCATGTGAGTAATTGCAGTGAACTATAGTAAAAGATGTAGAGATATTGTAGTGAAATGCAGAAGGTTTACAGAGAAGCAGGACAGAGCATTCTCCACAGTCAGTCCATAAGATTCTCCAGACATTAATCTTAACAGGGAAATGGTAGCCAACAATGTCTATTTGTCAACTGCCACAGTGGCAAATTACCTGCAGTATTATCTGCACCGTCAATCAAATAAAACAATTTCACTTCCTAGAGAAGAACTTGAGAAACAGGTGCCAGCTGTCATCCAAGGGAATCTATTTGAGACCTTGATCTCTCCTGCTGCCCGTGCACAGAACACTTTCATTATACCGCACAGGAAAGGACTCCATTATACTGAACTGGAGAGGACTCTTCCATTATACTGAACTGGAGAGGACTCATCCATTTTACTGCACAAGAGAAGACTCCTTCATTATACTGCACTGGGCTAACGACATCTCAGGCAGCCATTGGCGACAACATTAAGAGGAAATTTTAGCCACTCAAAAAAAATGGAGGGTATGCAGGGGAGGTACACGGTGAATGACTCGGCAGAGGGGAGAGAGGGGAAGGGGGTGAAAACCTGCGGGGAGCAGTAGGAGTCTGCAGGGGGAGTGGGCAGGTGCTGCACCCTCCGCTAGCTCCCTGACACACCTGAAGCTCAGAGGTGCGGGGTGGTGGGTTGGGGGTGGTGGTCTGTGAGGCAGATGCAGAAGGAAGCCAGCAGGAAAGTAGGGCAAAACCCCAGTTCTCCCAGCAAGGCTAGGGGCGTGTGTGTGTGTGTGTGTGTGTATGTGTGTGAGTGTGTATGGATGTTTGTGTACATGGTGGGGGTGGGTGTGCATGCTTGTGCATACATCTCCAAAGTGCTCAGAGAAAGTCAATGTCATTCTACAACATGTAGCAGTACCATTCTATCCAACATCCATCACCATCCAGCAGTACCACCACCACCATCCAGCAGTACCACCACCACCATCCAGCAGTACCACCAACACCATCACCATCCAGCAGTACCACCACCACCATCCAGCAGTACCACCATCACCATCCAGTAGTACCACCAACACCATCACCATCCAGCAGTACCACCACCACCATCCAGCAGTACCACCATCACCATCCAGCAGTACCACCATTGTATGAAAGCATGAAGATCATATAATCTCGTTAGTCACAAGCTGTGGTAGATATGATCACGGTAAAATATTTTGCTTAACCTGCATTTAACTTTCTAAAGATTTAGCTGGTATGAATCAACTAATGGATACTTTGAGGGTATATCTGTGTATAAACATTTTTAAATAACACAGAAACAACATGCCTTTGAATGAGTGGAACTTCACTGCTGAAAAAGATGAAATTGTGAACATCTGTGAAACACAGCACTGAAGACAGCATCCAGTAAAGTGCCCTGTTTAAAGCTGAGCATGTGCACACAAACCGCAAAGTCAAAAAGACCCTGCTAGTCCTACTTTTTGTTTGTTAAAAGTTTGTGCAAAGCAGACAGACATCCCTCAACACAACCCCACAACATCGTTAATTAGCATTTTACATGGTTTGAACAATTTACACGGACTGCAGTCATTACAGTACAGCCAAATGTATTCTGCAGCTCATTATGTCAAATAATTGCTTTGAATCAATGTAGTTAACTGTATATTTAAATTTTTACAAACAATTTGAAATAATTGGATGCTTACAATGCTTAGCCGACTAGGCATAGCCCTTGACTCCAATCTTCAGCATTTTTCCAGAGGCATTGGATCGTTATTAAGAGTGAGGACTTTTCAACTTAATGTATAATGTTGTACATTTTTCCTCCCTGAATTTTACAGAATGTTACTTAAAGCATGTTGTGAGAATGAGATGTTCTTTACGCACATAAACGCTAGAAATATTCAACTCAGAAAATACATTATTTTATTTTTTTAAAGAAACATGCAATAATACAACCAGAGGAACTACTTTCATTATTCTAATTAAAATAGCATTTTAAACAGCTTTGAGAAAGGCTTGTCACCACATGACTTTTATTGTGAAGTCAACTGGCATGTGAAACGTGTACCTAAACAATGCGCCACAGACAAAAGATACTTTGCCTAAAGAAGTAAACTACAATGAGTGGTGAATGAACCTTCCCTTTATCAGCGGTAGGCTGTTGTTTAAATGGTTAAAAGTGTACCATAGATGTATATTTGAGGGTATGTCTATGTATAAACTTTTTCTGTGGATCTCTGGCAAAGAGGTAAGTGTTGTTGGAGAAATTATTCCCAAACTTATTCCCAAAGGCCTATTTTCTCCCCTGATTTTTCCAACAGCAGCTTTCTAGCATTGTGAACGAAAGTTGCGTTGTGTTTCCCCTCAGAATAAACATGCCCATCCCTTTCATTTGTGGTTTAGAGCAAGCCCCACTCACTACTAGTTCTCCTTGTAGCACATTTCTCCTACCCTGGTGCCCAAAACAGGACTATGTGTTCTGGGTCCCAAATATGATGCACACTTACACAAGTTTTCAAATGCTTCAGACTAGGGTTTGGTAGAACCAAGTTTTGCTGCAATAATACCTTGAAGGCAGTTGGAGTAGGTTCTTATCAGCTTTGCACACTGTTTGGGAGTGGTGTTCATCCACTCCTCCTGGCAGATTTGCCCCAGGATGCTCGGGTTGGATTTCACTTGTGGACCACAGTTTTCAAGTAGAGCCACAAATTCTCCACTTTTTTTGTTACTGGGTTATTGTAGAACATTCATCTTTTCGATTTCCAAACACAAAATATTGTTTTGGCCTTGCTCTTTGGATCATTGTCCTGCTGAAAGGTGAATTTTCTCCCAAGCTTTAGTTTTCTGAAGCAGATTGTCTTGGAGAATCTTCCTACTGTGTTCCATCAATCTGCCCTACAATTTGAACAAGATCCCCAGTCTCTACTGTGGAACAGTATCCCCACAACACGATGCATCAATCCTCACATTTACTGTTGGGGTTTGTTGAGAAATGGGCTGTGGTAGGTATGTGCCCCACATAGAATCTTGAATTTTATGCACAAACATCCATTTTGGTCTTGTAGGGTTTGTCTAGGTAGTACTGGGTGGTGTAATTCCTTTCTTCATATCTGTTTCAACAGGTCTTTTGAACACTTATATAAACACAATTTTCAGTAACTTTTGTGACAGATTTTTTTCTTTTACATAAAACAAATATGACCACAAATTAATTTATTCAAGTGTCATTTATAATCCAGAAGAACCTGATGATTTCCCTCCTGTTGTCACTGATCTTTACCTGCTCTTCATTGACCAGTACACAAATCTCCAAGTAAGTTAAAAAAGAGGGAGAAAATGGCCTTCGGGCTCAAGCAGAAGCTGAACTCCAGTTCTTCCAGCTTATACAGTTTGGTTTTCCATTCACAAAATATAACTGATTATATAACTGGCATCTGCACTCACAAACTATAATTGTGCAAATTTTTTTTCTTGGGGAAAATGACACTGGCCCTTTGGTAAATGACTCTTTTGGTGCTGTGTCTGTCTTTCACGTCAAACAAAATAACCTTGAATCATACAAAGCAAGGACCCTGTCAAACCACAGCTGTATATAGCAGGGAGACTTTTAGAGTTACAGCTGTGTGGTTTGGACCTGGACTAAAATTCTACAGAGATGTTTGTGTGTGTGCCCATGTTCACGTGGGTTTGAATCGGGGTGGTGCAGGCCACGAAGATAAAAAAGAAATGACTCCAAAGAGGAGAAAAGATGTTTTCATCTGCTATAAAGCACTTTTCATTTCCTATAAAACACTTCACTTGAGGCTTTTCCAAAAAATCCTCTGAAAATACAACAGACCAAGTCTAATGCCTTCCAAAACAGTGATCAACTTTAAACCACAAACAGAACAGCTTCCACCCATGACTACAGAAGATAATCGTTTTTTTGAGGCCTCTCTCAAAAGATCCCAGTGGTGCAGTTTGGGCCTTGTGAGCTGCCGTAGAGCTTCACATCTGCAGAGAGAACAGGCGACCAGGCGCCACCTGAAGCGACACGTGAGGGTATCGTCAGACAGATGTGTCGTGTGGCACAGCCTCGTGATGACTGGGAGCTTTTATACTGCAGCTGGGTGCATCGGAGGAAGAGGAAAGCCAAGCTGAGATTACATTTGCAGATGAGGAGGGAGAGAGAGAGAGGTGGAACTGGGCCTGATGTACCTCGGAGGGGTCTGATGAAGGTGCAGCAAGCGAAGGGAAAGGAAGGAGATAAGGACAGAAGGAAGCTAGTAAATTTATCGTGTTTGGGCAGGGAGACAGGGAAAAGCACATAGTGTCAGGTCTTGCGATCACGGTCTGGGTCTGGGCATGACAACATCACAGCAATCAATACACACACAACACAGAACACATGCGCTCACACACACACACACACACACACACACACACACACACATACACACACACACACACACACTGTCTTTTTGTCTCTCTCTAAAGAGGACACCTATCATTAGGGCTAATTACTGATAAAGGGGTGAGGGGTTATAAGGAGACACTTCTGATTACTATGTTACTATTTTTTGTTTATTGGTTACATCAAGTAATCAGAAGTACAGTACTGTGCAAAAGTCTTAGGCAACCATTAGATTTGTTGTTTTAGTAATGGTATAATGGTATAATAAAGAGAGAAAT
>JAOXYF010000003.1:3191197-3244842 GCA_028565775.1 Sternarchorhynchus goeldii | reverse complement strand
GGGAGATCCTTTAGTGTGCACGCCTTGGGAACTGGGTCAATGGCTCTTGGTGTAAAAAGTTGTCCTCCGAAACATTTCGCGCCTTGATAACAAACGTGGCCCTGGGTTTGTGAGAGCAGTGCTTATATTGCCCTTATCGTGACACAGACTCAATTAAATTTCATAAGAAACAAAATGACTTCAGCGATGTCCATGTGCTTTTTACATTGGCTTCACTGCTTTGTCTGATTGATGCAGGAATGAATCAGATACTCACTACAGAGACTGGGGTGCATTGGCTGCTCTCTCAGGTAGTGAAAAGATGAACACTCACGCGCTGTTAGCAGCAGGCGTGGCATACAGGAAGAGGATCTGGCTCAGGGCGATCGCACACAGCCCTCTGCACTGTAATTAATGAACCTCTGATCAGATAAGATTTGGCTGAGCCAAGCGGGCACCAGTCCTGCTTGCCTCGTACTTTTCCAGTTCAGTCCAGTTTCCAGTTCCAATTCACTTCAGTCTGAAAAGGTAAAAAGTGTATTAGAAAAAGCTACTTTCTGGGATTCTGTGCTTCATCATAAAAATGGTAGTGCCTGCGGCGAGATGTACCACTAGCGGCCCACGGAGCAAAGTGAGGCTCCATCTTCTGGTCATGGACTAAATAATATCAGAACATGAAGACACATGGCACAGGCTTTGCTTTCCACAGAACCGTGTGGAAGCTCCACGGTTAAAACAAACATGAACCAAGACCTTAGGAATCCACATCATAATCTTCCTGTCTCCAACAAACCCGCTCAGACGCAAGGTAAAATTTAACAGACCATGCAAAAGACAGGAAGCATTCTCATTCACTACATTCGTATCCTCATTTAAACAAATATTTAGCCATTTTTGGTTCAAAGCTGCAGAGTTTTTGCATGGTAAAGTGCCAGATGCAGCAGTGCCAGACACAGTACAGTCCAAAGATGAACTAAGCGAAGCTCCTTTAGGAGCAAACCATCATTAAACCCTGGCCAAAATTACACTCTGGAGATGGATTTCTCCCTCTTCATTTGTGCCACATCAGCGAATCCTTTAACACTCCTAATGCCACATTTTCTTGGCCACACCAGACATGCACATAGAATCTCCTCTCAAATCTCCTTCCACATCATCTCTGTCATGTCAACGTAATGACCAAGACTCATTCTGACACTGAAGCTCATTCTGATACTGAAAAGCAAGCCAAATGAAATCTCCAGCACAAATCCCTTCATGCAACAGCCCCTTATGCTACTCCTTTCCAAAAGGAAAAAGCAAACAGGAACTGTGAGTGAGAGCTTTAAACAAGACTGATCCTCATTCCCCATCGGTATTGATATGCAAACACCACAGAATAATAACACAAACTCTTAGCGATCCATCTTGGTTCAGGCTGAGTCAGAGTTGGCTCACGCCAGTGTGGTGACGTAGCACGTGTGGTGCACGGTTAACCCCGGGGGTGGTGCTGGAGTATCCACCGCCGGTCCTCCAACATCCTCTGCGGTGGCTCTCAGCTCGCAGTCACCCGCTACACCCTTGTCTCTGCTGATCCACTCCCCTGGGGCCGGGGGTATGAACCCGGGGGGCTGATCCAGCAGTTGCGTCAGTCACCCCGAGGCCTCGCACCCCCACCTCGCTTCTAAATGCAGCCGGTCGACACCAGCGTTCCAGCGAGGACAGCTTTGGCAGCGGCGAGCGAATCTGACTAGATGGAAGCATGAAACGCTAATTTATTGGGCCATTTTGTAGTTACTCTACCGCGTATCGATATGAAGAGATCCCTGATGACAAATTCCACATCCATTACCTGTCTCTTCCCAGCATTCGAGAAACCACACGTTTTGTTTGGTGCCTTTCATCTCCAGTAGTGTACCGCAGTCAGCTGATAATGGGACTTTGAAAGACTCCTCTGGCAGGCTGGGAGTACATAAAAAGCAGGTTGTCGGCGCCAAATGTTTAGAAGGAAGTCGCTCCGAAATCCATCTGTTGCATTACCCAGATCTCTAGCTGCCCAGTCTCAGTGGTGGTCAGGTTTGGAATTGCTCTGTTGGGTTCTGCGTGGGCTTTAGAGCCTATTAGCTGCCACTGTAAATGTGTATAATGGGTATATTTGTATTTCACATGTCACATAACACACAAGCCAAATTAGAAATTCATTTGGCTGCTTGGTCTACTGCTAATATATAAATTGTGATTCAGAGTGTGTGTGTGCTGCTGAGTGGGGAGATTGTTGTTTTGTTTTGTTTTGTGTGTGTATGTTTAAGGAGGGTTGTAATTAAAGCAGGAATGTGTCATGCACATAGACACACACAAACACACCTGTGCATGCACTCCGCTACTCCGCTGCCTATGCTCATATGCACACACACACACGCACACGCACACGCACACACACACAAACACACACACCACGTGCATCATACATCCTCATTACAGAGAGTAACAGCACCTGGTGCTAAACTGATTTCAAATTTGACATAGAAACTGTAATGACCACATAACAGCAATTTATATTGTTTAGTGTCATCAACAGCACACCATTTAAACAAAATTCAAAAGTTAATATGCTTGGAGGGCAGTTCTCCAGCACACAGTCGCACCACTGAGCAGACACACAATCACAGCTTTGAGCAGAGACAATGTTCTGCTGTTCTTATAGTGGTAGGTCTGTGCAGATGTGAAAGGTGAACATCTGTCAGAATCAGGTCCTTGCTATGACGGTGATGTTCAGGTGCAGAGGACCAGTGACGCTGCTCTGAACTGCTCATTCTCCTTCTCACATACACTCGTGTGTGTGTGTGTGTGTGTGTGTGTCAGAGAAAGAGAAAGAGGGAGATGGGAAAGAAAAAAAGGGCCTCTATCTGTCTCTCTTTATCTCATTCACAGGAAATGTCTCTCTCTTTGTTTACCTCTATCACTGTTCAGTGTAATCTTAACCCTATGTTGGATAAAGCAGAATCACGTCCAACATAAACATGCTATGATGTTTTACCTGCCGATCTGTCCGACAAATTCCCAAGCCGGACTTGGTATGAACTATAGGGCATCTGAATGAGGAATAATGGTCGTTGGAATTTGGCACACGGCCCAGTACGGACGCGGAGAGGCGCGGGCAGGTGCAAGCTGGCACAGTCCCCGTCTCCTGTCTCCGCCTGTGTTGATGTAAACAGGGTGCGTATGTGGAGCCCGGGTGCCCGGCGCCCTGGCAGGACGACGTGGGCAATTCCTACAGCACTGGCAGGAGCAGGCAGCCACTCCACGCATGATTCATGTGAGCTAATTGAAAACCGGGATGCAGCACAGCACTGCGGAGGGAAGGGGGGCTATGGAAACGGGGGGGGGGGGTGATGGTGGTGGTGGTGGTGCAGGCAGGGTGGAGGGAAAAGCAGGGAGGCTGGTGCAGCAACAGTTGTCTTTTGACAAGCAGAAACATGCAGGGGGAGGGAAGAGAGGCAGAAACGGAACAAGAAATGGAGACAGGAGTGATGGGCGTGCGAGAGTGCCAGCAATAGCCCTGAGTTATAGTTACTGAAGAGGAACAGAGATGGAAACAACAACACAGCACGATACACAAAACAAACGCGTGACCGAGGGACGCGGGAGAACGCAGGAGATGCCGGGGAACCCAGCCAGAGATCTACTCACTGGAGTCGTCCGAGTCGTAGCCCTCCACGTCGAGGTCGTCTTCCTTCTTGCTGGGCGGCGGGAGGGCGGAGGCGGAGCTGGCGCCGAAGGCTCGGTCCGGATCATCGTCGCGGCGACGCGGGTCGGGAGCGGCGGGACCCTCCGGAGAGCGTCCGGAGCGCAGGGAGCCGGAGCGGCTGAGAGCCGGGGCCGCTGTGGGGGGGACACCCCGCGGGTAGCGGGGGAAGTAATCAGAGATCTGCTTGATGGGCTGGATGGGGCCCGGACACACGTCAATGGCCATGTGCTCCTGGATGCTGATGGTGGGCTTCTCGCCTCGGCGCTGTGTCATGCATGCAGCCCTGCGGGCGACGCCGCCCACCGCCCCGCCGACACGGGCGAGGAGGGGGGTGGTGGCGGGCGACCCGACCGGAGGACAACAGGAGGAGATTCGGGAGCCGACTAAAGTTTCGGATAAAAAAAAAAATTTTGGCTTCCACCTCTGAAGTACACGCTTCTGTCCCTGAAGAAGAAGAAGAAGAAGAAGAAGAAAAAAAACCAAGACGGATAGTGCGTGTGTGTGTGTGTGTGTGAGGAAAGTGAATGATGGTGGTAGCGGTCTACATGGATAGAGCTGTTGGAGTGGTCCTGTACGCTGTAACCATGCTGTCTGCCTCTAAGCTCTGCTCAAAGCACTACAACAAACTGAGCCTGCCTTCCTGCCTGTGTCCGCAAGCCACAAGGGATGAGTGGAGAGAGAGAGAGAGAGAGAGAGAGAGAGGGAGGGAGGGACAGAGAGAGAGAGAGAGGAAGAAAGGAAGAGAGAGGAAGGGAGAAAGGCAGAAAGGCAGGGAGACAGACAGAGGTACATGGAGAGAGAGAGAGTAAGAGAGAAAGACAGAGAGAGTGGTAAAGGTGAGGGAGGGAGCTGGAGAATGAGGGAAAGACAGAGAGAGGGGAGGGGACAGGATTAGAGAGAGAAGGACGGATTGGTTGGTGTCACTGCTTAGCAACGGGGCGGTAAACAGGAACCGCCAGTGAGGCTACTTAATTATGCTATTAGTCCCTTCCATCTGTCAGAGGGTGGGGGGGAGAGACAAGGAGAGAGAGAGAGAGAGAGAGAGAGAGAGAGAGAGAGAGAGAGTAAGCACCTGAGCTGTCTCTCCATTCCTCCAGACTAACGTCAGCTTCGTCCCTCTTCACAGACGTGACGAGCGAGCGGTTAAACACTACCACAGGCAAATGCAACAAGTGCTGAGCTCCTACAGACACTGGCTAACTGCTGCCACAAGCTTCTCACTATTATTTTGTATTATATAGGCAGCCAAAGGTCAGACTTCTTATTAGACAGCCAAGACAATTCAGTAAAAATAACTATAACAAAAATGAAATAAAAGCCTTCACAGATTTTATTTTCAATGCCTGCTATTTTCTAAAATAAGGAATATTTTTTAAGCATCGAAAGCACAGCAATAAATCATAATAATAATACTTCATAAATGAGCGCTAGGGAAGCACCAAGGCACTTAGCAAGCAAAGTAAAACATGATTTTATCAGTTTTCCCTTCCAGTGTTCAGTCTTTTGAAAAGCAGAGGCGGGATTATGCAAATGTAATCGTGCAGTTTTTTTTTTTTTTTTTGCATTAGCGCTTTGATGAATCGCAGTCTAAGTCCATTTGTTTCCTCCTCTGCAAAAACCAGATTTATTACCCTGACATGTTCTCCCCCGGGGACCCCTGCCAACACAGCTCAGGAGCGCCGTGTCTGTCAGACCAGCGATGTCACCAGAGAGCAGCTTCAGAATCAGACAAGAGGAATGAAACAAACAGGTGCAGGTAAAGCATCACAAGAGCAGATGATTCCAGAATAATGACACTATAACATAAAAGGACAAAAACTCGAACTCGACTGAGGAACGATCTGTCCAGTCACAAACTGACAGCGCTATTAGGGAAGGAAAAAGTGTAAATAAATACATTAATCAAAGGATGCTCTGAACGACAAGGAGGTAATTCAAGGCAGTTCATTTCCTGAAGTCATTAAGGAGTCACCGCCAAAATGTCTGCTGAAAAAAGAACATGAGAGGGAATCTCATTGACAATTCACACCAAGGAGGACAACAGTGATTTGTGCTAAAGGGAAGATTAATGCTTACTTAAGGGAGGGAAAATATTACACAACTTTTCCATTTTCCTTTTTTGGCTTCAGTGCAGGTGGAAAAAAAAGGAAACACACCCACCCACACACACACACACACACACACACACACACACACACACTCGACAGAGAACATTTACTGTGTTGATCAGGGCCCTGGTGTCAATGCAAATGTGATGCAGTGTTAAGAATTCAAGACCGAGAGGTTTTCATCTGCCTGAAATCGCCTGTCCACTGGAGGAACGGGTGAGGAAGTGCTACACACTAAACACGAGCACAGTGTGCACGAGGCTGCGTCGAATCACAATCAAACTGGGCTTAAGGAAGGAGAACATTAACAACAGCGAGGAAACTGCCTGCCATCATTCATCAGAAGCCAGACTTGGGTAAACACTATTTTACTTTATAATTTACAGGTTTTATAACCTGTTTAGCCTCTGGATATATAAAAGTAATATATACATACAAGAAACTGGTTAAACTTACACAGTTTGTACAGAATCAGACCTTAAGCTGACAGTAAAATGCACCTTTTATTTCACCAAACTATCCATAATTCCTGGGACTTTTGGTATTTTCTGACACTCCCTTCGCTTGGCCACTGTACTCTGTACTGTACTACACCATACTACACTGTACACTACACATTACACTGTACTATACTGTATTCACACACTACACTGTACTCACACACTACACTACTGTACACTGTACTCACACACTAAACTGTACTCACACCACTATACTCCACTGTACTCAAACACTACACTGTACTCACACCACTGTACTCCACTGTACTCACCCACTACACTGTACTGCAATCTATTGACACACTACACTGTACTCACACACTATACTGTATTCACACACTTAATCTTCGGCCCCTTTTTCTTTTGCTCTATGAGGCCACAAACACACACGCTCTCGTCGGCTCCGCCCACCCAGCCAGTCTCCTCCGGCTCTCCGCATGCTGTTCATAACAGCCCTCCGTAACGGCTCTCTCAGGGCACTGTGGGTAATCCAATAAGAGCTGGGGGGGATGACAAACGGGCCCGGACGCGCTGGTTCCCGCCGGCGCCTCGAAGACCCGTGCAAATGTCATGCTTCCGAGGTCTGGCGTGGAAACCTTCAGAATGTTCCGTGGATCGGAGAGAGGGCAAAGTTTAGGGGTCGTGACATTTCTGAGTGGAGCATGACCGGCAGGGTCTGGGGGGGTTGGGAGGAGGGGGGCGGGTGTTTTTCAGAAACAGACCGCTGGCAAACTTGAATGTTACAGGCGTAATGCTTCTGTGTGGTAGCCATTCAGAATGGAAGAAAGGGGAACCTGATACAGTAAGGTCCCGTTTAACGACCACACACAACCACTGATCATTCCTCTTTACTATTTCTTAAACGCGTGGTTGCATGAAGATGACCGGCAGGGCAGAGTACCGAGCCCTGCTGCTTTACTGCAGTCCTCTGTAACGCTGAAGGGAATCTTCCCCCACGCCCCCCCGTGTCTCGACCCAGCCGAGGGCGAGACGGTCCCGAAGGCGTCTCTTACGCGAGCGCACAGCGTACGGAGCTGTACGGAGACCCAGCGGGAGGTTCGCCGCTCGGCTCCGATGACAAGGTTTTCACCTTAATTCGTGACCGAGAGGCCCACGTAAATAAACACACGTAAATAAACACACGTTACGTGAGCTGACGCCGCTATATGTAGACACCTATAACACCTAGAAAGATTAGAAGGAGTGAAACTGCAGGGGTGGATGGAGATGACTACTATCAGCGACAAGTAGTGTGGAACGCGCTATCCATACACTACAGACAGAGAGTCTTATAGCCTTGACTGCACACTTTACTTTCCTGGACAAACAGTGGTATTTTGGTCATGGGCCACACTAGCTGCACTCAGTACACCCTTGATTTACACTAAAAGCACTGAATGGCTGAGAATTTAATCTACAAGTCTCTCATGTGCTAACCAAGTGCTTCTACCACGGCTCTAAAAGCACCACACGGATGACAGGTCACGTCAGGTCATGCTTTAACGGCCTTCTTCTCTTCTCTTCTCTTCTTTTTTTTTGCAGGAGCGAAGCTTCGCTATTGGCTCTGCCATGTGGATGTTCTTCCATCACTCTCAGGGGTCAGTTCAGGGCCACCAGCGGCGGCTGGCTGATTCTACATCAAGCCCTTTTGATCCAGGCTGGACTTGAGAGTTCACAGGGAGGGTTTTTTTGTTTTGTTTGTTTGTTTTTTTTACCCATGAGCCTCGGGCTGGACACGCAATGGTTCACTCAACAGAAACAGGAAAGGCAATGGAAAATCATCTTGTTTGATGATGAAAACATTAAATAAATGTATTTCATACCTGTACCCCAATGGGTGTGTTATGATTTAAATTAAACGATAAAAATGATTTAAAAAAAATGACAGGAGTGGGGCAAGAAATTCATGACAGAATAACAACAATTACATTACATCAACAAACAAATTTTGTAGTTCCTAAAACTAGTCTTAATTATTACATAAATTACTGCATTAAAGGTAAATAATTCATGGCCTTGAACAAATAGAGACATGACACAGTCACATTAATTCAACTGTCTTGTGCTGATCTATTATAAAAACCAATGAGCATGCTGGGAGATTCTTACATAGTGAAAAGACCTCTGTATGTAAGCTATAAATCAATGCTATTGGCATTTCACTTTACTAAGCTATAGAGGAGATAATATAGAAGCTGGAGGAAAGAAGCCACACACACACACACACACACACCACACACACACGCGCATGTGTAAATTCTGCAGAAATGGCTATAATACACACATGTATCAATGAGATTCATGGAGAAATACACATCCCTATGTGAATACCATGCACCATATAGGGCACACATTTATGAATGTGTGTGTATGAATACATTCACATGTGTGAACAACAGTAACATGCAGAACTGCCCTCTAGTCCTGCACAGCAGAGCTCATTACAGCTCGCTGGTCACATGACACATGGACTGTCCACTGAGCTACAGTCCTGCACCAATAACTACACAAGCTGGCTCCTCCTTTCAGCAGCGCACTCCTCCTTTCAGCAGTGCACGCCCCTTTTTAGCAGTGCATGCCTCCTTTCAGCAGTGTACGCCCCCTTTCAGCAGTTCGCACCCTATTTTCACTGCTCCTAAAAAACACAGAGTACAAAAAAAATTAGACAATTCTGATGAACATAATCACAACTCTGTGTACTGATACTGCTATTACTCTGTGTACAACTGTGATTAAACAAAAACATACATTTTGTATTTCATGTTAATGCATGAAAGCCTGTGAGACCAAGAGGTCACAAGGCACCTACAACGAGTTTCTGGGATTCATTTGAAGGCTTGTTTGTGGCCCTTCTCTCATTAGAAGCACTTTGCTGCCGACCCAGCTGTGCAGTGGCTGAAAAACTGCTCGCCTTGATAGATTTCCTGGGGCACAAAAATCATGAACGAGCATGAGAGCAAAGTGCGGGGGCGAGCGAGGGGGGCGAGCGAGGGGGGCGAGCGAGGGGGGCGAGCAGGGGGGCGAGCGAGGGTCATTAGCGCAACCTGCCGGTCGATGAATAGCTCCTCATGACCAGCCCCAGCAGGACTCACTTTAAAGCGCGTCTGTGCACCCAGTGCTCGTTTTTTTACTCTGTTCGCCTGCATAACCAAATGTGCCTCTACGAAAAAGGGCAGATAACACCATTCATGTTGCTGGGTTGTGATTTGTGTTGCTCCTGCCATTTCATGCCTTCCTCAGCTACCAGTAATTCCACAATTGCATTCCTTCAAATAAAATATTTGCATAAATCAATAAAAATATAAACACTAGGACACAACTCAGTCAACACATTGATCAAGTATCCAAAAATAATGCACTAAAGCCATGCCAGCCGTCTGAAGGACTGTAATAAATGAGAGTACGCGTTGTTTACTTTATGAGACAGTTGCCCTGACAGATCAGGACCTCTGCTTGACGTCTCGCTTCCACGTGGGCTTCTTCATTACCGCTGTCCTGAACGAAGGTGAGGGATGAAGGGGAGGCTAAACGTGTCCAGTGCCCTCTGTAATTAGGCTGAAAGGGCAAAGGGGATGCGAGGAAATGTTTACTTCCGAGAGATTATGGCTCTTTGAAACCGTAAGTCTGCAGAAAGGTGGCAGAGATGAACTCGAGACTCTGCGATTTGTGCAGAAGCAGAACAAAGAACCGAGATCTGAGGTGGTGATAAAGAAAGCTGAAGTGACCTTGATGACACATGGGAGAATAAAATGTTGAAATGGAATCGAGAACCGAATGGACGTGTGACTCATATATCAGAAGCAATGCTGCAGAATAACACTCGAACACGTTCTCCAGCAACAACCTCTACAGTGCACTGCTATGGCTTGATTGACTTCTTTTACAGGACCCGGCAGTCCATGAGGTTGGTGGCCAGTAGAGCTCCCTTCACCAACTCTATTGGCCATGGCTCAGGAATTAGCTGATTCAACAAGGAGACAAAAAATTTATTTAATCTGTCAAACCCCAGGGGGCGCCATGTAGCATGACGGCTTCTGATCTGTGGTGATCTGTGGTGCTTTCTGATCTGTGGTGATCTATGGTGCTTTCTTATATGTGGTGATCTGTGGTGCTTTCTGATCTGTGGTGATCTATGGTGCTTTCTGATCTGTGGTGATCTATGGTGCTTTCTGATCTGGGTGATCTATGGTGCTTTCTTATATGTGGTGATCTATGGTGCTTTCTGATCTGTGGTGATTTATGGTGCATTCTGATCTATGGTGATCTATGGTGCTTTCTGATCTATGGTGATCTATGGTGCTTTCTGATCCAGCATTGCTTGCAGAAGGTGACTGATCTCTCAGTCCAGTTGTGCCAGGAGCCGCTGCTTTCTCCTTTAAACCTGCAGCTGATTTGTTCCATGTAAGCTCTTTACTTTAATTGAACGAAACACCACTTCGATACTGACAAAAGGGATGGGATTAAGATTAAGAGGGCCCATTTCATTGATGGTGCTGTTAAATCCGAGCTGGAAAACATGCTGGTCTTTAGATAAACATTGGAAACAAGACCAACCATGTGCCTGGGAAATGTGGAGACTACATTTCTCACATGATGCACTTAATGGTCAGAGCACTCTGAGTGTTTCTGAGTGCTTAAAAAACCTTTAAAATGCTTGTTGCTGGGTTTACACATGCACACACACACACACACACACATACACACACACACATACACACACACACTTAATTCAGCCCAAAAGTCAGAAAGTGTTTTTTCCTACTACAGGTTTTCAAGTTTATTCATGCCCCTGCAGTGGAGTTTGATGGCCAGAGTCCTTTCTAGCCGACAGGCAGATAGGCAGGTCTCTCCACGCAAGCAAACAGCCTCTAACACCCGAATGCGGTAGTTGCCATGGCAACGGGGGGTGGGGGTGGAGTGGTGGAGGGCGAGAGCTTAGCTGACCAGGACGACGGCCGACGTAGCCGCGTGGGCCCGGGTCACGGCACGAACACCTGTGTTCGCTCTCCTTATGTAAAGCTATTCGATCTTCCTGACTTGACGCCTCCATTTACGAGGTAATGCCACTAATGGCTACAAAACTGCACACCCCTTGTTTGATGAACGGGTGTTCTGGGTCATTCGGCAATCGAGCTGCGCTTGGGATAATGGAGAAGGGAAGAGCGATGAGTACTGACTGTGATGCGGTGTCTCAGGATATTTAAACAGGGCCTGTTTGTGTTGGACGTCTGGCTGTAGTGAAGCTAAGAAACGGGCCGAGTGGATGAGGTAAAATGACAACAACCTGCAGCTAGAGAAACCTGTGTTTCCAGACCACTGGGTTTGAAATCTCAGAAATTGAAAGACACATGTGGAAAGCTTGTATTAGAAAGTATGAATTCTTCTCAAAAAATTTTTTTCTAGAAATTCTCAAATTGTCAGAAACTTCCAGAAATGTTTGCATATTAAGTTTACTGAATCGTTTTCTGCCTTTATCTTCAGATAAAGCATAGCCTGTCAGGCAGTCAAACTACTACTGTGCCTAGTCCTACCTCAGCTGTCATGGGAAGCCGAAATTTCATAAGAAACGAACATCACAAACAAGACACAGCGAACAGTGTAGAGTATCCACAGGCCTGCCTCAGGCTTCTGACAGCACAACACAGAGATCAGCACGGATTCCCCAATGAACATGTCCTCCACTCCATCCACATGCTATATTAATCTACTGAATATGTCTAGCACACGAGTATCCAGAAGCACACTAGATATGATTAATTTATATCTATACATGAGAATGTCAGGGTCTCAATATTCTGGGGGGTTTTCAGTTGCACCAGAACACAACATGCAAACAGGAGTTCGTTAAAAAATTCTAGTCTAGTTTTTATTTTAATAATGACCATAACAGCAACAATAAAACCCTAAACAAAAACCCAACTGCTACAGACAAATTGAAATGTCTTGGACTGTGAATATGAGATGTGAATTATTCTTTAGGTGGTGGGCAAAAATGGCCCTGCTGGTTCACATTGGCATGATCCCTGGTTTGGGCCTGGCCTATAGGGGGCGCTCCGTCACTACCGCGGAAAGTGCTATTCAAACCAGCTCCGCCTACTTTGTCTAACTCATAAGGATAGATCAGCTATTCAAACCATCTCCGCCTACCTCATCTAACTCGCAAGGAGAGATCAAACCAAGCCAGACGATTTGGTGAGCATTCCGACAGTCAAGCTAGGACAAGCAAAGTTATTTCAAAACCAAGACTTACTTCCTTCCCAGTTCCACACCGATTAACTTAAAAGAGCACATGGATAATAACTTAGGTTCAAGTTTCAAAGGTTCTGTAAGAAAATGGAAAGCATCTGGCAAAAGTCTATATGGAGGCATGTATATGGAGACACTGTTACCTGTCTCTTTTTAAAAATATACCAACAGTAGGTAAGAGGCCATTAAAGTTGGGCTTAGAGTTATGTTTTATTCAAGTATTTATTTTAAAAAAGGCAAACTTCTTCAGTAACATTCTGTGCAATTACAGGATTCACACTAAGCACCATGCCATCTCTGTTGTGGGCAAACATGAGCTGGCACAGGGCACTGGCCAGGGCACTGGCAACCTGTGTGTTTCAGTGGATTAGCAGCTCTGCAGCTTCACAGTGAGAGAGACGCTGCCCCCTGGCTGCTGGGTAATTAAAGCAAGCGTGGACTCCCATGAGGTGTCGTTACGGGGTAGAAAAATCACACCACCTGACCCATGCAGGAGTCTGTCGGCAGGCCTCTGAACTTAGCTATGCGTTTGCCGTGTGTGCCAACAAATGTAAAAAAAAAAAAATGTTTGTGTGTTTGGGGGGTGGGGGAGTGCGTTCAGGAGAATGTCAGCAGTGTTGTAAAGAAAGAGTTTCTTCACTGGGTAAGCAATTCTCTGAATATGTCTGTCAAGCATGACAACACATTCAAGTGTGTGCCGGGCATCAAAAGAAAACACTGCAGGCTTTTTGTCTGCGAAGAGCAGCGTACGTTTCCCTCGCGGTGGCAACTACGCCGATTCACACCACCACGCGCAAAAAAAAGCAAACGTGTCGAACGCGCGCTCGTCTGTGCTGCGGGAGGGTCCGGAGAAACGCAAACACGCCTGAAGAAAGAGGGAGTGTGATTAAAAAAAACGAGATAGAAAGCTATCTGTGTCTCTCGCACGATCTCTATCTCTATGTAGAGAACACGCGTGAGAGAAAGAAGGAACATAACAAAAATACATAAAACACGTAACAGTCTGTCCGCCGCGCTCGGTTGCTAACGCGTGCGCCGGTCAGAGACGCCAGGCTGGGTCACGTGCACCCTGCAGTACCGCTGTAATCACGACACACATGGAGGCTATGGGGGCAGCACCTGGCCTGCGCTGCTGGACTCCAGCCCTGGAAACCTGCCGTGAGAAGGAAGGCGCTACAGGTCGACTCAGTTCTTGCCATCACGTGGGAGAAAGCTGTGCCATGTTTTCAAACTGCCCGGAGCAACACCGCCCGAGCCTTCTTACCGGAGAAGTGGTGCGTTTGTGGTCACCCTGCGTGTGACTCCTGTGCTGATGTGGAGGCGTGTGCCGGGAACGTCGAGAAGGCGTGGGCGTGGCAGGAAGCATCCAGGACAGCGCGCTGACGCGCTCGTTTTTTGATCACAACCTCGGATCACGTCCTGCCGAGCCCTGTAGGGATTTCTGCACTACACCAGAACGATCGTTTCATTCAACAGATGAGCCATTAGAAACATCCCACACTCACAGCACCATGAATCAACAAAAGCTGAATGCCAACTGGGCATTTACAAAAAGCAAAAAAAACCAAAACAAAAACAAAAACAAAACAAAACGGTTCCTCTCTTGATCTGAGACCACTTTGTAGTTCCCCTTTCAGTGGATAATGCTGAGAATTCTACAGGTTATTCCAATCTTGGCTTGGAAAATAGTCGCTTTTTCGCCAAGCTAATGTTCAAAGCGTGCTTAGCCTGCTGCCTGGTTGCTTAGCACAGAGTTTATGTCAGATCCCTGCGCTGCCTGGAGCCTTTGTGGATCTAACGAGGCGGCCGGGGGCAAAAGAGGTGCGGCCTTAATGAGAAGATGATCAATGGGCATCACTGCTGTATGGCTGAAATGGCGTTTGTTCGATTAGAAATGAATAGGACTCGTTGGCAGCTTTGACCTTGGAGATGAGTGATGGGGTGAAGCAGTCAGGCTTCCTGATTAATGCTTTAAAGGACACGAGAGACATATGTTTCAGAAGAGACAGAGAGGCAAAGGAAAAGAGGAAGAGTGAGACGGAGAGACGGACAGAGAGATTGATGGAGAGAAGCAATGAGAGATGTAAAGAGGGAGAAAGAGTAAGAGAGAGAGAAAGACAAAGAGAGAGATGGAGAGGTGTAGAGTGCGAGAGAGAGAGACATAGAGACAAAGAGAGATGGAGAGAGAGATATACGGAGAGACAGAGAGAGCAATAAAGAGACGTAGAGGTTGTAGAGATGGAGAGAGAGGGGGATGGAGAGAGAGGTGGAGATATGCTGCACACTTCTGGACGAGGAGACAGACGTCCATGTTGAGAACCGTTGACTTGTCCGATGATTTGTTTGTCTCAGTTTAGTGAAGGCATGACCGCCAATTTGCAAATTGCTTTTTGTCTGAACAACTGGACTGGGAGGTACATGAGCCTGTCACCATATTTCATTAAACACTGCTTTGCATTTCACTTTTCGACTGTCACACAATATGTCCTTTCTACTGATATGGATACTGGTGTATTTCATCTCTTCATGTTCATGCAGTATAGTGTACCATCCTGTACTGATCACCATTTGAAGCTACATTAGTAGAATCACATTCACACACACAACAATTTGAGAACTATCAGCACAGAGCCTGTGGTGTTCTATTGGTACAGTGATTCAGTGTTCATGGTGCAATATTATATAATGTTCAGCACCTGCTATAAAGCATTTGCCCGAGTACTGCTCTGAGAAAGAGAGGAAGAGAGACTGAGAGAGAGAGAGAGAGAGAGAGAAAGAGAGAGAGAGAGACTGACTCACTGAGTCCACACCAGCTTCAACCAAACAGTACACAAGAACAACATACAAACGTACAAACATATGGTTCTGTAAGCCAATCAGTGTCATTGTCCTTTGACCCATCAGTGAGGAATCTGGAGGACGATTGGGTATAGAAACAGATGGGCTACAGTGTTGAACTGTACACCTAACTGCTTCTAACACACGAATGCTACCATTAAACCGAATATCATGTATGCACACATATATCTGCTCACAATAACATTTTAATATGTACGAGTCAATTCCAGCTAGATGCAGAAGAACTAAATCGTTACCTGACTCATGCTTCTGTTTGAAGAATGTGTGGAAAGCCCAGTGAATATTTTTCAGTCCGTATTCAATAAATAAATAACGACATGAATAAATGGAGAAATTCACAGCAGGACAAGACGTCTGCAGCAGACTTCCAGGCCGTATGTCGTAGATGAAAGTCTACTCTCCCTAAAGGGACCGTTCAGCTTGGACGGCTTCAACTTTACACTCATTTCATGCGTCTGAATCTGTGAGCTGGTGTCTTGATTTCAACCTGAGGAGAATTTAACCGCATGCATTTACCCTACGTAGTTAAATGTGTCTCCCGTTTGCCTGATTTAAATCTGATTCCTGTTCCAGATTCCGGATTGCTATTTATCAGGAAAGATGCAAATAGAATCACACCCCACGACATCTTCCCGTGTTGCTACTTCGTCTTTTGTTGTGCTATACAGAAATCAGGACATCTGCTTTGAAAATCATACATATGTATGATCTTTTAAGTTGTTCTTAAGTAAGAGAAACATGCCAACTTTGCCAATTCACTTTTTATGTAGTTCCTGGCCAGTCACATCTTGTAACTTGGAAGGGAGGTACTTTGGTTGTTAAATCTGAATGAAACGTGTCTCACACTACCTCCTGAAGTGGTTGGAGCATTTGGATTTAATTACACTGTAAATACATTTTGGATATTTTTATATTTGATTTCTATATGGATTTTCCCTATTTGTATTTAATCAAAATACTTAAGACCAACTACTTAAGACCATTTACTTAAGACACTTAAGACCAACGTAAACGAGGTAAAACAAAGTGGATGAATGTGAACGAACGTTTCTCAGGTCCAGTTAGCGTTCTCTCACCTACATAGTGCTGGCTTAATCCTACTAGCTTTCCTGTGTTAGCATCGTTGTTGATGGGTGAAGTACTCCTTTGACTCCAGGTATCAGACTGTTGTTCCACTACCCCACCAGCCTCTTTAGCAGAACAGCAGAGGTGGAGCATGAAGAGGGGAGAGTCTCACTCCCCCATCCTAACTGTCAGCCTGTGAGACGGAAGCTGCCCTGGAGACAAAGGGGTGTGTGGGGTTCAGGAACCCCATCTGTAAGCGGCGGTGGAGCGGCACACCCGGCCGTGGGCAGCAGAGCGTGGATGCCTGATGCGGCTCGATATGTGCGCTTTGGGTGTGGCCTGGGTGCTGCAGCGTGAACAGCAAGTTCGCTTGTGTAGGAGATGAGACTTGGTGACGTAATGTGACGTGATGTGGCGCAGTGTGGCACATGACTAGCTTTCAACGATGCAATGCAATTTTCAGAATTTCGTGACTGTGACTTACTTATCTAAAATAAGCTAATTAACTGAAATAACGATCTCCCTGTCTACTACTTTACACTACCTCAAATAACACTGGTTGACTTAATTTTTTCTTTCTGGACATAAAACATAACAAGTGCCAGTAATTCTTTAAGAAAAGAGAACTAGCAGGAGTGTTTTATCCAGTGCGGGGCTTCTGATCACTCGCCCAGCCTACAGCAGAGTGATGAGTCACACGAAACAGGCACACGATGAAGCCCTAGGAATGAGCCTGCTCGAAGAGGTTAGAAGAGATAGAGAGAGAGAGACTGAGAGAGAGAGACTGAGAGAGAGGGAGTGAGGGAGGTAGAGAGAGAAACAGACAGAGATAGCAAACAAGCAAGAGAGAGAGAGAGAGACTCTCCTCACCGCACCTCATGGACCAGTCGCTGTGCGGGCCCATTACGGCACGCAGCAGTCTGCAAAGGTCATGCTGATCATTTGGATCACCTCGTTCTCACTTCTCCTTGCTCACTCGCTCCTTCTCCATTTCTGTCATTTCCTCTCCCTCTCTCTCTCTTGCCAATTCATTTTCATGTTGCAGCTCACAAAAATTCCTCACTCTTCCGAGTTTTCGTTATGAAACCATTAATCATGGCCAGGCATACACTCAATTTACTTTCAGCTTCTTTCACTCTCTCTGTCTGTCTGTGTATATATGTCTACCTTTGATTCGCCCATTCCTTGGTCCTGGGCAATCAAAGGAGAATAGAAATCTACATGGGCAAAGATAATTTCATTTGCTTACACTGACATGCAGACAAGGGTGGAGAGCTTCCCAACTGTCAAATGTCCTGAGCGTTTTCGGACAGAATTAAAGATACACAGGGAGATTTCTTTTGCCTTTTTTCCAGTTATAAGTAGGAAAAGCTCACAAGGGGACAGCATGAGTGGCAAAAGAATGAAAGTCATACAAAGGATAAAGTTCATTTGGACTGATCACAGCACAGTGTTGGACTGATGGAGAAGAGTGCACAAAAAATACCCTGTCAACTGAGGGTATTCATTAGGGAAGTAATTGCAGTAGATTATCTTGATCAAAGAGTATTCCAAAAAGATCTGAATTATTTCTGTTGCTCTCTCACTGTACATATTCCAAAAAGATCTGAATTATTTCTGTTGCTCTCTCACTGTACATATTCCATAAAGATCTGAATTATTTCTGTTGCTCTCTGACAGTACATATATTATTTACATTTTTTAAAATTGACAACGCCCAAAGATCTTGAAAAATCTAAATTCAACATGTCTTGTATTTTGTAGTTGCTGTGGTGAAGCTCTCTTTCTTGGCTTGAGTCCTAACTTTTGTTTGCACTGACTCTTCTGGCAGTGGATTAAGGGTATTTTTGCTAGGGTGCTTTTTTGAGTAGACAGCTAAAGAACTTTTGTAATCACTCTGGGTGTCTGCTACATGTCAGAAATGTAAATGTCTAATGAAATGAAATCCAAATCAGCCACTGAGGTGAATTCCTGGAGACCTTGAAGTGACAGAATATGGAAGTTGTAAGAGGAGGGTTCACAGAGGGCAAACAGACAGGGAGGGAAGGAGAAAATACTTGAAACTGAGGATGGTACGATGGGAGGGAAACGGGGCACCCAGCGTTGCCCCCGGGGTGCTGCGGCACTCCCCAAAAGAGATAATTGAGTGGAACTAAACAATAAATTAACCTGAGCAGCAAGTGGAAGGACACCGTGTGGATCAATCGTAATTACAGAGCTCGCGGGACATAGTGTGTGGTCCGGTCAGGAACGAAATTTGTGTTCATTGCAGCTAAAAAAAAAGAAAGAATGGCAGTGCTGTTGATCTGTGGCAGGAATCATGAGAGCGAAAGGCAGGCAAAGCTCACAGAATAGAGACTGATTATAGAGTGAGACGGTACTTAGCGTCTAAACCTTTAACATTTGCATGCTGATGAGGCAGGAGCAAATCGTTAGGAATCAGTGTGATGGACTTAGATGCACAGACGATTCAGGACTTGCAGTTAGGAACCAGCTGTAAATTCACGTTTACTTTTAAAGTTCATCTGAAGTTGAATGATATCAACTAGTTCAGCAATGATGTGCTCCAGGTTTCATGACTGAATTAAATTATCTGCTCTTTTAAGAAACATCACGGCTAAAATGTTCAAGTCATCCATCACATGGATGGAGGTAGAAATAGCAGGGCACCATACAGAGTCACACTATATATTTATAAAGCAATACATTTAATTGCCATTACACACTGCTACTCCATCTGTTACTCTCTGAAAGAAAGTGGCAACATTTAAAAGTGTTGATGCAGGAGAGGCACAGACTGAAGCAGTAATGAATGGAATGTACCCTCATATTGGGCATTTTATAGGAGATTTGAGAATAATGTGTGTAAAATTGCACCACCATGCCAGTAAAACAAAAAAGAAAAAGAAAATGGCACTATCAAACCAGGATTCCTGCAGAACACATCTGTGTTGAGCGGTTCTCCAACCGTTACCGTGGCAACACGCGGAACGCCCCGGCTCCCCAGTCGGCAGGAGACAGACAGACAGTGAATGAAGAGAATACGTTTATCAGAGACTCCATCAAATGTGCTTTATCTAATCGACCAACACAGCTGCACTTCAAAGGCACGAGCACACCGAACACATCCGAAGAGGAGGCAGCCTCCCAAAATGACTGCTGGCCAAAAACAAATAAATAAATAAAATACGCCACAGCTCACACGGCCTCGGGCGCCGTGCGTGAGAGTAGCCGACGGAGAACGTGGTATCGAGCAGAAGATATGCAGCGCTGTTGGACCAGATAATGAAATGACTTGCAAAAGTTAAATTGTTAGGTAAATTAAATGGTCGACACATGAGCTGTACGTCAAATATTCACTAGACCTGGAGGAGAGGGTTTGAAGCAACAAGTCAACCATAAAGTAAGATTTGAATTAACATCATGCGTATTCAAAGTTCTGCAATCTTCAGAGTACAACTTAAACATTCAAATTGTAAAACTAACAGTTACGAAGTTATGGTGAAAATAAAATAACAAACTGCTACCCGGGTAGTCTTTCCTATTTTCTTTTCGTGCACGTTAACGTTTAGTCAGATATCAGGTTCGTCCGTATGAGTTTGCGTAATGTATGTGTGTGTCTCCAGCTGGAAGGACTATAGATCTGTCCCTCTCTCTCGCTCTACGCTGCTGCTGTCTGAAGAGACAACGTAAGTGCAACGTAAAGTGCAACTCGCCGTCTCTCTCTCTCTCGCTCTCTGGCAGAACTTGGTAGAACAAAAACAACAGCCTACGTTATCTATCGTAAACGCTCAAAACGAAGTTCCAGATGCTGTAACTTTTCTGCCGAAAGCTCTTCTGTAAGTTTAGTTCGTGTGTTTTACTGTAAAAACCCTTTTTGTGCTTATTTTAATAGCATATTCACAAGGAAAAATGCTCCGTGTCTCACAGGAGGGATATAAAAAAGGAGGAGGGAATAAAATGTCTGGCTCACTCAATTATTAAGAACACCCCTATAATCACTGAATATAACCCTTTGTATGTGTTAAATTTAGACGGGTTACACTAGCATTAGTGAATGTGTTACATTTAGGGGGGTTACACAAGCACTGGTGAATGACTGCGACATTTAGGAGGGTTACACTAGCACTCTGTGTTAAACTTTGGGGGGTTACACTAGCATTAGTGAATGTTAAATTTAGGGGGGTTACACAAGCACTGGCGAATGACTGTTACATTTAGGGGTGGTTAGACTAGCATTGGTGAATGACTGTGCTGAATCTAAATGAGAACGACATGTTAAAGTGTTTTACTCTGTTGACCACCAAAACTAAGTATGGTTTTGGATCAAATCAAGAAAAGATGGATGTTTAAATGTGTGTAAATGTGAGTTATTACAGAAGAGAAAAAGGAGTACAACACTTGAGAGCTCCAGGTAAAGAGTGCTTCCACATTTTAGATTTCAGATTTCCTGAGTGAAACTTAGTTTTCTAAGTATACCCAGCACAACCTGTTATTTATTTCACAATATACAAATCTATTTAAAGAAATATGAACATTCAGTGGTACAACTGTAAATGTAAAAATTAGACTGACGCTATCACAACATGACAAAAATGTGCATGTGAGTGTGGAAAAACCTCTATTTGCAAAATCGAGTAAACCATGTTAGATAAGACTGAACTGTCACAGGATGAAATGGCTTAAATCGCTGATTTTGCACAGTATGGCGGTTCTGCTAATCTACTGTCTTATGTAAAAGCCTCTTCTCTCACTGAATGTGGCACTTACCCTGAGCCTGTTTTGCATGCTATCCGATGACTCAGAGGTGCGTGTGTTTCCATTCACCAGGGTGCTTCCACACACTTCTCTTGCTACGCAGCTGGAAACATCACCCAAAACCAGAGGTGAGGCTAAAATGGAGCTGAAGTGTGCGTGTCGTTCCCGTCGTGTAAATGCTAGCTGTTTGTGAGATGTGCATGTTAGCTACAGAGTAGCAAAAACATCCCAAACCTCCAGGACGCGTGACTTCACCTTAAAGGAGAGGGACATGTAGTAGCTGACAGCCTCCTGCGTCACTTGGTTTGCATGCGGTTGAAGCACAAAACCAATATGTTGGCACTATCACACTGAACATGATGTTTCTCTCTGGGGTAAAAATAAAAATTCATACAGTCCCCATCACCACGGGGACAACCTTAGTGTTAGCCTTCCTCTTTCAGTCTCTCATATTTCTCTTTTCATACTCCTTCCTATGGATGTTTCCTTCTCCACTGCTGTTGTCTATACCTTACCTACTGTCAGTTTGCCTGGTTGGGTTGCCTTGACTCGCTTATCTGTGTGAATTGGAAAATGAATGAAGTGAATTGATGTTTTCTACTTCTCTCTATGGTTTCTCCTGTTTGACAGACCTGATGGTGCAGGTCTAGACCAATGTGCTGGGGATACAGTCATACTGATAAATGTGATTCTGGGGTAAGAGCATCTGCAAATACTGTAGAACCATCATGAGTGTAACAACCATGGAGGGATGCGGGAGTGATAAAGGTGACTTCTGTGGCTGCCAAAGTTTAAGCTCTCTTCAGATCACGTAATAGAAAATGTTAATGACCTGGTTGTGTCTCTGCGGCAGGGAGGGAACGCGTGTGTAAATGATGAGCATCTTTATTATCCATAATGAGCAACTTTGAATAAACAGGAAGTAAAGCATCGAGCCATCAAAAAGAGTAAACAGGCTGGCAGCTACACTCGTAGAGTGGAGATGGGAGAAAGCAGGCTACTCGTATGGCGTCTTCGTGGGTGCTGCTGGAGAGTAATTTGCAGCACTGGAGGAGAGCACCTGTGGGCTTGAAGTAGAGAGGAAGGAACATGGCACAGGTGCTTGTGATAATAAGTGATGATCAATAAACTGGTGAATGGTGAGCAGGGCAGGTTCAGTGTGTGTGAGTGTGTGTCAGTGGGCATGTCCCTCTGGCTGGGTGGAGGTCATATGCGGAAGGTGGTATGAATTTCTGCACAGTAACAAGCTTGTATGTGGCTTAAAAATCAAAGGAACCAATCCCAGCAGAAACCTTGTCAGTCTTATTGCCTCTTGATGTGCCAATCGCACACAAAGTCTGGAAACCCACTCATGACCTCCTCCTGTCCAACACTTTCCAGCAATTCGTCTCTCCAAGTGAATGAGCTTGAATAAAATAAAAAAATAAAAAATCTTGCACTCTTTTTCAAAAGATGCTGATTTGATATATCCAGCGCTTGACTGACTTACAGCAGTTGTATGGGCTGTTTTCTCCCATGAGAAAAGAGACAACCTTGGGAATTGTATGGTGCACAGAGATGAAACGCTGTTTAATTAAGGACTGATAAAACTTCAGTCTGTGTTTAAGGATGATAAAACGGCTGTTGATTCATACTCAGTCCTAAAAGCTCATGGTGCATAATTCCAAACGAGGAACAAGCCGAGGACACAGTTGCTTTTTTGCGTCGCGCAGAGTAAGCGACTTCCGTCACGGAAAGTGGGTGTCATGGAAACTGGAAGCTACGTAAAGATACAGAGAAAAATGAGGAAAGACTTCATCGCAGCCTAAAACTGATGTACTGAATACACACAGGGTGGGCATCAGTCTACGGTGTTATCCCAAAAGTCTGATTTAATGAATTTTATTACTTGATCTGTTGAGCCAGGTGTGTTACTCTTTGTAGAGGAAGAAAAGCTCAGAATATTGTTTAGTGTTTCTAATAAAAAGAACAGAGAAAACTGTATGGCATGGAAATGTAACTGTATGGTATTTGGAAATGTAATTTTGGTACACCATTCTTAAAGGTAAAGGAGGACATTTCTTTGTTGGATTATGTGGCTTATAGTCAAAACAGTACAAAGAGTACAAGTACAGACTTATAACTTGGAGTTATATCCTCCATTACCAAAAAAGAAAAGATCTTCCATCCACAACGTTAATCATGTAAACTGACAATTGCGATGACAACTGACATATTTCATAACAATATAAATGTTTCCCTTCATAAAACTGGCATCAATGCTCATCACACAAAAACAGAAAAACTCTCCCATCAGGACCATTCCCTTGTAGACACACACACACACACACACAGACCAGCACACCGTCCAATCAGCGTGACCAAGCTAGGCCCTTCAGTCAGCTGCACTGCCTGACAGGCTCCTGTAGCTCTGATTACAGGCCCTACAGGCAGGGCTAGTGGAGTGCAGCTGTTCAGTTTTTTTTATTATGCTCGGTAGCGTAGCGGCAGGCCGTGGTTGGAGTGAGCCGTGGCTCCCCAATGCGCCTCAGATTAGGGAGACTGCACAAAGCTAGAGGGCTAGGAGCAGAGGAGCAATTTATGGAAAGTGCCCAATTCCTAATCATGTCAAAGGCTGCCATTGTTTACTCGGTCAATGTTTTTCCTGTTCTGGTGTGTGTGCTAGTTTTCCTAGTCTGGTGTGTGCTGGTTTTAACAATTCATTTTTCGCAGCTATTGACAGGACCAGCGGGAGGGGGGAGGAAAAAAATCACTGTAAAATAAAGAAATAAAGTCAGCTGGTCGATGGCAAACCAACACGCTGAGTCATCCAGGACATTTCTCCATTTTCAGTTTTACTAACAAGAAACACAATCAGTTTTTTTCGAGCTGCCAGACTTACTTATTTACTTCGTTTTCGCAGTTTCAATTATGCATGAACAAACAAAACTTTTTCTTTAACACAATTTGCAAAAAATTTAAATGTAAACAGAAACCATGAAAATTTACTCGCACCTGTCACAGGTGGCCAGTCCCGCAGCACAAGGGACACGCCCACTCCAGCATGTCAAGGCACCAGAACACTCCCACGCTCCCAATCACCCTGTTATTAATGCAGTGCTCCCCGTTTGTCATTCATATAAACCCCACAGGTTCAGTCTTCCAGTGCTGCACATTGTAGCCACTTCCTTGGTTTGCTGACGGTTGTTGGTTGTTTCGCACCAGAGCGTTGTCGTGAGCTTGCTTAGCGTTGCTATGCTCGTTGTGTACACTCATCTGTATTTTATTTGTATATCCTGCCTCCATAACAAATAGTATTTCAGCTCCTTTTAAAGTTTTAAAATTATTTAGAAAGATTTGACATATTAGTATTCAGCATTTCCTACTAGAAGACATCATCAACAGCTATGTGTCTTCATGGACTGAAAAACCTTTTTCGAGGAGTATAGCAACTCTACAGTTTAACTACTGGGCAGCCAAAGACTCAAAGCAAATCTCCAGGCTGGATCATCCGGTGTCAAAGACCTGCAGCCTTATTTGTACGAGTACAGCCCAAAAAGAAGTACATATGGACTAAGAACATGCATATGAACAAACACAAAGTCAGACACGCTCTCTCCATCTCTCTCTTGCTCAGTCTCTCTCACCACAACCGTCTCCATTGGTTCATGCTGGGCTATAAACAAAACAAGGTTTTTCGTATATACAAATCGCTGCACTAAAATCCATTTTTGCAAACTTCATATCAGGAAGCAATTAAGGGAACCATTTATTTACGGTCAAGTTCACAGTCTACACCTTAAAATATTGTAATTTGGTTTAATTATTCATTTAAATAAATGCCACACTGAAATGGGCGATTAATGCAGATAGAGGATAGTTATAATAACATAACAATTGAATGTGCTGAAGTTTTTATTGACACCACTGAGGTATAAATCCACTACCACTGGAGCATCCACTACCACTAACACTACCAGTATTTCTGCCAGGGCACAGGAAGTGCACTGTGTCTAATTCATGGCTACTGGTGGTGGAGGTAAAGCTTAAAGCTGTGTGCACAACAATGACACATCAAATGTGACCTTTAACCCTAACCAAAACAGACTCTCCCCCTCTTCTCTCCTCTTCCTGTTCCTCATTTTGCTCTCGCTCTTTCTCTCTCTCTCTCCCTTTCTTTTCTCGTCTCCCTGGGAGGAGATGCAGAGAAAGAGAAGTGGGCATCAAACAATGGTGTGTGTAATCTGGTGGATCCTTGCAGCACAATGCTTGCAATGTAAAACCTTTCTTCACTGCATAAAGGTCTCAGTAAGGGATTACTACCTCCCAAGTGTGTCCCACATACACAGTGATGCTGATTTGATGCTGAGTTGTGCACCTTGGCTCAGGACACTAAACCACCCTTGGAAGTCCAGACAACCAGGTCCTGCCCAGAGATCTAGGAAGAGATCGGAGCTAAAAAGGAAGAGGAAGACTCTTAAGAGGAAGCTGTGTGTCGGCATTGTGGGAAAAAGAATGACACAATAAACATAAAAGATAACAACTGTATCAAGATAAACCCAGACCCTCTTGTGTCTGGGCTCCATGAAGCAAGACATGAGTAAAACACGAAACCAAGCAACCACTGTGCTTGATTCTGATTTGCTCTTTAATTCATATAGATCAGAAATGGTATTAAACTTAATTTGTTACCACGATACAAAACAAGCTATTTACAGTATATCACGATCACAAGAAGTTCTCTGTGCCATACCCAATATCCTGCATCAGGGTCTTGGCCTATGGTTTCAAACATGACAGAAAGGAAATACAAAATACAACAGTAAATTATATAAAAGTACCAAAAAACCCCCCAAAAGTTTATATAAACTCCTAAGATGCATGTAGTAAAGGAAGAGTAGTAACATCTCCCAGTTAACTAACGTAGTTTGTAGTCAATTACTGGTCTAACAAATATAATTAAGGCTAATGGCATCTACTCTGAGATCACAGTGCATTAAAAACAACAACAAGAGTATTATCAGAGCCATGCACCACAAGGAACAAATACATTCATACCATCTGATCAGAAGGGACAACATAGAATTGCCTCAGAAATAAAGATGAATTGTTTTAGCCTACTGTGGAGGTATGTCTGAACCCCATCTTCAGTAATGAACTGAACTGCAGTGCAATAACAGGGAATGTGTTGTATTTATAAGAATAATTTTCTCATGTATTTCTCATATCATCATTCAAGAGTATTGATTGTCCAGTGTTGTTTGCACTTCCTTGGTATAATATAATTTGGTTCTGGTGAGGAAGACCAGCATAATTTTTTTTGGTATCATCAATATACCAACTATTTATAAGGCGTAGATGTTTTACAGTTTCTTCTCTTGGAGTCTGTGTTCTAGCAGTATGAAGAAAGTGTCAACTTTGTGTAGAAGTGTCTTTGTGAGCTCTGATCTGAGGAGTGTGGTGCTGATCACATGGCTTAGGGTCCACTCTGAGCTCCTACATGAGGTTTTGTGAAAACATAGCTTCTCACTTTATTCTCCTTTATGAGTATCCATGGTATGTACCTCATCTACCCATGGCCAGTGTGAGAGGATCAGATTAACCCTTTACTTCCCTACTAGTGACAGAGGAACCCAGTGCCTTTCTATCCAACAATACAATAAATGGCCTGCAAGACATGAATGTTTGATTTTTTTAGACTCAATAGGCTGTGGGCCGACTTAAATAGGTATTCAGGGAATGATTAATTGAACATCAAAGTGGTCAAACAAATAAACCAATGTATTAAAAAGAGTTCGAACAAATTTTGAATTTGGTGTACAACAGGAGCACACAAATTTTTCTTAGGACCTCCCAACCATTCCAGCTGGCACAGGGGACAACATTCTCAAAGGCCTGCATTTTCTTGAGGCTTCTGGTGTTCATGAGCAGCAGCAGTAGGTGCACTGTGATCTCCGCTCCCAGTGAGCCCCGCTGGCAGGGTCAGGGGTCAGCATGACTCAGGGTCAAAGGTCAGCATGACTCAGCTGGGTCTAGCAATGTCTGCTCTGTGTGGGTCAGGGATCAGGTACACCTGCCAGCAGTCCTTACTTCTCATCAGTGTAAAAAGGAGAAGTGTGTGTGTGTGTGTGTCTCTCTCTCTTTATCTCTCTCTCACACACACACAAATATGCACTTACTTGTTGTAAGTATCACTGTGCGACCTGCTCGGCTGATTTTAGACCTGCAGGTACCCCCACACATAATAACTACATAATTACTCATTAGACGATGACTCATCAAAAGTGGGGAACAAAACAGATGTGCGGTACTGTGAAGAATAATTCAATATCAGTCTGAATTTACACAAACACTAATTAAAACACAGAGCGAGAGACAATAACAGTTCATTTTTTCGGCTCATCGTTATTGTACTCATGGACATTATGCAAACAGCCTGTGGAAATAATTAAAAATAATTCTACAAAACTTAAGGCAGTTTGCTCCGGTAGGACAATTAAGACATCAAACGATGTGTGAATGTCATCAGTTTAGTGCAAAAAAAATGGGAAGGTAGAACGTCCGGATCATCACAGGTGAACGAGGACGTATTCAGCCATGTCAGCTCGGGGGATGTGCTGGCTCGCCTGCACGTGGTGGAGGTGGTCTGCTCTTTCTCGGCGGGTCGTCATGGCTGTAAACAGAACTGTGCTCGACCCAGTCCAGGGCCCCACCAGATTAATTCAGCTGATTGTGCCATAATGTCACATTCATTAGACAACAGACGTAACATGCCGAGCCCATGGTAAAGCTTTTAATAGGGGTCTCCAAGCAACCAGAGCACCAGCGCCCCCATACACACACACAAAACCCAACACTCTATCAGACATGAATCAGATACCAAATGTGCTCAGGGACGCTCTGATAAAATACACAGAGCAGACAAGCCATGGTGATGTTTTCATGGCAGGAAGTAATGACTTTGGCATTGTGGACTGAAAAGGCTAGAACAGTCAGAATCAGGACTATGGACACAGCTGGAACCTGCTAGGTGAATCTCCACACCATCTCAGACTGGACGACCGTTCAGAAAAATGTCAGTCTGGTGCAGATTCAGCTTGCTAGATAAATTAGCACCGAAAATATGGATGCTGTTGATTAGCATGGCTAAAGTATCATGCTTCTCTCTCATAGTGTCAACATTCCTTGAATACATTATCACAGTCAAAGATACACCATCACCATCTGTGCACACTAAAGTTGCCATAGCCTCTTCTACACACTATCAAACTCTTATTCACTATCAAATTCTTTTTCAAATTTTCTTTTTTCACCATCAGTCCAAAGAGAATATAATAGTTTGACAGTGTGTAATGGTGCATCCATGGGGTATCATAGAGAGTGTGAGTAGTATATGAGAAGTATAATATACTATGAGAAGTATAATGGTGTACGTGTCACTCACTTTCTCTCTCACACTATTGTTCTTTGTGAATTAGTGTTAATTGTGTAAATGTGAGTGTGTGTACATCTGATGCTATGTGTGAGAGCTGAAGAGTGAATGTGAAAGATACAGTAGTGCATGAATGAGAGACTAATAGCATATGAAAGGGAGTGTGATACTGTTTGTGTGACAGTTGATATTGTGAGAGTTTGCATGAGTGTGTGTGTGTCTGTGTGAGAGACTGACATTGTATGCACGAGAGTGTGTGTGTGTGTGTGTGTGTGTGTGTATGTGAGAGAGGCTATAACAGTGTATGCACGAGAGTGTGTGCATGAGTGTATGTGTGAGAGACTATAACAGCGTATGCATGAGTGTGTGTGTGTGTGACTATAATAGGGTAAGAGTTTGAAAGAGTATGTGAGAGAGTATGACATCATCTAAAAACTTTGATAGTGTGTGAAAGTCAAGTATGAATAACTCTTCTGATCTGCCTCTTCCACAAACCCACCCACCCACAGCACGATCACTCCTCTGACTGCAGCTGCAATATAGAGAGGTGTAGTCGTACATAGCATTCGTCAGGCCTGAGTCCATGTGTGGTGATGGGTTCTTTTAAGGTGTCACTACTCCCTGCAGCTGACAACCCCAGCCATCAGTCACAGTCATTGGCAGACTGTGTCAGCCTCGCTAAGACCAAACACAGTGCTTAGACATAAGAACAGAAACCAGCCCCCGTGTTCCTCTGTGACGAGTGCCACTATGCCACAGAGACATGGGAGTAACCATCAGGTAACCATGATAGAGGAATCCGTACTAGTGAGGGAATGATGGATTGAAGGTTCCAGAAAGGGTTGATGAGGACCTATCCTTTAAAAATGAAGATAAATATTTGATCTCTAATACGGATTTCAAAATGGATAAATCATGCATTAGAGTAAATAAATCATGCATTGTAGGTGATTTCACAGTTAATGTAGTGAAATTATCAGCATCAAAAACTCTGATACACACGCAAACACAGTGTACCTTTATGGAAAATTTATTTAAAGACTCTCTATTTAAGCACTAAAGGACTTATTTCAGAAATCCATGGTTCTATTACGCCATGGGCATCTTGATTGTGGATTTAGGTTCGTAGACAATTGGGTTTCAAAGACAGAAATTCTAAGTTGAAGACACGTGGCAGACAACAAACGGATCCTATAAATGCATGGGCTTTAAAGATTTAACAGGACTCTGCAGAAAGTTTGAAACAAATCTCATGAAAGGAGAATTTGTCCTCTCTTGCAAGATGAAATGAAAACCAGACAGTTTCTGTTTCTTTCAGACAGAAAGACTTCAAAGTCTTTCAGACTTAAAAGAGGACCACTGAACTCGGCGGATCAATGAGGGAGGCATTGTATGTGGTATATATGTACAATGCAGAATATTATATATAAATAAACACTGGAGATCAAAATTAGAGAACAATGTATGAATATTAGATTTTTTCAGAAATAATGTAATCTACATTGATCAATGTTTGAAAGATTTTTAGTAAGGGGTACAACCATGACACTAGAACAGTGTTTTACAAAATTTCCAAAGTATAGCAACATAAAACCTTTATTTTGCAAAAAACGTGATGATCATAATTAGAGAACAGCAATGATGTTAGCACAAAGAAAGATTACAACTAAATTTTCTGAAGGTTAAAACAGTCAGTAATCAGTAGGAAGTGCACAGGCCTTTGTTTTGAATGACTTCAGCACATCTGCGGCCACAAGACATCACTAGTCTCTCACATCGCTCTGGTGTGATTTTGGTCCACTCTTCTTCCAGTCTCTTCCACAGTTCTGTGACAGTTATGGCCAAGAAACCCACAACATTCACCAAGGATTCTCCACAGGTTTTCTATTGGGTTTAGATCAGGACTCTGTGCTGGCCATTACATTGTTTCAATGAACTGCTTTACCCAGTTTGCTGTGTGACAGGGGGCACGAAAATTGCTGGCTGATGAATGCAATGAAGGAACCACGTGTTGTTGAAAGTTCTGATACATGCTTGCATTCACTCTTCCATGTAGCTGTATGAGAGGTTCAACTCCTGCTGCCAAAAACATTCCCCAAACCATGACACTTCCTCCTCCATCTTTCACTGACTTCTTTACACACTTTGGGTTCAGTCTTTCCCCAGTTTGTCGACGAACGTAATGCTTCCCATCAGACCCAAATAAATTCAACTTGCTTTCATCACTAAAATGAACTCTGGACCACTTCTCCTCTGTCCACACAACATGCTCCTTAGCAAAGGTAAGTCTATCTTTTTGATTTTTTCTGCTAATGAGAGGTTTGTTCACTGCAGAGTGGGTTTTCAGTCCAAATGCTCTTAAACGTTGAGACACTGTATGACGAGACAGATCCTTACCCAGTTCAGTGCTGGACTGGCGAGCGATTCCAGCTGCAGTGTTGAACTGATTACCCATGGAGATTCTCCGCCTTATCTTGTCCTCTCTTGCATTTGCCTTTCGTGAGAGACCAGCTTTCTTGGGGGACTTGAACGAGTTTGTGATGTTGTAAAGATGCAATATTCTAGAACTCAGACTTGGAACGACCAACTTCTCTTGCTTTGGCCTTCATCTGGACAACCTGCTGCTGGAGCGTTTGTCATTTTGGAACAGCTCACCCTATTTGCAAAGTCAGTGAGAACTGGAAAGTTATGCTTCCAGTTAAATAGGGTTTGGCAGATAATTAAGGAAATTAGCACCAGGTGCCAGATTAACACCAATAACTTGCATGTATCTGAAAGTATTCTCTAATTTAGATCAGTGTTCTTTTTCAATTACATCATTTAAGTTTTTTATGCTGTGCTTTAGAATATATATAATTTACGAAATAAACTTAATACTGCTATTTGATTCCTGTTAGGATAATTTCACACAGGACTACACAATGACCTTGACATTGTATGTTCTCTAATTTTGATCTTCAGTGTATATACTGTGTATATATATATATTATATATACACTGCAGTTATTTATTTATTTTAATTGTTTTTTCTCCCCATTGTACTGTAGTAAGAGATATTCAAAACTGTAGTGAATATAGTGAAGTATGCAAGAAGAAGCAATGTTTCATACAGGGCTTCTTCATGAGCTGTGCAAAGTGCATGTGTGTGTGTGTGCATGTGTGTGTGTGTGAGCGTGTGTGTGCTGACTCCTCCAAATCCCCTGGACCCATATGAGCCTGGCCGACTTGAAATGAAATGGCTTTTGACATCCTTTGTGCTGACTGTAGTGCTAAAGCTTCCGCAAACTCACTTGATCCCATTCAAAACTCACTTGATCCCATTCAAAACTCACTTGATCCCATTCAAAACTCACTTGATCCCATTCAGAACCAGTCATGAAGAAGAAGAAAGGCATGAACGTCAAGCTGAAGCCATAACATTTTGATAGCCATGCCAGTACCATTAAGTGATGTTGCCATAGTGATACGGCCTCCCGCAGGGTACAATATACCCCACAGGAAAGAATTTTTATTTGCCAACACATGGAGAGCACCTCTCTTGGGTCAGGGGTTAAGTACCTAGTCCTTCATTAGCACCTCTCTCGGGTCAGGGGCTAAGCACTTAGTCCCTCACTAACGTTTCTCTCGAGTCAGGGGTTAAGCACCTAGTCCCTCACTAACGTTTCTCTCGGGTCAGGGGTTAAGCACCTAGTCCCTCACTAACGTTTCTCTTGGGTCAGGGATAAGTGTTCTTTTATATATAAAATTATTAGTTTACACAAATCGCCTCATAGTCCATGTAGATAAAATATAGGCATCATTTCGTAAGCATCCGTAAGGCTTAAAAGTAATAAATTATATCGAACTGTTCTATATATTGTCTGTATATTATCACATATGCACAGAATATGTTTGCAAATACGGTCATAGAGCGTGCAGTATATATTACTGGCTGTGCCGTCTAGTTTATTTACTGCTGTGTTGTATCTGTACTTATGCTGAACTCATAACGTTTGGAAAATAACACTAAGAGCTGAAATCTCTATTTTTGCCGGACCACCTAAGGTGCTGTCCTTGAAACGGCATTTTGACGTAGACTGAAAATCTGAATCCCACTGTTGAAATGTGCATGTACGAGGGGTCTGTCACATTTCAGTCTAAATAATGTCAGTGTGAGCTAGCAAGCATTGAGCAACACTGGAGACACCGATTCCCAGGCAGCTGTTACGTTTCTTCACAAAACCACCAGCGGCTTTTCGGAACATCGATATGACAGTAGGAACATTAGCTGTGTCATTGTGTGACACATTGACTGAAATATTACTGAAATGAAGGCATGAAAATGTACTGTCATGAATGCTGTTATGTAGCTATTTCTCACATTTATCTCAACTGTTATGTCACATTTAATGTGTGTTCTGTGCGTAGTTTTCTAGGCAGCTATCTAGTCACATTTCAAACTTTATATTTAGCAAACAGCGAGTGATATCAGGAACGTGTGGCGTAACTCGTTTGCTCACATCCTAGCTAACATTTCTGATCACTAACTTATTTGTGTTCCCTACAAATAAAATACATTCAAAACATATAAAAAACTGAATTTGATTAAATTGAATGGTCACAGAATAAAGGAAAATCAGTTGCCATAAAAATCTAATACTTTAAAGAATGGTCAAAGAAATGTAAAAACAGACAAACAGGGAATGACGACAAGAAAGGAAGGCAACGCCTCGACCATTTCAGGCATTTAACAACCCCGACCAGACATTTTTTTTATGGTTACCCTAATAACATGGGTGGGATGTTTGTGATGGGGCTAATAGGGCCGAGATGACTGTAATTACTAATCACGCATGTTCCGCTTTGCCCAGCGGGGCAAAGAATCTACTATTACAGACTCTGCGTCAAGTCCTTCAGGGGAAAAGAAAAACACGTTATAATTATCTTTTTTTTCCTCAAACGTAATATTAAAGGTTCTTTTTACTTGAGTGACCTCCACATTGCTGAAATGTGTCTAAACAAGGGATCGTGTTTAACATTTATGTTTAGTTATGGCTATAACTAACAAGTACAAACTACAAAGAGGACTCTTATTTTGGTGCTCTATGCAGCAGATTAGTTTACTTGAGAGAAGACGTCTAGGAACCACATCCTTTTTTCTCAGCAGGAACTAAAACACAGAAGACCACTTATATTCTATGCTTCCTTTGAAGATTTCCCAGTATTTTAAAGAAGTTGCTCTGGCAGCACATGGGTGAAAGTGGTTGTGCATGGTGGTCTGGTAAGTTGCCCTCTAGATGCCCCCATCTCCCAGGAGCTTCCACAAAAAAAAAAAAAAAAAAAAAGTTGGACTGAAGTTCTCGGAGGAGCACCACACCCATTTGCTATTAATAAGGGTGAAATTATACCCTGTTTACCAAGTCATCATGGTTGCCACGGTTATTGTTAGTGGGAGCCCTCCCCCCACTTCCCCTCTCCCCAGGAGAGCAAAGGAAGCAGGTTCCGGATCCTCCCCAGCCACCTCCTCTCACCGAGCGCCTGGAAACACACCTGTGGGGCTCTGTCTGCAGCTAATCAGACAGCACTGAAATGCTATTAATTATGGACGCAGGATGACAGCCACCCCTCCCCCTGGGGGCTGCAGGTGTATTTGTGATAGGCCAGCGGTTAGCTACAGGTCGTCCGCCCAGCGCCTGGTGGCGTGGTGCTGGTGCCTAGCTGCAGGTTGGAGTGCGTTTGGTGTGGGGCAAGCGAGACCTGGCAGGACCATACGGAAATGCTACCAGGGTTGGATTAAACTGTTGTGGTCTTAAACGACGATGCAGACCGCTCGGTTGACCAGTTGTCTAGTTTTAGACTCTGAATCTATGACACATGTAATCAGTCTGATTTCTAAAAGGGTTGAGAACTCATAATGACAGTGATATGGAAAGAGCTGAAAAACATGCAGAATAAGTCTTTTATCTCTTCATTTTGTAAATGCTTAAAAAATGCTTGTAGCTGTTACATAAGAAGCTGAGCCCTCGGTACTGAATACTTTGAGCCAGAATTTTATTCCCATGTAATATAATAGCACACAAAAGTGCATCTTCCTTTTCCCATCATAATCTTGTCAAAAAAAAAACAACCAAGCTTAGTGCACCGGAAAGAACATGCGTGCTAATCATAATGATGTGAGCGCATATACATATACATGACCACAGATGAAAAAGAAGGAAGAAACTATTCACAACCAAGCCTGACTGTATCTGCTTTGATGTACGATTCTGCATGCAGGATATTTAAATGGATTTTCCTGAGTGTTTGGTTAGCTAAGAATAATTTAGTAAGACGAGATGAAATTGACTCCTGTGGGGGCAGAGGTGCTCTGAGCACAAGATCAACACTCAGACGTGCGAACGGCAACGGCCGACGACCACAGGATAAATCGAGCCGGGCGTGGGGGTCTGTGAGGCGAGCGTGGCAGCGCTGGGTTCGAGGGCAGGAGTACAGCGGCTCTCGGGGGCCAGAGACAGCTTTGCAGGATCCATTTAGCAGGAAGTGTCTAGAGCAACCGCAGTATGTACATAAAGATGAAGAGCTTTCCGCATTTGGCACCGCAGTTGTGCCATGTTAGAGTTCCATTTAAAACATTTAAAATAACAAAGAGGAATATCATCACAGACGTTCGTGCAGTATGATACTTTCAGGCTTGAAAATGAATGCAACATGACATGAAGAAAAATACATGAGAAAATACAGAAAATATAGATGTCATGAGATTTGATATGTATTTGACAGAGAGTACTGTAAATGCAAATGCAGATCCTCACAGTACATACTGACCATTTTAAAGTCTTACATATTGCTCCAAAACCCTCAGTCACTCAAATGGAAAGTTGAGTTGTTCATAGAGGATTAAGAGATGCACAAAGGGTTTCTGAAGTCTGACAGAAAAGATGAGCTTGATTCTCTTCTCAGCGAGAGGTTCAGCACTCAACTGACGGGCAGAACACAGTACAACCATCCTCCCTCCTCTCATGTCGATCAGAGGCCACAGTGAATCGCTGTCCTTTCTTTGCTCAAAAACCCCAGCAGTATTTGACCATGAAGAGCAGACCGAGCTCCATTCAGCTCGAATTTCACAAATCATTCATCATCTGTGCGTTCTGTGCGCCGAGCACCACGGCAACGTCTGCGCGAGGAACCACGGCAACAGCCGCGCGCAGCAAAATCCAGGATGATGAACTGCCGTTACATAAGCGGGCGAAATAAAAAAGAAAACTTTGAAAATGTCATGGTGGATTAAAAAAAAAAAAAACTAAAGGGAGAGGGGGGCAGTGTGAAGAAAAGCCCGGAGCCTTGTGAGAGCAGGAGAAGGTGGAGGAGAAGGTGGAGGAGCTATTCGGTCGGACCCACGCTAACGATTTGCTTGTAGCCGTCAGCAAACCTGGAGGAGGAGAACTTGGTAAGTCCTTTTTATAGGGTGTTTGGTGTGTTTTTTTTGGTCTGCTCTTCCCTCTCTCTCTCTCCTTTCTGCCTGCATCACTGCAGACCACAGGAAAGGCAATCAGCCCTAAAGCAGACCACAAAAGAAAATGAAAACCATTCTGAGCACCATCGAACAAGGCACATCAAACGAAACATCTTGGTTGGTAACTCCTGAGATCAAGAGAAGAAGAATGTAAAGGTTATCCAGCCTTAAAATCTGAGCTTACCGCAAACTGTACAAGCCCAGCATCATTACCCAAACCTCAGGCGCTACCAAGCAAAGCCACAAATTTGGTATTGGACCACAATAAAAGCAGAGTGCCTACCAGCACTTCAGCCCTAAGGGCGCACACATGGCCCTCAAGGAACCATACTCAGGCGGCCAGCTCGAAATAAAACAGTTAGCCCCAGCTTCGGGGGGGCGGGTGGGGGGGTAGGGTGGTGGTGGTGGTTTAGCAGGAGACGCAAACAAAAAGGCAGGAGCCCTGCGTGCATGTGTGCAGAGGATAAAGCGCATTATAAAGTGATTAATGGTGAACCAGTGCACCCCCCACCCCCCACTATAAATCAACCTCCATTCACACAATACCTTAAAAGAATCCTACTGGTCACACAGCACGAGCTCTGTATCCTGGGGCGGCCGTGTGAATACATGAGACCTGCTGGACATGTATGGGGATGAAGACGTGTGGGGGAAGTGAGCAGTGGACCCCATGTGTCAGGGCAGTAAATGCGGAGAACAAGCTTGTTAAAAATGCAACAGCACCAAAACCTTAAAAACATTAACATTACAGACCTCCTGCTAGATGCATATAACACTGATAATATGACTAGTAACGAAGCATGACTCATTTGATTGATGGCACAAAGCCATAAGTGAGAAGGGGAGAAAAAAACCATCCGGGGGGGGAGACACCAGTACAGGAAGAATTATACGTCTCCAAACCTGTTTCAGTCTTCTGGCTGCTAAAAGCCCTGACTTATGCAGGAGAAAAGGAGCGCAGTGTGTGAAAAGCATGACGGGAGAGGCATTAGCCAGAAGAGAGAGCAGTAGAAACGGGGGGGAAGGGGAGGAGGCGGGGCCCGAGCGTATGCCATCACTAGGCAAATGAAGGCTAATGAGATGTGTGCAGGCTAGTTGGCTGCCAACCTCCTTTGGATAGAAAGGATTTAAAAAAGTGAGAGAAGAGAGAGAGAGACAGACAAAGAGAGAGAGAGAGAGGGAGAGGTAACAAGTGTGTGAGTGTAGCTTAGAAGAGCTTGATAATGGTAAACTACAGATATAATTTACATGTGGCCATCATGAGGGATGGATTGTGTGACAGACACAGTGACTCTAAAACAAAAATCTCCCAGTATAATATCAGTGCACAATCTGACCGCCCAAACCAGAGCTCTCAATCATCAAAAGTGCATACTGTACCTGGATGTCAAGGTCACACCGCTCCTCCACATACACTCAAGTACTGATAACAAAGGGTGCAGCTCTCACCACGTTGCCACGGCGCCTGACGAGGCTGAGAGCACACACAGCTCAGTGCACTGAGCTGCCTATCGGCCATGAAACTCCAAGTAGCAGAAAATGACACACACCATTACCCCTTAGCTTAGGCTGTTCTCTTAGATGAAATATGGCTCTCTGCAGAATACTTCTGAATACAGACTCTCCAGAATACTCTGAATAAATACAATATGTTCTGCTTCATGGAACAGTCCAGCTGGCCTTTTTCCCCCCATCGGTTGTATTTAGCAGGGAATAAATTCAATGTGCCGTGGCTCAAAATTTTTGAGGAACCCGAATTTTATCAGTGGAGAACAGTATTAGGCATCACACCAGAGCGTAGGGCAGAGCCCAGAGGCTGAGGGAGGCTTGAAGAGTCGCTGGAGGAGGTGCTGGTGCTGCTGCCTGCTGGTTTTATCTGAGCAGGAGACTGATGGGCTTGAGCAGCGGTGTGAGGCGGCCGAGCCCACCCTCTCCATCGATACATGGATTTACAGCGCCACTGCCAGGATCCACATGCCCAGCGGAGGCCAGATAAGCTCAGTTTCAGCCTGTTGTGTGTGTGTGTGTGTGTGTGTGTGTGTGTGTATGAGCGTGTGTGTGCTGACTCCTCCCAATCCTACACACATGCACATACCCTTGCGATCACTCACTTGGCGACAGGCGGCCGTGTTCCGTGTCCTCGTTGTCCGGGGCGATGGCAAAGCTGTTCCGTCCACTTCCCAGGCTGGAGCGGCTCTCGGACCCGTGGCTTGCGCGGGATGGGCTGGGCACGACCCACTGGAGGGGTACGGATGCCACGCTGCCGCTGGACTCTGACAGAGCTGCTGAGTGGCAAGAAGAAAAGCAAGCAGACAGCAAGTTGTGGCCATAAAGGTTGATGTTTATTGCCCTTGTTCGGGCACTGGCAGATCACACATGAGAAGATGCTCAAAACTAAAGGGCATCACTACCGGGCATCACTACCGGGCATCACTGAAAGCATAGTTGGGCACAGGTGGCACAACGAGCAGTGAAGATAAAAACATTTTCTAGCAGCGAAGTAATATCACAACACAAGTATCTTGTAGTCACTCTGTTTTATCCACCAAACAGCAGATTTGTGTTGACAAATGGATAATTTAATGAATAAGAATTCATTTTCTTACAGGACATACTGCATATTTTTAATCCATTAAAGTTGGCTGATATTTGTTGGTTGGTTGAAAGCAGGAGAAATGACTCCAGAAAGTGCAGGTTCTTTTTATTTCAACTGTATTTAGCAATTACAGTTTTACAGATACATCATGGGATAAAACCCAGTGAAAAAAACAATTACTGTGTTTTTAATTCTAGGAATTTTGATAACTATATTTTTCTTTTTTAAAATGTCATGGCTGGACTGAATAGCCTGCTGCTACAGTTTCCCTGCAAAGCACATACTGGGGTGTGTGTGTGTGTGTGTGTGTGTGTGTGTGTGTGTACATACCGGGTCAACCCGGACACACTGAGGAGTGTGTGAACATGTGTATGAGTGTGTACATACCGAGTTAACTCAGACACACCAAATAGTGCGTGCATGTGTGAGTGAGCACACACTGTTGGTTACTGACATCATGCAAAGGAAATCATGCATGGAGAAGAAATATGTTTAGTGAACCACATCAAATCTAACATTTATCGTGAGCTACTGTACTGTGCAGGAGTTACCTGAGTGACACCTTTTGATGCTGCCAGGGATGAAGGTCTTTCTGCTGCTACTGGCTTCACTGAGCTCTGAGTCACTTGTATCACTCTCACTAGAGTCAACTAGAGAGGTAGTGAGAGAGCGAGAGAGATAGAGAGAGAGAGACAGACAGAGGGACAAACAAAGAGTTTTGCAACAAATGTTTGGTAATTGCACTCAAATTGTCTTGGATTTATAAGAACTTAAGAACTGTAGCATTGTAATAAATATGCCTCTATTAGAAATAACCTTGTATTAGAAAAAGAGGGAGAGAGAGAGTTCAACAGGGTTGTGCGCATCAGTATGACAATGATGGGCTCCTGTCAGTAAAGCAGACTGCAGTGACCCAAGTGTATTCCATTCCTGTTGTATAGTCATAACTAAGATACATAAACACAAACTGTCTTTGGATAATGGTAGTTTTACTGCATGCAGCCTATTCAAAATAAATGTGTAGAATGAATACAGTTAAAGTCTAGTTGATGAAGGGGAGATTAAAGTAGCATTCAGAAGAGACTTAATTTGACCATTATTAGAAAAGAGATAACTAAAAAAGCTGAAAGTCATTTCCTGCTGTCAGGAGACGCTTTTACACCACCATACATCATCCTTGCGAAATACATCACCAACTCGGCACCCACAAGCTGCTCAAGTCGTCGCAAGAAGAAGAATGAATGGCAGAATAGCAGAAGCAGTGGTGGTGAGGGGGGGAGGGGAGGGGCTTGTTTAGACCACACCCCATACTTCCTCAACTTCATCATCATCATAGCAGCACTTGCTTGCCCTCATCAGTGGCCTGGAGCCAGACTAGAAATTCAAATATATAATATATAAATGTATGGGTGAGAGACGGCGGTGAACTGGAGATCGGCACAGTTCTGGCTTTCGATTCGCTGCACCCCATCTGCCATGGTTTCAATCAGAGGAGAGTAGATGGAGTGTGTGTGTTTGTGTGAGTGTGTGTGTGCGCGCGCGCGCGCACTTGTCTGAGTGAGTGCGAGTGAGAGTGACAGAGAGAGATTTACACTCCCCCTTTCCTCCCTCCTCCACTCTTGTTCACCACACGCACAGACAGACCAACACTCACACAAAAATGCAAACACACTCCTTTTGCTTTGTGAGCTACCACCCGCCTCTCCAATCTGGCTTGATGAATACAGGCATAGGAGCAGTGACTTCTGGCTTAAACACTGACTCAATGTGAGCCCCCCTCCACACACACACACACACTCCAAAACTACAATATAGCCATTGTAAGGGTTTTCATTCCATTTAGAAAAGAAGCGAGAATTAGACTCGGTAAAGCCTCTGACATACAGCAGCTGAAAGTCCAGTACATCACCGGCTCACGTGGATATGTATACTTGTGTCTCTTGTGCCATATCAAATTCACTTCTTCACTTATTTCACTGGCAGGAAAACCTTATTTGGTGTTCAAATAAACCAAATAAGTCTCGAGTGCTGGGTTCTGTGTTCCTACGTTTAGAGTTGGCTTTAATAAACAGGACAACAATAACACGTCTCCTCTCTCTCCTTCGTTTCAGAAAAGATTTGGTGTTGCCGTCCAGGGTCGTGTCATTTCAAAACCCACCATCGTGGCCGTGTGTGTGTTCAGGTTCGTTTAACCTATGGATGGCTTTATGGAAGAAAATCAATATTGCTACACATCGACTGCAAATCCAGCAGATCATTACATGGTGAGTGTGACACCTCTGAGGAGTGGTTCTTCTGCTTCATTTCTTGTTTACATGGACCGTATAGCAATTTACTGTCGTTGGCATGTGAGGCCTCTGGTTTAAATAAGGGCTGATAACATATCAACACACCACATGACTTCAGGAGTGGAACTGTAGTGTCTGCTTCTTACTCTCCTGCATGTCCTACTGCTGCCCACTACAGAGCAGTTTCAGCTATTCATGTATAAGGGCAATTCGTGGATTCATGGATAAGAGCTTTAACACAACCACGGATGCACAAAGTGCTGTCTATCCATAATAATAAAACAATCATAAGATAAAACAGATACAGGTAAAATGACTGACTGCAGTGTAGAGTACCACATTTAATGTTTTTTTTGTTTTTTTTTTTTAAAGCAGGCCATTGTTCGGTTAATTACAGAATAAGGTTTGAGATTTGAATAAAAGAATGGACACCAACCACCACTACATCAGCCACTGAGTATATTATACCAATAGTATATTATACTATTATCATAAACTATGATAATAGTATCATAGTACAACAGTCAAACAACTTGGTACCATGCAGTTTTGTTTTGATTCTGTGATAAGTTTGTTTTGAAAAATATGCAAGAAAACCTATATATGTTCTAAAAATCTATATGCGTTCTAAAACTGAAATTGTTTCTGAAAAAATGCACTTTGTTAATGCACGTATGCAATGTGTACTATACACAGTGTGCCGTCATATTTGATGACAATAATAATAATAATAATAATAATAATAATAATAATAATAATAATAGCATCTGAACATTCATCCCTACTGCAGACTGGATGTTATGGAAGAAGAATATGGAAAAGAGAAGGCATTTCCATGAAGCTGTTCTTGGACACTTGCTCCTCTAAACCGGATACAAGCAGCTGTCACACACTCTAATCACCGTGACATCCTGCTTGGACGGGCCAAAAGAAACTGCAACTGTGACCATGTACCTGCTTCTGAACTGGGCTTCTCATCACATGAGCTTTAATCAAAATGACAGCGAAGCCTCAAAGCCGTAACGCACTAGAACACTGCATGAAAGCGTGGGTTAGCTATAAGCTAACAGTCAAGAGACTGTCAACACTCTTCGCTTTCAGCATTCCTTTGGCAGCCAGCGTTACCTAATTTAATCACGTTCGGGTCCGAGAGCTGAGGACAGGCTCATGTTGCTCACCGACCGGAGGCAGAGAGCGCTGTGCTTACGACGACAGTTCTCCATATTAAACGGCTCGACTGTGTCCGATTTACAGTGAACAGTGTCAGCAAATGGCGTGCGTTTGTTTACTTTAAACCAAACGGCCGCGCCAGAGGGAGGAGAAAGTGTGCCTGCAGAGTTCGGTACTGAGAGAAAGAATGAGAGAAAGAACGTTAATGATGTAGATAAATATGGAGTCAAACTAGTGTGGCTTTGAGGAGTTTATCAACGTCTCAACTACGATAAGGCTATGCACAGCATATGTTGGAATAGCTGGTGGGTGTGTGTGTGTGTCAGCTTGCAGTTTGCCTTTCATCCAGAACCCTCTAATCATCCCTGTCTTGTTTCTCTTGTTTTCATTAGATCCATCAGACAGACCCCACCTTACTGCCATCTTTCTTTAACTGAGGCAAAATGCCATGCTGGGAAGCTCCCTGTAGCACAGCCATGCAAATATGCCCTGCTGTTACCAGTCATCTCTGAATTACAACTTGGAGAAGAAACATTATTAGAACGTTTCAACACACTCAGCGCATGACTGACAGAATTATTGTAGCCAGTAGAATTAGGGTTAGGGTCTTTGAGCTTTTCACACCTTTGTGCCCTTGTGAAAGAGGGGAGTAACTGTTGGTAGTTTCATTCACCAGTACAACACCTACCTTTCTGCCACATTAATAAGCTCATTGATTTTATTGAACCTAACATACAGTCGAGACATTTTTTATTAGCAGCTGTGATTCAATCCAGACAAATGACACCTAAAACTGCCATAAGAAGCCACTTGGAAAAATATATACATTAATGTCTCATAATAAAAGCATAAAAACATAACATTTCACAGGGTCTTTATATAAAAGGAAGGAACTAATGAATTTTCTATGGGCCTTTTTCCTACTTTTGGGGATGATTTGCAGCCTTTCAAGTAGCTATGAAATACAAATCTAAAATCAATACATGCTTACATTGGGAATAAAGCCATATATGGCTTAGGGAGGCTATGGCATTTGCCATCTCACTATATCTTAAGGGATGCTGAGATAAATAAACATTTACACATCATCTTCTCCTGCAGATCACCAGATGCTACTTGCATTGAAAGCCAAAATTACCCAGAATCTAAGAGCCCCTCAGGCCATTTTGGATGGCCATGTTTGGAAGTAGTCAGCATGTGCCAGTGTTGGGGGAGATCCTGCAGGTATCTCTTAGTCATCTCTGCTGAAAGCATGCCATTTGTCAAGAAGTAGAAGTTTGAGGATGAAGTAACAATTTCCTGTTGCTGGTTGATCTTTGGGATTCTCAACAGGCATACAGCTAATATAAGGACAGAGAATCAACCAACTGAACCTCGCGATCAAGAACCAGTGAGGACAATCTTACGGACTGGATAATGGATATTTTCTCGGTCAGGAAGTCCATAATCATGGCGGTGTTGCAGGGTCAGTTAATTGCCCCTAGAAGAAAAGCGCAGAATAAAACCATGAAACCCCAAGTCACCACTGCTCCACAGAATGGCCACAGCATGAGTTCAAAGCTGGGATTCAGAATAATGCTCCCACGTAGAAGCCAGTCCCTCCTATTCAAAAGGTCTGATACAGCGTCAGTGCGCCACTGTGCTGGGCCGTCCTCCCCTGATAAAACACAATGGTGAACAGCACCATTGAAGCTACAGTTCCAGCAGGGGCTACAGCAAAAGCCAATGCCGTTGCTTACTCACCATTAGAGGAACCCTCAGTGTACATAATAACAGGCACGACCGTTTTCAACAAAGGACACAGAACGATCAATAAAAAAAAAATCCAGACAGGCAGAAAAGGAAAACAAAGAGAAAGAAGATAATGTCTGGATTTGTACAGGGTGTTTGACTCCGTCTTCTCCATAGCTTAATAAGCCCCTTGATGCCCCATGCAAGCCCATCAGGCAAGTATATTACCATCACAAATCTGTTATGGCTGCCAAATGTGGGGTTTTGCATGCAATTCCAATGAGTCCCATTTATAACATTTACATAAATTTTAACTGATTAACCTGCCAGCATTAATTCATGAGACTGTCAAACCGCAATTGGTAGGAGGAATCAAGCAAAGATGAAGGGTGTGGTTGAAGAATTACTCATATGGGCCCAAGAATATTAAAAACGCAAGAACTCAGTCTTTTCTGTGCAGCCCTATATAGGATCTGTTGCATGGTACATGACTGGCTCCAGGGCTCAATGCCAGCATCTATAGTATATTTCTAAGAACAATCAAGTGTGAAACTCATAGGACACCATACTATACTGCACCAAAAACATTGGAATGCAGCTTACACTGCTTTGTATTAGCTTTTTACTTCAGCTGTGGAAAAAAAATATGAGAAGCTAAAGCTAAAACTTCTAGAAGGAGTTTATGGTTAGAAGCTAAAGGAAATGGGATTTAATCATCCAACTCACTTGGGTTCAATAATGTCTACATTCAGCAAAATCATGTTATTGCTTTGACAATGTGGTGAAATATTGACTTCAGATTACGCTGACAGCCCCGTGTGAGCATTTTCAGGTACTTCAGTGGCTTCAGAATTCCCAGCTCCAGCAAAAGCATGAAAATCAAACACAGCCTTTGAGCTTTGACAATGAACTCAAGGACTTCTTTTTTCACAATCCAGGCTGACAATGAATGTGATTAAAGGAAACAATTACTACCTTTTATTATAACAGAAGGCAGGTGACAGGAGCCAACAGAAGTTAAAATACACCACCCCACATGTCTACCTGCAGTCAGCAAAAGTCACCAGAATCCATCAGCTTTCCAGAATGTTCTGGAAAGTTCCACGTCAACAGTCCACTGTGCAAGTTCCTCGACTCTCCCATGCCAAGCAGGCTCCTTGCCTGGTTTGGTAAAAGCCCAGCAGAGCAGACGTGCTGATCTGGGATCAGATCGCCCCCCCCCCCCCCTGACCATTTATATCCAGGGTGGCTGATTTTGAATCCTAGTCAGAGAGATCTGGCAGAGCTTTGTGCAAGGTTACAGACATGGGTGTTCAAATCTCCGAACTGTCTTGCTACACTGCGCAGAGAGGACCCAAGAGCTCACCAATCTGCCCTGGGTAAAAGCAAGCTGAGTACAAACCATCAACATTTGCAACACAGCACCTTTTGTGTACTTGTGCATGATGGGGTAAGAAAATCCATTCCAACTCTCAAGGTATTATTTTCAGGAGTATATACTTAAACACAATAAACCCACTGTGTAGCCCAAAGACCTGGAATTAAAACTTAAAATGAAACTTAAAATTCCCATCGTGTGCACGATACGAGATGGGGATCAGAGTTGACAAACATACTGTGAAAGTGACTACTCTGACTGTGTACACGCCTCTTTGCAACACAAGACAGAGCAACATATGTGTGTGGGTTTAGTTGTCGATGGATGCATGTTCATACCACCTGGACTTATTTATAGTGCTGAATACTGGCAAAGCCTGCAGCTGGGGGATACGATGGGGTGTGAATGAGAAATACCAGCTCTAATATCATAATGTCAAGCCTAATGGCTTTTTCGTGGCACATAAGTAACTTCAAACAAATGAAAAACTGGGCATCTCGTGGTGGTCATGACCTGGAATGACCCTAACCAGTGATGGATTCCTTGCTTGTTTTATTAGGGCCTACAGGGGCGTGTCATATGGTCAGAGCCTGTCACACGCTCTGTTAGCATATACTTTAGGTGTCTAGAGGAGACCTGTTTCTCATTTTGCAGAAAAAAAGGATGACTTATCACGTACCACAGATGGCTTCATTTTATCCATGCCATGGCCAATTTACTTTGGCATAAGCCTCTCCTTTTTTAGCCATTTCTGCTAGGAGAGGCAAATTTCACTCTGTGCGCCGAGGCACTTCAGAACCAATCAGGTGACTGAGCGACCATTACTGTGCAATATTGGGGCTTTGATTACATTAACGGCAGTGGGAGCAGAAAGTGGGAAGTCTTGTAAATCTGGTGGCCGGATTAAATAATGAATAACGACAGGCCTGTGACCCAAAAGCTCATCTAAATGTTTCTGGATTTGCTTTTAAAAGTTGAGCTGGATCTTGTTTGCCAGAATACTTGTTTAGGATTTACAGAACCTAGATTACAAAATTATCAAACAGAATCAAATAGAACACAACACATCAGATTTTACAGAATCAAATAGAACACATCAGATTTTACAGAATCAAATAGAATAGAACACATCAGATTTTACAGTTTACTGTACTGACCTTTGCTGTGGGCCCATGTGTAGGTGACAGGCAGACTCCTGGCCACTGGCTGCTCCCGTCTCTCTGCTGTTGGCCTCCTGATGTCTGACAGTGAATCCTTCACTGGACGAATGTGTGTGGGCAAGGCTTTGTAGAACCAGGCCCCTGAACGCTTCCACACCTGCCATGTGAGAGTTGAGCGTAATGTATAGAAGAGAGACCGAGAAAGAGAGACTAGTTATATGAGTTGTGAGGGGGGTTGCTGTCCATGGGGCAAACAACAATCACAAACAGCTATTCAGAAGATTTGACATGACATAGTGGACCTTGGGGCAACAAATAATAGAGTGTTGTAGCTGAGCTCAGAGTTGAGAGTAATTTCATAGTGGACATAAACAATGTGGTAGTGACTGGTCAGGTTCAACCTCTTCAACCCCATTTGACTTCTAAGCCATCTTGTTCCTTAAAGCTGTTTGGGATAGTGCTGAGTCTTTGGTGTAATGGCTTCACACTGTGTTCTGTGCCTACAGGCGTATACGCAGGGCCAGTCCATTTCCACGCTTCCTGGCCAGCCAGGGCTTTAATACGGGCAATGTGGCAAGGTATGATGGGATACCATAAACAATGGCATAAACAAATACCATACTAAATAGTGACAGATAGCTGGTGCTAAAATGTCAGGGTTGACAGCAGCTGCTATTGGGTTGGCAGGTATCATTACCCAGCTGGAGCCGCCCGGCTACCATCTCCATCACCCAAACCACCGATCATTTATGAGCCAGCTCTGCTAATACAAATATGGCATGGAGCTCCAGCCAATCATGCAACAGTTTAGCCATGAGGAAGCTTCTTATTGGCCAATCTTTGGACTTCCTTTTTATTCTTGTTGTTGTAGGAACTGAAAAGGAAACATTATTCAAAAAAATACATAATTATTGTTGTAACTCCAACCAAATGGCTAAATTCATAAATACATATATACCGTATATTAACCTATTATTTTATATTAACCACTATTTTTATGAACCTAAAAACATGTCCTCAATTTCCTCATGGTAAGCATTTCACAGGCTGAAGTAATCGCATCCAATTGAATTTCAATAACAAAGTGCAACAAATTAACAAATAACATTTCGTTTTCAGTAACCAAGTTTGGCACAACGCATAGAAAGAAACTGTCAGAAATGGATGAGCTGTTACCCGTTGTCAGTAATGGCTGGTACAGAGCATTTACTTTGAAAAGAACATAGAATGGACCGTGTCATCGTTTCAGACATGGAATTGCAGAAAATAAAAACCTTGACAAAACCCAATACGCACACATGCTATGTGGGCACTCAGTACTTCTGACAAAGGAGAGAATAAGAGACAAATCAAATTAATGAAAGTCAGAGCTATTTTAATGCCTGGTGGTCTGTGTGTATGTAGCGGTCTATGTGCCAAAAGGATCCGTCAATCAAGAGAGTTTTGAATGAGGATTCCTGTGCGTGTAAAATTAGCTCATACTTATTTAATTTGGACTCTTACGTTATGGCCAAGACTGCACTTTTACAGGATGTTTCAAAAGCCAATTTGATACTGTTTAGTATGAGTGGCAGTACGTAGACTGATCATTAAAGTCCCTGCCAGGTTTTTATTGGGGAATTAAAACATTCAAACATAATGAAGTCGGATGAAATGTGCATTTTAGGGAGGTTTACAAATCAAGTGTGTAGCTGCTGACAGACCTGACCGGAGCGACAGCACAACAAATAATTACAAGCAAATTCACTAATTATCTGATTAAAGTTCACCACACCAAAACATAAAATGGACTCCTCATATCCTTCACTTTTACATGACAAGGACCAATTAATGACTAGAAACTGAGATGCATGAAGAAGATGATCTGGGCTACCACCCAAAAGATGATGATCGAGACCTAGAACTGCTCGAGCTTGGATGCTATATAAACACAGATCTCCTTCCAATATGATGGCCATTAGATAACAGGCTTCCACAGTGAAGGACAACGGGGTGAAACTGAAAGGAACTGGTGGGCTTGTACAACGCCTACCTGACTGGCCAGTGTTTGATCTATCCTGTCTGCTGTAATATACAGACAATACATGGGTATCTTTCAGTTCAATTAATTTTTTACAGTTCAAATAATTGAGATTTTGACTATTTTAAGTAATTTTATAACATTATTAAGTCAGTTTACTGAGATTGACATGTGGATGATTAAAAACCAGGCACAGTTTGTGTGTGTCTAATATATTATAAATTGAGATTGCTTATACTTCTATTAACTGTCCTTACAGAAGGACAGGAGACTGAACCTGAGAGTGACGTGGAAGAACACAAGCTGTGGGGAAAATATACAAGCAGCGCAAGTTTGCTCAAGGTCTGGGAATAGAATGAAAAAGAGAAACTAATGGAGAAGCTGCATCTGTATCTTCTGCAATATCTACAGTCTCATTATCTTCAGAGCTGTGTGTAAGGCTCTCTTAACAATTCCTCCCATCTCATCAATGCAGAGTATATGGGCGTGCACACACACTCACTCACACACACACATGCACTCACAACTATACAACAGTACACGGATACAACACTCCACCCACCATAGATTTATTTTTGCAAGGTATATCGAGTGAGTCTTTTACCATGCTACATTTAATTAGCTTTGTGGAGCGACTCAGCTATGACCTTGGAAAGCAATTCTCACTACATCACCCTGTAAGCCTTGTACAAAGTGTGACATTTTCAAATATGGTACATTCTGAATTGTTTATTTTTATTTATTTATACAGTGCCAACAACCCTTGATTAAAAAAAAAAAAGATTTACTAGTGTGCAGTTATAAACTATGGCTCATCTGTTGGCACACAGAGTACGTGTTAACCACTCCAACTTTTCTTCAGCCTTTCTGACCGTTGGATTATTGGACAACTGGATATATGTGGATCGCAGACCACTCTCAACTTAGCAGGGTAAAAAGCTGTATGTAAAAAAACCAAAAAAACCCCAAAAAAAACCACTTTCTAAATAGGCGTGTATAATTTTTTTAAAAACCAGTACTGAGTGTACTATTCTTAATTTACAACAACCTGAACCACAGAAAAGGGGAGGGGGTTATATAAACATTCAATATAATTTCACAACATATAACAATAATCACCACTGATTAACAGATGGCTGGGACTGGGATAGTATTGACTATTAGGAAGAGTTTTCAAGCTTTATTCAGTGCCTCCCGAAACCTCTGTCCCTCTGTTCCCAACAAATACACTGGAGATCAAAATTAGAGAACACCACACAATTTCCTAAATGTCAAAGTCATTGTGCAGTCCTATGTGAAATTATCCTAACAGGAGTGAAATTTCATGAGTTGTACTGTATATATTCTAAAGCACAGCATAAAAAACTTAAATGATATCATTGAAAAAGAACAAAATTAGAGAACACTTTCAGATACCTGCAAGTTATTGGTCTCATTTTGGCATCTGGTGCTAATTTCCTTAATTATCTGACAAACTCCATTTAACTGGCAGCTAAACTTTCCAGTTTTCACTGACTTTGCAAAAATGGTGAGCCATTCCAAACTGACTGAAACAGGTTGTCCAGATGAAGGCCAAAGGGGTGACCCTAAAGAAGTGAAAGAAGAAGTCCCCAAATAAAAAGTGAAAAGTGGAGGAGGAAGTGTCATGGTTTGGGGAATGTTTTTGGCAGCAGGAGTTGAACCTCTCATACAGCTACATGGAAGAGTGAATGTAAGTGTGTATCAGAACCTTCTTCAACATGTGGTTCCTTCCTTGCATTCATCACTCAATCAGCCAGCAATTTTCATGCAGGACAAGGCCACCTGTCACACAGCAAAACGGGTAAAGCAGTTCCTTGAAACTGAAAGCATTGAAACGATGAAATGGCCAGCCCAGAGTCCTGATCTAAACCCAACAGAAAACCTGTGGAGAATCCTTGGTGAAAGTTATGGCCAAGAAACCCACAACAGTCACAGAAATGTGGAAGAGACTGGAAGAAGAGTGGATCAAAATCACACCAGAGCTGTGTGAGAGACTAGTGATGTCCTGTGGCTGTAGATGTGGTGAAGTCATTCAGAGCAAAGGCCTGTACACTTCCTACTGATTACTGACTGCTGTAACCTTCAGAAAATTTAGTTGTAATCTTTCTTTGTGCTAACATCATTGCTGTTCTCCAATTATGATGCATACATTTTTTATAAAGGTTTCATGTTGATATACTTTGGTAATTTTGTAAAACACTGTAGTGTCATGGTGTACCCCTTACAAAAAATCCTTCAAAATGTTGATCAGTGTAGATTACATTATTTCTGAAAAAATCAAATGTTCATACATTGTTCTCCAATTTTGATCTCTAGTGTGTATGAAGGAGGTGCACATGATAATGTTTAGGGCAACTGTTAGCATTATATCTTCCCCTCAGTTCAACCAGTAACCACAAATGTACTTCTAACCCTCTCACACCACGGTGAGACCTGCTGCCTGGGTGCTTGGCTAGTGCTCTGACATAGTGGAGATGTGCTGAATGAATGGCCAATCACAGCAAATAATTTCCTTTCTTGGCATTTTAATTAGTGGCAAGATAGTATCGCTAATTTAACAGGGGCAGGGGAGGCAGCGTTTTGTGAAATTGGTTTCTGTGGATTGCATGTGTGTAACCACTGGTGACTGGGACCCTTCCCTTGATGCTCACGCTGCAGAACCAGTGAGCCAGAACTCTATTAGTGCCACCCGGCTCTGGTGAGTGGCAGTCAGACAACGGGAGTAACCAGGGAAAAGGCAGAAGGCCTGGCACTGGGGCTTGTTGATAATCCGGACTTGTTAATGGGAGAAAAGAGAGGTCAGCTGGCTGGTCACTAGCAGGCAGGCCAACTGGAAGTTGCGCTGTGAGGGTGAATGTAGTGGTTGAAGCTGAGGAAACAGGGTGTTTAATAGTGTCATAGATACGGATAACCATGAAATTGCATACGCTTTTTGAAATCTATACTGCATGCTCCCTGGAAAATACATTTCCATATGGAAAATACATTTCCATATATTTTCTCTCCAAGTATATCCTGGTGCTGGAAATATTCCTTTGAGGTTTTGGTCCATTTTGACATGACTGCATAACTGCTGCAGATTAGTTAGCTGCACATTAATGCTACAAATCTCACATACCACCACATCCCAAAGGCACTCTAGTGGATTCATATCTGTTGACTGAAGGCCACCGAAGTCATTGTCATGGTCAGGAAACAAGTTTGGAATGGCTTGTGCTTTAACACTTAGCACATTACCATGCTGGACGTATCCATTATAAGGTGGTAAATTGTGGTCATAAAGGGATGCATACAATCAGAAACAGAGCACAGATAAGCTGAGGAGTTCAAACAATGCATGATTGGTGTTTCAGTCCCAGTGTGTGCCACGAACACATTCTCCACATCATTACACCACCAACCAATTGATTGTGATTTCTGAGACCCGTATCTGCTCAACATGGCTGTAAAGACTTGAGTTACTATAGGTTACTCGAGTTACCATGGGCTTCCTGTCAGCTTGAACCAATCTGGCCGTTCTTCTATGGCCTCTCTCCTCAGCAGTGGATGTCCATCCACAGAACTGTAGCTCACCACACACACACGTTTACTTTTTCCTATGATTTTGTTTAAAGATTGTTGTGAATAATCAGCAGTTTCTGAAACAGTCAAATCAGCCCATCTGGCATAAACAGACCCTTTATTAAATAAAATAAAATAAATAAAATCACATTATTAAAGTTGCCATTATAGGTTTTATAGCAGATTCAAGTTTGCATTACATGTTGCAACTTTATTCATCATGTGTGATTATGAGCCTAGTTTTCTCAAGGTTTCTTCCTCTTGCTCTCAGTCATACCTCCCTCAGCATCTCTTGCCACGGCTTTACTCGTTAGAAGCCAAGTTTATATACAACACTTCTGCAAAGCTGCAGTAATAATACACAGTTATAAACAGCTCGACAACGATAGGGATCCTCTTGAACGGTGTATGCATGATTTGCTAAACAGATAATTAGATAAATGAGCAGGTGTACAGGTGTTCCTAAAAAAAAAAAAAAATCAGCTGATGGTTTCTTATTTATTCATCAATATTGCAACATTGGCCTTTGTAATACTGATGTTACAGATGGCGGCAACACGCAAACAAGTTGTCTGACGGCACAGTGGTTTCCCTTGTGTGCTGAAAGCTACTGAACGAGTCTGAGACAATGGACAACACATTCACATTATCCAACATCACAAATCAATAAGTGTATAATTAGATTAAAATACAGGTGCTGGTCATCTAATTAGAATATCATGAAAAAGTTCTCATTTCTGTTGATTTAATTCCATTCAAAAAGTGAAACTCATACATTATATTCATTCATTACACACAAACTGATATATTTCAAATGTTTATTTGTTTTAATTTAGATTATTCTAACTGACAAATAATAAAAATCCCAAATTAATTATCTCAGAAAATTAAGACCAATGCAAAAAAAGTATTTTTAGAAATGTTGGCCAACTTAAAAGTATGAACATGAAAAGTATGATCATGTACAGCACTCATTAAGTTGGGGCTCCTTTGGCCTGGATTACTACAGCAATCCAGCGTGTCATGGAGTCGATCAGTCTGTGGCACTGCTCAGGTGATATGAGAGCCCAGGTTGCTCTGATAGTGGCCTTCAGCGCTTCTGAATTGTTGGGTCTCGCATATCGCATCTTCTTCACAATACCAGGGGAGTTTGCTGGCCAATTAAGAACAGGGATACCATGATCCTTAAACCAGGTACTGGTAGCTTTGGCACTGTGTGCAGGTGCAAAGTCCTGTTGGAAAATGAAATCTGCATCTCCATAAAGTTGGTCAGCAGCAGGAAGCATGAAGTGCTCTAAAACTTCCTGATAGATGGCTGGGTTGTCCTTGGACCTCACAAAGAACAATGGACCAACACCAGCAGATGACATGGAACCCCAAACAATCACTGACTGTAGAAACTTACACTGGACCTCAAGCAACATGGATTCTGTGCCTTTCCTCTCTTCCTCCAGACTCTGAACAAGCAATTTTGTATTTCCTTTGGAAATCAAGGTCCCACTTTTTTCTACCACATCTTTTCCTTCCCTTCACCTCTCTGTTAATGTGCTTGTACACAGAGCTCTGTGAACAGCC
>JAOXYF010000003.1:3166893-3191097 GCA_028565775.1 Sternarchorhynchus goeldii | reverse complement strand
TGAAATATATTAGTCTGTGTGTAATGAATGAATATAATATACAAGTTTCACTTTTTGAATGGAATTACTGAAATAAACTTTTTCATGCTATTCTAATTTTATGACCAGTATTATAGGCCATTCCTGAATGATATAACATCAAGAGGGCTGTATTTATAATATACTGCTAAGTATATACTCTCAATAATGCATCACAAAGCCCGTATCACTGGGATTGAGCAAAAATCCTGAACCTTTACTCTCTGAACCTGGAATGTCCATTTCTGCTTTTGGGTCCTGCAGTTGACAGACAGCAAACTAGATCAGCACATTTCTTTTCAGAGCTGTTGCATCAGCTACAATTTGGCAAATTAACTTAACCTCAAAAAGGCATAACGAAGTCTTTGTCCTCTTCTTGTGGTTGGGCTTAGTTCAAAATCAGTACTTCATCGACCTTCACAGTCAATGAAAACAAAGAGTAAAGCAAAGGAATCAGCTTCTGTGACGCTTTACCTGTTACAACACAGATTTAATATCCAAATGCTGCTCTCACTTTGAACCAACATGAAGACCAGCCCTTATATGAATAAAATGGACCGGTGCCAGCCTACCAACCATGCATTTGGAGACGATCAGGGAGCAATACGGGCAGCATTTGGAAAACAACAGTTGTGCAGAACAACTGCATCACTGAGGTTCAGCAAGGACCGTCACATATTGTGAAGCACATTATGAATGTGTGTCATTACTGAGCTAATAGTGCATGCTACTCCACTAGAACACAACAAAATGAAGAGTGTAATTTCAGTTCCTGCATGACCACAGCCATAATGGTTCCACAGCTCGTCTGATGTGACTGCATGGCTGGTGTAATTCCAAAGAGAGCAGAATTACAGTCATTATAACTTCTCCACTGTGTACTCTAGGACTCATTATAACCACCAAGCTCTAAAATGTGGAGTTACGCTCGGGAAAACAGAACTATCAGAAAACCAGAACTGTTACATTGCAGTCTTCTGAAAAAGCACAGTCTAACATTTAACCGTAATGGCTTCCTATCCACATTATAAGTCTGTCTGGATTAATAGCATGAATTATTTTATCAGCTATAACTGACATGAGTCTGAAGTTGCAATGCTAAAGTATGTATGATGCTGAAAGGACTCAGACATAGCCTACATAATTATTATTTACAGCATTTGGCAGACACTCATTCTGAGAAACTGATGTATTTATCAATATGACAATACGTGCTTACTGCTGGGATCCAGATTCATGACCTGGGCATGTTGCCTGCACCTTCCTCAACCCACTCTACCTGGTGATCTGCTGGAACACACATCATTATTCAAATGGAGGTCATGAACTCAAAATATCAAGGCGACCTCAACTCTTGAAGGTAAATTCAATCTTTCCCCCATCCCTCCCTTCTGAGCACAAAATGTTAAACTCACAAAATTCCATATACATAATCTCAGTCTGGTAAATCTAGAAAAACTGAACTTTTTGTGGTTTGGTTGATCTTCGTGGTCTTTTCTTAGCTGCACCCGATCACCATGACCGAAGTATCATTTCTCATCGGTTACACCAGGTGATTGTAATGGCTCCAACATCCTACAAGCCCCAGTCTGAGTCTCTTTTTGGCAAAGTATATTCTGTAACTCCATGTAGAATCTGCATAATGCAGCCCAATTCGTTTACTTTTCCTGAGTACATTTTTGATTGCTCATGCAATAAACCACTATATTGATCTAGCCAGTATCACTTTTGGGCTGAGGAGCCTACTGAAACTCTTTGTACAGAGAGAGCTGCCAAACACTGATTAAAAAAAAGAAAGAGAGGGACTAAATTCCAACAGTTTACTGCTGTATTTGAGATTTATAAATGAACTATGGGAAATTGGCTTGCATCAGGGGAGGACAGCCTATTTTTTATAAAGGATATAGTGTAGAGAAAGCCTTCCAGTAAATGTTTGCACATCCAGATGAAACGGTGATAAACTTCATGGTGACTTGAAGGCTGGGAGTGACTGCACTGCACCTACGCCCCAGAGTGTGGAGTTAGACTCGCCATCATAGCAGTTCTCATGATCATCCTCCAGATACAGCAGATTATCTCCTGGATTATCTGGGAACTTCTCAGTTTAGCGCCTATAGCTCGACTTTAGCACAGGTGTGTTTGGAGCTCTGGACACTTATGGAAATGACAACCAGACCAGCTGATCAAATTTAAACCATGTGCATCCTCGACACGCTTAACAGAAAAACATTTTTCATTATCTGAACGAATTCATAATAAACTCGATTGTAAAGAAGCTAGAATAAAAGCCAAAGGCAACAGGCGACGAATGAACAAAAATTAATAGACACAAATGATTTGTGTGTGCTGACTGCAAAGTGTTCCATTTCTAAAATGCACCTCGTTAGAGCTACTGATGCAAAAACAAATTAATAAATAAAAAATAATCCGTAGCGTACTTGTGCGCGAGCTATAGCTCATATTTAATTACACGTTCCACAGACGTCCTAATAATACGTATTTCGTGTCATTGCGCACAAATATCACTGCCTGCTCTTCACAGACACTACAAAGTAGAAAAAATTAATCTAACCCCTAACCGTACAACACTGGAATACAAAACCAAACCCGTTCATCTGTTATTGCAAAGCGTGAGAGAAGGCGTTAGAGTGTGTGAACAAAGAGAACCTGAAAAATAATACTATGGGAGACGGAACAAATGCAACACTCAAATAAAACGCCCTTTAGGCTTCGAGACTCTTACTATAGTGAAGTGAAAATGTATTACATACAAGAACGGTCATTTAAAATGGACTCGCCAAACTTAAGACATCACCTTTTACACCAAAGTGTAATTGGTTTTTTGAAGATCTTTTTTCGTCATATTTCTAAGTGGGATTCTCAGCATCAAAGAGAATGCCAGGAAGCGGCTTACTGACCACACGTGAGCAGAACTGAACGAAAAAGCAACCACACGTTTAAATCCTACGTGTGTTGGTCACGCTTGCGGACGAAAGGATGGATGGAGCGGGTGGGGTGTATGTGGGAAAGTGGGAGATCAATACTGCTTCGCTCTGGTAACCTACTGTGTCCAGTTTGGAGGACAGGAGCCGATCTGATCGAGTGAGCCGAGTACGCATCATCTTCCTCGGCTTCGCAGGCATTATAAATAATACCGAACTGAGGAACTCCCTTGACTCTGTATGTGGGCCTCGTACCAACCAGATAAGACGGCAAAATACTGCCATTCATGCCTAAACCCTGGGAAACTACATAGATTATATATCTAGAGTCATAGGTATGACTATGCTTTAACAGCTATTTATTCCTTTTGAGGTAGGTTACTGGCGCGAGTTCTTCATTGACTGAACCAGGCTAGTTTTCAAATTCATCATGATTGACGGATCCCCTCCACACAACAGGGCCCATTATAACAAACGTATGCCAATAATAGCCCACTAAATTAATTTACATTTAACTAACCACAGTTTACTTTGAGACCTTAACGATTCGATTTATTGTAGTTACAGCGAACATGCATAGCCGCAGCCAGGGGTGTATCCAGCTTTTCTAAAGTGGAGGTGTTCTGGGATGGGGAAGTAAAATACCCTCTAAAAGAATCGCTTTAATCTGACAAAGGAGTAGGGGATGGAATCGTGTTTCAGATAAAGTGTGGGTGTTGAAACACCCCTCCCCGGTTTGCTACGTCCCTGGCCGCAGCTTTTTCAGTGTATTTTTTTTCCTTTTTGAATGGGAGGACAATAATCATTCTATGCCAGACACCTACATTCACAATGATAATTTGCAGTTTAATTGAGAAACTCGATCGCCGAGAACAACACAAAGGACTTCCTGTAAAGATCCTGTGGCATCTATGTCTAGCCACGACACTCTTAACAATCAGCCACTAAGTTCTTTCGTTAATCACTCGGTTATTTCTTTAATCACTCTCCCAGCAGCCCACTGCAATTCTCGCACTCCATCAACGGCGTCTGTGCCGGTCTATCGTCCACTGAAGCGTAACACACTTGGGCATGCGGGAGCTCGCACGGGGCTAAATGGAGCGATGTTATAATAACATCCGGTACCGCTCTGAGCGACAGACTACTCGTGCACAAGGCCGAGTTCATTTTCTCGTTTTTACAGACGCTCGTTAGAAAAAGAAACACGTACTTTTTGTGCACTATTAGATTTATCTATACTTTACGCATCATGACAGTTAAATCTGACTGCAGAACAATACCACGCTAACATTCGGACTGTATAACTATGCCACGCTAACATCCTGACTCAGAAGATGTGCACTAGGGCGTAGAACATTCACTTCAAAATTACTACTGGCGTAAAAACGGAGAATGTACGTTTGTTTTGCTAAGAAAGAACATGAACAGAACTGCTTGAGCATTTGCCAACACCGCCTACCTTTATTCTAATGCAAAAACAAATATCCCTATATGTGCTGCAGAGATTGTTGTAAGCACGCCTAATAAAGGAATCAGTTTTGTTTGCTAGGCTTTTTTTTTTTTTTTTACAAGGAGCTCAACAAATTCCTCACGGGCAGTCTCAAAATTCAAAGATAAATTCAATAACCACTTGCATTAAGCTCATACTGAGGAGATATGAATCCTCTCAAACTTTGAACCTGTATTTCATACACTTTTATACAAATAATCCCTTGACCTTTTCGAAACATGACCGTCACAGAGCTCGCTACAGACATTCTGTGACAGCAAAGAAAATGCAGCTGCCAAAAGGTTTTTTTTACCTATAATGTAAAGCCAAATGTGAGCAAACACACACACACACACACACACACACACACACACACACACACACTGTGTATTATATATACACACTTACCGGCCACTTTATTAGGTACACCTTGCTAGTACCGGGTTGGACCCCCTTTTGCCTTCAGAACTGCCATAATCCTTCGTGGCATAGATTCAACAAGGTGCTCTTCTGCATGCTTTGGATGTTACGACTGGTTATTTGAGTTACTGTTGCCATTCTATCATCTAAACCAGTCTGGCCATTCTCCTCTGACCTCTGGCATCAACAAAGCATTTGCGCCCACAGAACTGCCGCTCGCTGGATATTTTCTCTTTTTCGGTCCATTCTCTGTAAACCCTAGAGATGGTTGTGCGTGAAAATCCCAGTAGATCAGCAGTTTCTGAAATACTCAGACCAGCCCGTCTGGCACCAACAACCGTGCCACGTTCAAAGTCCCTTAAATCACCTTTCTTCCCTATTCTGATGCTCGGTTAGAACTGCAGCAGATCGTCTTGGCCATGTCTACATGCCTAAATGCACTGAGTTGCTGCCATGTGATTGGCTGATTCAACATTTGCATTAATGAGCATTTGGACAGGTGTACCTAATAAAGTGGCCGGTGAGTGTGTGTGTGTGTGTATATATATATTAAAGTTATACAAATATATCTTTAAAATCCAACACACTATGTTAAATACACAAACACTAGGCATAATAATCAGAATATGTTGAGTGACTAAAGCCATATGCAACTGAAGAGAAGTCCGAGGCTTACGCCCACTGTAGCTAGCAAGTCACACAGCAAGCCTCGGTGAGCCCAGAAAAACCAAGATAGCACTGGGTGTCTAGGTTTCTGTCTCAGAAGTCAGTTAGCGAGGTGGGGGTTGAGTCCCCTACTCAGAGAGCACAAGGAGGGCATCAGCCTCTTCCCAAATCCAGCCAGGGACATTTCAACATCAGGCTGTCATTATCTGCCCACTCCCAGTGAGGTGCTCCTCTCACTGGTGCGATCTCCTTGCAGGCTTGCGTGTAACTCCGGGTGCACGGGTCGGACAGTGTGATGCCCAACGCAGCGCACGGTTGATGTATTAAAATATAACGTGTTTTAAGTTTTACATAACCTCACTTTTTTAGGATACAGTGCCCTCCCTTTTCTGACAAGAGGGACTTGTGCATTATTCATTGTTGTTAAAATCTGCACTGTGACACGATTTCTTCACCGTATCTCAAGCTCCTATCTGGCTGTCCATGTTAAAGAGTGTCAGGGCAACAGGACACTATCTGCCACCTAAATCCAGGAGACACTTTCCCCGGATTCATGTAGTTTGCCCTTACGAGAGCTGTAATTAAGGAGCCTTCCACTACAAGGCCTTCAGGTAAGAAGCTAAAAATGAGTAAAGTCCAAGTTTCATGTGTTGTGATGTTATCATACAGGCAATGAGCAGCTGCTTCTTTGAACACCTTTGTTTACGATGCTGCTGCTGTATTCTTTTTTTGGCACAGTCTTGTATTGTCTGCTAGATATAATATCACAGATGCCACATTCTTCTACACATTCTTATAAACAATAGCCATAGATTAGCTAGGGTTCATAATACAAACCTCTAAAGCTACCATGGAAATTATTTAAGAGTTTAAATCAAGCCAAAATGGTATTCATCTTGACTTGCTTGGACAAAACCTTGCTTTAGAGCTCCCAGCTCTAAAAGACCTGAGCTCTGAACGTTGCACGTCCTCAAAGAGCTGAGCTCTGAACGTGTACGAGCTTAAAGAGTTGAAGTTTGCTCATCTTTACAGATGATCAAGGGAGCATCATCAGCCACGATGAGGCTTTGAGCAACATGCTCAGATCATCTACTTATGCCAGTAGTAGCAGTCAACAAAACAACTAATGGGACGGTGTCCTAACTAATGGGACGGTGTCCTAAGGCAGGGTGAGTGTGGAAGGGTAAGTGTACCTCTCGCTGCTCACTGCAGATCTTGCAGAGCCACTGAGTCTTTGGACTGCAGGGTGTCTCTATCCCACACTTGGTGCACACTTTCTGAAAAGCAAAGACCAGAAAAAAGAAAGAAAGGAAGTCAGTCAGTCTGTTTCTTATGAAGTGTAAACTGATTCATGAGAAACTGCTGTAACAGGCAGCAGGTTCATCAATCAGCTTCAAGAGTGATGATTTCATGCAACTTGAACATCGCAAGGTTCTCCGTTGCACTATTCCACCTTCCCAAACACTCGCTGTTAACTTTCCCCGTTTAGACCTTTTTATATCTTTCAAAAAGAAAAATTTAGTAAGTGAATGTTAGAAAGAAAAAAGCAAAAACAAAGACAAAAATAATTAAAAACTAAAATAATTAAACCCATGAATTTAAGGAAAAGGAAATGTGCACATTATGAGAGTACAGTAAACTCTGCAGTTTAAATAGCAGTGGGAGATTTCATAGTTTCTCGTGCTGCAGAAATGACCATCCCTGAAGGCCACCATAAATAATCTAATGTAATGATATATAATACATTTTTACATTTGACTCTAGCTTTCCCAGTGACCCTCATCTTGTTCTCAAACTGGCACTGCATTTAAATCATAAGTCCCAACTCAACTGTTTCTCAGCAGAGTTTGCTTTCAAATCATTTTCTCATTCAACAGGTCTACAGCTTTTACAAAACGGTGCTCAAGAAATGACAAAATGCAATTGCAAGAAATTACAAAATGTAGTTATAAGCAACAAAGCCGATTAAAGCAAAGACCATTAGACGGATCTGGAAAAATGTCTGATTTTAAGGAACAGATAAAGAGGAAGTTATACACATATTTAAAACTCTCATATCCACACATATATAACTGAACAAAATGTAAGAAGAAAGACATGTAACAATCCCCACTCCCAATGCTAGCGAAAACAGAATCTCTCGTTGGTAAAAGAAATGTAATTACAACAGGATATTGCATTGGCTTCTGGTGAAATCAAGAATCAATTTGAATGCTAAAGGTTTGATATGGCATTGTAACAGGAAGGCAGAAAGAGCCTTTAATCAAGCTTCCCATAATGGAAGACAAAAGCCAGGAGATGTAATGGTAATTATGCCCTTGCTGAGTTTTGTATTTTTAGATTGGTTTTGAGAGAGAGAGAGAGTGAGAATGAGAGAGAGAGATAGGGAGAGAGATAGGGAGAGAGAGAGAGAGAAAATGAAAGGGAGAGAGAGGGAGAGAAGCCACTCAGGGGGCCCTTCAATTTTCCACAAACTCTTCAGAAAGAAAGCTCACACCAAGCATGAGCGCTTTGCATAATTTGCTTCTGGGCTCTGAATGACAACTGATGGCAGTGCTGCCATTTAGTAGCGGCCACAAGAGGCCACAATCAAAACAGCCACCCTTCTCCATCCTGCTCCCCACGAGGGGACAGAACACGACACACTGACAGAAAACTTAAGAAGTTAATCTTAATCTTAATCTTAATTTATCTGTGAGAAGGTTGTTTATAGTTATCCATTCTTGAATCTCACAAACAACGAAATAGCTGAACACAGGGGGAGAAGGATCCTTCTTGTGCGCTGAGCAAATTGTATTCAAACAGTCCAGTAATCACCTGGCACCTGAAATATCCCATTTAGCACTAACAAAATAATTAAACACCATTCTGTGGGAACATGAAAACATGCGTTTTAAAAGTAATTAAGATGCTAGCAGCATAATTATAATTATCTTAATAATCTCAACATATTTAAATATCAGCAGTACCACAATACATTTTATCTGCAACAGATGCCAGTATCACATAGGTTACGGGCCAGTTAAAAACAAAAAACAAAAACACTTTAGACTTAAAAGTCTCTTTTGTATTTAAGAAGGAATTGTTGCTATAACCATCACCGTGCAAAGATTTATGGGTAAACAGCTCATGTCCATTATAACGCATGGTTCTTCTAATGGCAAGTTTAATGGCAGGTTTGTGCATATGCTTGTGTGCATGTGCACATGTATGTGCGTGTATGTGCACACACATTTTGTGTGTCCATCCAGAGGCATGTTGTATGACTATTTCCACCTTGAAGCACTGTCTCTGCAATCTGGGCAGGGCCATAGACAAACAGTCTAAAGAAAACCTCAGTACTGAGTACAAATATCATCTACAGGCGCGATCATGCAGTCAGCATTTAATTTAATCGCACGCTGCCCCCTGGTGGCTATACTGGGAAAGGGCATCAGAATGACTTAACCCAAATAACATTCAGGTTTTATTTGCGTAGCTCTCTACTGCTGGCTCATGGAAGCTTAGTGCTATTGCATGCTTTCTTTCTCACCTCACTGAACTACTCTTCTATAGCTTCATTCCTTTAAAGGGAGAAGAACAGTAATAAACAGTCCCGAAGACCTGTTGGCCAGGCGGTATGTTGTACCTTGCAGCAATCCAGGCAGAAGACAGAGGGAGTTCCCAGCAGCCCTAGAGCCTCCCCACACAGCAGACACTGAGTCAGACCGTTCCCCACCGCAGCCCTCTGCATGTTCTCCAGACGCTCCATTAGACGCCTACAAAACACAAAAGATCCCTGAGCGTTGCACGTTTTAGGTTTGCTTTCGTCTCAATCATTGTGTCCAAGACAGGCCACTGTACAAATGCAAGGGTCCTACATGATGGGCCCCCAGCGCAGGCCAGCTGTGGATTTTACTCAGCCCACAGTAAAATGGCTGTTTCTCAATATATAAATGGTGCACATCAAAGCCGCTGGCTTTAGTTTGATGAAAAAGACTTTTTTACTGGGATTTTATACAGGATGATCATTACGTCTAATTCTAATGATTAATGATTAATGTCCAATTACAAAGAGTGAGCAACAATTTAAAGACACATATGTCTTTAGGTATTGCTTTAAAAAGCCTTAAATCATGACTAAAATCAAGTCTAAAATCATGACTATTACACTTTACTGATTTTATTTGTGTGGATATTTATGTTTGGTGTACAACAGCAATTGTGATTAAAAAATTAACTCAAAACATGTTCAGAATAAACAAAAACTATATAAAGACCAAGCCCAAATAACTATGAATGCTCTCATTGTGAAAATGAGATACAGTGAGGATTGTTGAGTGCTTTTTTAAGCCCTACAGGGGAAAGTTTGGCGCAGCTGTGCTATGTATAATTGTAAATGGTGGTTAATAATTGAAAAAATACCAGCTTTAACATTGCTGGATGCAACACTGTCAGTAAAACTTATAACCTCTGCTTGGATAAGAGGCTCAGATGCACATTTTAAAAACGGCTTGTATCAAAGCGCTACACCCGTGATGTCATTTTCCAGGCCTTAGAAGAGAACACTGGTAACAACAAAAAAAAAGGCAGAGAAGAGTCCGACCCGATCCTCTGCAGCTCGGCCAGGTCGAGCTGCTCTGCCCTGCGGATGACGCTCTGGATGGTCTCCAGCTCCTGCTCATCGAGCACCTGGCTCCTCCTCTGCTTCTCTGTCTGGAACGTGTGCACCGACCAGCCCCTCTGCAGCCTGTCGGAGCGCGTTCATGTGGACATGTGGACGTGCACAGAAACAACATACACCGGATTAGTAACAATCGACCCCCGTTATGCCGCTGCACAGGCATGAGGAGCAGAATGACTCACTTAGCTCTCAGGGCTAGCTGCCGGTCGTTGGGGCACACCCATTGGTCGTTCGCATTTCCAAACATGGAGTCCGTCATGGTTCAGTAGCACACTATTATAACAAAAACAAGACGTAGGTATACAATGTAAATGGCAGAGTTTTCTCATGTTTCATGTGAGTATTGGTTATTCTTGGCTGCTCGCAAGAGACATAAGAGACATTTTAGAAAAGGCCTCAAGCTCACTTGTAGCAACAAATGAGTTGGTGATCCATGCCTGTGAGCTTTAAGCATTTGCCATCAGTGTCAGTCAGTTTAAGAGCCGTCAGTGTTCGTCTCTCCTTGGGGAAGCAGTTTGCTGTGACACCCCCATTATGCTGTTTTTGTTATTGTTGTTTTACATCACCCAAAAGCTACAGAGCTGTTTATCACATAGTCATCAGTTAAGACACCACAGACAAGGAAATTGCACTCACAAAACAAAGGACAATGACCCTCTCCTTTGCATGGTCACTGCTTCCTGTAAGTGGTGAAGTGCTGCAATGGAGTTAATGTTGCTGCAGCCTTCATGATGAGATACAGTCGGTTCGCTCGCTCGCTCACTCACTCACTCACTCACTCCACTCACTCACTCACTCCACTCACTCCACTCACTCACTCACTCCACTCACTCCACTCACTCACTCCACTCACTCACTCCACTCACTCACTCCACTCACTCACTCCACTCACTCACTCCACTCACTCACTCGGCAAGGAAGGGGTTGGACCTTGGTTCTGAGAACTGCACTATTTGTCCCAGTATTCACGTTCATTAAAAACACTTGGAAAATAATTTCTGCTTCAAGACTCCCTTCTCAGAAGGCTACAGGTCAGAAGTTTAAATATAAGAACTTCAAGGCCAGTTTCAAGGTAATGTTACTTTACAAGGGGAGCTTTGTCCCAGAAACAGCCAGGAAAACGATGGTGGATACAAACGTAAAGCCCACTCCTAACCCTCCTCAGACAACGTAGCCATGTTTTATTTGGATTTAAACAAGGTTGGTGATGTGGTTTTCTTGAAAGTCATGAGAATAATACCACCTGCCAGACTCTCTTTCTTTATCTCTCTCTCTCTCTCTCTCTCTAACACACAAACACAAACACACACACACACAGCTCTTTTATGACTAAGCGACTGAGTGTGTTTATGTTTCCATGTGACCTAATGCCCTTTGTACTTTGCTGCCGTTTAGGCCTCAGGCAGAGTTGAGTGTGTAGCAGGGAGATCTAAAATCCAGCAGCCCAGCAACATGAGAGCGTGTGTGGGGTCAGATCAGTGATAATGAACTCATACTGTCGGCCAAACCACTGCACCGCCAACAGTCTTTCTATAAACAGGATGTATTCATTAATGATACAATAAGAAAATTGGTGCACTGCTATTAACTAACAAGCAATCATTCCTCAAAAGAACCAGTTACACTGTTTATCCTGAGGCATTTAGAAGGACAACACTGTTAGAACCACTCAAGGCACAATTCACACCCCATAACTGTCTCTATTAAATAAATGAATCTTATTGCCATTTCCACATGCAGTGTGGAATAAACGTCCCTATTTAAAGTACCAGTGCTCCCTGTGAATATTCATTTCTGACCTGCGCAGCTCCCCTCCCTTCCACTTTTCCCTTATACTGCAGAACAAAAGGTGGAAGAAACACTGCCCTTATACCATTAACCACAGAGCGGTGGCTCCAGGCCTTGGCAGCTGTTCAGGGCAAATCTACTTAAAAGCTGTTGGCAAACAAAGACACACTGACAGAAAGTGATGGTGAGAGAGAGAGAGTAAGGGGGAGGAGTGTTTATCTCCTGAGAGAAACAGCAGGGGCCGACAGTAACAAAAGGGAAAAGGAAACTTTATACCAACACTGCCTCTACTCTAGAATGCTCTTCCTCTTCTCCACCAGCCTGGTCTCGGATCAGCACAAGAAGGAAATGTCAGCGTGTTTCTGGCCAAGCTGCTGCTCTGGTCACATGACAAGAGCCCAGTTCTTTCTGAAACATCCTGTTCCTCTGCTGGCTGTTAGTGCATCTTTGATTATAGGCCTTCCAGAGTCTTGCCCCGCTCTAAAGGGTTTACTATTGACCTGCCCTTCAAACCCAGGCACAACGCATCACCGTTATCTCATTTGTACGGCCCCAAGCCTGTTCCAAACTGAAGGCTATGGGATGATTACGTGCTTTCCTTTATGTGGGCACTCGCTGAGCTTAATGCAGCAAATGATTAGTACTTGGATTCTTCCAACAGAGATAAAGACATGAACGGGAACCATCTTGTATAAATGTGGGCATAATTCTGAAAGGCATTACAAAGCAAAGCACTCTGTGGTCTACAAAATGACATGAAACAACAACGTAACAGATCCTGCTCAGTATCTCAGAACCTATTTGACAACACCTGCAAGCATGACGAGATCAAGCAGAGGATCAATCAGCAAGTGCACAATCAGCTGACTCCAAGCCTCATGCAAAGTGTCGACATTAGCACAGAGCACAGCATGCTTGTCTGTTGGTGCCATCCTTTCAGCTCTTGCTGCTCCTGCCATAAGCAGATGGTTATTTCGAGTGTGATTATTTTAGATTGGCTGACCTGTAGCTAATGGCAGACACATTACCTGCAACATGTTGATGAATGGTGCAATAATACCTGGCTAAGGAACAACAACTTCAGATACGTGGGTCAGAGGGTGGGAGCGAGAGAAATTGCAATTAACATAAATGTCACAAGTGATTCAGCAATCATTTCAACCTTCACTGCCTCAGTGGTCTACCAGCACACGCATATGTTTCTAAATTTAAAGACTCCTGGTCTTACCTTGTGATGTTATGTATCCACGCAGACAGAGACTGTTCTTCGTAAATACTGCTCTGTCTTCCTTCCAGCTGTGCTCCCAGAGTACACACACACACACGCACGCACGCACACACACACACACACACACACTTGTTCCACGTGTGTGTGTGTGTGTGTCAGGCGCACGATAAGGCAGTAGGTGGAGCACAGAGGACACAGATCTCAGAGTCTTTGCTGTTGTCTGTTATTGTATTCAGCTACTTCCAGTTCTCTACCTTCAGCTAAGCAAAGAGACGTTCCAGGGTTTGGCTGGGACAAGAGCAACTCTGTGCTTTTATCTTGAACTCTGCAAATAAAGTGAGAAGGAAAAACTGAGGTCACATTACGCAGGTGCCCCCTCCTCCCTGGTGGGACGGATAGCGTGGCATGTGTTTCCTCCCAGATACTCGGCACAGGTTTCCTAGGAGAGTGGCAGTGCGGACAACGTCACAACCCATGTGCCAGATAGCTCGTGGAAACTGATTGGTTTTCTTTTGTTCTCAGACAAGTGCGACTGCGGTGATTATTGTATATCCATGGCTGTTGTTGATCAAAAACACATGTATTGGGGTATTTCCTGGTCTATTACAAAAGTCTGGATTTTAAAAATGCGTAAAATTCGGTCACATGCGTACTACTACGATTTCTGATTCTCACAAGCTAAGTCTGTCAAATGATTTCACACAAAATGTAATTAAAAAGAAAACATCTGTCAAAAGTAAGCGATGGTTCAGAAACCCGTTGTCGTCATGAGTTTGTACAACCTTTCTCACTTTTTCTAGCAGTAAACCACTTAATATTTCTTCATTTAACGCTGCTTTGTATGTGAGTCTTCCAAATACAGGCAGATGGGGGGGGGGCAATAATTTGATGCAGTTAATATTTCTTACTTGTCACGAAATTTACTAACAATTGTAAATATCTGTTTCTATGTAATTGTATTGTTTATAAACTATAGAATAAAAAACTATGGAAACCACCGCTTTGCTCCATTACGAAGAAAGTCCTGCCCTTAGACCCTGGACACATTAAAAGCGTAATCATGGCATAGTGACATTATAGGCCTACGAAAGTAATGTTATCTTATTAAGCCAGGGATAAACAGAAGTAACATTATCCTTAATATCACTTTTGGATATTTTGTAAATTGCGCTGCTGTGATCTTGTCCTGTTGTTTTGTGGATTTACTCCATAGCTGATGGTAATGTCAGTGCACTTGGGTCTCGCCAACGTTGAACTGTTTTAATTTCATCGAAGGAAATTCCTGTGCTTGACATGTACCAGCCAACAACGTGCTTTGGATTATACCATATTGTTTTTGTAAATAATTTCATGTTGTCTGAACGCTGCTCACTCAACAGCGCCTTTTTCTACATTATGTGTCCTGTTAAAAGCGCCCACTTTCATAACTAGGCGTATACACCCATCTTATTATTTTTTTAAAGAAATACACTAAAAGGTGAAAGCTTTTCCTCAGATAGTCTGGCGTAGGCAGCCGCCGATTCTTTTATTGAGAGAAAATAGAATTAGCTTGACCCAAACGATCATAAGGGCTGCCCTTTCCTTACCAACCACCTTAGGTCTTGCTTAGCCCGCCACCACCAGCAGACACAATGCGAAACCTCTGCTTCAAGGCAAGAAAATAACATCCTCTTTACTCTAAGCGTTCCGCTAATGGATGTTTCATTGACTGACCAACTTTGATGTCGGATGAAAAAAAATTAACTTGGTTTCCATCGAATGACGGTCCATAAACTGAAATAATCAAGAACATGCAAAAGCGTGTCTGCCGTGGTTAGTTGCACACAACCAGACCATGAGACAAACAGGACACAGTGCTGCTTGTTGGTTGATTTTATTCAGCGAAGCATGTGCCTACAGTATTTTACAACCAGCACAGGAACAGTGGGATTGTCTTTTTAACAATTGGTCAGCAGGTAGAACATTTACAATCATGCATCAAGACAAGTGAAAGAAAATTGCAAGGGCATCACACTAAAAGATTCTGCTTACAAAAAACAAACAAAAACCAAACAAACAAACAATAAAGGACCCTACTGAAGTCCAAAGCCTTGAAGACCACCACCAACTAAACTAGAAGAGTGCCACTTTTTTCATTCAACATTTAAAAACCAAAGGAAACCAGACAGGGGACTAGATCAATGTGATCCAAGCTACAGGCATCATCAATGGAACCCACTTCACATTTCCTGTTGCTTTCAATGAAGGAAAACAAACAAAAACAAAACAAAACCATTTTTCACACACACACGTGGTTTCCTAAAGTATCGGTGATCTTAACTTCAAGGTTTCAATTACAAGTTCTTAGCTATCACAGAACAAAAACAAGTTCCTCAAAGTAATTTCCACTTAACTAAAATGAATTCACCATGGCCATTTATCCTTTTACATTAAATAAAGGACTTAACTCTCTGGTAACATAAGCATGGCAACTTCATTGCACATATAAATAAGTGCCCTAAGTATGAAATATTGCTTTTTTTGAAACATCTGTATTTTACAGTGAGTGACCCCATCCTTCTACAACCAAGACGAGCTGTTCTTATGGCCAGTATGCACATGCTTTAAAAGTAGGATTAATCTGAACCAATACTGAAGTAATGCTCGGTTTAGGAAGTGAAATAATGGTGACTGCAGCACTTCAGTCATTCAAAATAGGAAAGACCAGCTGTTTGAACTTCTAACATTTTATAAGAAAATGAAGTGGGGGGGGGGGGGGAAACCAAAACAAAACATTTTATCTTGAGGTTACAGGACTTAAATGAAAGTGAATCACTGAAATTATGTCCCTCAGTTACTGATTTTTTGCAAAATGCTTTGAAATGATCGGCCTAGCGCAAAGGCACGGTAGTGGTGCGACGGCGTATGATGTGCTAATGAAGAGCTAGGCCACAACGTGAAAAACACAGAGGAGTTGGGTTTGGAAACAAAGATTCAGCCTAGTCAAACTCAGGCAATTTAAAAACAGGTTTTTCTCTAAACAGGAGCAAGGCAAAATTTGATTCGCCTAAGCATGAAATGACATTAAGGCAAGGCTGCTGAGAGCACACAGAAACATAAAACAAATGATCTAAATTTTGATGGAAAAACCCAAGTACTGAAGCAGCAAGCCCACATTTAAGATATTTCCTCTCCAAAAATGCCAAACAATTATAAATGCACTATGCACAAACTTAAAAATTAATCATGTATTAAACATGTATGATGTTACGGAATGACAGAACAATTGGTATGGAGAAAGTGCATGGGAGACTTTGCTTTAGGTAAATAGGGCGGGGGGGGGGGGGATAATTAATAGCATAAACAAAAACAGAACATTTCTGAGAATCATAAATTCAATGCAACAATGTTTTCAGAAACAAAAATTGAGAAATGACTGAGGTAAATTATCAATGATAAAATAAAATTACAGTATTTTTAAATACATCACATTTTCAATTGGATGGTAATCATTCAAGTGATTAAGTTTTATGAATGCTGCGCTATATCCAAGTCTGCTGTAGCCTTTAAAAGTACATTCAGTCATTCAGTGTGCCAGTAAAATAGAGATGTAATCCAAGAGATGCAACCCAACGTTGTGAATCACTGCCTGCAAAATTTGTCAGAATTTGTACACAGTAAATTGAATCGCCAACAAATGGCCCTTTCTATTTAAGTCACTTACAACCGTACCTTTCAGTTATAACTAATGCATCACATAAACCAGGTAAATGATGAATTCAATTCAATTCAAGCAACATACTCCAGGTCTTTGGGTGTTGGTCTCTTTTAGTCGTTCTTTTATTTATTACATTTTTTAATAGTATTTATTCATTCATTCATTCATTTATTTAAACAACGAGGACATGAACCGAGCCTCGCATCTATGTAGTGTGTATACACATCCTGGGTGTACAACAAACAGGCAAACAAACAAAACCAGCGAGAAAGGGAAAAGAAATTTAAGCGATATGGTTACAACAGGCTCATTTAAACGAGGAGGGAAAGAAAAAAAAAAAATCATGGCCTACATTAACAGTCTGCTGGCCCATCTTCTCTTGGCATCAAACATCAAATGCTAGCACTACTGAAGGTTCTCCAGGATGGAGCGGCAAAAGACAAGGGTGAAGAGAAGGTATAAAGCACACCCTCCGTCAGTCCTCTCAGAGGAAAGCCTCGGCTCCCCACCACCGTACAGGTCACAGGTAGCATGGTGGAGTTTTTCTGCATGCGACCGACAAGAAAGGTACTGGAAAATCAAATGGTGTAACACTGGGTGATGATGCACTTAAGTGCTGCTGCCTTTTCTTCCATCATTCTGCTTTCTTGAATGATATTGCCTGGGAAGGGCTTGGACCCAGACGGCACGGTGGGGGGGAGGGGCGGGGTTAGGCAGAGTGCTTCTGTACTGAATTTAAGGGTCCTACAAATATTTACACAGTAGATACAGGCACTTGAACGTCTTTGGTTGGAGTGACCCAACATTGCAGAGATTCGCATTACAGAGCTTTTTCGCACCCTTCTCCTGGGTTAAGTAGGCAACAAGTATTTTCTTCTCCCCTACTTCTGATATGGTTCAGTTCAGACTCCCCCCACCTCTACTGCTGATATGGTTCAGTCCATATGTCTACCTTTAACCACTTATCCCTCTGACAATGCCACCTGAAAGACAGACACATTAAGCATGTAAAATTCTACGAGGTGAGATAATTGGGTTACATTTTTATAACAGATACTCTGGAACTGACGCACTATACAAAAGTAACTGTCAGCAGCAGAGGCAAGATTACACAGACATGTTTGTTTAAGCATCATATCCAACTGAGAATAGTGTCGTACCTTTTCTGGACAGAAATCTGGGTTGGTCTGTCTTACTTTACCAGGTCTACCCTTGATGACTGCGTAGCAGAACATGGTAATTACCATCACAAACAGGAAGTAGCTGGTGTGCATTAGGTGCAGGTTGATGAGAGATCGGTCATCCTGCCAGGGAAGGAGAAAATAAAAATAAATACCACTCTTAAAACCTTCATAAATGTCCACAGCAATAGCCAAAGAATCTCATCATTCCTCTATAGTTGTTTACTTTACACTGTTGTCATGTAAGTGAGAAGGTTTATTTCAAAGTCCGCCTACAGGAAACGTAGATATAATTGCAGAAAGAACAATAAAAAGGCAGCTAAAATCCGAAAAAAAAGCAGCTCAACATTAGCACACCTATATCGAACATCTCCAGAACAGGCTGTATGTTTGTGTGCGCGCACTCACGTCTGGCACAATGACCGTGAGCTTGGGGTTCAGAGCGTGGTACACCTTGCCGATGGCACCTTTGTAACACCAGAAGGGGTTGTAGTCCTGCGTGTACTTGGTGTCCGAGTCCCGCGCCGTGGTGAAGATCTTGTACCAGGACGTCGCGTTGCTGTACGTCTCCGGGACACAGTGAGGTGGCTGCCTGGGGGAGGAGCCACAACATTTGAAGGATTCAGTCAGATTTTTTAGCTTTGGATGAGAACCAGCTCCTTCTATTTTTGCCTTGAGATTATATCACTTTTTAGTTTAAGAAAATGGGTTCAAAATATAAAATCTCAATTTCAGGAAGTCCTAATATTCTAGATCTATGTAAGAGTAATTTGCATTTGTGGCGACGAAGCTTTTAATAGACAAATGCGTCAGCATTTCTGTTCTAGAGGGTAAAGCGGTATTTGTGCAATAAGTGGGTTTTTTTTGTTCGTTTCAGTTGTGTAGTTTGGTTGTTCTGTGCTGTAGTTAATAAACTGATCTGATGAGAGTCCGAGGAAGAATAACTTGTTTGTCGACTTTTCTGGTTTACATGTGGACTCAGCTAAGTGGGGGAAACCAAATGACGGGATGTGCGAACATAAATGTGCAGACAGGAATAGGCATCAACAACAACAACAAAAAAAACTAAACCTGTAGAATGCTAATTCATTACGTTTCAGGATTCTGGATATGGTAAATCAATTACCAAGGCTTGGTGACCCCAAGAAACATCTTTTACAGAGGAAGGCTTGGTACATTTCCAATCTAAACAGTGTTTCTAGTGGGTATGAATGAGAATTCCTCCTGGTCAGGTTGTGTTGGTTTTCCTTCATTCTTTTTTTGTGTTAGTAAATTGGCTACTTAGATTCCTACTCTTGTAATACCAAGGATTGTTGTCTGTATGAATCTTTTAATAGCAATTGTTGAGCAATTGTTATAAATCGGAATGTTAATTTCGATAATTACAGAGCTTGTATATTAGTTTTGTTTAGTCATCAAGTCATTAAGGAGGCATGTTAAACCTGTGTTAACATTACCGATGAACTGGTGGCTGAAATGTCATGAACACGGAACAAAGATTCTTACTCCTTGTGTTTAGGCATAGCAATGATGGACACGATGCCAACAATCCCTCATCTATTCAACATACACCAAGATGCAGACTGAACAACATGAAACCATGCCAATATTAGAGAACAAACGCCAAGTTAGCAGCAGCCACGGCCTTGCAGCATGTGGGAGCAGCAACTCACACTGTAACAGGGAAGACGTTGTTGACTGCAGTGATCGTCATGCAGGTACTGAAGACCACCTGCTCACAATGGCCGTGCAGGACACAGTCGTCAGAGTTCCAGGACGCAGGAAGAGTGAAGGTGATGTTCATCTCTTCGTGGGCTTCCCTGCCTATATGGACATAAGGACATTCAATTAAACATACATGAAACTAATGGAAGTTTCACTGAAAAGCTTCAAATAATTTATGTGAGGAATATACAGACGATCCGCTTTATTCAGCACCTGCATCATCCCTTTGTTTAAAAAGCACCAACCAGAACATCCACCCTCCCAAAAAAAACAAACACTATTCAATTACTTATCTATACTAACTGATCTTGGCTCAAAAAACAAGGCAAATGTAACCATCCTGTTCTGTTTCAAACAGGCTTACAGTTTTGCTGTTACCGATTAACAAAACCATGTTAGATTACAAACAAAACGAAGAGGAAAAAGGCTTCAAAAGGTACCCAGCAAAATCAATGACCACCTGACTTCCACGCCTTATGGTTCGGCTCACGCTCACGTTTGGTTGCATCTCTCTCACGTGACTTACCTGCCAGGCCAACCTGCTGGCCCACCACGGTGGCGTACAGGTGCGTGATGTTGCGCGAGTAGCCCCCAAACGGCCTCAGGGGGTCCAGCGTGAGGGTTATGGGGACGGAGATGTTGATGGGGCCTGGGTCCTCCAGCACCAGGGGCGACTGGGTGCTAGAGCGCGACTGGCCGCTCGTCACCGTGCTCTCTGGGGTGGTGGACTCGTTCAGCCCATGCTTGAGCGTCTCATTCTCCGAGATGCAGAAGTCCAGCTCGTTGAAGCGAAGGAGAAAAGTGTTCCAGTCCTGGACAGACATCCGGTTGCATGTTATTTGAAAGCAGCCTTTGCCAACCTAAAGTATATCTGTGCACTCTGTTACTATGGCAGCTGGATACAGATGGGTTGAGAAGTTACAGTTTACAGGTCACAGACTGGGAGTGGAGAACATTAAATGGTAACAGTTTACTGATGAGTTAATACTGAACACCAGCTCAGTGTAACTACATGAACGTGATTATTTATGTTTATGTATTTATATTCTGTTTGTTTGGTTTAAGAAGGATAAATGTTTTTTCCAGCTTTTCCCCACAAGTGTGGCCTTTAGAACTACATGCAATGAATGTTCTTGCCCACCAAGCCCAGACCAATTAATTAACCTGTGTGATCCATGGTTGGCTCACCTAGTAAGTTTAAATAAAGGGAAAAATAAATAAATAAACAAAACAGCTCCCTACCTCCGTCATTTCAGGTGATTTAATCTCCTTGATTTTGAAGAAATATCCGATTGTAAGGAAAGTTATGGCCACGGCACTTACACTGACCATAAATATGACCAGTGGAGGACGGTTACTTATGTAGGTCTTCAAATTCTCCAGAGGATTTAACAAGAACACCTGTACACATGCACACCAGAGAAAAAGACCAGTCTGGATCTCTCAAAAAATAAAATAAAATGGAAAAGCATGCTTCATGCATTACAATAATCAGATGTTTGATAATGCACATCTCTTTAATACAAGTAAACCAACATCATACTACATCTTACAATATGCCTAAACAATCATGTTCTTATATCTTATTATGAAAGGAGTGTCCCATTTGCTGCAAATTAGGGGGGGGGGGGGCAGTTAATGGGGCAGTTAGTAAGTCTGAATGGGCTCTACCCAAGCACTGATAAAACCTTCACTGAGACAGCAGAGACAGAGCAGGCGTGGGAAGGTTCCGCTTTGGAATCTCCAAGGACAAATCAGAAACCTTGAGAAGAAAAGACCACAACAACTTCCTAAACATGGAATGATGACACCCCCAGACCTCTGATGCTGGTTCAGGGAATGAGGAAAACAAACAGACATATGCACATACATGCAGACCAATACTGGGCTCAGTCCTTCACAGTGTATTTACTGAACTCTGATGCAGCATGGTGTGCTGCTCCATAATGGCTCTGGCGATCAGGAACCTCAAATTCAGGGCTTCTCGTTGTCATGGACACACCAGGTATGTAGTGCCAGGTCATGGTGCTACTTACATGGCCCCTGGGTGGAGCCCGCTGGCACCCGACACCCCATACCAAAGACTGAGACAGCAGAGAGACAGAACAGGCTAGGAACCTCACCAGTGGGGAATCCTCACACTATTGTGTGTGTGTGTGTGTGTGTGTGTGTGTGTTACAGTACGGACACCAAAAAAACAAAAATAAATCACAAAACTCAGGACCAGGGACTAATCTAAACAGTCCACCAAGATCTTGCACAATGCTCAACATGACCTCACCTCAATGTGAATTTTGACCCTTCAGATTTGAAACACAGACCAGCAACTTCACACCCTTTTACTGGGCCACCGTGAAGAAACGGGCAGTTTCAGCGCTGGGAAGAGCAGCGTACAAGTGCCCTCAACAAAGCAGCAGGGAAAGGTCACTCCACCCTCTGGAGTCAGCATCACTGCTGTCCAATCAGAGAGCAGGAGCCCTCAGTCTCCGCCCCTGCTCTAGTTCCTGGTGGAGTGTCTTAAGTCACTGAGCATGTGCAACCCGCTGCATGAATGCAGCTATCAAAAAAACGTCATAACAGAATAAAATAGCTTCACATATTTAATTTGGTCATTGGTGCTCATTTTATTGTAAAATTAGCATATGTGCATATGCATGTATGCAAATTTTGTGTAGAGTATTGATTAAAACCTTTGAAAATACTGTGAAATAGGCCAGGTAATTAAGCTATAATGTTACACGGCCCAACCTCAGGGTATTTGAAATGGGAAACTGCTGTACTACAAGCAGTGTGGTAGGGTACTGCAGAACTTCCAAGAAAACATTACACGAGAAGAAATGCATACAAATACAAACAGGCACACACACACACAGTTGACTGCCTAAAGTGGGCCGTTCCCTCAGTGAGACATGCACATAAGTGGGTTGTGCTCTCCTGAGTGTGGGTGCTTTGTCTTACTCTGCACTGTCTGCATGGCTGGGTGCAGAGGGTCATTCTACACGATGTGTCTCTCTCTCTCTCACACACACACACACACACACACACACACACACACACACACACACTCTCTCTCAATCACACATAGGACCTCCGTGTGTGATAACTACAGAAGCACTTTGCTTGCACAGCTGATGAACCTCCGACCAAAACGTCCTGTTAGTCTGAAAACATTGTGTACTTCTCTGCAAATTCTTTTGACTATGTTTTAAAACAAGAGACTGCATCAGTTTCTCACCTGGAATTATATGTATACAGGCATATATATGTACACACACACACACACAGGTATATGTACTGCTCCTACCACAGTCTTCCTATCTGTATGTGTGTGTCTGTGCACACTTCACATACCCATACATGAGTGTGAATTATCTAAGACTCAGAAGGGAGTAAGGTGTGGGGAGGATCTGGTGTGTGTGGACAGGCTCTTGGTAAGATGTGGGGATTTGCATGTGTGGACTAGCCATGGTAGTGTGGGGACATCAATCACTTCTCCTCACCAAAGGACAGACTGGGACTGACCTCATGATTAAAGCCACTTATTTCAGGCAGGGTAAATGTTTCCCTTTCCTCTGTCTGCTGAGGGGCTCTGGCTTCAAAAACGTTTCAAACCGGCACACGCCGCCTTGGAAAAGGCAGTTGGCATTCCAGGCATTCCACAGACGCGGACAGGAAACGTTTTTTTTGGGGTTTTTTTTTTTTTATTCACTCGCACTGTAACGCGCCAACGGTTACGTCTCATCTTCCCGCCAACATTCCCTCCGAGACGAGCCGCACGACCAGCCGTTTTGTCCCCCAGGCAACCGTCCAGAGGCCCGCGAAGCGCCATCGCTGGATTCTTTAACCACTTACGCAGGGATTATGGAGAAGGAGAGGCTGTTCAAGCCCAGCTCTGGTTCAGACATAAAGACGTGTGTTCCGAAATATGTCAAAAATGTCTCCGTCTCTCCTCCCTCCCCCTGGGTGAGAGACGCCTACACACTGCTCTGCCTGTGTGCACCTCTGTACCTATGCAGAAACCCACTCTTGCTGTCCAAGCACTGGAGAACACATTCACTGTGCACATCCAGCAAGTCTGAAAACCACAGCGAGACTCGCGCCCATCCAGACAGACGTCTTATGCATGAACACATATAGGCAGACCTGCAGAGACACATGCGTGTGCACACACACACACACGCTCACACACACACACACGCTCACACACACACAGTAACTAAGGCCTAGAAATGCATCTGCCCTGCTGTGCTGTGAGAACGTCCTGCCTGAAACCCAACACTGCTGACTGGTGTGCTGCATTAACGAAAGGCTACTACTGAGTGGGTAGCACACGGACAGGCCACACCCACCCAACCTGCCATTGGCTACAAACTAACAGACTGCCATC
>JAOXYF010000003.1:3150750-3166793 GCA_028565775.1 Sternarchorhynchus goeldii | reverse complement strand
GGGGGGCAGTTCATGACCGGTTCTCAAAGAGAAACAAAATTTTTGCTTTTGGATGTCTGACTTCACACAAGATAAAAGATGTCTGTAATGTTACAGAACATCCTCAGGTGTTCCTTGATGGCAAAAGAGATCGCAAAACAGCATGCATTAGAAACAAAGCAACGCACAACCAATTTTATTGCTAACAAAAACAGCTTTGGAACCAATCTTATTTCCTTCGGTTTGCATAGGGAAAAGCAATGTCTAGCCGAGTAAAATTTAAATGTCAAGCTTTCCAGGCCTAGCATCCATGCTAATTCTCAACCGGCTTTCGATATGCTTTGTCATCCTTTTCGAAAACCATGTGTACTTCATAGAAAGTATTAAATTAAAGAGTTATAGACAAACCACACCCACTAATAAAATTCTGAACTGAAACTAGCTTCCAAAGCTAATGAAACACTCAATGTCATAATATGTAAAGGCGCATCATGAACATTAACATTTCCGGTCTTATCAAATCAAGCAAAGGGGTGGGGGACCTTACACCACAAATTCCTAAAGAATTCACCATTATTGTTTCAGAACATTTATTAGGATTAGCAAAGGTTAGCCTCATCGCAGTTTCCTGTTAATGGCTAATTTCTTATAGCAGACGACTAGAATCACTGCGCCATAAAATAAGTCAAATCACTCAACGTTGCATTTACAACAACTCAAAAATGTAACATACCATGTTGAATGATTATTATATTGGTGGTTTCAGATATATGGGCACAGAATTAATTTTTTTTTTTTTTTAATCAACGAACCAGCCAGCTAAGTGGTATGTTGGCCAACTACATCAACAGAGCTGACATGCTACACAAGGTGTAACGATAGCTAGCTAGCATAGCCATCTTATCTTGGATACACATTCCATGATAATGTTACTATTTTATTACCTACTGGAATTAGACATAATCCAAAACATTTTTGTTGTTATGATCGCGATATCCGAATAGAATTGAGTCATCCTTTTATGCTATTATACAGCTAGCATTACCTATTTATATAGCCATCTAGGGTAGCTAGCTTACCCAAATAAGTTGCATTTAGCTAGCCAGAGAAGTTAGCGTCCCTAGTATCTTAGCCAGCTAACGTGATTTTAAAAACTCGAGTATTTAATAACGCCTGCAGCCGCATAACAACGTGCAGTGTAGCTAACTAAAGCCAGCTAGCTGGATTCGAACGTGTGTCGTGAAACTGTTTTCGTGCTTGGGAAAAGAGCCTGTAAAATATACTAGCAAGCAGTTTGCTACCAACAGTAGCTTGGAAACGTCAACTCACCATTTTCGCTCTGAATTTGTACGCCAATAGCAGATGAGTCGTGTGCAAGCTAGCTAGCTAACAGATTAATGTTATAGATGGACACACCAAGCGAGTAAAGACCGGGGCTGGGCGACAGCAAACAAGGCTTGCAACATTACAGGAGTAGCCGATACTCCTTCCCATTATTTGCCTGTCCCTACGGACTTCAAAAGAGTTCAACCGAGGTCTTTTTTGAAATACAATGAGCAGTCCAGTTGCTCGAAAGAGCTGGCTAGTTTGCTAACCTAGCTACGTTCTTTAACTACGACGTATTATTTGTCACTGTTTACCATTAACCACTAACATCGCGTCACTCTTTTTTTCAGTTATGGGGCGGGCCTCAGTTTTACAAGGTGTGTTTTCATTGGGCTATGCAACTTTACTTAAGTGAAAGCGATATTGATTGGGCGAATGCCGTGTCAAACTGATTATGCGTTTGTTCTGCAGTCAAAATAAGGCGCGAGTCTACAGCAGCTCTTTGGAATTACGAATGGAAATTAAAATGATCACAAGGAGCTGTTCATATAGTCACGTTTATTAAGGAATGCACATGTGTGCGATGTAAAGGTACGATAAACTGCAGTTAGGTTTGCTATATTTGTTTTTAATTACTGTCTTGCAACTGCTACAAAGTTGCTCACAATTTCTTGCTAATGGGTTACGCTAACGTATCTATATGTCTTATCTAATGAATATCTACAATTCCCGCTAATATTTGTGCTTGAATTCTACTCCTGAAGGTGTCATGGTGATACTGAGAGAAGGCATTTGTATGTCTTATCTAATGAATATCTACAATTCCCGCTAATATTTGTGCTTGAATTCTACTCCTGAAGGTGTCATGGTGATACTGAGAGAAGGCATTTGTCCGGGGTTAAGTGAGGAAATAATAAAGGCTCTACAAGCTGAGGACATTAGAACAGGTTTTCACTCCCCAACACACCTGCGCTCAGCACGGTCAGCTGACGGCGGCAAATATCCAGCAGTAACTAGTGCAGTTATTTGGAGTGTCACGAATGGCAGCTGTCCGACGACACCTCTTTTATGCATATTTTGAAAATGCGATCGAAGAGTCAACTGGCAGCAGTACATATTGGAAGCTGCAAATAGTGAATTGTAGCTGTTGGTTGGGCAGCTGCCATTTGTGATTGGTGGCCATCACCAATTGGTACTTCTAATGCCAGGTGGACATTGAAACCCTTCTCCTTGCACTTTATTGGGACAAACCTGCTTGATGCCACTATTTAGCAGAAGATAAATGACTGATTTTTTTTTGTTGCTGTTGTTCAAACTTTGTTCATTGGTCTTTCAGTTGAGGACCTTGTCTCATCTGATGCAGAGGAATTGGCACAGAAATGCTCAGTGTCTTACAAGGTTTGTAGTGGTCACATATTGATAAGTTTGTGGAAGGCTGCATGGTTCAGTATATATCTGTATATGTAACTATTCGTATGCATCATGGTTTGAGATTATAGTTTTAATTCATGAATTACTAATTGAAGTGATTCAGTATACAACAAACTTGCTCTTAATGTGAATAAATACCAGTCACCAGTTTTGGAAACAATGACCTTAGCTTGCAGAATGGTCCTGAATCAGTAGTGATAATCTAGTCAATCTTGCATTAACCTCTTTAATATTTATCCAGACTCTGTAATGACAGAATCCAAGTGTGACTTTTCAGAAGAGGAGATCAATTCCAAATAAACACAGTGATACAAACAAGCAGGAGCTGAATGAGGAGCGTCATACTGATGCTGCCGTTGCTAAGGTGTCTATGTTTGGCCCAGGCCTTGGTGGCTTTTCGCCGGGTGCTTCTGACTCAGCACGCGGCGTTTCCGGTGGCTGGAGCAGACTTGTATGATGAGCTACTGAGTTCCACTTCCATCCTCTCCACAGGGAACCCCAGGTGACTGCATTACACACACACACTCCAGTCTTTCAAATTGGCCTGCACTAAGGCTGGTGGTGCTCATGGGCGGATCTGTTCGCACGTGACTGGGTTGGGTGTGACATGGATGCAATATAGTGTTTCATGGTTCAATGTAGTGTTAGTGGTTCAATGTAGTGTTTCATGGTTTTGCTGATGATACTTATGTGAATTTTGATTTTGGGGAGATGGGGAAAAGATCTGAGAGGTTGAGGATAATGTTGTTCTCTTGTGACACCATAGCATGGGTGAGAATCCACATAGGTGTCAAGTATTTGTCTTTTTGAAATGTGGTAATGTTAGTGTTTTATTATATACAGTATTGTATGTAATAACTTATTATATACAGTATTGTATGTGGGAATTGTAAATAGTGTGGAACTATATTGTTTTGGGTGTTTTTAAAGTCTCTCTGTCTCTCTCAAGTGTGGATAAGCTGCTCGACTCTGGTTTGTACACAGGAGAGATCACTGAGCTGGCTGGAGGTCCAGGAACAGGCAAAACGCAGGCGAGTTCATTCAAACTTTATCCCAGTAACCTAATACGCTGATCCATGTAAATGACTCGGTGCACATAATCCACATACATATTCACATAGGGATCCTTTAGTGAATAGCTTATTCTAGCCCAAGACTGGCCTGTGGCAGCAAGTTCTGGTATTAGGAGTACAAAAAGAGCACAGTCACATTTTATGAACCACTTTGCTTTGTCTTTTCACCCATCAGTTGTGTTTTAGTGTAGCTGTCAGCATAGCACACGAGCTGAAGCAGAACGCTCTGTACATCTGCACGAACGGTGGGATCAGCGCCAGCCGGCTCCTTCAGATGCTCCAAGCCAGAACCAGCAAAAAGGTGGAGCAGGTATTGCACACTACCTGGAGACCTGATTCTATAATCCAGTTTGTATAAGGCACATAAGCACTAATTTCACTTGGCACCAACGCATTTTTTTGTGACCAGATGTTTTGTGAATAGTTACACAGTAATAAAACAACAAAAAATAATGCACACACATCATAAGTATGCAGGGTGATATCCTTTGGCCAATTGGTCTGTAGACAGTTTCATGTAAATGACATCAATAAATCTTCCACTGAATAGTAAGGTTTTTTTTTTGTTTTTTTGCTGCATCAACAGTCAAACCAGCATACATGACCCACTTCTGTTAATTTTTTTTATACCCAGCACCAAAGTAATTTCAAAGAGGAATCTTTCATTTGTGTCTGCGCACACAGATGGATGCTCTTCAGAGGATCAAGGTGTTCAGAGTGTTTGATGTGTTCTCCTTGCTGTCCTGCCTTCAGGATCTAAGAGCTGGTGGTCTCCAGAGGGTAAGTGTGTTACATTTCAGGCCACTGATAGTCAAGCATGCTCCAGTTGTCATGTACAATAGGTGCTTTCATCTCTTCTAGAGTAGTGCAGGGGGAGGTTCAGTCAAAGCTGTGATCGTGGATTCAGTCTCTGCTGTGCTCACCTGTATGCTTGGAGGAAAACAGAACGAAGGTGGACAAACCATAAACTTGACCTCGGTTAACCCTGTGTTGTCGCGCTGTAGTTATCCAATCGGACGTTATCGTTTCTTGTTTTCCGCAGGCATGTCCTTGATGATGCAGGTTGCTACAGAGCTGAAGATGATTGCCAAAGACTTTAATATAGCAGTTTTGGTTAGTAGCACTCTACTTGCACATAAGACATACTTACCTTTTTACTATTTTTTGGTTGGAGAATTACTTTAATGAAACATTGTAGTATGAAGACTGTACTATGCTGGATGATGCTGAGGGAATTAATGCGTCAGGTGACCAACCACGCAACACGAGACGGTAGTGGTGGTCAGCTGAAGGCAGGCCTGGGCCAGTCATGGAGTCATATTCCACGCACGCGGCTCATTCTGCAGCGTGTGGACCAGCCTGGCGTACCCAACGGACTTCGTACAGCTACTTTGGCCAAATCCTCACGGCAGGTAAGGGCTGGGTTGGGTGTCTGTTTAAAAGCTTGTGCTTGTTGACTAGCAGGCCCGTGTGCTGTTTTTAAAACAAGGTCTTGTTTTCAGGATGTCTCAATACCCTGTATATACTTTTTTTTTTTTTCCCTTTCAGCTGCAATTAAAATCTGATGTTTCTAAATACGATAATTCTGATTATGAAGATCCAAATGAAAATTATGGCAACCTGCCCCTAACTCTGATATAGAAGTGAAACACTTGGCAAAACTATCCTGATCCTCTCCTTCGCCTCTTCTCTTTCTAATAGTCATGTCACCTGATGCAAGAGTTCAGTCTGAGCCAGCAGCCCAGGGAGGAACAAAAGCCCGGGTCTTCAGGCAAGCGGAAACTGCAGACGGAAGCATAATACTCAGCCCTTACATCAGGAGCAGCACATCAGCCTGAAAGCAACATATACACTAGATTCATCAGTGCTATAGAATGCCTTTCACGTAACTCCATAAGAACTTGTCCTGACTTAAATAAATGTATATTATTAAAAGCATATTAATTTGTTACAGGCTGCTAGAAAGACTAGTGATTTACTTCATAAACAAACATGAATGGTTGGATGTATTAAGAGATGCACTTTCCAGAAATGAAAGTGTAAACATGGGCAGGGTGTTGCCACACTGCTGTGTTAACCTTGAGCAAGACTCTGAAGAAAATAATACATCAAATATATTAAATGTGGTTAGAACAGAGGACCTCAGATTTGACATTTAACAGTTTTGCAAAAGAACTGCTAGATGACCGCTCTTCATTTTGTATTGATAAGTATTCTGAAAGAGGTTTCACAATAGTTTTCATTGCAAACATGTATAACATTTCCTTCTAAATGTTACTTTTTCATATATCAAGTTGTTGCATTCATGTAGGGAGTAGCCAGACATTTCATTCTCCCTGTTCAGATTCTCCGGTTGTACATAAACGTGTCGACTCCTGCATTACTGCATGAAGTTGCTCATTTCCACAATTTTCTGAAATGTTCAAGAATAATCAGCAAGCCAGTGTTGTCCAGGCTGAGAAACAAAACCACCGCCACTATGCACTGATTTACTGTAATTAAGGGCCAGCTCCCTGTTCTGTAAGGGTTAACACTATTTTGTAGTTAAACTGTGTATAAAAATCACCTATGCTAAATGAGCATATTTTCAGTTGTATTCCTATTCTAGAAAGTCATTTCCTTCCTATAAAATGACATTCGGCAAATAATCCATCACTCTACATGTGTAAAAGTCTGACAAGCATCTGCATATGCCATTGGTAACTCCTTGACTAATGTGTTAATTCCATGATTAAAAAACATTGCAAGTGTCGACAAAATGAACTTGCCAACACTGATTAGCGGTAGTGTCCAAGATGTATAAAAGCATATGGCTTCTGGTGAAAAGACAAAAATCCATATAAATACATGTGAAAAGGAATAAAGGTTAATGAATGTTCTTATAGCACCAAGTGCACCATGCACAAAATAAATTCGGTGCACTGGAAAACCTGCATTATGATACCAAACTGTGGTATAGCTTAAGAAAAACTTGACAGCAACTGTTAGACCCAGTTTGTTCCAAATGTACTGATGTTTTCTTGGTTTTTAACATGCTCTTGCATCAACGTCTAAAGGTCACTTTCAAATGAAGCTTAGAACTGTGTTTGCACACTTGGTTGAAGTTCTCAGTGGTTCAGCAAGGGGGCACTACTCTCCGTTTACGAATGCACTTCCAGATCCACTCAGCTGTGACTCTCTGAGCCTGGCTGTCCTCCTCAGGCTGGGTCAGTGTATGTGTGGCAGAGGCAGCATCGTACTCGGGCACCAGGTCTCCATCGTAGGCCATGAAGTAGCGCCGCAGCTTTTCACAATCTGGCACGGATTCTGGGAGGTAGAGCTTCACACCGGTAAAGATGTCCAATAAAGTCTGCAGGAAGAGTGACAAGGTGTGCAGAAGCCACGATTCAAACATGTTTATTATTATGATCGAAGCTTACATCAAAAGAAAACTGAAAAAAGGTCAAATTATAGCCAACACCAACTTTCAGTAATGTTGGCATATGTGGGGGCAAAGTGTATTTATTTTTTATTTTAGCCACCAATAAACTCAATGCATAAAAGTGAGATGGTAGAAATAACTTTCATGAAGGGCAACTATTGCGCAAAGGAAAACAGCTGACCTTTTCTGACAGTGAATCAGAAGCCTTAGCTGACGGTGCTTTCGGTTTGCTCTGCCCGTTGCTTTGTACCGTTTCAGTCTTAATCTGAAATGAACCATAGCAGAGATTGGAGGGAATCTTAGCAGGAGCGCACACACAGGAACTTTTCCATCAGATTCAATGTCACTTCAATAGCTCCAAATCAGCAGATATGCCAATCTTATGCGACGGACCTTTTTCGCGCTGTGGTCTTTGATGGGAAGCTTCCTCTTGGCGGGAGATGTTGATGTGGATTTCATAGGTGTTTGCTTGGGAGTGTGACCATTTCCTAGATTTAAAACAGTTACAATTTAGAGACCTTTTGCGAAATGGTAAAGACTGGTCGACACCAAGATTGGTCATGGAGATCTCAACCTGATCGTGCTAATCTGTCTGGAAAACTTGATTGTCTCGATTAGGTGTTTAGTTCAAGTATGAACTGAACTCTGCGGGAAGACGGACATTCAGAAAGAAGGCTGGTGGCACACCAACAAGATAGTTGCTCAAACTCTCATTAAAACATTTTGTCCCATGAAGATGATGATAAAGCCTTTTCATTTTTCCCCACTCAGAATCCAAATGTTTTCAGAATCTCTCCATTGCCCACATTTTTTTCCACCAGTTCCAGTATATTTAAAAGTCAGTATGCATAGTATAGACCAAGTACCAAGTGGGGACAGTCATACACTGGTGTATTTTAGAAGTGCAACCCAAAAAGATTTGGATGCTGAGTAAAATAGAACGCAATGTGTAAATCATTAAATCCTACATTTAACTGAAAACAGTACAAAGATGACGTATCAAATGTTGAAACAAGTTTTATTCTTTTTTTGATATAATTACCATAAAACTCACATGCTCGAGTTAAAAATGCCCAATTCTAAAACCATTTAAATTCAGTATAAAAAAAAAGTACTTTTACACCCAGTGTAACTTGACAAGTTGCTTTTGTGTTTAAATCGCAGACCAGTGCTATTCCAACCAGATGAATGATACTCACTGGTCTTGTTTGCACCAGCTGCTCCATGGGAGGTGGAAGGGGAACTGCTGCCACTGTCTCCTCCCGAAGAGCCTTTGTCATCTTTACCACCTGTAGACGGCCCTGCGGTCACCTCGAAATCGCACCTCTCCTTCGAGATACGGTAGAGTTCCTGCAGACACGGTTGATAAGACTTGACATTTTTGCAATAGTGCAAGATGGGAAAATTAACTGGTGGTTTACAGGCACCGTAGGGACCACGAATGACAGATTGCAGCATTCTTACATATGTTAACCTGTGTTACTTCAGGTGCAAAAAGGGAAAGGATATGGTAGATGACCAACACATTGAACACCAACACCTTGCCCCCTCCTAGCCAGATACTTTAAATATGTGCACCCAGAGGCATGAACAGAAGTGGCTGCTGCACCTTGAGCTGGGGAAGGTTGGTAGCTGTTTTCCAGTCTTTGTCATCGCGCATGCGGGTGCATCGGGGGAAGCGGATGGATATGCCGTCGGCTGTGTGCATTTCTGACTTGGAGAACTCCGCTCCAGTGATCTCCCACACTGGGGCTTTCTGTGATGGAAAGGAACATTTCAGTACGCTGGGTTATCATTAGAGACACAAACTGTAATAATTATTCTGTCCCCATTGCACAGTGGGTTGAATATTTTACATTGTGCATTTTTAAAAATAAGTAATATTCAAATTTAGGGTGACTGTTTTTGTCGTCATTAAAATATTTTTAAACTAGATATCTAAGACTTTAAAACAGGTTCATGACATACATATGCACATTCACAACAAGCATCAATCAGATCCCTGGCCAATTTGTTACCTCTGGGTCTCGAATAAGAAAATCTGGGTAGTAATTCTTGATGATCTTTAACCATCCTGGAATCTTGCTAGGATCCTGTAAAACAGAACAATAAAGTATGCATTGCACTTGCCTGTGGATTTAGGGGAGCAGACCCAACATGCTAAAAGCCTTTAAACTTTACCTTCCCAATTTTAACAACATCCAACTCCTTTTGCAGCCTGGCTAGAGTAGCATCATCATAGCCTCCAGAGCATTTAGTCACAGTGCACCACTTCTTTGATTCTGGGTCATAGCATCCCATGAGAAAACTGGACATTATACCACCTGTACAGAAGAGTATTGGGAAAAGCACATTATTTATAAATGCACCAGACTTTGTGGAAAAGCATTATATCCGTCTGGTTCACACCCAGTGGGCCCATTCTCATTATGTCTTGGGAATAATATCTGGGCCCCAAAATTAAATTATTTTCTAAAGTCACAAACAACTGTTTTACTCAAATTAAAATTCTTCATTAGAAGCTCATTGCTTTTTTTCCATGGGCAAGTATTTCAAAACTGCATTACCAAATGGCACACTATGCTTGCAAACAAATCATGTAATTAGAAGTTGTTTAACCAATCTGGGAGGTAACTGCATTTCACAGACCTTTGGAGCCTGACCCATAAAATGCCCCCAAAACCACCAGGTCTGCCGTGTCAGCCATCGCTCCTTCGTTTAGGTAGTCTTTCTTCACCTTCAACCAGTGACGTTTACCAGGCTCATACAGCCCCTGCATAACAAAGCAATGTCAGCTCTATCTTGCATAAAACACAGAACTTGGGGCATAACTTCTTGTGAAACACACAAAGCACCCATTTATTTCTTGACCGTCAGAACGACAGAGATGTTTAACGAGGGTTCCTCACCTTAATGTCTTTCAGGACCAGTCCCTCCAGTCCCTCTCTGATGACACGTGTGATCATCTCAGCCAGGTCAGGAGCTTTCTGTCAGATAAAATAAAAAGTAATTAAGGGGAGTTCTTCAGGGTCACAGTTTAGGTAAAATATTAAGTGGAATATGGCATCAGGATCTGAATCCAGACACAAAATTAACCGATGATTCTGTAACCACAATCAAGGAAAACAAGGCCCTAATCTTTCTTGGTTCATGGAATTAGGAGTATAACTGAAGTTTATAATACTACAGTACAAAATTCTAAAGTGAATTACATTTAAATTAAGACAAACATACTGTGACGTGTTTCATTTCTGAAATCAGAATCCTGTTAGGAACTTCCACCATGTTGTCATGGAGAAACTTTCTTCTCTCACAGAGTGGCCTGGAAAACGAGATAAGGCCTTATTCTAATAAAATGAATGTCATCAAACACATTTAATTAGAGCAGGGAGAACAGCTCCTCATTTGAAAACATTCCACTCAAACAAGAACTGACCAAATGTTGTTCCACAAAACCTTTTTTACATTATGTGGATTTGCTGATATCTGCCCTCATAGTGACATGATTTACTTAGCTAGTACCATTTATAACTAATTTGCCTTCAGTGTGGTCTTTGAATTGAACAAAATACATTAACACGTTATGAAAAAAGAATTTAATCATGAATACTGAAATTTAAAAAAAAAATTAATGAATATTTAAAAAAAACAAAAACAAAAAAAACTTACTTGTCCATAAGGCTAATGCCATTAAAATAAATGCAGTCAAATACAAAGAGGCAGACCTGGGCGTCTTGGAATGCTGCTTTCTGAAAGGCAAAGATACGAGACACTGAGCATTTCTGAACATAAGGAGCCCTCCTTAAAACATCAAGCTCTCTGGCAAATTTACTTTGTGAATTCCCAGTGTGCCGAAGGGCAGAGGTTTGCTGGTCTTGGTGTCGATAAGGAGAACTTCTGCATCGAGGATCATACTGTGACCACCAGGAAAAGCCTGCGGGATGAACTCCTTAAAATGTGCCACCTAACAAAGGAAAGAATGAAATTCTTGAAATAGTGCTTGTTCATTTATTGTTGCATTGTTCCAACCCTCTTTGTTAATGGATTGTTACATATGCGTTTTGGCTGCCACGCTAGTGAGCTGGGTTCTTAGGACTGGTGGTCAGGGCACACAGTTGTCAGCTGGAAGGCCAGGGTTTGAAGACAGGCATGCATGCTGCCCTCTGCCTTCACTACATTGTCAGTATATGGCGTTTTGTTTTGTTTGTTTGTAGTTTATTCCATTGGATTCGCAGTCTGGTTCGTAACCTTGTGAGGCAGGACAGGTTTGAGGCTGCGGCTGAAGTAGCTGAAGTGGTCACCGTTCTTGTGGACCTGCACACGCTCGCCGTCATACTTTATCTCAGAGTACATTCCGTTAGGGCATTTCTTCATAGCGTACTCAACGGACTTGCAGGCTTCCGCCTAAGAAAGAAAGCAAAGCCAATTCGCTAGCTTTCAGCAGGCTGGCAGTCTGTGTGCTACATTTGCTCATGCCAAATAATCTTTGCTCTTGAATTAACCACATGTTGTACTGGCTACACATTTGAATACGACACATGTGAAGTGGCACTAACCAGCATGGGTTGTACTGGGGTCATGAGTGTGGCCTCTACACTCAGGAGCTTCCTGGGACCACCCCCATTGGACGCCTCCTGCTGGTTGCGGAGCACCCTGTCGATCACGCCGCCAAGGTTGCGTGATGCTTTGAAAGCATCATAGGCATTGGGGTCCAAAGCATCCAGGCTGCCACGCACAAAGATTCATTGTGGTTGCAATTATTCAACGGCACAGACCTTGTTCAACTGATCTACTTTACAAAGTAAAACGGTGCTTTACGATGGTCCTTTTACAGAGCTCGACATATTTCTGGCTTGCAAGAACACATGATAGAGCGTGACAATGCAGTGGATGCACATATATACAAGAAAGTAGCAGTATGTTGAAGCAATTAATGAAATCAAGACGACCAAGTAACAGGCTAAATCAGTCACAAAAGATATAAACAGAACTTGTAAACTGAATGACTACAAATTAAAGGACTTACACATGCTTGGCCCCGGAGTTAATTTTCAGATCGTGTTTGACAAGTCGGATATAACACTTCAAGTCATTCCCTGTGCATCTGTTAAAAAGACAATTTTATTTTGAAACCGATAGCCTCTTACTCAAATAATATCACACTGACGTATGCTCATACTGCTGTACCCCTTGCACCTCGAAGCAAATCAGACAAGCATTTCCTCACACTGTTCATTTGTGCACATGCAAAAAAGCAATAAAACAGAACTGAAGATAAACTCAACTGAATGCCCCACACAGCTGAGGGTCTCACTTTTTAGCAATGTCCTCGAGCTCAGCCTGCTGATCATCTTCTTTGGTAAGCTGAGCCAGACGGATTAATGATGCGTCCACTTCCTGGATGGTCAGGAGACTCTTGGTTGCAGGGGGAAATGACTTGCTGGCATCGAAAAACATCCTCACCGTCTCTGAAACGTCTCCCTGCGGCCCACAAACAGAAATGCATGTTTGTTTGGGGGTTTTTTTGTGCGTGTAACCACTCAAAGTGGAGGATCTTCCAGGATCTCAAAAGCAAACGTCTCCGATTTTGCAGTGGTGTTTGAAATGTGCTACTGCCATCACTCACCTGCTCCAGATCGCCCACCATCTCGTCTTGACTGCAGTTCAGGATACGGCTGAAGAGCTTGACGATTTGCTTGTCATTAAGGTTGTACACGCTCTTAACTACGCCTGGGAGTAGTAGCTTCACTGTCAGGTAGAGGTCTCCCTTAAATCTATCTAAAGTCAGGGAGGACAATGTACATCATCTTGTTATGAAACTCCACGGTCAAAGCAAGGCAGTGGCTCTCAATCACACATCTGGGAGAGCCTGTATACTTTGTCCAAGTTCTGGCACATTCGTTCAACTCCTCAGGTAATTAAAGGCTTCAGAGGTGTGCTAAAGGTTTACACAGCTGTGAGGTTCAGGGCAGGTGCCTACTCTGTAATATTCCAGAAGTAATGTAAACTGGAAGCATCTGCAGTCCTACTGATTTATAAACAACATACTCCATCATCCTTTGTATAGAAACACTAAATCAACTCACAAAAGATACAAACAGAATTTGTAAAGCGAAGAACCACAAATTAAAGAATGAATCCAATGCTTATCCCACTTCTACTGAAGTATTTTTTGGTGACGGGCCTGCTCCATTTTCTGCTACAGGCCCTCTGCGCCTACCTCCATCTGAGCCCTTCTTTAAGAAATCCTTGATGATCTCCGTCTTGGTATTGTAGCTGGACTTCTCGGCCACCATGGCACAGAGCTTGCGGAACTCCCGGAACAGGCAGTCCTTATGGTCTGGCTGGCAGAGCTGGGACGCCAGAGCACTGGCCTGAGTGCCTTTACTGGGAGAGAGGCCCGGGCTGGAGGAGGACGACGAACCAGCCTTCGCAACTGAGCAAAATGTAAACTTTGATTAGATGCCATGTACTCGCCCACTCACTGATGGCACATGCGAAAAACTGTTCACTGGAAACTCATTTTGAACTGGAAACTGGAAGTGCTCATTTTGTTTTGTGTAGTTCAAAGACTGAAACTAACTTTGTGTTGCTCTGAATAATCTACTACAATATGGACCATTTACATTTAGACTAGCAGCCAAAGGTCCAAGTTCATCTGCTTGGAATATGGATTTGCATCGGCTTGACAATACAAGCCTAAATGGGAGTAGCTGACTTTAATCTGCAGCTGTAGGAGGATCATAAACGGTCTCCAAAGTATTACATGAAAGTTTGATGAATGTAGACTGAAAATAATAGGACGTATTTAATAGGATGTATTAGTAGTATTAAAGTTTTATGTGGCACTCTAGAAAATACTACCATTACCATCATGAAAGTAGCAAGATCTTATTTACCTGTGAATCCTGAAAACTTGCGTGGTGCGTTGACGGTTGGATCAGCAAGAGGTACTGACAACTGTCCACTCGTGTTTAGTTTAGCTTGTACCTTCTTCTTTGGACTCGCATTGGACTTAGCAGCCAATTCTGATCAAGAACAGCAAATACAGAGTTAAGCATACCGAATCCTGCCTAGGACGGGGCCTTCACCGACTTACAGAACAGGCCAAAATAACTACAGACGTCCAAAACATAGCCCATTCCCAAAAATGTCCCCTTCATACCAGTCACATGGTTATTGATTAGCTCTTTATCCTCATCCTGCAGCAACTCCCAGCCTTCTAAATCAGTGATGTCATCGATCTTCTTTGTAGTGGCCCGGGCTCGTTCCAGCTTCTCGAAGATGCACTTCACGTGGTACCACTCCTTCATCTCTCCTGCAGACTCACTGAATGGGTTGGGCACGATCTTGCCAATACGTACCAGCCCCTTCATGATCTTGTCCTTGCATTTTTTGCAACCGGCGGTGCCACGCTTGGCGTACTCCACGCAGTACCTCTGTTCTGCCATGTCTGGCCTATCTTCCTGCCACACAGGCCAAGACACACTCAAAAACGACGAAGCCGAGAGACTGAAATGTCTTGATTGCGAGGTGTAGGCTGGGCTTTGACCAGGCCAGGAGGCGATACCCCAGATGCTGAGTACAGGGCGAGGGCAGTCTCTGAATAGATCACTGTGTAGCGTTGCCCACAAACGAATTCCCCGGCACAACGGGGTCTCAGAGAGTGTCCTTACTGCCTTACAAAACAATGCACCATACATCCAGTTTATCTGTTAAGGTGCGACATCTTACACGTGGCAGTGTGATTTCTAAAGGAGAGAATAAACAAACTGATGCAAGCATTCATTTCATTGCATTCACACGCCTTTGCCTCACAATTAACAGCGTGCTAGAAGTGAGGTATAGGATTAAGTTTTTAGTTCAAAGTAAACGTGACAAAGAACACTACTTTATTGTTGTAGCGCTCTAGCTATTTCAAATGTAAGCAATGGACATTTGTTAGCTATAGTGCGAAAGCAGCCCATACAGTAAGCTAGCTAGCTTGCTTCACAAAAGCACAGTAGACGACGTTGAAAACAAAGGCGTTTTCAGTAACGTTAGCTGACTGACTGACTGACAACCATCTACTTCACTAGTTAGCCATCTAGCTAGCTCAAAGAGCCTGAACATGAACCAAGTTCAAGCCAACAGTTCTTCGAGACGAAACTGCTAAAATCTACAACAATGGTACAACGACTAGGATTCCTCATGAACTGTAGACGCGAAATAAAGACTCCGATGGGAATAAATTGGAAAAAATATTGACTGAGCAACCGCAAGGTAGCTAGATGGCAAACCGTGCTAGCTAGCTAGCTAGCTCAACATTCTAGCTGGACAACATGTAGCTGTAGGGTTTAGGATTAAGTTAGCTAAACTGATATTTCAGACCGAGTTAGTACAGCAACTGCCAAGCGTGTAAGCTTACCGATGATTTCTTTTACCTGGTTTTGTTTATGCCACCTGCTTGTCCAAATTGTGCACCTTGCAATTTTATGGTATGGAAAGGTGTACCAAAATAATGAAATTGAGGTAAACTATTGTGAACACCGTATTCCCCTTTAAGTCATGGACACGCGCTTCCTCTTTGTTTGCAATGATTTCCTGTGCACTGCGCATGTGTCAAGATTATTTTATGCCGACATAAGAATTTATGTCATTGTCCTTTCGGCAAATGTTCACATTAAGACATGCAGTTTGTACACAAATATTATGACCAAATAAATTGGTTATTTTAATTAAAAATAAAACAAATCCCCTATAAAACATAAAAGGTTAATTATTTTTGTCATAATTCGGTATACTGTAGCACGTGAGGTTACTAGTCTCTCTCT
>JAOXYF010000003.1:3121484-3143907 GCA_028565775.1 Sternarchorhynchus goeldii | reverse complement strand
AGGGGATGTTATTCTGGACCCTGACTCTCTAACCACAGCCCTTATGTGTCTGGAGTTTTAGGGGATGTTATTCTGGACCCTGACTCTCTAACCACAGCCCTTATGTGTCTGGAGTTTTAGGGGATGTTATTCTGGAACGTCTAATAAACACAGCAGTGCAACATAGCCCTGCTGTTGCTGTCATTTTCCGATCCTCACAGCCTGTATGGTAAAGCACTTGTCATAAGCTAAATCGCTAATGAGCTTTAACTGTTGGACAAATTTCACATTAAAGGGATTCGTCAGCTTTCATACCCAACTGCAAAGACAGACCCATTGGGTTGAAGTTAGACATCTGCCACATGCAACTTGAACACTGATGAATCATGTGAGGTGAAGCCCAGCTCTACACACTCTTAAATGAGACATGATGTTAGGTGTTTCTCAGGCTATTGTTCCATCAAATACGATGAGTGAGATGCTGCCAGAGAAAGGTCCTCTGGACAGAGTCTGCCACCACCGCCACGTCTCATGATGGAGCTGTTATATAACGCTGGGCATTTTGCACCTAGCTAGACAGAAAGGAGGCTCTTCTTCCAAAAGCCAGCACCAAAAAAAAAAACCTTCTCTGAACAGGCTTGTCTCTCATCCTCCAGCAAGCACCAAACAAAAAAAAAAAACCCTCTAAACTCGGCACTAGGAGAGAAACTGAGAGAAACTGTTCTCTCTCCTGCGCAAAAGGAAGGGGGAAAAAACTCACAGGTTAAGATTCATCCACCCATTAAATTGGTTCTTTGTGCAGAATCGTGTGATTATTCAGTGGACGTGACTTGTGTATGTTCTGTCACTTTTGCAGAGAAGGTTTGGAACGTTGCGCCTCTCTTCCTCTCTTCCGTTGTATGCTATCGTATTCACCACGTAAAGTTCTTCAGCCTATCACGTAATGCTTTATATTGTCAGTTAATCTTTGATTTCACAAATGTGCTGGGTTGGGGGAAAAACGCTGACTTCACTTTGTGTTTTAGGAGAAGGCAGTGGGAAGTGTTTGGTAAGCAAATTGTTTGAATCATCTTGCGTCTTGGGATCCGTCTTTTAGGATACATATTAAGAGTCTGATGTACGCTGTAGTCTGTGGTTTAATTATGTACAAACAGAGCAGCTAGTTGAAGTTCTCAGGAGTTGTCAAGGATCTGTCAAGAACACCATTTATTTTCTGCTTTAAAAAGGCTTTTCTTCTTGCCAGTCTAGACGCTGACGCTACCGGTTTGGCAGTAAAAAATTTGTCCAATAAGCATTACATACTCTTTAAATAAAGAACCCTCAGTTCATACACTCCTCCAAAATCACATCATGCTGAAACCCTATAGGCTCCTTTCACTAATATTTTAGTTGAGTACATCCATGTAATATTGAAAAAAGACATATTATATAGGCTTAGGATTTCCATACTTTGACTACAAGCTTTTCCTCAATACTATGATAATAACCCTTCAGTTTCAATATAGTGTATGAAGTGTCCAAGTGTGTCTCTGCCTTACTCTCTGAACCAACAGAGGACCTTCAGTCCCCTAATGGTCCAAACTTACCTATTCTCCCTCATTTCAACGTCGAATGGTCAAATCTGAAGTGAAGGGCTGGATCAAGCATCTCTGAGCTCATCCACCGTGTGGACTGCAAGGCCTCCTAGGTTCATTAGATGGCAAATGGACCTTTCAGATATCAGCCATTGTAGCTCACTCATTATCATCCTTCTGTGTCTTTCTTTTTTTTTTTTAACAGTATGCTCGTTTAGATTCCTCATAAATGAAGGGGTTTAGGGCAAATGGAGGAAATGGGGAATGGTAATTAAAGAAGTGACAAGGTTCATCCTTGGATATGAGCATTTTCAACTATTCCCGTCACCTCCTTAACCCACTGCTCTGCCTTCTAGATCCCCTTACAGTACGTATCATTCATGTAGATTGGCCAATCATCAGGCTGATTGTTCAGTGATATGTAGGTGACCAGTGTCCACATCACAGTACATTACATCTAACTATGGTCTAGTACCTGTGCCTAACTATCAAATCATATACCATTTTCCATAATAGTTACACTTTTGGCTTTTGTATTTAATTCAAGTGATAGAATATTCCACCAATACAAGCTGTAAATATTTATCCCACGCAAAAGGGTACTAGCGAATATGGTCGTATTACCTTTGTGAAATACATCCTGTTGCAGTGTGATTTAAAAAACTATGAAAGCTTGCGACAGATTAAATGACAATTAAACTGTCCTATGTGAAACGACTGAGGAGGAAAAGAAGAAACCACTTCACAGCAGGATGGCCACGTGTGGCTACGAGTGCAGCACAATACGAAAAACATACAGGAACAGCTTTCAGATGTTTAGGTCCAACCAAGTGTTTTCAGATTTTTAAAAAATACTTTTTCTTTTAGCCTCCAATACCAAATCTGGCTTCCAAGCCTGGCAAGTTTTTACATGCACATGAAATCTACTCAAATAAATCTCCAATTTTAATTAAGTTTTCAGCACTCCATTAAATAGTGCAGGGAATTGGAAATTGTAATATAGAGTAATAATTTAAACAGTGGTCTAACTACAGCCAATGTGCTTCATTTAACTGCGTAATTCATAAGTTATCCACTGACCAGCCTCATTTGCTCACCGAAATGAAACAGAGTCGGACAGAAAACAAGACTTCACTAGAAGAGATGCTTCACACAAACCCAAACGGCTTCAAAGTACACACAAAGCACCAGAACAAAGCAGAAGTTCATTCTTTGCTCTCGCCTATGAGGCTGCCAGTAACACAGCTAAAAGAGCAACATTGCCCGTTAGTATTATTCCCAATGTTGAGGGCACAGGAGTTACCCAGGGAATAATATTAGGACCGCTTTGAATTTTAGCTGTGGCCCCTTAATTTCACAACATGATTGAATCTGGCATCAAAACCATTACTGGTATGTTGAATATAAGAGATCACCATGGTTGCTGAACCAGCACCTAAACACAGATGTTCAGATTGGTTATGGATTCACAAAAGCCTTTTAGATAATAGATATGATAATAGTCTACTCACTCATATTTTGATAATGCAAATACATAAATTGCACAGTCGGTGTTGGGGCTAACAAAATCATTTTAATGTTTAAAACATCTCACTACAATTGTCTGTTTTACATAATAAAATATTATATCAAATCTAGCCTGGTGAAAAAGAACACATTCAGAACAGGGTAGCGGCAAGTTATATAGCTGCCATTTTTCAGGTCTGCAAAACATGTGGTATAAATGTTCTCTGTTTTTGGATGGTAATCGAAATCTTTTTTTTTCTGTCTAATAAAATTAGTGTTCATGGGTGCAGGACATTTTCAGACAGCCGCAGGACAATTAAGTGATTGGAAGTGATGATGCATGTAAAATGCCACATCAGATGAAAAAACATGAAGATGATTAATTCTGACTGTAGTCCCATGCCATTGGTGCAATACTCCAAACCTAATGATGGAGGAATCACCAAGCTCACACACTGAGTGGTTACAGTGCGAGAGAAATGTGGCCAGTATGAACAAACTGTGGATAACCTTCGTATGAACAGTCACCCTGCAACCCAAACAGATGTTTACAAACTGTGTTATTGTTTAACTCGATAAACACCTTACAGGTCATTTTTGATCTTTGTACTGTTGAGAATGATTGCTCTCATCACCCTACAAATGTAGGGTGTATTCCTAAACTCATACTATTAATTTGGGGAATTAAACTGGTATTATGTTTTTGTTATTTAGATGGGCAGAATGTCCTGTCCTGTCTGGTCTTGTTTTACAGTCTATTTCACATTTAGCAATATGGTGATATAATCAGGACACCCTGGCTCATTTCATGGAGTTACAGATCACCACACTGTGCTCTGGGAGTTCAAAGAACTCTCTTCAGGGGTGGGCTATCTCTGCCCTTTAAACTTACTGCCTCCTTTATATTGTCGACAGCCTGAAACTCATCCGTCATCTGCTTTCTCGCTGGTTTACTTGGTCCTGTGGTTTTTCAAACTGCTCCGAGGGTGTAAACATAAGAACGTGTGTGTTCTGGGAGGTGTGTGTTCAACTCGCTCTTCACAAAGTCCATGGGTTCATTTGAACAGTGTGGTTATACATGCAGTGCTCTACACCTGTTAATTTTTCTGGGCTCAAGCTACAGTTTAAATCATAATGGATAGCAATTCCCAATGAGACATCTCACTATATTGTGCACATCTATTAGGCTAGAGCTCTAACTGCTTACATTAACCAAACATTAATTTGTTAGGCTTTAATCAAATGGTAGATCTCTGATGTTAGCAGCTCATTGGCAGGTGCTTATATAGTCAATCTGGAATTGCTGTTCATTTCATGCAGGAAAAAGAGCCTCTTCTAAGTCCCCTGGTTTTAGCTTATGCAGGCACACATAATATCCATATCAATAATGCTGGAACAATTAGAGCATAGCTAATGTCTATGTAACATATTACGGAGGAAAATAAGTTCATTAATTAAATTATTGCACGTGTTCTGCCTTCATTGCCCTTGTGTTCTGTACCTGGCGCAGGGAAGTGATACAGTCCAGTTGGAAATCAATCCCAGCCCAATCAAACCAAGTCCAGTGAAGCTCAGCCCAATTAAACTTAAACCAATCAAACCTAGACTAATTAAACCAGTCCCAATCAAACTCGCGCCAATCAAACCCAGCCTAATCAAACCTAAACCAAAACCAAACCTACATAGCTAAAGTGTGCATGGATAGCTGCCTGTGGGAAGGGTCTCTTTAAAACGGGAACAATGGCATTGGGATGTCTATAGGAGAACCTTTTATTGGCAGGTCAAAGCTGAACCAGCTTGGTGGGTCTGAGAGTGGCAATGTGCATAGTATTATTAACTATTGAGTAAGTGCACCAATCAAGCGCTAACTCATTTATATACATTTGCTAACAACACAACACTTCTGTTACTCCACTATTCTATGCTATAATGATAACACTAATCATTGGAAGTAATGTGGCTCTCTGCCCTCTTTGTGATCAGCAGATGCAATAACTCTGTTCAAATCTCACCGAGCAGGACCTGTAACACAAGAATAATTATCGATCAGCACTTTTCTCCTCATGGAATCATGTTATCATTGGCTGCTGCCAGGGCGCCCACTTCTCCTGCGTGCGACATGTCATTTCAATGCAGCGTCAGACAGGTGGGCGAGGGGACAGGTGAAGGCTGGCAGCAGGGGTCTACTTCCACAGTCAGGTGGTAACACAGCGGGAGAGAAGCAGAGTGTTAGGCTGTTAGCAACCCAAGTCTGTCTGGTCAACAGAACAGCTCATTAGATCCTAATTGAACCCAACCTTTTGCCACCTGGTCGGAATGTGTGGCAGTGTAGACATGGCTTGAATCAAAATAACAGAGATAGCGAGTGCATAAGAGGAAGGACCAGCAGGAGATCAAGTTTAAAGGAATATTTCTGCTGCATTTCTCCTAAAACTGGTAATGTTATTTACAGTGAATGGAATCACATTGAATTGGCCCTTGTTGAAGTTCATTCATTGTTTGTAATGATGCTATTTCTTTAAGACATTTACAAAAGAGTAAACAACTGTTGGTGATGCTATATAGAAGAGAAAAACTTATAAAACATATGTAACTGAAGCTTATGTTTTAAGCCTATATATACTAAATTTGCTATAGTGGTATAAAATTATGCAATTTCAGACTAATGTCCCACCACCCCCAAAACAAGCACAAAAATAAATGATGTTTAATTACCTTTTGGAGCAGGAGTCTGGTGGTCACCTTTATTCGAGTGAGCATCCAGGGGCCACACTATCCAACTCTAACCCTGTCCGCATTGTTCCCTCCATATGGCAGTCAGGCAGAAAAAAAATGAACAAGATCATGGGAATGTTTTGTTTAGTAAACATTCAAGCCCTCCATGGTGCTTGGAGAGGAGATGACCGTATGTGCTGCCACTAGTGTCCCGGTGCGCCCTCCAGGCCATATGCTCCTCCATGCTCTTGACCCCAGCCATGTCCCCCTGGTCCCAGCGCTGAAGGAGCAGCATTAGTTAAAGCAGTCAAAACAGCGAATCCTCTGGGGCAGGGGGTGTAACTCTGCTGAATGCATTTCAAAGCAATTAACTCAGTGGTGCTGTGAAAACAATTGCACATAATTTGAAGTATACCTCCTTATATAGGGTAAAATGAACCCCAGCAGTACATATGCGGAAGTCTGATATGTCCTAAATGTAATTTATTTTTTTTTGGATAGAAAGAGAGATGCATGTGTGCTACATATTTACTGGGGATAATTCAAGAAATACAAGCATTATGGGTAACAGAGGTCAACACAAAGGCAAACAGGTACAACACAAACCCATAATCAATGTCAGATACTAGGAAGGAACAGAGCCAAACACCAGATTATAACGAACACTAGAGCTGGAACAAATAGATAGACTTCTAAATGCGAGTGGCAAGAAACAACAGAGACAGGTCTAAATTCATGGATAAGAAATGGTTGTGGTTGACAATTGATGGAGGGTTCCAGGGAGGAGTTACAAGAAAAATACCAAATCAGAGCAGAAAGAATACATACTGAATCTGCCAGGCCAGAGACTGCATGACAAAAGGGGGTTAATTGGGCATCTTGTGCCAATTTACAACAAGCCTTGATGTTTTGAACCAAACAGAATAATGAACTGAAATAATTCAGAGATAATTCAGCTACTTCAGAAACAAACAAAAATCTATAGCAATTTCGTTCATTCAGGGAAATGGGTCATCCATGGCAGATTCTGATTACTCAGAAGCTCTTTTTCAGGCCTTGCTGACGCATTACAATGCCATCTGTGATGAAGTTTGCCTGTTCTGACTCCAAGCTCAGCTCAGTAAACATTAAAGGCCTATCCTGTCCCCTGCTTCCTGAGAAAAAAAGGCTCTGTTTCGTAACCGTTAGTCTTTGAGGCAAAAATGTAAGTAATTACTTTATTCAACATGCTGACATAGTCAGACTGATGTTTGAAACTAGAGAAGCAGAGCATGTTTGGGGGGAAAATGGCTATACTTACCCTCTCAGGGAGTTTCAGCAAATTGGACATTTAGAATAATTCTACTTTGTGACAGGAGAAGATATAACAAAGAAAATCTATGTTAGAATTGCTTTCAAAATATATTGGGAACTGCAAACTGAGACATGCTAGGTAATTCATATTTAAACATGACAGGTGCTGTGAATGTTAATGTGGTAGGTATTGTAAATATAACATAGAATTACATGTTCATTGAAATATAATGTGATCTCCATGAAAAACAACTTGGTCATGCAATAAGTTGGTAATGCAATAGAATTTTATATGAACATTTGGATTGAAGACTTTACTTTTTTGAGATCTTACTGGCACATAAAACAAACGCATACGTGAAATTTAAAGGGTCACTACGTCACACCAATAGAATTCAACACATGACTAGGCAATTTATGTTTTGAGCAGTCAAGCAGCGCATTCCTCCCAGTCACATTTCTTAAGAGTTCTGTAGGGTCTAGGGTGTGCATCAGAACATCCACTGTTTTGCTATGCATTTAGAAAGACCAACACCTCTGTGTTCTTTTTTTGTGATTGAATCAGACTGGCTAGCCTTGACTCCCCACTAACATCAGTGAACCTTGGGTATCCTTGACCCTATCTGCGGCTCATTGGTTGCCCTTCCTTAGATCATTTTTGGTAGGGAACAGTTGCATTCTGGGAACACCCCACGTAACCTGCCGTTTTGGAGATGATCTTACCCAGTTTTGGTGACGTCATCAGAGTTTGGCCCTTGTCAAAGTCACTCAGGGCCTTACATTTGTCAACCCCCCCTCCCCCCACACGTCCATCACCATCAACTTCAGTAACTGACTGTTCTTCCCAACCCTTGACAAGTGCTTTGTAACGGGATACTTGTTGCTATTCACTTCATCTGGTCAGTGATTGGAATGTTGTGGCTAATTGGTACATATACATTTCTAGACATTTCTATATGTATATATATAATATATAAAGATTTAAACACGGGTTACAAATATTCATGTCAGAGCTTTAGTGGGCCTGAATAGGTTGGTACGAGTTTGCGGTGTGCCAGAGGAGTTCACCTGAGGGATTAACTGGAGATGAAAACTCTTTTCTGTTACACATGCCAAGATGAGCCAATAGCCCCTTGAACTGTATTTCCCTGTATTTCACTCAGAGAGGTCTCTTGTTTTCCCTTTATAATTACACTTTGTACTTATTTTGCATGGAGAATGGTCTGCTCATTCTCTCTGTCTCCTCTTTCTTTTCATCCTCTCTACATCTCTTCATCCCTCTCCATCTCTGTTTTTTTTCCTCAGATGAAAGTACTGCAGTGGGTTGAAATATGTCCCGTCTGAAGTCTGACCGAAAATTTAAGCCCCTGTCATTTTCAACAACAAATTGTGAAACGCCACCAGCCTCGGACGCTGCATCTTTGATGAATCCGAGTGCTGGGCCGGCCTGCAGATTGCTGGCCAGGCGCGAATGAGGAAAGTTTCAGCTTTGCTGGTGGCTTTGATGTGAAACTTGACCATTAAACTTTCACTTTGTGAATTTATGCTACCACGAGCATTCTATAGCTGACCTGTTTTAATAGAAGAGGAGCAGACAGATGTGGATGTGGATTCAGTATACCAATTACCTATGCCTGCTGACTTATTCTCCTTCGCAAGTGGGAGGGGCTAGCTAAAGGGAATCAATAGCCATCTTCTTCAATCAGGCTTCATTGATTCATTGAGCAGGCTGAGCCTTGGCTTTGCTTCACCGATCTTTTCTGTCATCCTCGGCATACACAAAAAAATCTGTCTATTGCTTAGGTGGGATGTGAGTACACACGCACACACATGTACTCACGCTCACCCACACACACACACACACACACACACACACACACGTGTGCACATTCACAGAGAATAGACGTGGGTAAGTGGTCGATAAAAAAAAAAACTCAAACTATGTAGAGTCATTAGTGACATAAGTGCACATACATCACTCAGTGCTCAAGTCAGATCAATTTCTACTTGGTTTTGTAAGTGAGAATCTGCGCTCTGTATTTGCCTGAAAATCTGTTGAGCATTACACAATACCATAACAACCCACACTGCACACCTGTACAATCTTAGAGATGCAATAGTGACATCGTAGATAAAGGCAGACTGCTACATCTTTAGATCTAGTCAAACAGGCCTTTAGCAAACTGTCTCAGTATCTGCACTAGTGCATCTTTCCTTCCCATACACCATCACCTACTTATAGTGAACCCTAGGGCAAAAAACAAAGCCTGTTGACAATACAACCTTTGTATCTCTATTACAGATGGTACTAAGCGTATACAGGAGAAGAAAGTCGTCTCACATGTTGTTGAACTGAAAACTGGGACTCAACAGCACTAAAACAGTGGAAATGGTAATTGATTTTTCTATACATCCACCAGTACCAACAGAAATCAATGTCACAGCCTTCAGTGTAGCTGAGCTCCTCACAGTCCTGGCTAGCACTGTCTCCAGCGTCCCTGGCTAGGACCCAGATATCTTCATGAGGAAGTGTAGCTTTCCGTGCACGTTTTTACTAAGCCAAAAAAAAAAGCCCTACAGTATCTCTTAGCCTCATAGAAGTAAGTGCAATTCTACAAGGCTATTACAGGAAGCGCACAGTGCACAAATTGCCAGCATGAAATTAACCCTTACATTTTTAATGTGTAACTGGTCTCCAGTGTAGCTACAACTGTCTCCAATGCACACTGCTAATTTAACAATTAAGACTACAACTATTCTCGCCAAGGTTGGTGAATCACAAGTCTTGTGGGGGGGAAAGTCGTGGGCTATAAACGTCTTCACTCCAGATTTACACCTGTCCAGAGTATAAAATCAAATCGCAAAACTGCAGCCTAAAATCGTACATCTATGGAACCTATTCGAAAACTATTGAGCTCATCTCAACCATTGCTCCGTTTGGTCCATTCCAAACAGAAGAAACAAGGATTCCAGCCACATTTGTCCCTGTTCTGTGTCCCTGGTTTATACAGGTAAACCTTCAGTTACCACCTCCACGACTCCCAGCATGCCCGTGTCCAAACTCCAGCAAATAAGATCTCAGACACATCGTATAACTAGTATTTCTATGAGACGTGTAACAGTGTACCCCTGCAAACTTAATGAAAAACGTATGAATGACTCTGTGCAGGCTATAAACAAATGTACCTATTAAATATAACTGCACTGTGTAATAATTGCATATATTGCATCTCGTGCTGTCTATTTGTACCTTACGTACAGCAGTGCAGCCATCTACCAACTGCGCCCTTAAAACTGGCTTCCTAGACACACTGCTGAATGAAAGATCTTTATACAGTGGCACTGCTGAATGAAATACTCTTTACAATAACACTTCTGAATGAAAGACTCTTTAGAATGACACTGCTGAATGAAAGACTCTTTACCATGATACTTGTGAATAAAAGACTCTTTACGATATAACACTGCTGAATGAAAGCACTTTGACAGTGGTACTGCTGAATAAAAGTGATGCAGTTGCTGGGAAGGCTGGATAACTCTGAATTCCAGCATGCTAGTTTTCTAATGGATGATGCATTCTCCAATCTTGTCCCTAAATGCCTGTCCACCGCCAAGCCCTTCCTCTCTGACGCCCCAAACATCTGTCCACTCTCCACAAAGCCCAGTCTAAGTGAGAATTCTAAATAGGCATCATAATTGAGCATTCTAATTGGACATTCCAATTGAGGAGTGATTGATCGCAAGCTGCGATGCAGCGAGCTGCAGTGCTTATTGTAGAAGACAGGGCTTTGAGGTGCTCCTCTCTGAGGCCCGGCTGGTTTAGGCGAGTGTCAGCGGAGTGTTTTGGTGATAATTATCCCTGCTTCACCCCACCCCCATCCCTGCATTCCCCTGGTGCCACATCAGAAATGAAGATCATAAAAGCTTGTGCAATGGGACTTGCTTTCTGTCTGCTGAAGCACATCACAGAATGCCAATGCACGTACTGGCTGGCCTAACCTAGTTTAGGAAGAGTTATGCATATATTTTGTGATTTCTTTCTTTTTAATGGCAACAGCCAGAGTTGAAAGTGACTTTTAAGAAATGGCTCTTGCTGAATAAGTTTGTTAATCTTTGCTTCTGAGTGGTTTGCGTGGTGTGCGGGTTGGGGTATATCAATTTATCAAAATATAGACATTTTGCCTCAAGAAGTGTAACTCTGAGAGAGGCAAAAGTTCATGGGTCACAAAATGTGATATTTGGAAATCGCATTGCATACAAAAGCACTGTGCTATATCTTGATGTCCAAATGTGTGAGCAGAAGGGACAGCTGGAGTGATCTTTTTCTCACAATGCATTTCTTCTTTGTTGACTTCTTTGTGCACTTTCAGTCAGGCATACACAATTAAAATGGACATTAATAACAATAGAGTCTATAAGCTAAGTGACAGAAAAAATCATGCTTGACAACACCAAGAAAGATCTAAGAAACCCTGTGATACCAAGTACATGAAAAACAACTGTTCTTTGACTTTGACCAGAGATTTTACTGTTTTGGTGTTTATTATACATCTAAGCAGAGCTCCAACATCCAATAATATGTTTACCTTGATGCTGAAGTATCTGAAGTAAATCAAGCACAGTAAGTAAAACAACCCACAGTTTTAGGCAAGGGAAAACAGGATAAGAGATAGAATATTATACTACCCATGGGGGATCTGCATGAATACAAAGACTGACCAGAACTGACCCCAGATCAGGGTGAAATTCCCATTTCTGTTTGATAACAGGCAGCCACTAGGTCTGACTGTTTTATGAATGTCTCCATGATCAGGATAGCAATGCTGCAAAAAAGATGACCAGACTCAGGCATTTTTACTGCAGTGTCTGCTACATTGCTAAATTTTGTTCATTTCTCGGATGCTGGGGATTGGATGGCCAGAGGCTGCGAGGGAGGTCTGTTTCCAGTTGGAGATAATTACAAGCACCAAGGCAAACCAGCCCATACTGAAATACCTGGGGACCCCTGGTGAGAAACCTTTCAAACCTGGGCCAGAGTCTTCAGTGAGGAACATATTGACTCCTAGAGGAACGCAAAGTGAAATATCCAGCCACAAACCTCCAGACTGGTGGAGGATAAAACCTTTCATTAATGGGAGTGACCTCTGAACAAGGCTGGAGAGGTAAAGGGGGTTGTTTTGACACCAGGGTGCTTGATTACCCATGAAAAAAAGCTGCATAACTAATTTTAGAGGGGTGTGCTTTGCTCTCACTAGTTGGAATAAGCACTTGTCATGGCAACAGTCTAAAAACAGCAAAAAATGGTGTAGGATGTCAATAATGCGCCAATCTTACTAATACAGTACCAGTCAAAAGGTAGACTAGACTATGCATAAAGTGATTTTCAAAACACACATGCAAAACACATCTTAGTCCCTCACACTTCAAGTGCTTTGCACATATGAGAATTTCTTCAAGAATGATGGAAAAGCCTCATGCAGCTGGAGAACATCAGCAGTGTGGGGCTGAGGAGGACAGTAAAGGGTGGCTGCTTTTGAAGGATCTAAAATCTAGGATAAACAAATCACAGCATAATCACATATGTGTTACTTCATTGGTTTGATATGTTTCAGTTTTCGTATTGAAGAAAATACAAAAAATAATCAATGAGTAGGTGTGTCCAAACTTTTGACTGGTGTGTCCAAACTTTTGACTGGTACTGTATATATGCTAATCTGCACAGTGCACTCAAATGTTTCTGAACAGACACGTTTTTGAAATGGCGGACACCTTCAGCAGCGATAACTGATGACAGACGATGTAAAGCTGACCGCTCAAGTCTCTGTTCCTCTTCCACTGTATGCTGCTTCTGATGACAAAGCTCTGCCTGATAATGGCACAGTGTAAGTGCATTACGTGTTTGCTGATTCAAATGGTCCCATGGCATAACAACAACAACAACAACAACAACAACAACAATACTAATAACAATAATAAAGATAATAATAATAAAGGCCAAACTAAAAAGACGGACTTTTTAAAGCAATCCAAAGTAGGAGTGGTTTTAATAGGGTCAAAACACTCCTCCATCGAGGGGCTCTACAATAAAAAGCTTTCTTACCTACGATGTTAAGTATGCAGGGAGGGCTGCTGTAGAGTGAGAGAACTAACAGAGAATAAAGACAGAAGAGTTGAAGACTTCACCAGGTACTCTAGGGATAAACAATGAACAGCTTGATAATGTTCAAGTAAAAGTTTCAAATCACTTAGAGCATACACAGGCAGCCAGGCTGGTTCTCAACACTACATGAGTAACTTGAGTGTGAGGGAGAACTCTGGCAGTACAGTTCTGAACACAATGGAGCCCCTGGGGAGGTTTAGAAGGTGGTCCAGCTAAAAGAGGGTAGCAGCAGTGAAACTGGCAGGAAACCAAGGCATGTACAAGTTTCTCAGCAACACAGGATGATAGAAAACTGCTGTGCTTGACAATACTGCATAAATGGTGTCAAATGTAAGCTGATTTCAAACTGGTGATGTTAACAGGTGATTGTAATCATGATCTTGCACAAACGCAGCATATAGGAAAGGGTTAAATATTTGAGGAGCAAAGATGGTCAGAGTATGTCCAATTGTCAACAAATGCATGAGAAAATGATTGGTGTAAAATGTAAAAACAACGTACGGCAATGAAAGATTGGAAGGTATTTGAATATTTATCCCTCTACAGTGCATATGATTCAAGGAATGATTCAAGGAATCAGGAGGAATTTCAGTGCGTATAGGTCAAGAGTGCAAACCTAAGATGAACACCCATGATCCCCGATCCCTCAGACAGCATTAAAAGGACCGTCCAGACTGTTATCAGCATTAAGCCTAAAAGTCAGAGTCTGCTGGTATGGGGTTGTGTCAGTGCCTTTGGCAAAGGTAATTTTCACTTCTGTAATGGCAGCATTAATGCAGAAATGTATATTGAGATCTTAGAGCAACATTCAAGCAGCTTTCAAGATGATATCTTCTGCAAGAAAATGCTAAACCATATGGTGCACATATTACAAAGGTACGGTGTGGAAGAAGAACGAGCAGGTACTGGATTGGCCTGCCTGCAGTCCTGACATATCCCCAGTGGAGTATGGGTGGAAAACTTTTCATGGTTGGAGAAGATTTCATGTTCTTCTAGTTTGTATTCTATGTCTTAGATTAGTTCTGTTTTAGACTTCCAGTCATTTTCTCTTTTGGTTTAGTCTATTATGTTTTCACTTGTATTTCTTTTCCCAGGTCCCATATTATCTTAGTCCTGATCCTGGTTGTTTAGTTCAGTTTAGGTTATGTTAAATTATGTATGCACCTGTTGTTTTGTTAGTCTTTCCTTGAGCTTTTGCATGTCTCTTCTAGGTTAATCGTTCATGTTATGTTTCTGTGATTGCCCTGTTCCTTTGTTAGGTTCATTAGTACTTCTTGTCATGTTTTCTTTAGTAAGCTTATAAAGTCCATGTGGTTTAATTGTGTCTTAAGTCTTGCCATCTTTGCTTTGTTTGATCATCCGATTGGTTTCTGTTTATTAAACCCACTGAGTTCTCATCCCTTCTTGTGATTTTCTGTTTTGCACTTATGTTCTGCCCAAGCACCCCAGCTTTACAGCATCTTAAGATGTGTTTGCAGGAAGAGTGAGAGAAAATGGCACTCGAAACACTTTTTTTATCCTCAGTGCCAAAAGTATCTTTTAAATGTGGTGGCAAGGCATGGCAATGCTGCAAAGTGGTAAATGTTTTACTGTCCCAACTGTTTTGGGATGAAGCGACAGCCTATGATGATTTTCCATCAGTCTTGATGAAATTCTCATATGTGCAGAGCACTTTTTGCTGAAGGTGCATCTACAATTAATTGTTTGTACATGTGTGTGTTTTGAAAATCAGTTTGTATGTAGGCTAACACCTTTACCAATTTATATTTGTCTTAGAAACAAATAATCCATCAGATTAAAATGTATTTGTTACTATTAAAAACGTGCATTCAATCAGGTCTGTCCAAACCTTTGACTGGTACTGTATGTGCAGTCAAATGATCTGATTTATGATTAGAGGACTAGCTGGTATTTTATTTTCTTAACTATTCCAAAAATCTCAGAATGACAGTGACTAAGAATGTTAATTTAGTGAATGATACAATTACTGCTATACAAGTAAGAATTTATTTTCTGTCACCAGATGTACTGCATGCAGATCTAAACATACATGCAAATGTAGACATGTTAAGTACACATACACACACACACACACACACACAAACATACACCAAATCCAGGGTTGGCCCATAGGGGATGCTGGTACCACAATGCTACCACACCTACACAAAAAAGCACCCTGATCAGAAACGAGAAAATGAGAAAAAAGCACCTAATCACTCCAGAACACTCATGGACCAGGATCCTCTCGCACTCTCCCCGAAAGAGCCCTCGTCCTGCGTGCAGTCTGACTCTCTGGCCAAGGAGCAATCAAGCTGAGCAATCATCCAGTGAGCTAGTGCAGCGGAAGCCCTGGACCATCCAGAAGAGTGTAGAGGCATTTAGTTATGATATTACTAAACCAATGACAGAAATAAGAGGGGAGCAAAGGTTTAATACGTGTAAATAAGTATCCTAGCAATAAATAATGAGAATACGCGTAACCAATTTTACAGGTCCTTAATGCTAAAACAGCCTGCTTTGTCAGAGGTTTACCGTTCGGCTAGCAAAATTCATGGTCTAACCTAGTAAATGTGTGCAGTAGATTGGATATTCTACAGGGAATTGGTATTGGCAATCTCTTGAACTATATAACTCTTATGTGAGTTATACAGTATTTAGTTATAAAATATTTACAGAGTTCATTTGAATATTACAAGCCAATTGCTGGTTGGATATTGCAATGAGGCAATACAAGTGAAGAAAAATGGATGCAGCATAAAGAATATTACATGAATGTTACCTAATATATAGATAGATAGAGAGATAGATAGATAGAGAGAGAGAGAGAGAGAAAGGTGGAGAAAGGGAAGGCAAGGTCAAGGGACCTTGGGAGATTTCTCCAAACCTAAGTCCTCAGCGCACCAACACCCCTCCCAAAACCCTCCTCTCCAGCTTCTCTCTCCCCAAAACTCTCTACCCTGGGCCGGACTTCCTTCAGTCTTATCTTGACCAAGAGCCAGGTTTGCTACCACTGAACAATCAAAACTGTCTCACAGTTGGTAGTATGACACTTACAGTCATTTACAGTAACTATTGACCATTTGTGGTGGGGCACAGCCCAAGTGACCATTGTGATTTTATCTGTGAGAGATCAAAGGTATGCACAGCAGTGGGGGTAGATGAGCAGAGAACAGCGTTTGGCCTACAACAGTTTTATTCCTCAACTAGAAAGTTCGAGCTGTAAGCCCAGGGTCAAGCTTGCCAACTGCAGTACAGCTGTCAGCACGTCTGGTGAGCCAACTCAGACATGGTTGCTCCAGAGATGCAGCCAGCACCCCAGGCAAGCAGGGGCAACCTGGCATACCCACCTACTGCTGAGGACTCCCCTGGTGCTGCTACAAACCAACATATGTTCCAGACCTCCGCCGCCATCAGCAGACTCCATGCTACCTTGGGACTTCATTAGGGGGCTGCACCAGCGATGCTAGTCTTGGGACAACAGGGAGTTGTTTGGGGCGGGGCTACAACATTTGAGGTTGGAGGTATGGAAGTGATTTCTAATCAAGCATACATATATTTGCATGACCCCAGGGACAGATACGACACTGTTAGCTGAAGCCTATTCCTGGAGGCTCTGTTTGGTTATAAGTGAGTTTACGTGATCCTTACACTACAGATAACTCAGTGAAAACTTCATGCTAGAACCAGATCATTTTCTATGTACTTTTTTTGCCACTGGTATTCAGGACTCAGCTGAACCTTAAAATATTACAAGGAAATGAATGTGCTTCTGGCATTTTAAACTATGGATGATCAGAAGTGAAACATAAAAATCAGGTACTAGTAATTTTTAGTGATTTGGAGAATTAATATCCATTTCTAAAATTTCCCTTCAGGGATTAATAAAGTGTCATGTTATAAAAACATAACTACTCTCTTAGTTATTTGCATTGTAGACATGGATGACACACAGACTGCTATGCACAGAGAATACTGCATGTAAACCAAGGTTGCCTGCAGTATAACAGATGCACTGGATTTTGAAAATGAGGCCCCAGGTGTTTTGCATAGTGTAATTGTGTTTGGCTGTTAACAAATGCTGAAAGATCGGTTTAGGTGGGCACTGGAGACCATTGGTAGTTTGTGGTCCCAACAAATTTAGGTTCTTGCAGTAGCAACAGTAATGCACAGAGGACACACTAACTGATGTCAATATCAGATGTTAGTTGTTAGAAAACCTACACCACTGTTAGAACCATGCATGTGTTAATATTTGAACGAAATATATCATCACAGTAAATAAATGGAGTGTGACCATGATATTCAGATACATGTCAATCTTATATAATGATTTCTCTAACAACTAACAATAATTTGTTAGATGATGTCTTAGTTTTAAATAACATTCTTGAACAGTGTTAACTGCATAACATTTCATATTAGTTGCGTTATAATGCGTTATTATATAATGCGTTTCATATAATGCGTTACAGTTGATAACAGTTCGTTTGTGGTAAACTTTGTAAATGCAGTTTCTACTATATACTTGGCTGTTTATTCTCCATCTCAATCATTTGCTCTCTCTGCGTGCTAGTTATTGTGAGTCTATCCATCAAGCTTATAGTCTCTAAGCTAAGGTTGGCATATACAGAAAGCATCCTTTATCTTGTTTTCTCCCATAGGAACTGTCTTCAATCAAAGTCTCTTATTCATTGGGTGCAGATGCTCTCCTCACAATGGAGAAACATCAGTACAGCAGCCTCTGTCGCACCCGCCTCGACTCCCCGAACGGAATCAACCCCGCCCACGTCCACAGAGCCTTGTGAAGTCCACGGGCAGCAACCGCTGACGTGATGGACTGGGACGCGTTTACTCGTTGCTTGGGAAATAAAACGGATGTCTCGGTGATTTGTTCTTATAGCGTGATAAGCATTGCGGTATTGCCAGTGAAACGACGTAAGACCTTTTTTAATGATGGAAACGTCATGACGTTGTCTTATTTGATTTAGAAGCAGTGACATTAAAGACCGATGGCAGGCTTACAGTAGTAGCCTTGATCGGCAGTAGTGGCTACATCTAACCATGGAGATGGTCCTTTTTAATATCAAAGTCGCATTATGATGCGAAATGTACACAAAATTTAAAGTAAAATATAACTAAGATTTCACTAACTAAGACTAGTCTGCAAAGAACAGCATCAAACTGGCCCAACGAAACTTGACTGGCCTACTATATAACTCCGCTCCGCCTCCATTTTTATCTTTCTCTTTGGTGCCGTTTTTGAGTGTCGGAGTTTACGTGCGCAGTTTACAACAATGTAAAGGGTCGTGTTCAAGGAGCAACGAAAACTTTTTTTCCAATTCTTCTTCACGTTATGAAACAGTGTTTTAAACACGGCCGTCATGTGGAGATCCTGCTCCATGGAGCACAAACTGGTCCTTTTTGAGGTCTAGAAAGTAGTTTGATTCTTAATCTCATGTGAGCTGCACTTTATAGGAAACATTTACAAATAATAAATCATATTCATAAATATCGTTTGCTACTTTTTGGTGACAAAATGCCTTGCTGGTCCTTTAACACCATAAGTCATTAAAACGTATTGATAAGCTATTAGATATAGATTGCCAAATCTTTCCTACACCATTGTACGTTAATTTTCAAACCCTTTATTTAGGCCGTTCACTGTTCTTTCTAAGGTTATGGTGCAGTGAGGTTAAAAGTATCGGGTTTATGATGGCGCTCTTGAAAATAAAGCGTACGATCAATCTCGTCTTAAATGTAACTTTACATGGCATTATGCTAATAAATATCGACTTTTGCTAGTAGCTACTGCTATAAAATGGAGTCTCCTGGCCCTGACAGCCTCAAACTGGTGTAAAGGTAAATTAGCCAAGCCAAGTCACATAGACAAAAATTAGGCTGCATTTATGAATATAATGATTAATACATAAAACGATGTGTGTACCAGTGGAGAAGGTTTATAGTGAACAGAGATAATGAATATAATGAATATAATCTAAATCTGAAACGAACAGCATAATCTTAGTGTATCGCGTCATATACTTTCGAAATGCTGCAGAAAATGGCTTTCATTTTTTTTTACAATGCTGTTTAGTTTAGTATGCTCATTTAAGATCAACACATTAACCCCATATACAAATTAGCTGCGGTGATTTGCAACGCAGTAGTGATTTATATAGTTTCAAACCCACTCACATTAAGATCTGATTTGATTCTTTTCTGATTTCACAACATTTCGTAAACATTTGATGGAGCAACATCTGCTCTCGAGCGGAATCCCTTTCTCAGCGCAATCTGGGCACGCCCCTGCTCGGCAGTCCCTCACGATTCCGTCTCACGAGCCTAAGCGACCAAATTCAGCCTTGTCAAAGTTTCGGACAAGAAGATAAACGTCTTGAGTGTTCCTTTCCTGATTTCCTGACCGGTAAAGGCTACTAGTTAGAAGCCCTGCAGATGGACTCCTTTAGTGTTACAGAAATGTGTATAAAAATCCAATAATCATTAATGAGTGCAAATTATCTGACCTTACAAAGGACAAAGGGGAAGTTGCCATGAGGCTTTGTTGGTATTTTTCATACCAGCATCTGTTCAAAATGGCCCAGTTTGGCTTCACTGGAGGTTTGGCCTGACTCAAGCTTGGGATGAGAGCACCACTGTTTCAATTAGAAGGGAAACAGCTGCTGTTGCCTTTAAATTTCAGTGATGTGATCAAGTGATTGGGCCAATTAAATAGGCTACCAGTAACATGATTATTAACTGAGCCACACCAATCCCTGTCTCACTTCCTTGGCTACTAAAGAAACTTGCTTGAGAAACATTTTGCCTGGCAAAGCAGTGTTTTGCATTGTGCTACCAGTATGTTTTTATTACATATGTCATACGTCACATGATTCCTATTGCATTATTTATATAAATATGGCTTTTAAATCACTAAGAGAGAGAAAAATATGAATAACAGGGCCCTGGAGTTCTCCAAGCTGTAATGAATCTGATCATTCACTGTGTTCAGTCAGGTATGTTATTGTGCAAGATCTATGGTTCCCAAGCTGTATCACTGTGGCAAGAGGCATCTCTGTAACCTCTGTTTTTCCTTTTTATCAGATGTAAGGATAAAAGCACCGTGCCCACGAGCACGCAGACGGATTTGGACACAGGCCTCGCAAAGGCACCGGAAAGCAGAAGAGACGAGCCACATCCACAAACAAACCACCCTCATTAAGGGCATCAAAGCCTGACCAGCCATTATCCAAATGCCATCCCAGTGAGCTTAGTGACGGTGCCATAGCAGACGTGGTGCCATAGCAGCTGGTATTTCGATTTTGGATTTCTGTCTCCACCTTTCAAAGGAACTTGGAGGTGCCCATGTTCCATCGGAGGGTTCGTATTGAAGTGGCAGCCCTGCATCTTCATGTTCATCATCTGAGGGTTGCGCTCTGTGAAGCTCCGGGTTTTTTGTTTGTTTGTTTTTTGTAGGAGAGCACCCAGTGTAGCAGCAGAAGAGTGCCAATTTCTTTCATTTGCTTTCTTGATGTTCTCCTTATGCACAAAGGCCAAATACAAATGCACAGACCTTTCTGGTAACCACTGGCATGCAAGCTGACATAAACAGTGCTTTAGACAGTCCTGAGCTTCAAAAGTGATGCACTAAAGCATTTCCCTGTTTACACCTTCATTCCTTGGATACAAAGGCAAGATCACAATATGGGGTATATAGTGTTGCCTTTGTTCTGCATACAACATGCTGTGGCTTCACTGTTTACAACCAGAGGCTAAACACTAGTCAGTGATAGAATACCTACCTCGTAGTGTTGTTTTACCTGGAGGAAGGAAATGACTAAAACCCAGCCTGTCAAAGAAATAAATCCTTAAAATCAAATATGGCTTGGAGGAAGAATAAAAATGCAAAGAAAACAAGCAAGCAAACAAAACAAAAATAGAAAAAAAATGTTGCAGACCTAGTAAACAACGGGAAAGCTAGCTAAATAATCTTTAAAAGCCAGATTTGAAAAACGCTACAATATGATTGGGTGAACATCCGTTCAGGTAATATTGGGAATGACTGACAGTAGGTGCAATTGCTATGAATGCAATTATAAAAAAATAAATGACAAAGTCCTGCCCACCAGTGCCTCCATGTTCTGAACAGATGCTTTGTGAAAGCATGCAGAAGGAGACATGGAGCATGAGAGGTTTTACCCATCAGTATTTTGCAGTTTTGTTTTGTATCACAGAAAATGCCCAACTCTGTCTTAGCCATTTGTTTTTTATTCATATTTAGGGAATTTCCTCTCCCACCCAAAAAAAGATATTCATGCCTTGGTATTTTCAAAGTATGGAGAACCATTTGTTCGATATGAAGAGAAAAGCTCTTTGTCCACATGTTCTAATTTCCTGGACAATCAGTTTCATTCCAGAGAATATGAGAAAAGTGACTTAGCAAGCCAAAGAAATGCTTCACTCTCACCTGGCCTGGTGGTGTTAAGATCCTTAGATTGTTTTCTTTTTTTGTTGAAAGTTGAATATTCTGTTAAAGTTTTTCATCACTTGCTTCTTAGCTTTCTCTCAGGCAGAATAGAGATTTAAGAGAATGGCTTTGTCTTTCACAGACACAAGTGAGACGAATTGCTGAAAAGCCTTACGAGCTGAAGGCTCTGATGCATGAATCAGGTGTCGCTTTAAGGAGACATCAGATGTTTAAATGAACAGAATGAATGAGTTCACATTCAGTTGAGCTCTTCTACATTGTAAAAAATCCGTAGATTTTACTATGAAAAATTGTCAAACCATGATAGTAAAAGATTGTAAACTCTAAAATGGTTGAATACAGTTTCGGTAACGGAAATGTCGTAAATACATATATCAGCCAAAACACAAAATTTCTTATCTGGAAAAAATACTTTATTCCAATATTAAATACACTTACACTGTGTTTATAATAGAAATATTCTCCAATACTGATATAACTGCCAACAGTCATTTTTCCGTTTATTGTTTATTATAAACATTTTGTTCATGTTAAATGTGTCAGTAACAGAAATATGATATAATAATATGGCATTATAATATAATAATATAAATGTAAAATAAATGCAGAAATCACTGTGTTAGCTTATATGGAAAAAAGGGTCTCAGAAGGCTACTGCATTATCTTTGCTTACACTGATCAAGTGTTACAGAACTCCTGTTTGATTTC
>JAOXYF010000003.1:3063294-3117349 GCA_028565775.1 Sternarchorhynchus goeldii | reverse complement strand
CTCTCAAAACAGACTTTTATAAGATGGGACAAGATTGGGGGTAAGAATAGTACCAGTCTTAGTGGGATCAGATGTCCTGCTTTTAGCACTGTTACTTTTAGGAATATCTGATGTTTTATGGAATATTTATGCAGACACATACAGTAGAACATTAATATACGGGGCTCAAAACTTTCAAACAGCAGTTTGATTTCAGTAAGATGTTTCTTCTCAATAAATTCTGAATGAAGCACCAGTGGAATGTAGAATAAATACAATAAAGTCCTCACTCTGATTGCAGACCTTGCAGACCATGAGTGGACGCAGACCTACTTTTTGGACAATATGTTAAAGTATACTGTATGTTTCATATACTGCATTCATTTTACTGAAACTCCTGAGAGCCAGTGTATTTGTATACGTTTTTTCTTAGAAAAGTGTTTATACGTGTACATGTTCAACTTTATGAGTGAAGCCAATGGTTTTCTTCTTGCAAACAAGTTCAGGTGAGCTCAAGAGTTTCAGAAATTTCTCTGAAATGTTTCGAGTCATTCAAGTTGAATGCATGCCAGATAAGTATGTTTTTCAAGGCTACCAGCTATAATGAGCAATTTTGAAATGTTGGCTAGCACTCAGGATGTCGATATGTTTATTGAAAGTTTATTAAATGGTTTGAAATAGCTGCTGTCTGGAGCCAATTCAGTTACATTCCTCTTTACTATCAGGTTGAAGTATCACTGAGCACTGATGGTTTTTTTTTGTTTGTTTGTTTTTGAATTATTTATTTTTTAAAGTATGCTTTTATCTTCAGGATCTTTTTTGATCACTAAAAATATTAAATACAACTTACCTTGTATGTAATTAGCTTTTCGTTTATGTGTGGGACTTTTAGTAAGATAGTGTTATATAAACTAGTCATTGAGGTTTTCACAAAACAAGTACTAGGAAATGTGTGTTGAGTGATATACACTTTATATGACAGTATCTCACGGTAAAACGCATTAGTATTTATTATATTTATGATTAATATGTTAAGATTTCAGATTACAGATTTTATAGGTAGTGAAAGCCAATGAACTAACGCAACTGAACTAACACAACAGACACGTTAATGAGCAAACATATTCATAGATATTAGATGTAAAATCATTAAATTGTTAGTCTGATAATTTCAAAAAACAACACAAATTTAATGGCAATTTTTTTCATGATAATTGTATTGCAAAACAATGTTTATTTCTGTGGTAAAAATCTATACTTATAATGTAAAATGTGAAATTAAACTGCAACATTAACCCTAGAATCAACATAACTAATATCTTTTTACTGATATGATGCACCTTTTTAATTACAGTAAAATTGACAACCACATTTTTTACTGTAAATAATGTTTTTTTTGCAGTGTATATCTGTTTTTTTTCCAATGTATTGTATAGTAAATGAAACTACTTGAATATAAAATTTACAGTTGCCAAAAAAAAGAAGCATACTGTAATGTCTTATACATTGCAAAAGTTCTTTATTGCAGATATTTCAGAGGGAGGAAGTGAAAATTATAAGTAGCAGTGATAATCCAGTGATATTTATATTGCTCTGCACACTTCTGCCTTTAAATATTCTCATTGTTTCATCGTTCCATAAATTGTCTGACTACGTAAAAACAGAGCTGTCCAGGTGCTCAAACATATGGCCCATTTTTCAAGCTCTAAACGGGTAACACAGCAGTTGACAGGACAGTTTTTGGTGCTCAAACAACACAGACTTTCCACAGCACTGCAGCCCAGGATACACACCATCTGTACTGTACACACATCGTGTTTACTAAGGGTAAACTAAGGGTGTACTGTTTTGGCAGCTTCCTTTAAATCACTAATGGGTCATTTAGAATCGTGCTTAACAAGAGAATGCCATTGTATTTAGTATATACTATCCAATAGATAATTATCACAGAATCATTGAATCATCACTGAATGTAAAGAGATATCACAATCCTCACATGTAGAGAGTAGTAGGCCCAAAATACCAGTCTTCAGAGAGACTGCTTCCTCAAAAAAAAAAAAAAAAACCCACTCTTCTTTCTCTTCTTTACTCGTCTCCCCCACCTATTCCAGCAAATATGTTGAAAATAGAAGAAACTGTCCTTCCACTCTGTAGTTGTCCTTCCCCCCCTGTTGTCTTGATTTCTGCATCTACAGGGAGGAACTTTGCGTGAGGTGTTTACTCTAGAGGGAGATATAAATGAGAGCAGTGTGGGTGATAATGCAGACAGGAATCAGAGGAGAACTGTGTGCACAGTGAGAGAGCTGCTCTGCCAACCATGTCGCCACATACAAGCAAAGGAAGAAATGTCCTGACAGAGTAGCTTTTCTCTCTCTCTTTGGTTGAGGTAAATATTTGTTAATAAAGCTGAGACAGAGAAAAAAAAAATCCTATGGACATTATTGGACTATATTAATACAGATCACATCTGCACTTCTAATTAAGTGATATTTGATTATTTGTATTAATGCAATACTTTTATGTCTGCTGTAATGTAACATTTTGTAATTCTGTAGAAAAGAGCATACAAATCCTTTACTACATTAAAATTAAGAAAATAATATTTTGTTGTATTATGCTCCACAAAATGTAAGATAATTAACCCATTGGGCAAATATCACGTATTGAATTTTAGATGTGGGGATTAAATATCAGTCTTTACCCAAGCAAGATTGTAACCCTGTCCAATTACAGACTAACAGGTTGCCATGTCAAAGGGGTGAGAGAAATGAGATGTGTAGGGTGAATGAGATAGAGAGAGATAGAGAAATGAGATGTGTAGGGTGAATGAGAGCGAGAGAGAGAGAGAGAGAGAGAGAAATGAGATGTGTAGGGTGAATGAGAGAGAGAGAGAGAGAGAGAGAGAGAGAGAGAAATGAGATGTGTAGGGTGAATGAGAGAGAGAGAGAGAGAGAGAGAGAAGAAGGCACTGAGAAGAATAGAGAAATAATCTGATATTCATTAAATATTGGATTCGTATCTGATATAATCTTCTTAAACTATAGCCATAGAAACTGTCAAATATTTGTACCAATGAACTGAGAACAGATGTTCCAGAGTTGCTACATTAGCCTAAGAGAGTTGTTTTACACTTCAGGGAAATGCTGTGTTAGCTAAACTCTTAACACAGATGTTGGCTTTTGGCAAGTTGATTGAATTCACAGCAAGTTACATAAAATATTTCTCAGTCTTACACTAGTGCTGTTTCAACAACTCAACCTGTTGAAGATGAATTACAGTACTGAATATGCAGCTTCAAAACCTCACCATCTACGATACAATTAAAATGTCTAAAGTCTGGTTTAAACGAACCCCTGCTTCTGTGTGTTACACAGAAAGGGACTGTCTTTTTGCATTAGAAATCTACCAATAACTGCTAATGGAACTAGCAACCCTGTGGTGTTTTAATGCCCGGCCTTATCTCAGCAAGGCTTCTTTTAGTCTGCCGAGTGTGTGATGAACAGCGAAACAGGTGGGAAATCAGACTGAATTAAAGCAGAAAAATATCAGCGGAAACCCCGAAGGAAGGACAGGCAAAAGAAATTACCATCTCGTTTTGCAGAGAGGTTAAAAAAATGCAATTATTGCAGCTCTGTCTTCTTGTGCACCCAATCCCAATTCAAAATTAATTAAATTCAAATTCATTGTATCCTACCATCACTACTAATCGGATGTGCCAGAGTTGCTATTTGTCATCTTCTGAAAGAAACCTACTGGAACGTGGACGTATTCACTCATGTGCTTTATATTTCCATTTGCCAGTCTCTTGTAACCTATAACTGCTTTTTTGCTTCCTTATTAAACCTTTCTGCATGGGGTGAGAAAAAGGAAGTGAAGCAGTGAGTGACAGCAGAGGGAACAAACCAGGCAGCAAGATGGACGCCGGCCTAGACGTTAGCGAACGTTGCCACAATGTGTGGCTCGTGGAGGCAGACGCAAGTGTCACAGTGAGCAACGTTTACTCCATTCCAGTTGGGAGGATGTGGAGGAGGGGTGGTGGAAGTTCCATTTGAGTAGAATCAACCCCCCCCCCCTTATTATCTCCAGCCATCCTTTGCGCCCTGTCCACCACTTACTCCCTAAGAGCAGTAAAAATGAATGGCAACACCTGATATAACCTCACCAGTGGCGTCATAATCAGTCGTTGATGGTCACCGTGCTTGCTAGTTCTCCAATAGAGATACAGACAGACAGACAGATACTTTATTGATCCCAGAGGGAAATTCAGAGCATTAACACCAGACTGTACTAAAGCTAGGCAGCTACATTAGGCACCAGAACCGCTAATCTCTTTGAAACATTATCTTTAAACACCCAGCTACCACACTGCCACGGGTTTAGGAGCATGATCCAATCTTTTTAAGGACTCTTTTGACCATGTGAAGTGGTTGATGTAACCCAAAGCCAGGTAAAGATGCCCTAGGGCAGAAATCATTTAACCCCATTGGCTGTGAATTTCCATTCAAAAGAAGCATGATCAGGAATGATCAAGAATGATTAGGAATGATCAAGAATGATCAAGCACATTTACCATAATGTTATAACAGTTGACATCACATTTAAACCAAGAATTTGGCTCTTTTAACCTAACAAATGGTAGAGTGTAGCAGAATGCCTTTCATGTTTAGTAACCACCGACAGTTTTAATAGATATTAATGTTTTAATATATGTTAATGTTTTACTGCAGTTTTATTCTGGACAGAATAATGTTTAAGGAGTGATGTTACATCTATGCACCTTCTAGGACAGTACAATGCTGTCTTTAATATCTCTCTTCCAAAAGCAGAAATTCTCTTATTTGTCATTTTCAACACTGGTGAGCAGCACAGTATCTTCAGTCAGAACAGCGCAGGGTGTCCATGTGTCAAGACACACCGGTGCATTGTGAACATAGCAGACAGACATCTGGTATGTGGACAGCAAAGGCTTTTACACTGATGCGAGAAAACCTGGAGCCTGAAATCAAAGCTGTCAGCATTATTACAGACCGTCTCTGAAATCACCCAGTACTTTTCCTTCTTGCTCTCTCCCCTCTCGTTCTCTTTTGCTCTCTTTGTTAATCTTTCTCCCTCCCTCCCTTCCCATATGGACATTAAAAAAAAGAGTAGCCATGTTCACACTTGAGCGACAGAGTGGCATTGTTTTGCAAAGGCTGCTGCCACCATTAGGACGTGAGGCTTGTTGGACATACACTTAGCCTGTCGAAAGCCATTTTGATGCTTGTTACGCAAGCTGGGACCTTGTTAGCTGGGAAAGAAGATATTTTTGCATAAAAAATAAGAAAAAAAAATCTTGGGAACAACCAAATGACAGTCACAAAATGGTACTTGAGTGCTGACTAAGTCTTACATGATGTCAAAGTCGGTTGAGTGGCATCCTAATTCATTCTCTGTCTTTAGTGTGATCACAGGCTCTGCTCATAGGCAGAGAACAGTACAAGAGAAGACATTTTCTCTCAGTTCAGATGGAGTAATTAGCAGGATAAAGTTTTTATATGCGGAAAGGCATCTCTTTAAATGACACTCCTTAAAAGCATGCAGAGAGAGAGAGAGAGAGAGAGAGAGAGAAAGACTGAGAAAGACACTGAGTGAGAGAGAGAGAGAGAGAAAGATTAAAAGAGAAAGAGAGAGAAAAACAGGGAGCGATAGAAGAAAGCATGCTCCTGCTGGTCCAACATCATCTCCTAAATTGGCCTCCTGGTTGATCCAAGTGGGGAAATGCTTATTCATGTGCACAGAGAGGCACAGTGTGGCTTTACTGCAAACAGGGTAATGGATGAGGAAGAACGTGTGACGTAAGAAAAGCTCACTGTGTGCAAACGTTACAAAAATTTCATCATACTGATTATATGCCACTGAAGTCAAAACCAGCTGTGATCCTACAGCAAATATTAGCCTAGTGACACATGCTGGAAGAAGGAAGACCAGCTACTACTGAAAAAAATGTTGATCACAATACAAAAATAGCTGATCGCTGTGTGGACTGTACACTGTAGTTTTCCTGACATTAGGTTAGCGCTTGATTACAGACCAGCTGTAGCTCCACTGCATTCCACATTTTTTTTTTACATGTGGAGAAACACACACATGATGCTTTGCAATAATCTTAGAATAAGCTGACCTTCCTGTTCACATCCAACACAGAACACTAAAGCACTCCTGTCCCCCACTGAAGGTGTTTTAACTTGGTATAAGAGATTTACTTGCTCCGTGGTCTGCCCGTGCAACATCGATTTATTTTCCTGCGTCTTAAAATTTAATGCGCACCCTGCCATGAAGAAAATGGAGTGAGCTTTTGTTACAGTGGGGGAAACCATTAAAAAGTCCATGTTCCTGTGCAGAAACCAGCTGGCAACATGAAAGCGAACATGGTGATACTTGGGAAACGATAGGGAATCAGAGCAGGAATAATGAGTGGGCAAAAAACGTGCCCCTGAGAGGAAATGCTCTGGAAGGATAAGTGGATTATGAGACATTCCACTACTGTTGAGCCTCGGTTCAATGGGGATATTTCCTACCATAGGATTATCATACAGGATCCTAGTGCTGCTGGTCACCGATATCACTGCGCTGTTCAGTGCTGTCAAAATCATAGTTCAGAACAGTACATGCAATGTATGCAAATGGTGCAGTTGGAGAATGAACCCCCTCCCCCCCCCACACACACACACACACACTCGAATGCATGCACATGTGCACACACACGCACTAATTCAGACACCGCATTACAGCATCCTTAATTGACTATACATCTCTAATCTTAATTGACTATACATCTCTAGCCTTCTGTACAAATTTCCCATGGCAAAGCTTGGAGCTAGAGGCTGTGTGTTTGCTCTCTGCAGGGCTGGTTTCTGTGAGGAAGGCGTCTCCTCGGGGGATGGAGGCTTTAGGAGTACGGAGGCAGACTGAACTAGTTCAGCTCCCATAAGCGTCAAGAGATGTACAGACAATGGGGGAAAACACACAGGAAATATACCGCTGTTCACATACATACAGAAATATTAATACCACGCACGATTCCAGACTGTTGATGAAGCTTAGAGAAATATGCCATTTACAATTATGTGTTTTGACAGCGTGAGCAGCATACAAATGTAGACTAGAATTTGCATTCTGAACAACGGCTTTCACGTGGTGACGCTAACCAAGCATTTTGCCAGTATTTATACATTTATCTACTCTATCTCCATTACTTGACATGTATTTCTATTTATACACAGAGATAAAACACTTTATATACTATGAAGTACTTTTAGTCTGCAAGTTGTAGTCTGTTAGGATACACAGTGACATCATAGCAAAATCAACACGTTTTAAATGTCATTAAATAAATGTATTTTCCGTGCAGTTGGGGTTGTTTCCTAATGGTGTGGCTACTGCATTTCTAGTGGATGTTTTCACACTTCTTTATATGCATAAAATATCAACAGCATCCTGGAAAAGGAAAGGATACATATACCAACAACCACAACAACATAATAATAATTATTATTAATAATATTAACTATTTTCATTATTGCAATGTTTCATTCTAGCAGCAATTCAAAGCGCTTCACAAAATTAATGATAATCCAGTGTAAACTAACCTTAAAAGAAGAGGACAGCACTTAAGATAAACTCTAACCAGGAAATTCAACTTTTGCAAAACTGCCATCACATGCACACACAAACACGAGTACACACACCCGAGCACACGTACAAGCACACCGACACACAAACACACATGCATGCCCCACCCTACACACACACACAGACGATTATGTATGAAGTATGAATCACTAAATCGTCTAGTTAACTAAAACAAAGAACGGCAGTTTGTCCTCAGACCCGTCCAATCGTCCGTACACCTGCCCACTGAACTCCAGGACCCCTGTTCACACTCTTTTTGCAATATAAAATGAACAGTAAGTCTTGTCCACAAATAACCAGACACACACACGCACACACACAGTTATTTGTGCTCCTCATTACTGTGATCTCTCTCTCTATTTTAAACACTAGCTCCACTAAGAGGTCAGCTTAACAGGTCATGTCTGTATCTCCTTCACTCACCCTCAACCATGTAGAGTCAGTCACACTCACTCAACTGGGCTCTTCCTTGGCTCTTTCTCCAGAAGTGCCTCTTAACTAAGGTGATCACATTTCAGTTTTGTTTTTTAAACACTTTTCAGTAATATACTTTCCAGATATAATTTCAACCTGTTTCAGATACAAAACTGGCCTTTTTACAAGGCAGATGTGCAATCCAAATGGGATTTTAGTCTAATAGCGATTTTCACCCAAACTCTGGCTACTTCACATGTACAAGTCTGTCAAATTTGCTTCTATTTTATTACATTTACAAGGCGAAGTGTAGGTGGTGTGAGTATAAGAAGACATTTATGTCGCACTTATGCCGTATACGGACAAAACAAACGCCAAAATTACTAACGAGCCGGAGCCGAACCCTCAGAGTAGCACTATCAACTCCGACATAACGCGTTTGGACATTTTTAGGCCTTGTTAAGGTGCCAAACAAAATATCACATAGAAGGTAACCATGTATCCTGTCTGCCTACACGCTTCTGTGCAGCAGTCACACACACTGAGAGACAGTGACCAATGGTTGCGTACACGGCGTGTATGTGATCGACCAATAGTGGCGTGCGAGAAGGCGGGACCTATAAAGAATAATCAGAGCAAGGCCAACACAGCATCCGAGTGTATGGCTACTGTGGAAAACAAATATCCACATGAAAGGAAGGCCAAATTCCGGACAATTTAGGCATTTTAGAAACACTTTAGGTCCCAACACGAGGACGTGTAGTCACTATCTTAACGTTTCCTATAGCTACATCATAATGCACAGATTCCCCGGGATTGTCCCTTTTCTAAGGAACACCTTGTATATTCGGTAATGTCGTCGTAAAGAACGCTGAATGGATAATACGTGACCCCCGAGCGTCCTCGGATCCCCAAAGGGTTTGAATATGTGCCATGGGAGACTGCGTACCTCTTACTCACACTGCACCTAATGCACCAAGAATAAAGGTACGAGCGCGTAATAGCCTACTTCTGCCTGCCCGCAAATAGACACGCTAACTCTTCTATCTATGTGGTAGACCGCCGGGATAATGATCTCGGAATTTCATACTCGAGGAAGCGGGGAAAAGAGAGACAGCTCGGAAAAAGAGTAAAAGTTGCAGTCATATTTAGTGAGCTTAAGTCGAAGGAAAGGCGAATCTACCGAAAAGTTTACGGTTTACTACACCTTCCCACGCAGGGCACCAAGTCTTCAAATCTTAAAGTGCAACATGGGGTCGATTTCCAACTTATATTCGGACGCCGCGGCTCCGATGGTCTCTAGCGGCTAACAGAGAACACGCAATGACCTATTGTTTTTGAAGAGCTTATAATGAGATATAATTCCCCCTGCGTCCAAGATGAAAGTTAAGACAGGTCCTTAAGAGTGTAATGAATGGAACATTATTAGGGTGTTTAATGTGTGGTTCACTGAAACGAAAGGTGAAAAAACACCCCACAGGGCACGTTATTAAGGCATTAGGTAAAGGGCAAGCTACTGATTCAAAATTTCGCCACGCTGAGCTAATTTGATAATGTGACACTGCCAAACCGGATTTTAGTGAAACCATCGTTGCTTTATTAGACCTCATCTGGATATGTAGTCTTGCGATTATAACAGCAGAATGTGAATTAATTATGAAGGCATTGTAAATTCTAGTGTTTGCATTTATTGGACTCCAATAACCTACCATGACTCTTAAACTTTAACTACCTGACTCCTGCATCTTGGTCTAAAAAAATAAAAAACGATCCGACTAGCTTATTGAGTCCTTTCCAGTACTGCAAAAATTACCTGTGACAATTCCAGCTCTGAAACTGAAATTAAGACTTTAGTCCAGTAATACGAAGAGTAAATAGCACCGAGTTATCGCCAAAACCAAAAACTGCTAATTCTGCTAACAACTAAAATGTAAATCCTTCTTACAAATAATCGCATCATACAAGCTGTATGTGCATTTCAGCGGAATATAGACAACGGGCCAGTGTTTGATTAGGAAAACGGTTATTCTTGCTAATGGTCAACTTTTTATTACAAAAAATATTTTATTAAAACGGCATGGACAACAGCCTTTCCACCTATAACATTACTTTCCAGCTGTAACGATATTCACTTCCATAACAAGTTAGATTTATTTTTATTTTTGGATAGTTTGTGATTCGTGTCCAAATCGCGGAGATCTTGGGGCTAAATTAGATATTTAAAATATGGATGATATGATTGGTCAATCTTACAGTCATTTGAAATTAGTGTCTTACTGAATTCCTATTGCTAGGCCCTCTGTAAATGTATAGCTGGAACACCAATCACAAATATCATTTCCAGCAATTGCAGAAGCGGCAAAATTGATAGCACAACAAATAAAGACGTCTTTCAATTAACCCTTCACATTCCAGCACAAACTGAATAGGCAGGTTTGAGTGATTTGTTTGCTGATATTTATATTTGTTTAGATTTTGAGTATTAACTTAGAACAAATGTCATAAAATATTATCTTCAGAATATCTCGGTCCATCTCTGAGGGCTTAGAGGGCCATACCAGTTCTCCACTGTTTGATTCATATCTCACTGGCTCTTGTTGATGTTAAATACAATACCTAGGGCTTCTTAGGCTCACTAAGTAAGATACAGTGATTCCACTCATTTGTCTGTTTTCCTCAACAAACCAAGTTGTGACTCATATTGGTTTCAAATGCAAAAAGATAAAACGTAGGAAATGCGAGCCCATCCATGGTAAAAGACGTGTAGCTAAATGTAGATTTCACTGCTGCAGTTGTGACATAAGTAAAGTGAAGCGAAGCGCGAACGCTCACGGAAAGTACAAAACAAAAGTTCAGGAAAACAGTCCGAAAAGATTAACAGGTGAACGTATTTAATATATAAGAGATGTAGAGTGTTGGAGTGGATGTGAATGCGTTTGGCGTGTGCGCGCGTGTGAGGGCGGCCTGGCTTGGTGCTGCACGAGCTGTATCGGTAGTTCAATTCGCTAGACTGTTGCTATTACCACACTATGGAATGAAACATGGCGACACACATCTCAAGCCATGCATTAGTAAAGTATGACTAATCTATAAGGAAACGGAGACCTACAGTACAAGTGCTCTATGTGCGAACTTGTCCTGCTTGAAGTTTTATATGTAGCCTAGGCGACTAGACGCATTATTCTTGCCAGAGAAAGTCTAAGTGTTTACATCTTATTTTTAGACAGTATGCTAGGCAGCTATTGCTTTATGGAACAAGATAACTTCCTTACTGCTCTTTTTAGATAAACTACGTATTTAAGTTTTTAATAGTTGTTCCGTCGTATTGAGAGTGAATCATAGTTTTGTCATTCAAAGTCCTCTCCAGTGGCAGTGATGTGTGTACCGCGCTTGTTCAATGATCACAATACGTCAGATCACTGCCTGGGCTCCACGCGGCAGAACAGCGCCCATGGGGTACTATGAATCACCTCTAATTGGCGGGACGATAGCACACACCGAGTGTCGCATGCACTCCGGTGCATGTCAGGTTAATTCAGTATCAGCCTCCATCGACGTGCACTGCGTCGAGGCAGGGTCCCAAACCACGCGGCGCCGATACAGCCACCCGAGGCTAGCCATCAGTCGAAGTATCTGACTGCGGTTATCAATTGTCTTATCGTGCCAGATTAGCAAGTGGATATGCTAAGGCTATCAGCGCGGGCCTGATTAGCATAGCGAGTGCATGCAACGCGAATGTTGCTTGATTGCATACCGATATGGAAAGGATACATCAAAGGTGGCTACTCTCTATGGCATATGGTAAATCACACCAGTGTGCTTCGCTTGTCAATAATTATACAGAGCAATTAAACGCCTGCCCGCCCGTGTAATTGTCAGCCCAAGGGAACAAACCGTTTCTGAAAACTATCCAGAAGACATTGTTTGTAGGCTGTCTTTATCTTACTGACTTTGGTCTCTTTGGTTTTATGCAGCTCCTGCTATCCAGTTTAGTCTCACAACTGCTTGCAATAAACCTACTATATTTGTCATAAATCAAATACAATATATCCTCTTTGAAGCGAGTAACTTCATTACTGCTAGGTTCTGTAAATATGAAGACAGAACCTCGTAACATTTACAGAGCATCTTTCAAGAAGATCGAACTAAATAAATCTGAAGGTTTAATGGAATTACTGAGTCCAGTAACAAAAACAAATTTCGTCACGACGGCTACACAGACGTCTAGAACCTCTTTCGTCCCCACCTCAGAATCGTGCCTCGGCAATACATCGCACCGACTCGTGGATGATGAAGTGACCCACGGACTGCGTCTGATGTGGAAGGCAGAGACACGTCTGCGCCTCACACCCGGATGCGCTTCCAAGTTCAAACAATAGCTTCGAATCTCTTCACATAAACTCGGGGAATGAATCTGTGTTATGCCCAATACATCGCTCCGCGGAGAAAGGTCGTCCAAAAGTTATTGCCTCTGCTGAACGAGCCGGGATATTCTTTTTATTTATTTATTTTTTACGATTATACTTTTTTTTTATTATTTTTTTTACAAATGACCCTCAATCATCTTTAAAGCGATTTGCCGCTGCCCCACCCTCGGAGGACGATAAACAGCTAAATATATCACAGGGGCCTCATATGCACTACAATTACACAAAGATATGCGAACACATCTCTGGGGCCCTTCATCACTGTCGCCTACTGCCAGCCCCCCCCCTTCGTTTGTCAATGCCAATAATGCTATTTCCTGAGCAGTTAAAGGTGAAGTATGTAAATGCCAAGGACCGCATCCAATAAAATGGGTTTAGGAGAGATTGTCAGTCTGCACACCTGCAGAGTGTTATGTTGAACATAAATGAAATATCCATAGCTCTTTGGAGATCATAGAATCTGCCTTTTTCAGTTGCTAAAAATAATATTTAAAAATGAATTAGCAAATGCTTGTGAAGCAAGCAGAACTCATTTCCTCTGTGATTTTGTGATCAGAAATTAAGACCATTACATGGTGTTTTTTGGGCTTAGCCGTCTCCCCTTTTGCCTGTTTGAATAATTATTCAGACAAAAGAGGCCAAATCTCAGTGCAGTAATCCCACCTTTTACAAAACCCATTGAAAATACAATCAAGGCTTTGGCAAACTAGCTCTTCTCATGCCTCACAATGTAAAATTTGCCCCGGAGAATAAACATTTTGGTCACAAATGTTTTTTACATAAGTGTAAATGGTCTCTGTGACAGTCAATGTTATCATGCTCCTTTTTTCTAGCATTACATTAACCTTTCACTACGGGTGCCCCGTAGATATGGTGTTTTAATTGAATTATTCATATATGCCAACAGGTTTCATGCATAAATGTCATGAAGGGTCGATTATGGGCTGATGGAACTTGAACACAAGTTACAATGAACTTTCTATGACCCAATTTATCTAAAAGTCATAGAAGGGTAAGAGAAAAGTTCCTTTGCTTTATACAAATGTCTGTCAGTGCAATTACTCTCCAATTATTCAATTATTCTGCAGTTATTCTTCATGCTTTAGGACCAGTCAGGGTTATTTTTTTGAGTCAAAACACCGAAGTCATTCCAGACTATTATACAATTATTGTTTTTTGCAACACCTTACCCCTCAGAATAAACACTTAATTTAAATGTTCATTTTAGTCCCTCTGCCAATATGAACTTTTAATTATCCATTTCAAATGAACATTCCTCTCCCACCAGCATTCACACACATATGACGTGAGACAACTGTAAGTGTGCATTGCTGTAGCAGTAAACCTGGCAAATCTCACCTGAGTACATACTTACCAAGTTGGTGTAAAAGTACCAGTGTAGGTCCAGAACTCATTTGGCCATGTAAAAGCATTCATTAAGATTGAAAGGCAAGAACAGACTGATATGAGTAAACGACTATAAGAGGATGAACTGAATTCTTCACACGACCCACTACATACATCACTGTATGCCATTATCTGGAATTAAAGGCAATTTAGGCCATGTAAAAGTCAGAACCGCGCTGTACCAAGTAGGACTGGAGTCTGACTGGAGAATGTGCCCTAATTTTCACAAGTCTCTCTGAAGAGCTCAGCTTTGCTCAGTCATCGTGTGCTGGGTTTCAGCTCGTTAGACTTTCTAACTCACGTGAATCATTTGTGAGAGCGAAGCTCTGGCAGAGGAGTGAATCATCCCGTTTCCCTCGGGCCAAGGAGCCGCTCGGTTATTTAGAATATATAGTTTTCTCACCTTAAAGACACCAATGTGTATGCTGCATACCATGGATGTTTTTAACATCTGCACCCTGCTTTTCTCTTCAAGAGGAACGATATCATCTCCAAGGAAACAGCTCCTCCTATCAACCTGATTAAGGTGCATATGATGCACATCAAAAGCTCCAGTACAGAATACACCTCTAGTTATATTCAGTGCAACACCGAGACAACAATTTAAACTTATATATTGTGTTGCCCCTTTTTTTGGTTAGAGAACACATGGAAAACTAAAGCTGTAGTCAAGCACAGGAATGTCACTGTGGCAGCCATGGCACAGAGTCTGGTCAAACATTGAAGGGGAGAGTGTTTAGGAAGTTAAAGAATGTCCCAAATAATGATTAATGACAACAACCATATTCAGCTTACTCAGGTATGTAAGAGGTGAAGGCCCAAATAAGTCTTTTTAGATGTTTTGGGTTTTTACTGTGTGTTCCCGAGCATCAGTAGGTGCACACTGGAAATCTGATGTAACACGACAAATACCTGAGGGCGTGTGGCACAAACAATATGCACGAATTCAAAGCTGAAGAACGAATAATCCTTTATATGTAGCTGGAAACACAAAATGGGTTAGTGAACGCCAACTAATCATTAATGCAGGTTACTGTCATGAAGTAGCGTTCTCAGTAATTCTAAAGGTTCACTTTAGGTCAAATATTTCTGTACTTAAAAAAAAAATTGCTTTGTAATTTGGCGGCTACTGCAGCAATAAAATACCTTTCTCCACAGGAGCCGCATTGTCGCCCGCCGGTATGAAATATGTGCGCTCGCCCTACACATCCATGCATTAGGCTAAAAGGTTTTTTCCCTCCCGCCCCCTTCACCGCATCTATCACGGTAGTGCCGGTGCCGCATCTCTGAAGTTTCACATACCGTATTGTCCTCATACATACCCTGTCGCGCCGTAACACGCCTCCCCGCCTCATCTGAAGGTCCTCTGACAAAGCAATTTTTCCGTAGGCTGCTGTTCTCCCAGCTACGTTTCTGAGCTTTACGCGAGGGGAAATTGTGTGCGTCCCTTGTAGCGGCATTCTGATCTTCAATCCCATGACACTTTGTAGCGGGGAAAAGGGAAAATATTTGGTCGATATTAAGTTCCGGCGCCGTTAACAGGAAAACTGCCTGGTGGTGTCATACAATTGTTGAAGAAGTGCTTTCATGTACTTGTAGCTTTGAACCAGCAGGAACTAATTTTCTTTAGAAGTACTAAAGTTCACACCAAGTGACGATCTGTGGCTAAAATTACACTGGAACGTGTATTTTTGTTGTCCAGCGTTTGCAGGTAACTTTCTGTTCTCATGCTGTGCCAAACCATGCGGGTAGTAACGCAAAATGCAATATTACCTACTGCGCCTTTAACCCGGAGAAGCAATGCACGCCCTTTAAACAATCAGCTCTAATAACGCTTTCTGCGTTTATTTTTGGAGCAACACAGCAAACCGCTCTCGTTAGAACAAATCTTACAAAATAGTCTCGCAGCTCTAAAAAACGTCAACGGCATGTAACTCGTGTCCCACTGCAATTAAACAGCGTCAAGCTCTCTAATGTTGTCACTCTTCCGTATGAGCATTAAAGAGACCAAACATGAGAGTTTATGCATTGTATTTTCTTAAGTACTTACATATAAGTGGGAAATACAAGGGGTTTGAGTTTTTTTTTTTCCAAGGAGAATACAGGAACTTGTAACAGTGCTCTGTACATTAAGAGTGAGGCAGCGCTGCACCGCCGTCCCCGTGCTTTAAGCAGGTTCCCATAGAGTAAAGCGAAGTACTATTCCACATCACAGCGCGGGGCCATGGCAAAGACCTAGTAGCAGCTCCTTTCAAAACACATCTCGTCACGGTTTCACGGTACAAAATGGTTTGCATATACATATATACATGGAGGAAGATATGAGGCGATCATGAAACACTCAGTGGAGGTGTTGTGACAAGCAGGTGTTTTCTCAGGACATTAACATGGAAACCACTGAAAACAAAGAAGGAAAAAAGCATACCTGAGCTGCTACTAGAAACTTGCTAGTAGTTATACCAAGCATTAGCACCCCATTGGTTGACCTTAGTAATACACTGGAAATGGTACTTGCATTGAGGGTCAAAGTACAGCTGGAAGGTTCATTCGTCCTGAGACACCCATCATTGAACTTGTGATTCGAAGCTTTGGGTTGCAAAACCAAACTCTTTTACTAACACTCAGGCTTAGCTTCAGTCTAACTTTCAAAACCTTGGAACTGAGGGATACTGTTATCTGGGTATAAAAAACTATATTGACCTGTTTACACAATTTAATTGCCATTTCAACACATTGCCATAAGTAGGATTTTATTTAATATAACCTTTAAATATCAAGATTGCTGTAAAACATATAAGGCAGAATGGATGCGTGTGGAGAGGCAGGGGTCAACATTAGGTCCCTCTGCAGTGATGATCTTGAATGCAGTGGGTCTCTGTTAAACCAGGGGATAAAGGCAAGAAATAAACAAAAGAAGCAGGAATAAAAAAAAAATCCTCCTGGTTAAAGTGACAAATTGGACTAATTGAGCAAGACAGGTTACAAAATGGAGAAATAAATGAAGGATTAACTTTTGTTTTATGACTAAAAAAACAAAACAAAAATAAACAACTATCCAATAAACAATCCTTGATTTGCATGCCAGCATCTATAGAACAGTTACTGTCCATCCCTCTACACACTTTCAGATCTAAAACCCCTTCCAAATATTTCTACACTAGTAAATGACAGTTTAAGTGCTTATATTGATCTTAATGTGCACTCCTGATATCTAGCTAATTATATCATTATTGTATCATTAAAGTTACTAAAAGCAAACACCAACTAAAGTCTTAACAAATAAATCTAGTATAAAACATGATTTAATGTGGTCTCTTCACCAGCAAAACTCACTGGCATTTACTAGTGTAAAAAGCCAGACAGTAATGTGTGAAATTCTTTAAAAAAAAAAAAACTTGTATATAATGTACATGTATAAATCAAGAGTATGTACATAATTTAGCATTACAGTTCAATAGTACTGATCATATCTATTTGCTACACACGGATTTCCACCTCCTGCACGTGTTCAAGTAGCGTTTTGTGTTTTAATTAGAGAACCTTTTTTAATGGTCACCAGGGAAATGAAAGGTTAGCACATAAAAACATTTCATGGGATCCAAAGAACTGAAAAGAGCTCTTCAAACATTCATTCTCTCTCAGGGAGAACTAAAGACTGCAATGACAGTGCGCTTCAGGAGTGGTTCTGATGGATGTGATGGTGAGTTTACAGAAGTGGGCTTAGGGCACTGCATGCACATAATGCATGGTAACATAATGTCCTCTACCATTATTAATGTAGTGTTAGATAATTATCACATTATAAACATTTGCAAATTTGGGAGGGAAAAAAAATGACTGACTGTGTCTCAAATTATTCTGTCATGCATGAAGAAAATGCTGGAAAAAAATATTTAATGTCACCCTGTACAAGCTGCAGCCTTCCTCACTGCTAATGCCAATTCCATTTACTCCAACAGTCTGAACAGCTACCCCCTGCTTTCACCATTACTGAGGTGAATAAACGTGCTGTTAACACAAAGCGAGGTCATGATTATTAAAAGTCATTTAATAAGGCATCTGACTTGACCAGGGAAATGAGTGACCTGAAGATGTCATCCAAAAGAAGGGTTATTGTGAAAACGCTACAGACATATGAAAGTTATTTAAAAAACAAACAAGCAGACAACCAACCAACCAAACAAACAAACTATAAAAAAGCTTTACACCAAGACAATACTAAATAGGGGAAAGAGAGACAACCATTCAGTGTTTTTCAGTACTGACAAAAGTATCCATGTCCTAATGACAGTCTTTGACATTTACAGTAGAATGTTAGGTTGCCAGTGATGGAGTAACTAAACCCCTCTCAAATGCTCTCTGAGTAAAATTAACATCTGCACTGCAAAGGCCTCTTTATTGGCGAAAAATACTTGGATGTTCAAAACAGGAGGGGAATAAAAACCAAAAAACGAAAACCCAAAAAACCGAGACACAGTGCCTAGACTCTCGGCATTCCTCTGAGGAACACCCTGCCCGTGGCTGGGTGGCCCCCACCTCCACCCACAGGGAGTGATGGAGCACTTGAGGAATCCACATTGACCCACCAGAACTTAAAACTTGGCATTTCCCTTAGAGATTGTATGCCCTCTTTGCCTGAGAAAGGATGACGTGCGCACTAAAGCCGTCTGTGCTAGTGATGATAACATCCTCTAGTCTTGTTTTTGGCTTTCCATCAGTTGTTGTTCTTTTGTGTTCCTTTTTTTTGTTTGTCTGTGCTGCAGTTTTGTAACCGTCCCAAAACGTGTGAACGTTTAGAAGGGAGACTGCACTGTGCAAAGACAAATCCCAAAGAACCAGGACAGAAGGTCTCAGTCACTTCTTCATTCATGTGAAAAGATCTCCACTAGAGTGAGGAAAAAAAAAAAAGCGAGAATATTAGAAAGGAAAGGTTTGTAGAAAGCTCCGAGACACCATTACGCTATTTCCTTTATCCTGCGCATGTAGTCATGCAGTTCTTCTGGGTCCTGGAATCCCATGTCCTGACATACCCACTGGATGTCCTCCTCGTCGGCTATGGGGATGGAGTTGTAGGGCAGGTCCTCCGTGGGCAGTGTAGTGAAGGTGGTGAACTTGACGCGCTTGCGCTTAGAGGTGGGAGAGCTGGCCTCCTCGCCGCTCTCCTTGGCGGAGCCGCCGGAGCTTCCATCACCGCGACCGTGGACTTGGCTCTGCACGCTGGTTTGCGAGCTGCCGCTGCTGTGGTGGTCGGCATGGCAGCAGGTCTGCGCCCCCTCCAACGGATTGCTGGGGCTCTCCACCGTCTGTGGCGAGAGGTCGCTCTGAGCTCGCAACGGCTGCCCGTTACCCAGAAAGACCCAGTGGTGTGAGTGATCCATGTTGGCCTGGCCCTCTGGTGGGATACGCTTGTGACGGTATTTGAGGACAAACACGATGCAGTTGATTAGGAAAACCAGAATGGCAAGGCAGAACACACCAAGGAGGGCATACATGCCAATCTCCAGGTCAGTCATGCTACGAGGCGAGTGTACAAATTCGTCATCCTCCTCCTGTTCCTCCTCAGTTGGTCGCTCTTGGTTACTGATGGTGGGAAAGTTGGTGTAGTCAATTGGTACACTCGCAGGTTGCTCATTGGACGGTTCATAGCCTGCACCACCCATATTGGGATCGATGATTGGTCTCCTTGTGTTCACTGGCATTTTGGTCTCCGCCTCTGTTTCTGATTCCACTTCCTCCTCTGAGTCCTCTTCTGGCCCAAACCGCACCTTGACATGAACTGGAGAGGAAGCGATAACGCTCTTCCTTTTGGTCTTCTGGCAGGCCTCACATATAGTCATCTCAACACGAACAATCTCCCCAGATCCCTCCCCCTCTGCGACGATCACTGGCCACCTTTGCTGAGGCTCCTGGGAAACGGAGACCACCTTGTCATCCAGCGTGGAGGCATTGAGGTTGTAGTCCTTAGGATCGTATATGCTGAGTGGGGTGGCTGTGTTGTCGCTGTAGTAAACCCAGATGGAGAGGCTGGCTTCCTGCAAAACAACAAAACAAAACAAAAAGAACTGGGAATCAGTCATGGCATAAGCACTTTCCTGAAGCACCATGTAATTTTCAGCCAATCCTTGAAAGAAATTGCTCACTTTTATTACACGAGAACAAAACAATATCATGGTGGGAAAAGTCTTTTTTCTTAACTGCGTAATAAAAACAGGTATTTACTCACAGAGAAAAAATAATCTGCACAAGAAGCCCAAACATATTAGCTTCCTCTGTACTGCGTCTAGTGCATAACGCTGCCTTTAAACTCCTTTGCTGTTCTTGAGGTGATGCTAACCTTAGCATTCATGATAAGCACTGCGATTAACATCGCCCAGAAATAGAGGGGCTCCATCAGCATGGATGATGTGTGGTGACCCACGTCTCTTTATTTGTCAAGAAGCCTCAGCCAGATGCGGCTTAACCCAAAAAGTGCACACAGGTGCGCCCTCCTCAGGTCGGCCCACGGATCACTCCGTTGGTCGGCATCCTGGGGACGAGGATAAGGGGACGCGGGGCCGATGGAGGGCAGGGCTAATCGCCATGGCGCCGGCTTGATGGAGCTCCGGTTTGATACCGGCCTCCTCCTTCAGTTCGGCTCAGGGCTGAAACAGCAGCACTGTGCCTCACACCTGCTATGAGGCAAACAAAACGAAAATCCACCCTGACAGATTGTGTTTATCTAGCACTGACGAAAGTGTGATTCTTTCTGGTTTCTTCCCGACCTGCTCCGGAAAGAAGGAAATGTGTACTCTGTCTGGTTCCACATGGCTACGGCTCATTGTGGAACCATAAAAATCTTTGGCAACAGTGCTGGTTTCAGAGTCAGTCTGACATTCCGGCCCAGACATCGTCATCCTCGCTTGTCAGAATAAAACTTCGAAGGTGATGTGCTTTCCTGATGAGCTCCTGGAGCTTAGCTGGTCAGGGGACCAGCTCTCCACTAGTTTGACACGGTCTGATTGGGACATGGTGTTCAAACTCACAACACTGAGGGCATGTGCTAGCTGTTACTAGCTGTTACCACTGCTGTGCGGTTTGCCCCACGCCCCTGCGTAAGTGAGATCGCATGGAGAGTGATATCTCCTCGCCAGCAGCATATCTGTGGCAGCCGGAGGTCATCCTCCGAGAGCAGAGTGGCCGGAACCAAGGGCATCCTAGTCATCTGTAGTGCAAGCAATTAGGGCCACACATTAGGATAAGTGAATCCAAAGTGGACAAATGGTGAGTGTGCATGCGTTTCTGGAAAGGTGATCGTTCTTTACTGCAGGGACTGAGCAGGTGATCACTGTTTGGTGATTTGGTCATTTTTAGTTCAAGACAGGGAAGAGGGCAGAGCAAATAAAAAGAAGAAATGAAAGTTTAAAAAAAAACAAAACAGGTTCAAAACACTCTCTCAGTGGATTGCATGGTAGCATTAGGGAGAGCCTCTCGCCCTGAAATATGCGCCTCAATTAAAGGTTAGGGAAGGATTACAAAGTACATGCACACAGCTTCCCTGGCAACGGTGGAACGTGGTGAAACGGTGGCGGCCGTGGGTTCTCAGCTGCTTGTTAAGCACGACGGCGTCTCGTTTGGTGCACCCACGCCTGGGGAGATTTGAATATGCCTGAATGTCAAACAGCCCTTTATGGCACCTACGGGGCCAGGCTGGCAGACAGAGCACCGGCTAATTGGCCGGTGGATCTCCACGACCAGCTGAAGACTCGTGGCATCAGCATGTGCCCGAGTTCATCTAATTCACATTACACATATCAGAGGAAGCAAAGGATCTGAAGCAAATGCCTCTTATCATTAGTAGGGGGCATGTGGTAATAGAGGGCTTACTCTGCAATATTCATAGCTTCAGCTCTACACACATCATTAACATCTAGTGCTGTCATTGTTGTGCGACGTGTCTCTGATGAATGCAGTGCCTCGACAGCTGCGGCGAATCCCTCCGAAAGGCCGTGCAGGCGGGGCTGTTTGTGGAGGAAGGTGCATCAGCCGAACTCTTCCTCGCAGAGCGAGACGTCTCAACGAGCCTCGCACCCTAACCCAGAGGTCAAAGCCTTTCTGCGAGCTACGTACCTCTTTTCTTTTCTCCACACTTTTTTTTTTTGGTGTTTTTTTTTTGTTTTTTTTAACCCAGGAAAACTGACGGTAATGATTTACCCAAAGGGGAATCTAAATGGAAACTGTAGCCATGGAATCGTATGCCTTTATTGCTTGGTCCCTCATGCAACCATCATCCAACCCTCCCCTGGCAGATGAGCAACAAAGTTTCATTATTGTACCTGTAATCTGTCCTCTACTCTTCTAAACACATGTCAAGAGGGCGGGAAACTGGCCAAAAACTTTTCAGAAAAGGGGTTAAAAATAGAAGATCAGAGCACTGCACACTAAAGTTGATCTTTACATACATCAAAGCAGCAAAGTTCAAGTGATCAGAGGACAGCAGCTTTTTTGAAGGACACAGGCAATCAGAACCACAAAGACGTTCGGTACCTGCTTGAGGGCGGAGAGCGTCTGTAGCCCGGTTGCCTTAGCAACCATGGTGTGGCTGTTGCCGGGGCTGGGCTGCAAACTCAGCACCAGTCCAGAGATGGCATGGACACGCAGATCCACTATGGACACTTTCTCATCTACGACTGAGAAAGGTGCCTCACCCAACGCAGCCTCCACTGCCAGCGGAGATTCCACCTGGGGAAGGGGTGGGGTGGGGTGGGGAGGGGGAAGGAAGACAGCTTAAGGTAAATTTTTTGAAGTAACAGCTGTAGAACAGAGTTATTAGATAAAGGAGAGCGAGGAGCAGCTTCCCCGACTGAGATTAGGTTTCACGTTGGACAGCATTCCGGCATCAACTGGGTTTCTTTGCTGAAAAGCTTTTACCGCTGAGCTTGTGGTGTGACCCCAGATGGCAAACAAAAGTCTCACACCGCAGATAGAGAGAGAGGGAGAGAGAGAGAGAGAGACAGAAAGCGAGCAAAGAAAGAGACACAGATGACTACAAAGGGAAGTAAAAGGGACGGTGGTGGGAAAGGCAGTGTGCCAGAGTGACAGCAAAAATAGCAATGTTTAGTGGGTGGATCATACACACTCTTGAGATGTTGGCCAGGGGGCAGAGAACGGGGGAGGGTGGGGGGGGGTGTCAACCTTTTCTTAAAGGCACACCTGCAGTCCTGACAGCCTGCCACTTTAGTGCCATGACAACCCGTTTCTGTTTCCTCACAGCGAGCAAAAGGGCACGAGAGGCTTTGGCGCAGGTGAGTGGTGTGATGCCGGCACCAGACGCCTCGCGGTTTCCCCTCTATTTATGGCACCAACATGTGAAACATCGATCTACCCACCAGAGTCACCGCCCCCCACCCTTCACCCTCACTCCCGTCCGCATGGGTAGACAAGCAGGCGGATTGTCAGACGCAACACTTGCGGATATCTCTGATGCGCGGGAAACGCAGTCCACTTAGAGCCTTGATTTCCTCCATCTATTCCAAGGCACCTCGATCAGGCTAGAGAGGCGGTGCTTCAGAGCACAGGGTGATTCTCACTTCTCACAGACGGAACTAACCTGGTGGTGGGGGACGGGCAGGCTGGAGGCAGACGCCAAAATAACGCAGGCCTGACTCCCCCAGCTGGAGGGACAACCAGGAGGGAAGATACTTTAAACGATATTTAACACATTTCTTATTTTCTGCCTACTAAATAAGAAGATTAAAATAACTAAAACTTTTGTTTACACCTGGTCCTGCCAACTACCTATAGATTACATATGGAAAAGCAGGGAGAGCAATGTCAAACTGTGGAGGAAAAATTAATTAACATGTCTGGAAATCAGAAAAACGTAGCTGAAAGAGGGCGTGCAGTGAAGGCCATTCAGTGAGGCCATTTGCAGCATATACACAAGAGACTCAAAGAGCAAGAAAATTCTCCAGCATTCCCACAATCACATTTAGACATAACATTACTACCTATAACATAACATTATTACCTATGAAGCCCCAACACATGCCATTTTTTTTCAAAGCTATTAAAAAACCAGAACCATAACATTTCCAACAATAATGGGCCATGTAGTTGTCTTGATCGCACTGGATTCAGAGGCAGCCAGATTTAACTACAGACAAATCAGGGGGTGGTGGTGGGGGGTGGTGGTTTGGGGGTTAAAGTGAAGTCTTACCTATTTAGCCCTGAAAGCCTATAATGACTTTTAATAACACTAAAAAAACCTCCAACCTCTGTAACGTCCATTTGGCTCCACGCAACAATTACTTCTCTCTCCACTGTAAAGTGCTCTCAGCGGTGAGGCAGCTGTTTACCATTACTGCACTGAGCAGATGCTCTTATCCACAGCAACTGTAACGCCCGCGTCTGCTCAGAGTGCGCCACGCTCGTACCCGGCAGTCGCTCTGCCAGGACGTCAGATCAGACGAACCGTCCCATCCTCAGACGCGTCTGAAACAGTCGCTAACGGTAACGCTACATTTGTCCTAGATGTTCTTGTGCTCTCTGCAGACTAGGAGAGGGCTGTAACCTCCAGGAGTGATTTTTTTATATTGGGGGGTGATTGAATAATTAAAAGTGACACTTCGTGAGGTGCTGTATTTCCACCCCTCAAAATTCCAGGGCTTCAAAGCAGCAGGAATGTGACTGCGAAAGTGAGTTTGTGATGGAGAGGAGAAACAAGAGCGCGAGAGAAACCGACATCCAGAAAAGCAGGTGCCTTCCTGCCAGCAGGCTCTCTGTTTGGGGCCCCGGCCTGCAGTCACAGCTTTATCGTGCTTTGCTGATACCTGCCTGTGCTTGATGCCTTCATTCCAACAGAGGCTCCACAGAGTAAACAATAGGGAAGCTTCAGCCTTTTTCAAACATGATTACAGCAGTCGGTGAAGCACGCAGGTCGTTTTCAATCCGCGGGGAACGCAAGCAATCTGGACTATGGAGCAAGGGCTCGTGGGGTGTTCACACAGCACCTTCAGCTCATTAAAGCGGAGCTGTTACTAAAAGCAATGCGCCGCCGATCACCTACTAAAGTTGATTGAAAGTGGCTTTCTGTGAAGCGGTGGTGAAGTGGCGGTGAAGCGTGCCCACTCCCGACCCAACACAGAGCGGAGAGGAACCGTGCACGGGACCAGGGCAAAACCGAGATCAAAGATACACTGAGGATGAAAACAGCCAGTGGCGGAGGCTCGTAAACAAGGAAATTACAAACAGCCTTTTTCTGATGCCTCGCCGATTGAGAGGCAGAATTTATAATTAGATGCCCCCCCCCCCCTTTTTTAAACTTGTGACAAATTATTTTCAGCTAGCATTCGACATGGATAGGAGGAGGGCTGTACAAGGATTTAAAAAAAGTTCCACGCTGGCCTTTAATTATTAATGACCTTGGCGAGTTTCCTCTGTAATTAGTCAACTTTTATGCATTTTTGTATGTGTGTGCGCATTGGCGAGAGAGAAAGAACTTGAATGGGTGGTGTGGAAAAGAAGACACTGAAAACCAATATCAACTCTAACCCCTTCAGTCATTTCACAAACTATTGTTCACTGTCAAATGAAAATGTCGAATTTATTTCAGCCGTAACAGTTACTATTTAACTGATTAGTCCAACAAAACCGCCTTCAATAGACTCTTATGAAAGACACCCAAAAGTCCAGTTGAGCACAGACATGCCAAATCTCAATTGTTACCAGTCAATGAATTTTTGAATGGCATCAGGCTGCACACAATGTGCTTCTCGAGCAAAAAAACATTACTGTGTCCCATCAAGTGCGTCTGATTGGATCATCTAATCGCATTTGACTTCCAATTGTGGAGCCTTTGGGAAGGTGAAGCTGTACAATAGGCTGACCGTGGTTGACCTTGAATTCCCTACAGTCACAGAGGCCAATGAACAGGCTGAATCCTTCGTATGTAGCCTGCATACTGCAAGAACCTCTCATACATTACGGCTGAAGAGACTATAGGAGAGGAGTCGAAATTTTCAAAACTTGACTTGCACTGGGGTAAGAAGAGAGCACATAAATATAGTAACATAGTAACGTTAGCTGTGACGAGCCAGGTGTATTCACTGAGTCATCTTCCATCCGGGAGCAAAATGTCATATAGAATAAGGGGGAAAGGTACTGTCAGTGACTCAGACTCAACTTGAAAGCGAGTAGAGAAGCATGCATACATTTAGGTCTGTGTGCTGTGCCAGAGTGTTTATTATGGAGATTTGTAGGTTAGGTTTAATGGTAAGCTGTCATGTCTGGAGGCATAACATTAGTCCAGTGGCAGAAAGTGGGCACTGCTGCCTCTGTAGCATTCTGTTCCAGCTGTGGTCTAACACATCTGTTCTAGCTAACCGAAGCCTTAAAGAAACATGGCAGCATTCGAGCCAAGGGGTGAAACCCAAACAAAAGGCGAGGACAGACCTCTGTGGGGATCTTCAGACTTTACCCATTACCTTCAGAGTGGTTGAGCCCTGCTCCAGAGCCACCAGCACGGTCTGATCCACTAGTTCAGCCACGCGGGGGTCCAGCACTTTTAGCGAGTCCTGGACCAAGTCGGTGACATCCACCTGCCAGTCGGGGCCTAGCATGGTGATGGCCTGGGTGGCGCCCTCTGTGGACGTGGTGTGGAACTGCGTCAGGACCTTCACCCGTGCCCGTTGGTACTGCAGGGTGCAGCCGCGGCTCACTTTCCTGTCGTCGTCATCGTCGTCCTCGCTGTCGCGGGCCGACCTGCGGGAAAACGCGGGACGGCGTCAGTCAGTGTCGTCGTCTTCAGGTTATCATGAGATCTTAGTTTTAGATCTTAGATCTCATAGTTTTATGGAATGGAAAAACATCTACACTGCGAACCTTTGCTAACAACACAGCCTTGTTTACTACTTTTCCCAACACACACAGGAACACACTCATGACTTCTCAATAGCAAGGTTTCGTTCACTTGCAGTGCACAGTGTGTTCTTTCGATCATGTCACGAGAGGCTTTAGAACGCTGCAAGCATCAGAAACAGCATCATCTGGACACCAGATTCCAGCTAGACATGCATCAGTGAAGCTACACGCAGCATCCATACAAACCAGACCAATCTGTTAGCCCGGGGGGAGGAGCTGGCAACTCAGTCTATCCTGCCATGCACAGAGAGAGAGAGAGAGAGAGAGACCTTGTGATGGTTGAGAACTGCTCCTTCAAGCAGTCAGACACGTAGGGCTAATTAATCTCTGCTTTGACTTTCTCTGCTCTGATTACAGGATCTGCGCGTGCAGGGTTTGCCTGTCCACAGCTGACGAGATGTGTACCACCCACCGATTACCAGCTGCTGGGCGGAAGGCTGAGCAGATCAGCGTCATAACACGGCAATGGCTGGCAGCACGAGAACATGGGAGAAGATGTTGAGAGAGGGGCTGGGAGAGGACTTCAGAGCTAAAAAGCTTAGGATTGATTGCTCTTAATTTATGCCATTCAAGTGCTGCTAACAGGAAGGTTCCAAACAGGAGGGTTGCATATTCCGCTGTAAGGTGAAAGTTTTTCTCTCAATGTCACAAAATATGGTGTCAATTTCTGTGGTGCAAATAGGCTTAGAGCATGTCAATTCGACCACAAACATGTATTTATCTGCCTTCTCTTTACCAGGGACTTTGAGCAACGTAGGAGCTGTCATAGGAGCATCATCTCTGAAGGCCAAGATACCCTGATAAGACAATGACACCCTGACAACTATGCACTCAGGTAACAGAATTCATTCCACAAGGACATCCCTGGAGCTGAGGGTTTTGTCTTGTCTTGTTACATTCTAGATGACTCCAGGATGTTAAAAAAAAACAACAAAAAAAAAAAACATCGGACCTTTTTTAAAATGCCAAATATTTAGGATGGACTGTGCTTTGCCACCGGCACATCTTAACACCATATTTTCTGACAGAAGGGACCTGTCCCTCCCTCTCTCCCTCTTGCTCTCCCTCTCTGTGTGTGTGTGTGTGTGTGTGTGTGTATGAAAGAGACAGAAAGAGCCTGAGAGGTACAGAGAGTCAGAGAGAACCCAGAGAAACAGCTGAATAAGTAAAACTTAAGGTCAGTCCCAAAAATCAATGCCCCCCAGCCCTCCCCCAGATTATCTTAGCTTTTTATCAGAGTGTACGAGGGAGGGAAACGTTCGTTTGGACGACTCCCTGCTCCAGCGGACTTTATTGATGGCCTGATAACAATGAAATATTATCTCACTTCCCAAATATACACAAGCATTCGGAGCTTTATCTGTATTTGTACTACACTTACAACACTGAACGCATACATATTACACACAGTGAACACAAACAGAACTTTCTTCAAGGATTTCGAGGATCTGGGTTGAAGCTTACAGCAGATTTGCCTCCAGTTCGAAATTGGATTAGTATCACCGAATCAGATCACATTTCCATCTCAAAGGCCCATCTGAATAAATTCAATTAAGAAGGAAGCAATTCTCCTGCATGCCTTGTGTACAGAACTGAAAACATCAGTCCATTTGGACTTTTCTTTCTTTCCCTTTCAAAGCTGATGCCATCTCTTCTGCCTGTGAGGCGTTTTAGCGGTGCGGAGGAGGTGAGGGTATTTTGGAAGATGGGACCAGGGGCACGAGACATTTGAGCTCTGGTCTGGAAGGTAACGCTGAAGGTACAGTGTGGTCTGGAAGGAACTGGACAACAGCGTTTTCTGACATTTTTCCTCTATAATCTAGCATCAGATTTAAAGTAAAGCAATGACTATAAAAGCACTATAACTTGGGAATACTATAAATTGGGGAAAAAGGTCTGCAGTGCAATAAACTGTATGGGTCCTGCTTAAATTCCCCTAAAATTATATGAAATATGCTAAATTCAGCAAGTTATCACCAGGGGAGATGTATTAACACAGGTACAAATGACACTGGCCATGAAAGAAACAATAGGGCCTGATGATACTCAAACAATGCATGCGTATATAATGTGTTTTTCTTTCTCACACAGGCAGTTTCATTTGGTTTATGCAGGGAAAAGTAATAATGAGAGATAATCAGGGTGTGTGGTGCTTTAACACACCACCCAGCAAGAGGGGTGGAGATCCCAGTGCACAAGACATGGGGCGCAGGGGGTATGGGGCAGGACTGGAGCAGGACTGGGGTGGGGCGCGGGACTGGAGCAGGGGATATGGTGCAGGACTGGAGCAGGGGTATGGTGCAGGACTGGGGTGGGGCGCGGGACTGGAGCAGGGGTTATGGTGCAGGACTGGAGCAGGGGTATGGTGCAGGACTGGAGCAGGGGTTATGGTGCAGGACTGGGGTGGGGCGCGGGACTGGAGCAGGGGTTATGGTGCAGGACTGGGGTGGGGCGCGGGATTGAAACAGGATATTGCTCACCTGCGGTCAGGTAGGATGGGGACCCTCCAACCCTTAACAAAGGCAAGTCGGCTATCAGAGAGGTGGATGCGCAGAGGCAGACGCGGCACCCATACAGTGAGCTCCAGCGGGGCGCTCAGGTGCTCGTAGCTGAAGATGACGCGGGCGTTCATAGAGCCCCGCGTCTCTTTGCCGTTCACAAACACGTAGTCGCAGTGCTTGGACACCTGGGGAAAAACACAGGAAAAACGTGAGATTCTATAGAGAAATGCAACATCTGGACACACAAGATGAACCACACAAGCAAAAGGTTCTGACAAAAAGCATTAAAAGAGAACCACAAAAGATGTACCACACGCAATATTAAACAAGAAATATATGGTGTAGGACTAGAATGGTACAATGGACATTTTATAATGATATTTTTATATTGTAAGACTATAATAGTTCATTTACTTATTGTAAGGGAATTTAATGATTCATGATTCATGTTACATTCTGAATTAAATGTCTCTCTCTAGTTAAAGTAGTTGCCGGTCAGGCTGACCCCAGTCCTACTGGCGTCTAAATATCTTTTTGACTGTCCTTCAGCATTTACACAACACCCTTCCTATCTGACGGTCGGTCTCACTCCGAGCGTAATCCAAACACCTTCTTAGTGGAGGCCACTTCTTAGTGTCTCACACCCCATCCTTAAGACCAATCATGTAGTTGTTGATTCCACCTTAGACCAATCACGTTACCCCACACCATCACTCTCTTCTTCCTACTCTATCTCTTTCTTCTATTTAAACTTCTATATTGTTAATAAACTTTAGAGCATCTTCTTGACACCTGTGTGTGTTGTGAATTTGTTCTCCGAGATCTCGTACCGAGGCATACTGAGGGCTGAGCTAATTTGGTGTGTGAACCCTGAAGGTACTCTGTGTCGGTCGGACTGAACAGAGACTAAAACCTAACACTTAACATCTTTGTTCAAAAATATAGTACTTTATCCAATACTATAATGTTTTAAGTATCATCACTCAAAAATAACTAAAAAGAAGTCCAAAAGAAAACATGTTGGGTGTAGCTGGCCAGTTTTCCACTAACAGATATTTTCCTATCAGGAAGGATGAAAAGGTCCAGTGTTGTTGTTTTTCCCACATGTCATCATGAAGTAATTTTCTATTGCTGGTATTCAAGTTATTATACTGTATTCATTATATAATTCTGCCAGACGTGAATGTCTTTGAGCGTGTATGTGAACTGCAGGTGAGCCTTTCTACCACACATGGCCAATCTCTCCAAACATTGTAGTTCTTCACTCATAGCTTACTATTATAACTATTTAAACTTTAAACTTTCACTACAGTGCGCACCTCCTGGACACTTGCAGACAAGCTACTTTCCATGTAAGTCATTAATCCTCTGCAAGTAATACTATAAGAATAGCTAAAGAAACGCACGAGTCCATCACGGTGAAGGTGGGCCCACCACAATGCATCAGTCGACACCCCAGAGAGATACGGGCAGAAACAAACAAACAAACAAACTCTTTTTTGTTAAGTTTTTTCCAGAGTCAGTCCAGAGCTTTTCTTACAAGCACGGCAAGCTTTAATAATACATTATTTACCATAATATATAGTCAGGCCTTTGCTTTGGGATACCATCAATGATTTATCTGGAGGACTTGGGGAACTGACAGCGTAATCAGAGAAGCTAATCTCAGCCCGAAGGAGCCCTGCAGCGGGAATCTTCACAGACCTTGAGATTCACTGCAGTTGGGATATCTTTGTAATAAAAACTACTAGCCTCTCACGTGTGCCATCCCTCTTCCATATCATCAATACTGTGAAGTTGATCAGTCAAGAATGGCTGGTTGTCAAGGTGTTACTCTGGCCTGTTCTCAGGGTGTTACTCTGGCCTGTTCTCAGGGTGTTACTCTGGCCTGTTCTCAGGGTGTTACTCTGGCCTGTTCCCAGGGTGTTACTCTGGCCTGTTCTCAGGGTGTTACTCTGGCCTGTTCTCAGGGTGTTACTCTGGCCTGTTCTCAGGCTGAACAGCTGTTTTACTTCTGGTGCTTTTTTTTGCTTTCTGGAGGTGAGTCACTGATCGTATTAATAATGTCTAAATAAAAGACTAAAAAGAAGAAACAACAATAACAACAACAAAAATAAACTGCTTTGACTCTAAAAGGACAAGCTTCTGTGGTGTATTTTGTAGCGGTGCAGTAACGATGCTGATGAACAAGACTCCGCTGACACCGTCTTCCTCGTGCATATGATGTTTATTACACAGTAGACCAGTATCTTTTCAAGCACCCGGTCTGCTTGAGAGAGGCTTCGGGCCAATATGAAATTCCTCTGAAGCTTCCACCAAGCCTCCCACAATATAGACATATCAACCCAAGTTCCATACAAGGAAACTCTTTGCCTGTTTAAAATAGGACCACAACATATAGCCAACTGGTGTCAACCTAAGGCCCATCAACGAATCCCCTTTGCTGGTTTAAAATAGGGACCTAACTGTAGAAAGGTTACCTGTCAACTCTGTTGACATATTGGCGAACCAGCTGTTCTCTAGATCTCCTTTTCCCTACTATAAGCGTCTTCTCTATGCTTCTTAAACTGTTCATTTCAACATATGAAATGGACCATAGCTATATGGACCATATTTAAAGGATCTATTTAGAACATACAAAAAGATGTCATAAGTAAGCCTAAATATCACTTCACTTGATGGTCTTAAGTAAATACACTATACTTCCATTACAAGGTACAAGATATTCCAATTCATGATATTATTGTTTGACTTTAATAACTGCTGTTTATTTTGCAGCTTTGAAACACAATCCTCACAAGGTCTTAAAGAATTTCTATCAACATTATTTACCTCCCTCTTAAACTTTACGAGTTATACTGGCACACACTATTACCTTAAGGATTCAGCACCACTGAATCTGTACCATGACTGCAGTTCTACAACATATTTTATTCATTTAGATGATTCTTTCCCTACAAAACAACTTACATAAACCAACCAGGGGAAGTTCTTCAGGACCAGCACAGTAGCAACTGCTGTGAGCTGGGATCGAACCTTGAGCTACAGCTAAGCCTTCAGACTGCTGAGGGCAGTCATTAGCATCATGGAGGAGTTGCATAGCAGAGGCTGACGAAGAAGCAGGGGACTCTCAAATCCACTTCAATCAGTTTGGATGTCCCTCAGGGAGCTGATCCCCGCCGGCGCCCAGATCTAGATCCATTGCAGCGGACCGCTGACCCAGACAAGGTGCAGGTAGAGACTGGCGAGGGCCAGAAAGCCTCCTGCTCTGTCCCTACGCTGTGATAAGCAGAGGTGCCACACGACTGCTTCCTCCTTCATGACGCAGAGGTTGGCAGGGTGCAGTATCAGCTCCGTGTTAAAATGGGACGTGCGGGTGGAGGAACGGCGGGCAGGCAGGAAGCCACGTTCGCGGGAGGGGTGGATAATTGCCTGAACTGTGGTTTTACTGTGGGTTAATGGCATGTTCAGGCTTAATGATGGAGCAAGCAATTAAGAAAAGTGCATGGTGATTTTGACATGTTTGCCCTGGACACAGTGTGTGTGTGTTGTTGTGTAAAGTATGTAGTGTGTGAGTAAATTAAATTGTGTAACAAACAATGTGTGGCTTGTGGCTGGTGTGTAGTATCTGTATGTGTGTAGTGCATGCAGTAAGCATGTACCATGTGAGGTTAGCATGCAGTGCATCTGTTTAGTGTGTAGTGTGCATGTGGTCAGTGGGAAGCGCATCTGGTGTATAGCGTGTTCCGGCTGACCAAGAAGATGGGTCTGGTTTGCACTTGTGGTCAGATGGCTGGCGTAACTAACTCAGCCTCGGGAAGAGGGAGCATCTGGCCATACACTGTTTACAGCTTCCTGCTCTCCGACACACACACACACACACACACACACACACACACACACATTCAATGCTCTGCCCAGTAATCAAGATCCAAAAGGGACAAACCACTCAGGTTAAGAAGGCCAACACCAAATCCCTTTAACCCTACACAGTCACATCCCTTTAACTCTACAGTCACATCCCTTTAACTCTACACAGTCACACCCCTTTCACTCTACACAGTCACATCCCTTTCACTCTACACAGTCACATCCCTTTAACCCTACACAGTCACATCCCTTTAACCCTACACAGTCACATCCCTTTAACCCTACACAGTCACATCCCTTTAACTCTACACAGTCACATCCCTTTAACCCTACACAGTCACATCCCTTTAACTCTACACAGTCACATCCCTTTAACCCTAGACAGTCACATCCCTTTAACTCTACACAGTCACATCCCTTTAACTCTACACAGTCAGCTGTACTACAAGTCATTTAACACAAACATAAATGGCAATGAACCTCACACTTCAGTAAATTCTGTCACCGGCACCTCAAGCTTTTCTCATCCTCATTGATTGTTTCCTTTTTCATTCCCCCCCCCCCAAATGGAACTTTTTATTGAGCTGTCAGCACTGCTGTGCGTCACATGTGTGACGGACTCAACTCGAATTAGCCTCCAGAGTTCAACGGGCTGGGCGGGTCGGACGAGCCTGCTTGGTGAGCCCGGACCGAGCACCGCCGCCACTCAGACCAGACGCACGTCTCCCCGTCTGGATGCGATGGTTCTTGCCTTGAGGTGCTTGCACAGCTGCAGTGGGAATGCTACACCCAGATCTTAAATGGCTATTCTCATGCTTGTTAAGGTCAGTGCAGATAATGGCTTGTGGACTCTCCAGTGATGAAATGGGTGGTGAGGATTATTGGAAATCCCATGAAAGTGCTGTGACAAAGTATAGCTGACAGACGGTTTAACGTCTATGACGCGGGTGTCCGGAGATGATCGGCAGTTTTGTGAGGGGAAAAAACAGATGCAACAGAGAGAAGGGACAGTCAACAACGATGGACTGCAGAAGGAGACGACGTGGCTGCGGGAGTAGTGAGAGCGTAAGCACCAAAAGAAAACATTTGACTCAAAAAACAAAATCACAGCATATAAGTCATTTTGGTTTGTGAATAAAAAGATGTGGCAGCTGCGTTATTATAGTTTAATGGCTCTGAATTCACAGAGGACTGTAGCACTGATATCCATGGACTGTTTGGTGGGAAAAGTCTATCTCTTTTTTTGAGATTGAGGGGTTCAAACGGGATCAGCCATTGGAGCAAGTAGAAAAAGCAGCTTTAAGTGGTAATTTGGTGATTGTTTTAATACCATCCTATCCTGGTATCCTAATACCAGAAAGCGCCAGTGGGGCCCCTGCCAACAAATCCTACCTTGATGATGTCCTCATTGGATGATTTGCACTCCACAAAGGAGGAGATGTCAGTGACGACGCCGCTCAGCTCTATGGAGACGACTTTGACAGGGATGGACACTGTCCGGCCTGTCAGGACGGCTGTATTGATGATCTCGGTGTCCTGGAGACGGGGGAGAGAGAGATGGGGGGAGAGAGGGAGAGAGGGAGAGAAAGCCAGGATGAAAAAAAAAGAGGGGGGGTAGTCCCGAAGGGTTAGCAGGAGTTCAGGAATTTGATTACTAAATAAGAGTCAAAATCCAGTGCAATGCTGTTTTAAAAAGTCTTGCTTATAAAGTCAAATGTGTGGCCATGGGTAACTATCTTTGGAAAAGAAATGCCTTGACCTTATAAAACTGACTAATAAATTTTAAAAGCTTATAAGGATTATGAAAAGAGAAGACCCATTTTCCCTCATTCAGGCAACCAAACGAGCACAGTCTGTTCTATTAGATGGGCTTTATATAGGCCAGTAACCTAATGAATTCCCTTCCTTTCCATCTCTTCATTAAGAGGAAACTTTTGGTGTGGAAAACTAAACATGCTCACATAGTATTAAACACCTGTTTTTGACCCATAGGCTTCCATGACTTGCCCACAATACTAACTTGACTAGTGTGCACTGAAAGCCAGCAGTTCTCAGACAGGCTGTTAACTGGTCCCTCCTGTTTTGCCCCAGGGTGATGAGTTGTAGGATGGAGAATGGCTGTTCTTATATTCTGCTTGGTATCGTCGAGTGCTAGCATGTTTCACATCGCTTTCACTCTGCACCAGCAGGATTCCAATAACTGATGCAGTGTTTCACCATGCCACACACACAAACACACACATGCACAAATACACAAACACACACACACACACACACACACACACACAAACATGCACACAAACACATCTTCCCTTTCAATTAGGCCCCTTCCACTCACATCCATTCATTATTATAGTAGCTGCAGGGATGCTAACACCGCTAAAAGTAATTTATTCTCTGCTAGAGAATACAAAATCATATATATATGATTTTGTATATATATCTTTATATATATATAAATTTATATTTATATATATATAAAGAAAGCTATATGTTTCCAGTCCTAGGCCTGAACAAATACTTCAATTTGCAGAAAGAGTGAAGCAGAAAGTGTAAGCTTGTGTTACTTAAGTATAAAGGAAAACATGACTTCATTAAACTGTAATCTCACGACAGGCAGTGCGCAAAACAGGAAACGGTCATGACTGAGGAGCTTTAACATGTCTTGTATTGTTAATTTCTGGAATTCCCAGAGGAAAACATTATAACTAATGTAAATAGTCCCCCCCCACCTTTTCACTTTGATGTGATAAACCACATCTTTCACTAAAACACCTTTACAGCAGTACAGCAGCAGACAGTTATATACTATATGCAGATTTATATATATCGATAGGCACATTTATATACTATATGCAGATTTATATATCAAAAGGCACATTTATAGACTATATAAAGATTTATATATTGATATGCACATTTATATACCATATGCAGATTATTTGCCCTTCCCTTTTGTTTATAGTTGTCAGAAACCACCAAACTGAAGAAAAACTGAAGTCTTGCTTTAGGGTTATCAAAGACTAAGCTTGTAGATTAAACAATAACAGTTCTGCTTAATACTTCCCAGTTATTCAGTTATTAGCTCAGTATTAGAGCTGCCAATCTGGTATAAGCTCAGTATTAGAATTGAAGTCTCAGTGCCCCCTGGTCAAAACTAGACTATGATTAGCATCCTTCTTTCAGAGCCATGTGCTTCTGAGTGTGTGTGTGTGTGTGTGTGTGTGTGTGTGTGTGTGTGTGTGTGTGTGTGTGTGTGTTATTGATCTTTCTGCTTCCTGGTGAGGGTTATGGTGGTGGTTATGGTGGTATGAAAAGATGAGCCCAGACTTTCCTATTGTCTGCAACAAATTCTAGCTTCTCCTTTGGGACACCCAGACCAGCTGTGAGCTAGAACACCCCCAGTAGGTCCTGCGCCTCCTTCCAGCGGGACATGTCAGGAACGTCTGTGGTGGGAGCTGACTGGAGGCCATCCATAGGAGATACCCAAACCACATTAATTGACTCCTCTCAGTATTAAGTTGCAGGGTCTTTTATCCTGAAGCCTTCTAGAATTGCAGAGCTCTGCACACTGTGAGGACCAGCAAACCTGCAGAGAAACCCAGTGTTCACTGCTTGTATCTAGTCTCCACCCATCTCACGACCATAGGTGAGGACAGGGATATAGACTGACAGAGAGCTTCATCCTAGAAATAAATTACATCCTAGAACTAACCTTCAGCTTCACCAGCTTTCACCAAATTCAGAGACCACAGCACCACTGATCTGTTTGTCAATCTCAGGCTTTCCTTTTCCATGATTGAAATCCTGACATACATATACTCCTCCACAGAGAACGGTTCTCCTTTCAGCTCAAGAGAGCTTTTTTTTCCTGGAAGGCCACCATCACTTCTGCGACTTGGAGGTACTTATTATCATCCCGGCCTCTTCATGTTCAGCCACAAGAGACTCAAGTGTGTGTCGAAGGTCCACCTCAGATGCTGCTAATAGAACGTCATCTGCAAATAACACAGATGTCCCCTCTGGCCCTCCTTCCTGTCTTGTCTTGACTGCAGCTTGACATCCTGTCCATGAAACCCCCCTCAAACAGGAGCTGAGACAAGATGCAGCCCTTGTGGAGCTGGAGAGCCACAGTAAATGAGTTCAAATAAATAAATAAATAAATAAATAACTTTCTGCATTTGCATAGACTAGACCGGTGGAATCGGTGAGCTCTACACCCATTAATCCTGCACCAGCTCCCACAACTGAAGCGCACCAAGCACATGCAGCCTGGGCCGCCATACTCCCATGATCCCTCACAAAGCACACTGCTCCGTCTGCATCCTACATTCAACTTCCAAGTGGGTTCTCCTCTCTAGTACTCTGGCATATGCATATCTAAGGCTAAGGAGAGTGATTCACCAATAAGTGGAAAACAGAATCTGGTTTCGGATTTTTAAAATAAAGTAACCAGCACTCCGGTGTAGCAGCCCGAAGGGACTTTACCTGTTTTCATGTGATACGTGGTGTGTTTAGCACAAACCCAGTCCCTCTCCAGCGCCTTTAATATCTCAAATCTCATCTACTTCGGCTGCACTGCCACAATGTAGCTTTTCTACTGTCATGGTGACTTCATCCACAGAAATGGAATCTGAATCACCACTGGTTTCAGACTCTGCCTCTTGACATACAGGCAAGTCTACTGGGTTGAGGAGCTCCTCAAAGCGTTCCTTCCACCAATCAATAGTATTCCCAGTAGAGGTCAGAAGTCAAGCTTCTCAGAACAGGCTGATGTCATGTCTTCCCCTCTTGAGGTTTGCCAGAGCATCTCCTGAGCCTCCAAAATGTCTTACTCCAAAACCTCCACCCAAGACTAAGCTTACTTCTCTCTCTCTCTCTCTCTCTCTCTCTCACACACACACACACACACACACACACTCCTTTAGGTTACCCATATCCATAGCAATATTATTTTCAGTGTTCCTATCATTTGACTACTACTAAGCTTATGTTTGTTTGTGCATGTCAAGATTCGAAGGCAATATACTGCAGACTGAAATGTATCCAGTTCACATAGTAACCAGTAAGTAACTGATACTTATCATTTTCTTGAAATCTTTACAAACTGAAAGGAAGATTCTCTTATGAGAGCTGGTCTTGCTTCTTGCTCAGGATATCATTTGTAATTACTGACTTTCATATTAACCGGCTCCCTTGTGCTACTCTGGGCTATTCCTGTCATTGATGAAGTGCTGTTATGTGTGATCTGAATGAAAGTGTGCTCAACTGCCCCTCCTGGTGGGTCCTGTGAACTGGGTTAAGAAACGCTGATCTCCATCATTCCATGACAGCCACCGAGCTGGGGGTAGAGTGCACATGAGTGCATGCTCACAAAGCCAAACAGGATCAAGCTGGCACAGACGCCACCCCACGGGGCAGAGGAGAGCTGACATACGTCCGCCATCTCCTGCTGCCTCTCTGGGGCTACAAGGAGACAGGAAACAAGTCTGTGTTTCCCGCCCAGCTGTGCTGTCCCGTACGTCTGAGCACGGGGGGTCGAGGCCCCGCCGGGAGCCGCGCTGAGGGGTCCGTGATAGGACGTGGCCTTCAGAGCCAAGCCGACCCCCTGGGTGCCTGGAGAACCTGTTTTGATTCAGGCTACATGACCTACTGGCCCCCGCATGTGAAACAAACCAGCCATGCCAGGCCTAGTCATCATTTCTGAATAATGCAAGAGTGTGTGTGTGTGTGTGTGTCTGTGTATGCACGTGTGTCTCTCTGTGTATGAGTGCGCGTGTGACCGTATATGTATGCATGCGTGTGTGTGTGTGTGTGTGTGTGTGTGTGTTTAGATGTGTATGTATGCTTTGCACGGCATGTAAATGAGGAGTGTGTACAAGACAAATAAAAGGCCAGAGAACTGCAGTGGACTGCAGTATAATGAATGACACGTTTCTGTGAACATAAACATCCTTGGCCATAAACAAAACTCCAAGGACAGCTTTGATGAGTCATCGCACGCTTTATGCCAAGTCAGTTGGCAAGGCTAACCATTGTCTTTAACTTAACCCAAATACGAAAATAAGGTGCATATACTTGAGACATTAGTGAGGTGAGAACCAGGGCAGGTTTTATATACTAATGAAGGCCACTGGTGCACTGGACAAGCTAATTCTATATAACTTTTTTTTTTATTATTGCATTTGCTTTTTTCATCTCGAATGCTTTTGCGACAGAATAACAATAGAGCCCTTCGCCCACATAATTGAAAAATCTTCACATAAATTATAGGATGGTTCCACTCCCTTGGCAGTAAACCAAACCTGACTGCTGAAATGAAAAAAAGTCATTAGAAGGATAAACATCCTCATCCTCCCATAGTGTACAATCAGTACCTGTCACCTACTTGAAGTTACTCAGGTCCATGCATTGGGAAGACTTTGTGTGTGTGTGTGTGTGTGTGTGTGTGTGTGTGTGTAATGGGGTGTTTTAGTGTGCCAAAGTCTTCTTCTAGCCAGACAGAAAGTCCACGTGTTGTTTTATTTATGATGTGCTTTTGGTCGTAAGAAGTCCAGTCTAGTGCAGCAAGGCATCAAGAGTCAGTATGACCTGGGCCACACACTGCTGCAGCCGGGTAACCTCTGCTTTCACACTGACTCGAGATCAGCATCAGCTTCACCATGGAGAAATGGGAAGTGTGAAAAAAAAAAAAAATTAAAAAAAAATAACTGGACTCAGATCAGTAGAGGTCCCAGCCTCCACTCTGTCCCTCCTGGTAAGGGCTATGATTTTTAATAAAGAAACTGGCAGCAGCATGAAAATGCAGCCAGATTCTGATTGGCAGCAGAGTGGGCCATGGCTGCATAGTGACATCCTCACCCTGTCTGATTAAACACCATGCTTCACAGACACCCACTGTAAATTCCCCCAGCCACTTTCTACACTGCAGTCAGTGAGGAATTTGTTTCGCAAAGCAAAGGATTTATTCTTGAATGTGTGTGTTTGTATGGGTGTGTGTGTGTGTGTGTGTGTGTGGTTGAGTAGCACGTGCGGTGTGTCTACGGATCCCAGCGTGGGAGCAAGCAGGGTATGCGCCTGTTTAGACTGCAGTGCTCGTGTACAGCGTGTGTGAGTGCATGTGTGTGTGCGCAGAGGGACTGACTTGTGCACATACACATGGGGCCCAATTTGAGTGCCTGGCACTGCTATGTACAATCCTGGCCTTTGTTGAGTCTCTGAACGCCTCTTAAGGGAGCTTCTCTGATTGCTTCCCGATCATACCCCCCCACCCACCCACCACCACCATACCCTTCCCCCAAATGAGCGGTAGACTGTTCCTCTGGTGGTTTTAAGCACCCTCCGTTTCCCGTATATCAACTTCTTTCCGGGTTGTGAACACACACACACACACACACACACACACACACACACACACACACACACACACACACACACACTCACTCACTCACTCACTCACTCACTCACTCACCCACGAGGGCATATGTGCATGGCGGCAGACCATGTGTGTGGTGTTTCACTTGCTGCTGACGGCGTGGGTCGAGGGAGAGCAGCCTGCACCTGCGGTGCGGTCCTGCCAGCACACCCTCACTGTGGCTGTCAGCAACCAGCCTCCATGGGTGACACCACGAGTTGTGCTAATTAATAATGCATGAAAGCTAGCAGGAGACGGTTAGGATTGTGCAACATGCTAATCAATGTCAAGTGGTCTTTGTTGCTTGTTAGTGTTTCTGTGTAAAGCTCTCCTTTAAGTGTTAGCGTTTCTGTTAAACATCAGCATTTTGTATAAATTGCTCTTTTAAGCCCTCATGTAACATACCGACTTCCGTTGTATGTGAGAGAAAGAGAGCAGACAGGTGACTTTATTAAATGTATCTGGATACTAAAGCACTCAAGCAAGCTGTGGCTTAAATATACATGAACACAAAGGCCTGCCTCCCAGTGCTCACAGCAAACTCCGCTGCCCAGAGGAATTGTGCTACGAGTAGCTGAATAATGAAGTCTCTCACTTATGGTGCTGGTGAGTTAGCATACAGCAGATGGCTAACCACAAAGGGAATGAACATGTCCTCTCTGGGCTTCCCAGGGTGGACCCATTACCTGCAAAATGACTCGCAATATAACGTCTGTTGTTTTAGAATCTCTCTGACATACCGTCTGGTGGTCTAACTGGGGAATAGAACCACTGAAAGGATAATGGCCAATATCAGTCAAATCAATGGATGACCCTTCTTCATATATAGTAATAACATCTGACAGACCTCACAAGGTTGTCTGTTTCTGGCACAGCTGTTATTGGAGTTCTTGCGCTCACATTTACGAAACAACATTTAAAGACATTGCGACTTTGTTGAACAACATGCGTTATGGCATTATGAGACACTATAACCCAGACAATAAGTGAAGTTTAACTTACCATCGACAGCGGTATGATGGCCTGAATATCCTTCTGCACCACTGTCAATTCTGTGACCACCTTGTCCGTGTCGGGGGGCGGGTTCTGGCCCCGATAATCAATGTTCCAGTTGATTCTCCTGGTCACCGATTGGCTGGTGAAGTTCTCCATCTCAAAGTCCAGCTGCATGATTTCGATACTGGCAGTCAAATCCCTAGAGGGAAGAATATAAAGCAATCAAGCAGGTATGAAACATGATCTATCACACCGACAGTGGGAAAATACGCCAGGCTCAGCCTCCCAATTATTAAGCTCATTTAGACAACTTTAATTAGGGTCAGGTATGTGTTTGATCATTAAATGGTTTAATGGGCTGCCCACCAACAAAGACAGATGTTCTGTCATGTATTAGACATTATATATCGAAACAATCAGTGAAGGAAACTATTAAGAGAACTAGGCCTAGCCCATCTGTTGTTTTGGAACAGACGTAGTGCACTACAAATGAAGCTTTGGAGATTCTGAGTATAGTAAAGCACTCCACTGGTATATATTGGTATATATATTGATTCTGAGTATAGTAAAATGCTCCACTGGTATATATTGTCTAACAAATCACAATAAAAACAAAAGACAATATAATCAGGATACTGCCATGAGAAATATTGAAAATTGTATTAAATAGTCCAACTTTGTTTACACTTACAACAAACGCTATGATGCTAGAAACTTCTGATGTTTTCCTTCCAATGAATCTTCACAGATTTATTCATATTCTAACCTTTAAAGGTATTAAAATATCACAGGAAACCACATCTCCAAAAACAAACAAACACACAAATAACCTAAACCAAGGAAATGCTGCATGTCCTGTTTGTGTTCAAAGCGCCATTCCATGATCCAGGAGCAGTGATGGTATTCAGGTAGGTTGACTGCGGAGAGCTGGCTGATCTAGGGCGGCCAAAAGCGGGCCAGGAGCGGCGGCCTGAGGCCGTCCAAGTGGTGACGACTTCCTCCAGCCCGAAGCCCTTGCCGGCAGAGCTCCGTAATGGATAGTGACAGGCTAAATGAGCTCGGCTCCGGCACCGCGTACTCACTCATCCAGCATGATTTGCTTTCCCTAAGCTGCCTGTTGAGCATGGAGAGCTGCTGATAGTGGCTGACGACTGCGGAACTGGGGAGGAGTTGGGGGGAGGGAGCAGAAGGGGGTGGGGCGGGGCCGTAAGGGGGGTTAGATGATGCGCTGAGGGAATGGTGGGCCAGATTCGATTTTCCTCAACCTGCCGGGTTGAAGCGCATGCACGGTTGCGTCCAGAGCAGCGATATCGGCACCTGCACAGGGAGGTCAAGTGGTGGTGCCGTGGGAGACGACGAAGAGTGGGTTAGGGTTGTGAACGGATTCACCTTTTAGACCGACATCTGGACTGGAGGTCTTACGATACTTCGTGTTTTTAGCGTTATAGATTGCTACTGTAATAATGTTGTGATGTGTTAGAGATGCCTTTAGCCTTGTGAGGTCATTAGCATTCTCTATCCAGCTTCACCACAAGCACCATGCAGCCAAGGCCACACAGTTTATTGCTTGTATTTCTTTCCTGTGCGCTCTAAGTTTTCCACACAACGAGGACAGAAATGGTTTATTCTACTGGTCAGCTGATGGTACACTTACTTAATGCTGGTCAGGCACAGGTCTGATATTGTACTATGGTAAGAAATTCATAGATCACTGCATACCCATGAAGAAGGCTGATTTACATATCCACACATGTGAAAGAGCCTGATTTGCATATCCGGACATCTCCTCTACCTCTGCAGTCGTTTAGCAATTTACTCGTCGAGATCGATGCAGCCAATTACAAAGGCAGCCTCACTCAGGTGTGTCTACTGACTTAAAAACTTTGATCACTTTCACTTTTGTTTGGATGGGAAAATACTTCAAGGAGGGGGTCTTCGATGGGAATTAATCACCATCCCATGTGCTGGACGTCTGCGACACCTCTTCGGTGGACACCGTATTTACAAAGTTAATATTGTCCTAATTAGCCATCCGTTGCCGGGGATCGATACCCCAGCGGAGCGCGAGCTCGCGAGAGTCTTCCCTGCAATCAGTCACCGAGCACTGCCTCTGCTTTAAAACGGCCAGCAGTTAGACTCATTTTATGGATGATTAACCCCCAAGCCCAGAGAGATAGTTCGAATAAATAAATCACGGGCAACAACAGCAGAAGCAGCGAATGATCAGCAAGCTGCCAACAATAGCACCTCTAATTCAATAACCGTGGAACGGGAGACCCAAGTGGATCTCCTCGTGACTGATGAATGCACCGTAAAGCTAGTTTGGGATCTTACTTGCATAAAGTAGCTTTAAAAACGCAGCTTAGAGTATCTTTAAATGATCTAGACACTGAGATATATATAAATGGATGTGAAGAACGTGTAAAGGAGTGGAAGCAGACCAGCTTGTAGACAAACGCTGAAAGAGTTTAGAAATAGAAGCTGTTTTGAAGGCAATGGGAGGAGGACTCACCTTAAAGATGATGACAGCACGTCAATGAAAATCATCAATACTAAGTTTATGTCAAACCACTTAACATTCCACCCAGTGTGCGCGTGCAGAGAGAACAGGAGGTGAATCTGTTCAGTCACAAAACGGATTTGGTTCCAATTTGAGCTGCTGGCGGCAGGCGAACCGTCACAGCGAAGCTGTCGAACGCTTCTCCAGGCTGCACAGAAAGCCACGCGTAGGATTTACAGAACCCGCGCTCTCCGCACCGCTAACACTCCATCACACGCGTAGATGCTTGGATCCTTGTAGCCCCCCTTCCCTCGCCACCCCCTCCCCCCCTCCCTCGCACAGGGTGTAAATATGGAAAAGAGATAAAAACAGACCAAAACAAAACATGCTGTCTGGTAACTGTTTGAACTGGCAAGATCTCTCCAGCCTGATACTGTGTCAGACAAGGCAAATCCACAAACTGAGTGTAACCTTACAGAGTTACAGAATTCCATAAAGAGAATTGCACAGGGAGAAGCTCACCTGATTGGTCGTGACTAAGTTTACCTTACCTGATGATATATGGAACATCAAGTAGAAACATTTGAAAAAGTTTTTCTTTTTTTTTTTTTTTTTTTTTTGCTTTTGCATATTTTTTTTTTAGGTCATCTGTTTTTGGAGAAACTGTTAAAACTGTCAACGCTGGAAAAACTAAAAAGACATGAGCACCAGTACGTGAACAAGCAAGTGATATTTTACCTCACGAATCTACGATAGTCTTATAATAGTTATTTCATCACTATTAGGATTTTTATCTTTCATATAGGAGTGCATTATGCAGCAATAGTTACTTCACAAGGCTCTGGATCATTCTCTATTCACAGGTTAGGGTTTGTGAACTCTGTTGAAGGATCAAATACTTCCGAAGATTTTACTTTTGACAAATGATAACCATAAAGTAGACGGTAACACTTTGCTGCAGCCAGTACACGCACAGAAGTGTTAACGCTGTTTATTTATAGATTTGTGTTTATACGGTCCATATGTCACACAAACATAGTAGCATTTATCCGTTTCCTTTACATAGCGCAAGGTGTATTTCTGATAAAAAACTTTGAGGTGTTCGCATGTGTTCTCTGAATAGGTCCTTGCACAAAGCTTCATTTAAAGACATTATGTGTCACGTTTTTGACGTTTTTGGAAGGATAATGCAGGAAGGCCTTACTAATGGCTGTTTTTTTCTTTTTTTTTGGCAGGCGGAAACCTACGCTTTTAGGGGCGAACGCATAAAGAGCCCGAGCCCGACACATTATCTTAAACATATACTGAATTCAGCATGAGGAGAACTATATCACTGTTAAATGTGCCATCACTGAAGGACCCCCATTAATGCCACCGCACTTAGCAAGATGAGGCAGCGAGGGAAAAGCGTTGGGATCTTGTCGTCTTTATTGCGGTTTTGCAGCGCCTAGCCCAAAGTCGCCAAATTGAATGAAGAAGGCGAAAATGACACATCTGTCCTTCAGGACTGTACCTGACGCCAAAATGAGAGAAGGGACATTACTTGATTCTATAACTTTTAGAAGGTTTAGATGAGGAAAGTTAAAAAAAAAAAAAAGTATCGAGACGTGGAGTTTAAAAAAAAAACAAAGCCGTTATAAAAGTGTGTGCGTGCGAACAAGCTTCAGCCAGCCACGCGACCCTCTCCTTCAGCGGTTCTCATCGATTACACTGCAAAGGGAACTATTGAATGTCCTTGCATTTAGATTTTTTTTTCTTTTTTTCCCCTAAAACACTCTCTGAGCACTCTCACTCTCCGAACACTCTCACTCTCTGAGCACTCTCAGAATCCAAACAGCCAGAGAGTCCTCTTCAAAAGGCAGCCGGCTAACATCATATTTTTATCAAGGGGAACGAAAAAAAAACGCCTCATAAAGGCAATCTGAAAAGCACGGGTCTCTGCTCGATACATGCTATCTTAGATCTTGAGGACAGCACTTTGAAGAGGACCGGGCTTCCTATTTATCTTCAGCATGCCTTTGAAACAGTAAAGACTGAAAATTGGGCACCAGCGCCAGTATAAAGAAATGGGCAGAGGGTAAAAAAAACGTAGAGCCAATAACAAAAGCTGCAGTTTAGCTCATGCCAGGACGTCTAAGACACCTCCACAGTATAAGAGAATAAAGATCTAGAATCCAAAATAAGAACATAGCAACTCTTCCTATGGTAACCTCCACTTTGCTAACTGCTCTGGGTTTAGCATGTTAACAGAAAACATTCAAAACCCTCACATCATTTATACTACAATCAACTTAAACATTGATGAATGTGCAGGTTTAAAAAGTATTTTCAAAATTAATTCCACGCCTTCATGGCTATTTCCTGTCAAAATAATTACATGAGTACATGCTGTATCTAGCCACTTCATTGCTTGGAGGGGATAGTGTTGAGTTGCGTGTTAAACCAGAGTAGCTTGGTATTAACTAGGGTTATGAGTTACTACTTTTTAGTTAGCTGGTTAAACATTAACCACAGTTATCCAAAAATGGGGAGCTTGAAAATACATCAAGGGAAGAATCCCTTTTTAGAGCAGGTATTAAGCTTTTATAACTGTCATTTAGTTCCACCTTCTCATGAGCCTAATGTGAGGCACATCCATAGAAAACATTGTGATTTATATGACTATACATTTCCATTATTGCTCTGTAATGTAAAAGAGTTTGGTTCACATGCCCTGGAGGTGCCTCTGCTCAGATACCCTCTTTTATAGCACTATGGGATGTTTGACCTTGTACATCGGGACCTGTTCAGCTGCTTCTTCGAGATGGTATTACATATTCAGGATCTCATGGAAATGGGCTAATCCGTCGCACACCGCGGTTATGGCGTCTTCTAAGAGCTCCAGGCGTTTTAGCTTGTTTTATGGCTGGACTGGAGAGGAGTGCAGGAGGCAAAATGCATGCTTTGAATGCAGTGGCCATTTTGTGAGGTAGGGGCCAGTTCAGAAGCTGTGGGTGGAGCAAAGGTGGGGCTTCATGGAGCAAGTTGGACCAGTGACGTTGGCATGATATGTAAAAGTGTGTAGGGGGAGGGGCAGGATTAGCTTATTTACATGTTGTGGATAGACATGTTGACACATGCCGGAAGGCGTGAAAAGTCAAGACGATGTATGAGGAAGCGCCGTGGGAAAGGGTAGAGTCTAGAGTGAGTAGATCCTGGCAGGAGCATAGCTGATATCTTACCCAGGGACTCCTTTGATCTTACTGACTTCCACTGTGGTGATGGAGTGCTTGGCCCCCGATTGCTCCTCCCAGTCCACTTTCCACTGGCTGCTCTTTGACTTGGTACTGAGGAGATTCACACCCTTCTTTGCTTTCACTCTGTGAGAGAGAGAGAGAGAGAGAGAGAGAGAGGTTTAGAAATGATCAGTTAAATGTGAAAGCAGCACATTCAGGAGAAGTCAGAGGAGAGATCTCTAGCTGAGGTGCAGCTATGACCCAGCCGCCATTCCTGAGATGACAGGGAACAGCATATGAAAGATCATCGATACTAAAATCAAGAATAGTCCTTTAAAACAAGCTCCACTTGTTCTTATTGTTAAAGAAATACACAAAAGCTGCAAAAGCACAACTCAAAAAATGACCCGCAAAAAAACAACAACAACAACATTATAATATGAGAATAAGTTTCTAGGGATTTTCAAATGAATCAGTTTTTCTTATTTATGAAGTGGCAATGTTAGAGAGTAATGTTAAATTATTATATAACAACTGATCACCGTATCTCACCCATCCAACAAATGATAATACCATCATCTTAAAGTCTTTCTTAGAGATTATTTAACATTATGCTAATTTTTTGTTTTAGTAAGTGTGATTTCTCTTTTAACAGAGGAAGAGAGCAGAGGTATTGAGCCGGCAACGAAAATGTTTTTTTAAAGCTGTTTACCAAGTAAACGGAAAGCTGGAAACTGTAAAGCAGGGAGTTGGGGTGGAGGTGCACAAACACACATACGAATACCATAAAAAACACACACTCACACTCACACTCACACACACACACACACACACACATACAAAAACTCTGCATCGCCAGCTTTTCTGCTGAGATTAAAAAAATCCATGCAGTGCAGTGCTTTGGAGAAGACCAAACAATTATTTATTCACGTCACAGATCCCTTCTGCCAGGACAAGCCATTATTAAGACTCACAGTGCAGATACTGACTACTAAACAGAAACAGCTCGTCTCCCACGGAAACGGCAAGTTTATTAAAGGGGCCATGCACGTGGACTTCAGGATGACGCACGACATACTACACACAACACGTTGCGCTACACACCACACTACACACCACGATACACACAACACGGTGCGCTACATACAACGCATCACGCTAGAGATAGAGATATGGATTTTAAAAAGTATAGTACAGTAAAGAAGTACACAAGGTTTCCTAAGTACTTTGCTTACACAGCTGATGTAGGACCTCTGTCCGAAACGTCCTGTTTCTGGGGAAACTGTGTACTTCACTCCAGTTTTGAATATTTCTATATCTTTTGCTACGGTACATTGTAGTTACTCACCTGGATCCTTCATTGGATTTATATATACATTTTTATGTAAACAAACAAACAAATACACAAAAGAGAGCTTATTTTCCCATTCAAGGTGGTTTTTATGTGTTAGAGCACAGAATTTTCTAGGATTCACCACATGGTTCATCTGTCTTACTCTGTGGGTTTTTCACCTTGATCTGTGTCAGGCCGATTGCCTTCACTGACATGATAAAGGGATTTTAGTGAGGCCTGTTGGTCATCCACATGGATAGTCTTTTTGCTAGCGACAAATTTAGCGCTGGCGACAAAAATCGAACTATGAACGGCTGCGGCGGAATGCACATGCATCACCTAGGCAACCATGAGCCCTAGAGCCTGGCGGATGCGTGGCAGGATTGGGACTGGAGCATAAGATCTTGTGCAACGAAGAAAAAAACCCCCAAAAACCTACAAAGGTGCCGTGATGTGCAGAATCACCATCCGCGCTTTCAGTGGTGCCAACAACGAAACCAGCCGTCTATATTCAACTCTGTAGCTTGTGCTAAACATTGCAGGGACTGTGCAGGAATGAGGTCTGAACAACATGTTCATACTTTAATCGTTAGTTAGCAGCTGATTTTATCCAAGAGGCCTAACAATTTGTGTTCTGTTTGTTGTGATTTACATTGCATTGGTAGAATTTGTCCCCCTTTAAAAATATCAGTTATGCAATTTCGAATAGAGCTGAAAAAGTAAAACAGTGAGTATGAAGATCTGAAACCCAATTAGGATAAAAGGACAAACTGGAAGTTGTGAAGAAGCTCTGAGGACCACGGTTAACACCTTTAAACAAGGTGTTTGGTTACAGGCGAGCTTGGCTACTGCTGACATGCTGAGTGATCTGTGCTTTTCTTTGAAGCCTGCGAACCACTGACAGCTCTCCGGGCAATCAGCTCAGGCTCTTTGATATCAATCTGGTTTATCAGGGTGAGTAAACAGCGCAGAGATGCCCCTGCAGTGCCAAGCAACTCTGAGAAGGAGGAGATAGAAACTGTGAGAGAGAGAGAGAGAGAGGGAGAGAGAGGGAGAGAGAAAGGCAGACGGAGAGAGAGGTGTGCAGGAAAGATTAGACGTCAATGAGTTATCAGCACTGGAATCAACAGCTGCTGGTGCTCATCTGATGGAGAATTGGTTAATATCCTGCACACAGAAATCAGAGTAGAAAAACCAACATTAGTAGACAGTGCCAGGGGCACGAGGCTGGATGACCGTCAGTCACCGCAAATCTTTAATCATTTCAGATGAAGAGAGACACGTCTGGAACATTCCGTGTCTGTCAGGTAAGTGCAGTGAACAGGTTGACCAAACATTGAGAGCAGCGATGAAACTTTTATTGACAGAGAAGCCTTTCTGCAAGATCAACCCCAAACAAGGTTTCAAGGGCTAGCTGATACTTCTTTTGAGCCTTTCCTTCAACTGCACCTCGCTGATAAAACACACACACACACACACACACACACACACACACACACACACACACACACACACACACACACCGTCCACTTTTGAGGGACAAATGATGACCAGCCTCAGCAGGTCCAGCCACCCATTCCAAGCAGCGCTAGGAGGGGCCTTATCTTTCCTTCACTGGTCGACTATCAAAGAGAGGCGTGGTGACCACAGTCCACGCACCACCACTTACAGGATATCAAGTCTCAGCAGCTGTCTGAAAAGAGAACACTTTGGTGTTGGACAGAGACGGGGAAACTGCCTAACGTGCATAAAAACAAATCTACAGACAATGGGAGTGAGGTGGTTTCACTCGAGACGTCTCCATCATTATTTGTTTAGGCCAAAGCCCTGATCTGAGCCTTTTGGTATCCCCAGACACTGAAGCTAAACTGATATGATACGTTTTCCTAGAAAACACAGCCGCCTTGTTCCTAAGTGCATCACAAAAAAATAAATACGGTCCAGCGGTCTCCTCGCTGTCCACCACCCTGACGCAAACGCTGCCCATCCTGATAAACAACGGACATCCTCTGAAAATGTGTGGCTGTGCAACATCCATCCACCCTTCGCCACTTTAATGTGTTTTATTTATGACACGTGGTGTAAACGGAGCTCAGTGGAGTAAAACGACAAAAACTAAAGTTGAAAGCACAATCATATTAAAGCTCGTTGAGCTTTAATATGCTTTAGCAATTGGATAAGTGTACATTACTATAACTGAAGAGTATTGGCATTCTAATTTTCACATGAATTCTTAGGTACTCCACATTAATTAACTGTAATTATTTAAAGCAGTCATGTAATTAGAAGTTTCATGTCCCTGAATGCCTTTAAATTGCACTCCATTTTGTCATACCAATAAACAAGAATCCTCTGGGTATCTGGGACATTCCCAGAGCCTGTCAGTGCGAGCACTTGAAAATATAACCCAACTGTAAATAACCGGGCAACTTCTTCCCATTTCTTTCTCTCTCTCTCTCTCTCTCTCTCTTTCTCTCTCTCTCTCTCTCTCCTCTGCTGCATCAGCACTTGCTGATATTTGGTCGTGTTGTGGATGGCGGCCTGGGAGCTCAGGACGACAATTAAAGTCTGGATTTGCCTCTCTCCCTCTTCCCGCCTCCCAGGACCCAGTCCAGGACTGGTGGGCGGGTCAGAGAATGCGGCTCATTCTCCAGTCTCCCATCAGTGGGCCGGCCCAAGCCAGAGGCCATGGCAGGAAGAGTTTGCGATGATGGATAACTCCGGCCTTCACCGCCATCCCTGTAGCGGTCTGTTACCGCTAAAAAATATGAGAAAGAAGGAGAATAGAGAAACCCCTACAAACAAACAGGAAGAGAAACGTCGGTGGCAGTGAGTCTCAGGGGCAGCGTGTATAGGGGCAGCGTTTCTCAGTGGCAGCGTGTCTCAGGGGCATTAGGTACTCTCTGTCTCTATGCTTTAGAGCACAAACTATCACTCTTCAGGTGTCTGAATTTTGCCAGCCAGCTGCTGGTGCTCCTCCACTCATCTGTAGACACACAGTCCTTCAATACTGTCCTCTGAGCAAGGAAGCACTTCAGAGACGACTTTACTACTACACTTAGGCAGTGAGAGCAAACACAATCTCCTTGACACACACACACACACACACACACACACACAAGTCCATTATTTAGCTATCCATGTGCGCTAACGGGCTAACAGCCATCTCAGGCTCTGGCCTCTTTGCTGCACTGTCCTGTATTCACTCACCACATGACGTGCTATAGCTGGTTACAGCTCCATCCAGGCAAATGCCAACGTGTCAGCAAACACTATCTGAGAGAGGAAAAGAACTTCCGAATGACTTTGAACTTACTTAAGCTACCGTGAAAGGTCTCTACTTAACTTCTTGTAAGAGCTGGCATGTAAAAACTAACAATAATTATGTAAAAATAGCTGCTTCGCTACATACCGCTGTAGGCTATAATTATTAGCCTGGGTTCCTGTCTCTTAAGCCATATAAATCATACAAGGGGCCAGAACACAACACTGCTAAGATTCCTGAAGCATTAGATCTGTGAATAAAGGTGTTAGTAACGTTCCCTTCCCATCCGGGGGAGGCGAGTGCGTCTAACTGGTCGTCCCCCGTCATCTGACGGCTGGGTGGGAAACGCGAGTCCTCACAGTGTGAGCGCAGTTTTATCGGGAATGCGAGCGAGACACCGAGACCCGAGGGCAAATCGCGTGGACATTATGTACTGCGTTTACATCGGATACTACTGGCTGAAAAAAATCTAAATAAAACAAAATTAAATATAAATCCACCAAAAACACCATAAAATGTATGAGCTGATTACATTCTTATCTACTGAAATGAATGTTTGCTGTGAGAACATTATGTTCTGTGTTTATACAGGATGTCTTTACATATGTAAACAAACAAACGCCCAGTTGAATGGATGAATTGGTTCACATTCTCAGAGTCACATTATGGTTACGGTTGATTGCAAGCATTTGTTTAGATGTTTTATAGACTCCATGCCCCTGATTCCTTTCCATCACAGTACGAGAGAGAACAGGTTATCATATTAAAATAATATTCTTTCAGTGTTATTCTTGTGTAAATTGGATAATTACTAGTAACATATCGTACTGTACATGTAATAATATGATAGTAATGTAATAGTAAAATGTTTGGAACTGCCACAGCTGGAAGGAAGAGGATGGAGAGCTTTTTGTACACTACTCAAAATGGCTTAGTGCTGGTCCATTGTAGAAGCTGTTCAGTACAGCATCTCCTCCACCAGCTGCAGGAGGTGATAGTTCCTACACAGATCAGAGAGAGCAACAGAAGGAGAGAGGAAGATGCAGTCACAAATTAAAGTGAAAAAGAGAAAACAAGAGATGCACACAGACAGAGAGAGAGAGAGAGAGAGAGAGAGAGAGAGAGAGAGAGGAGAAGAGACAGGAACAGAGAGAGAGACACAGAGAGGCAATCCTCCTGGCCAGAACACAATTATTGTAAGTAGTTTTCCCATCAGCAGGTTGCTGGAAGTGAAGGAGCTGCGGGTGAACTGAAACCTTTCCTGCCATGCAAATGTGGGTCAGGGAGAGGGGAGGATGTTGGGACGGGGGTGGGGGGGTTATGCTCTTCAATTTTATTTGATAAGACGAGCAAAACTCAGTTCTGCTTGCCAAGCTCTTGACATTTCTCACGGCGGTGTACAGGGAAGACGAATAGACGCATTTGTCTTTGCTTCAGAGTGGAGATGCATTGCTTATTTGGGCCAAGGATGGGGTGTGTGTGTGGGGGGGGGGTCTGGAGCCATGTGCTGGTGTACATATGTGTACATATTAGAGGAGAAGCAATGCAAATAAACTTCTGCACAACACATGATAAAAAACACACAGAGAAAAAACCTGCACCCACTGTTGCACCGAGACGAGCAGTGCACGAATCCTAACAGGGTAAAAACACCCGACGTCACAATCTGATTGGATGCAAGGGACGGATCTGGTGCGGAATTACCATATTTAGATGCTGGGCATGTAGGGGCTGATTTGAGGGCAGGGTGACAATCACAGGAGGGGAAGCGGCTGGGGTGAACCACTAGGAAGATGGCCGTAGTTATGCAACGCTTGGCTGAGATTTTCCATCAACGTTAGCATGGCTCCCCTCTCCGCACCCTCGCTCAGCTTGGGTCTCTCTGACGGCAGATATTCATTTGAAAGGAAGATAAATGCCAATGCCAAGCTCTTCTGAAGATCAACCAAATATCAGATTCTCTCTGGCTCTGAATGAATATGAAAGACAATAAAAGAGAGAGTGCAGTGCGACAGAGCCAACATGATACTGATATAGAGATGGAGAGTATGGGAGAGAGAGAGAGAGAGAGAGAGAGAGAGAGAGAGAGAGAGAGAGAGAGCGAGAGAGAGAGAGAGAGAGAGGGAGAGAGAGAGAGAGAGAGCGAGAGAGAGAGAGAGAGAGAGA